>SWBG01000007.1:0-611820 GCA_023848605.1 Aureobasidium sp. EXF-10728
TGATGAAACCCATACCACATTCGCAGTTTTCACGCTAGCCGTCGCCTAGAACCTATCTTAGACGGTCGTTGAGCGCAACATCTTCCTTGGATGTCTGATTCTTTTTCCAAATCTCTCACTTTGGTCTTGATTGCTTCGCACGAATCTTTTGCTGACCATTTCAAAGACACAGATCAATATTGCCAACTCCCCTACATAGCTGTAATCTTTAATCAAAGAATATTTAATTACGTCTCTATCTTTCCCAAATATCGTCCAACAAGCTTTGGTCTGTCTCTCACGTGAAACTTGCACCCTAAGATCACATGTTTATCGATCGAAGCCACGGGTATCTGATCCAACGACCCGGATGTGCAAGAGAAGGATTTCCAAGGATTTTCCCTTCTTGCTGGGCAGACCCAGAGATAACGCACCTGCAGCAAGATCCTCACCACCAAGCTTGTCTTGCAGCAACCTCATTTCCAGTTCCTCAGCTCTTGACGACCCTGCATAGTCTCTAATTTGCTTCCATGCGGACGAAGGAGAGCCATGTAAGGCATCGTCAACAAAGGCATCACAATGATCTAGCTGTCGTTGTGCTGCTCGTATCCATCGCAAACGCTTCGAGCAACACATTTGTAGACTTTATGATAATCAACCTGCCCTTTGGACGGATCTCTGTATATCTCAATCCTACTAATCATGCAAGACATGTGTTTTGGAGGGAAGCTAGAACCGAAATGAAAATGAAGAAGAGCAATTACTCCGTACACGCCAACATTCTGCAGTGTTAAAATATCGCCATGCTTTCAGGGCCACCCTGGTCTCTTCCTAGCAACATCTTTCCATAACCGCATAACGACAATGACATACAAACCCCTCCTTTGATCTTTCGTCGCAGCTCATGCAATTAATCCCGAGATGCACCGCACTATTCGTAAAATCCAACATACCCATACATACCACTACCATCCCAAGCCAACCCAACCGCAAAGCTTCAAATCTCAAAACGCGATCCCCATCTACCTCGGCTTCATTACCTCTTTTCCTCCATCACCTCTCCCATCCTCATTCTTCCGAGAATAACCCCATCATACAAATCACGCAATACGGAAGCACACAAGCCCTCTGCCCTCCCGTCGCACCATACCCCAAAGCAACCCGCGACAGCGGGAACGCCGCAAGCGCGCCTTTTTCCCAACAGATTTTCCGGGGTGTTGAATGCAAGAGACACAAAGGCCAGACGTCGCTTGCCAAGGGCCATGCCCCATATCACGTTTTCTTGAAACACCACATCAACAAGGAGGGTGTCTGCAAGAAGAAGTCACTGTGCATACTCTGCGAAACTCAATCGTTGATGTGTACAGAAAAAAAAGAAATCGAGTTGGTTTTTGTTGAGAAAGAGACATATCCTTGTAGAAACAGCAAAAAAACTCCGAGATCGCGGCGAGTAGTCTAGAGAGTAGTGGGCGTCAGGGCAGCTTAGCCCGCACTCGCAGCGTATTCATTGAATGAGGATCAACGGTCGCGCAGCTGGACGAGCAAGAGACGGGATGGACCTGCTTCTGAACAACCTAAGGGCTTGGTGAGGGTTCGGACTAAGATGTTCCATCTGAGGTGGGTAGTGACGCGTCCCGGAATGTCACTCTGTCTTTAGCCTGTCCAGTGTCGAGGTCAGTGTTCAACACGGGCATGTCAAGAAAGATAAGAATCACAAGTGGGAATAAGAGGGACAGATGGTTGTAGAAAGATTGGTTCATTGACAGACAAAGTGTCTATCCCAAAGAAAAGAAAAAGAGTAAAGGCTATATGCACAAAGAAAGACAGAGAGAAGCAGACTCCAGGATGCAAGAAGGTATCATGCCAACCAGAAGATGCAATAAGAAAAATGGAAACAGTTTTCCAAGACGACAGGCGTCTTTATTACCTTCCTTGAGGAAGCATCTCGGTCCACCCCGATCAAACATTAGTAGGCGTAGTACTGTTGCCCAAACCTCAAGCTCATATCAACCCTGGTCTCATCGACGAAAGACATCGGCACAAACAAGCCCTCTCGACGAGCCCAATATGCTCATTATCAACATGAATATCATGGCGCAAGCGAATAGGTCGTGAGAGTGATTGTGTGAAAGAAAGTATCCATAAAGCGAAAGCGCTTACAGGAAGGCGACGGCGAAGGCACCAGCGGCGATGAGCATCTCACCGGCGAAGGTGGGCATGGCAGCAGCGCCAGTGTAGGCAACAACGCTCGAGGCAGTGGCAGCGCCAGCAACGACAGTGCCGTTAGAAGGGCGAGTGGCACCGCCAGTAGGGGCCTGAATCTGACCGTCGGAGATCTGGGTGACGGGCTTGCCAGCAGAGGTAGGGGCTTGGATCTGGCCGTCAGAGATCTGGGTGACGGGCTTAGCGGTGGCAGTGGGTGCCTGGATCTGGCCGTCAGAAATCTGAGTGACGGGCTTAGCGGTAGCGGTCGAGGTAGGAGCCTGGATCTGGCCATCGGAGATCTGAGTGACAGGCTTGCCAGTGGATGCCTGGATTTGACCGTCCGAGATCTGAGTGACAGGGGCGGCAGCAGTAGAGGCCTGGATCTGACCATCAGAGATCTGAGTGACAGCCTTGGTGGAGGTGGCGGCCTGGAGCTGGCCGTCGCCAATCTGGGTGGCAGCACCGCTCGAGGCAGCAGCGCCAGACTTAAGGACGTTGATGTAGATGGGAGAGCACTGGTTACCAGTGGACTGGTCGTAGAGGTTGTAGAAGTTGCCGCTCAAGCACTGGTAGAAGATGGCCGAGTTGCCAATGGCAAGGGTGCCGTTACCGCAGACGGAGAAACCAGAGGTGTAGATAGCACCGGTCTGGGCGGGCTTGTCGAACTGGAACTGGTTGTTGGCAGCAATGTAACCAGTGCGGCCCTCGTCGTCAGTCAAGGTACCGTCCTTAAGAGTGATGGTCAGGACCTTGTCAGCGCGAGTCTCGAGGTCACGCTTGGGGGTGGTGGTGACGTTAGTGATTGAGATGCTGAATTGGCCATCGTAGTTGGTGGAGCAGCCTGAGGGAGGACCAGACTTGGGGGAGATGGCCTGGGTAACGCCCTGGGGCATGGCGACAGCGGCGCCAGCAAGGGCGGCAGCAACGGCGAAGGACTTCATATTGATAGTGGTGGGGATGATGTTGGTGATGGAGTAGTTGTTGATGCGGAGATTATTATGTGCAGAGAAGAATGGATGGCTGTGTTAACGACAGGTGTGGGTGACAGATGTGATCGATGGAGAGCGAAAGTGAGTTCTGTGACCGGAGGAAAGTGCGATGGTCGGACTTTGGGTGGACTTCTTAAGGTTGGCGAGGCGAGTTGATGTGTAAACAGAACAGCAACAATGGGAGGAATGTTCCCACCTTCTTATATCCCAGGCTCATTATCCTGTGGAATGCCAGGGAGAGGGGTGGTTGGGCTAGGCGGCGTTAGTGTCGTCCACCAGAATATGCTTCCAGCGCTTGGCTCAAGTGAACACGGGCTGTAGCGCTCTGCACTTACGTACCTACCGTTGGCCGCTTGCGATCAACGGGCGCAGAGGTTAGAAACGGACGTGCTTGGAGAGGTTAGCGGGCTCACAAGCAGGCTTTGGGCGAAGAACCCGGCTCAGCGGCTCCCGTCGTACCAATGATCTGGAGATGAACGACGAAACCGGCCAATTGCTCAAACCTACTACCCCCAAACAGCGACCACCAAGCATTGCGGCTCTCGGTGGTCGTACTGCGTGACGAACCCAGGATCTACTCAGCCGTGGCGGGGAGGGACAGGCGGGAAGCATGCAGGCGCAACCAATCACCCGCAGGCGAGCCGCAGCACCCATGCATGTCTTTGTTTCCAGTCGTCTCATCAGCAACCCTCAAGCACATGCGGACCCTCACTTGCGAGAGAAGCATCAAAGAATCATGCTGAATGCAGCATGTCTTGGTGACGTCTCGATGTCCGGCCTTTTGGACAGACCGACTCGCAAACTCTCGAGAAGGTTGGTGACGATCGCTATTGCAAACTCCGGACGTAAATCCTTTCTTGGAAAGTCAAGTCAATCACCGAAATAGAAACCCTAGCAACCTCTCTGGCAGCTCTTCCAACCATCCTGACAATTTTCCATGACCACTGCATGCGTATGCTCGCATAGCACATCCCGCGCCCACTTGCCCAGCCATCCTACGCACCCGCTATACGATCACCCTTTTGCAGACCATCGAGATGTGATTGATGCATGGAGCGGGGTCTGACTGGGAAAAGTATTCTCTCCACAAAGTGGCACGCACCCATAGCGCCTCCCCCACGCGCGAATTAGGCCAGTCAGCCCTGTTTGTATTAGCAGGACGTTCGCTCGCAAAAGGTTCAACAGCTTCTCAGCTGCTGGTCGAGGCATGAACTGTTTGGACATTTCTTTCTGCAGGACAATCGTTGCACAATCTGGGAAATTATGGCTCCTTGCTTTGCTGAGCCAGATATCACCGAGCAACGACGTGCTCGATGAAGCCGATGAGAATCGATGGACCCATGTAGAGTTGAGGGAGGATCTGCCGCCAAGGCCGGCAAGGGAACGACGTCCCAGCGCCCCACTCGAACACGACGACTCTCGAGCTCCCAGCCTGCATACCATGGATCATGGATGCATTTGGTGCTCGTTTCATGATTTGTTGTGACGAGCTAGCGAGTGAGAAGTCCTCACGTGCAGCATCTACAACTCAAATCCCGCCATCAAGCATCTCGTCCGCAAGGCGGAGCTCGAGGTAAAGAGGAGTAAGGTTTGCATTGCTGCACACGGCTTGACCGAAAGCAGCAGCACCCGTGCCATCGGCAATGATCGACGCATCATGACAAAAGCCTATCTTTGCATACCAGACCCTCCGCGGTTGATGCCTCTTGGTGAGTCGCAGACACAGCCACTGCAAAGCATAAGGTACGATTTGGTTTCCTCGGGCCACTCCGATTCATTCGTTGCATCATTTCATTTCCTTGTTGTCTCTGTTCCTGAGCAGTTGGATCAGAGACGTTTCGGCTAGCCGGCACCCCAAGCATGATGGCTAGTGAGCTCGTTCTTCGATCTGCCACCAACGTTAAAACGGCCGCATGATATGAACGTTCGTACTGATCAGTGATGTGATGGCATGGTGGCGCCTGTGTTGCTTACCTCCGCCACCGGCTCGCGAGATGAGGTACCTTATACCTTTAGATGACATGCAGGTAGATCTGTGGCAAGAAAACAACAAGGCATTGAGGGGTGTTGAGGGAAAGAAGGGGATCTCCATCGCCTGGTGGCTGGGCCTGCGGTGAGCATCTCATGTTTGAAATGGTTGAGCCAATACGACAAGAGTCACATGGCCAAAGCCGGCATATGTATGACTTGGCCATCACCTCGTAACGCCGTTCTGAGGATGAGATGTCTCAGTTGACGAGTAGTTGTTGATTTATTTGCAGCGATGAGGCAATGGGATGTGAGACCGTTGGCAAACCTCCGAGGTCATTGCAATTGAGCGACTTCCCCCCCGCAACAGCCTTTCGAGCCTCACCACACCTTGAGCTTCCGTAATTGCCTAAACCTGCATTGCATGCGATACAAGCCTTGTTGTTGTATAGCTGACTCTTGGAGGGTACATTGCTAATATCCCCGTGAGCAACGGGTGATCGAAAGGGAGCAACCTAATAGCATGGTGCGTTATTGCTGCAGTGGGGGCAGGTGAGGAGGAAGGTGGATACGAGGGCAAAGTGTGGAGTGCATGTGTGATACAACGCTATCACTCGTTAACAGGGTGGGTTACCTGTCAATGGGGTAATTCTGATAGCGCAAATGTGGATGTACAGAGTGAACGTCCGGCAAGGGATGCTTGGCTCCTGAAACCCTGTGACAGTATCTGAACCGGTTTCATTACCGTTTGCAGAGCAAACAAACATGGGCCGCTGGCGGATGAGCGGTGACTGGAGATGGAGCAGTGGTCAAAACAGTAGCGACGTGGCAACGGCGAATAAAGGTGATTTCTCCACTGTAGGTACGTTTGGGAGCAAATGAGTCCTTACATTGATATCGTATCTTGTCGGGGATTGCCCTTGCATCGAAGTCGAATCTGAATGAGATGCGAATGTTTAGTGTGACTACGGGAGACATCCGCGACAGTTGCATGCACCAATGCTCTTCGTCTCCCACGCACACGGTAACAGGATTGAAGGTGTAGAAATGCACAGTCCTGTTCAGGAGCTGGTGTATGCTGGCAAAGAGAGGTGAAAGGACTTGCTCACAGCGGAGAGTGGCTGTCTAGGATGACTGTGCATTTGGACGGGTGTGTTTCAAGGCTAGCTGATGGGATCAAGGACGGTTGGACTCTTCGCCAACAGTCAGGCCCAGCTCCTTTCTCAACAAAGTGGTCAGGCTGGTCTTGTCTCTCAGATAGATCCAGTCGCCAGATGCAGCGCCCTCCTTCTGTTGCTGCGACTCGCCCAGAATGACCCAGTCGAATCTCTTGGGACCGCTGATGGGAGAGCTCAGCCAGATTTGCTTGGTCGGGGGCTGCTTGTTGACAACGTAGGTGCCGTTGGGAGGGTAGACGATGTTGAGGACGCCGGCCTTGATGGAAGGTCAGCACATGCAACATTCAGAGCGACAAGGGTGCTTACAGAGTACTCGACATCGACACCTTCCTTCTCCTCTGCCAGCTCCTCAGCTCTGGTGACGAGCTCCTCGAGGTATTGGTCTGCTCTCTCGTGGTATTCTTCGACCTCGATGGGTGTGGGCTCGTTGACCTCGTGCAAAGGCTCTCTCTCCTTGAGCGTGGGCTCGTCGGTGTCGGGCAAGATGCCCTTGTAGCTACGCGAAGTGTAGGACAAGCCGCGAGTAGCGACGTGTGATGCGACGGGAGCTTGTCTGGACAGGTATCTGGGAGCTACAGGACGGGTCGAGAGACTGCGAACTGCCTGGCGCAAGCAGCGGACTGATCTAGGGGCCGACATGTTGGAACTTGCAAGTGTGTAGTGACGAGGAACGATGGATGATGGTGTTGCCAAGTGGTTGTAGTTATCAATGGACAATGCCTTGGTGTGTGAAGGAGAGGATGAAGTTGTTTGCGACGAACCGACCGAGCTCCAGACAATGACGACGAGCTTGACCAATGCGGGGGTCTGGGCCCATATAATCTCCTACCTCAAGTCTGTCACTTGACAAGCTGTACACACACGCCGAAGATCAGACCAAAGGGCGCAAGCAAGAAGACATAGCTAATCAGAGTATATATCATATGTGTCATCGCTTTCGAAAAACGCTTTGTGCCTTGACAGCTTCAGCATGTCTGAACTCGAGATTGAGAAGAACAAAAGTGACAAACTTTGGCCCATGTGGAGGTGGGCCTGTGAAGCTCCAACACCACTTTGGATCGATGCTTGTTCCTGACATCCATACAACCACGTGCTGCACTCACAAAAGTTCGAAATTCTAACGCTCGCTCCAGTCAAGCACATAGATTGTCGCGATATCCCTCGACCTCAAATTACAACAGAGTCAAGCAGCAGCAATGATCAACGCCGTCCTGGTTTTCAATAACAATGGCCAACCGCGTCTGACCAAGTTCTACACGCAGCTGGTACGATGACAAGCACACAACCATCGAAACATTCTTCTGAACGCTTCCTCTAGGACACTGCTGTCCAGCAACGCCTGATCTCCGAAATTTTCACTCTGGTCTCTGCCCGGCCTTCATCGTCATGCAACTTCCTACCACTACCACCTCTTTTGGCTCCTGCGCAGTCCGCGGACGCTGTATCGGATTCCCACAACGATGTACCTTCTCTGGTCACTTACCGCCACTATGCGACTCTTTACTTTATTGTCATCAGTACTAGCACCGAGTCTCCCCTAGCCTTGCTCGACCTGATCCAGGTCTTTGTCGAATCCCTGGACAGGCTCTTTGAGAACGTGTGCGAACTCGACCTCATCTTCAACTTTGAAACGCTACATGCGGTGCTCGGCGAAATGATTGTTGGTGGCGTGGTGATCGAGACAGCATTGGATAAGTATGTGATCAAATGTGGTCTTCTGTACTTGTTTCTAACGTTCTACAGAGTGGTACAAGGAGTCAAGGCGCAAGGAAAGGTCGCTAAACGGCCGGTCAACGAGGGCAGCCGTACTGGCGGCCTCGGACCTGGTATCTGGGCGGGTAGATGAAAGAAAGGTGTGCAGCTCGAAACCTTTGCAAGCTTGCCAAGCATCTTTCAGGAACGCAACCGTATCTCCTCGCCAGCCATGTGGATGCAAATGGCATGGAATGCATTCCAGAGGATGGCTGAAACCGCCACATTTCGTCGAGAATGTTTCAAGATGGTCATCTGCAGCGACGCACCTGCGGTCTGCACTCGGGTAAATTGCTGCATCTTCATATACAACATGTCCAGCTTGGCGGCATGTATACACTAATACGCTCTCTTGGTTGATCCAAGGGCTCATGTAGCTACTCTATATTCTCAGAGCATTCATCTTCGGCTATTCCACATTTGTGCTCGTACTCGGTCTTTCATGGTCCGTGTCTGTCGCAGGGACTCGAGTCACAGAGGGAATTTTTGGAACGAGCATGTGCAAACAGGCACAGTCGTCCACAAAAGGCTTGTGCTCGTCACTTTTCACGCGGACTCTTTTGTGTGTCGGGCCCAAGCTGGCTGCCCACAGTAGTTGGTAGGTGGTCACAACAGGATATCTGACAGTTCATGTCGTGTTACAGCTTTTGTCGGCAGCTCACGACACGGACTGGTCGTCTTCGGAGGTAGCACGTGGCTTGATAGGAGGAGCTCGTCTGGCTGTACCAAACATGTCGTTGGTCGCTCTTGCATAGTAGTCGCGGATCTGAGAGTGTCAGCACAAGTTGGCAGAAGATGTTCGAGAAGCGACATACAGTGCCAAAGACGGTGCCTTCTTCAATGTCCATGAACAGTAGACCGTAGACAACGACAACTGAGCACAGAGTCAGTATACCCTTGTCGCATAAGCTTAAATGGTACATACACGAGATAGTAGCCCAGGTGGACAGCTTGACGAACTTTGTCCAGGTCGGTCTTGCCCACTTCAGCTTTGCTCTCCTACGGTAGCGGCGTTCGAGACGAAACTGGTGTTTCTGCGAGAGTTTGGTAAAGTCTGGCGGCCATGTGCGTTTTGACTTGTATGGATTTCTCGCAAAGTCAAACTTGGGCAGAGCGTTGGCCCGCCGTAACAGAGAAGGGAAAAACATGGTCAATATGCTATGGGATTCGAAGGAGCACCCTCGTGGATAGGTTCACAGGGCGGTATGCGGTGTCAAACAAGGCAAACTGGCGGGCGTCAGAAACAAAAGTCATCGTCTGGGGAAACTTTTGGCCAGCGCCAGCGCCGCAATCGCATCAACTCTGTCCGACTGACCAAAGCAACCTCGTTTGCCCACCACGTCGTTGTTTAGTCTTTCTTTGCGCAATTTGCGGGTATTGCGATCGAGGCCTCTCCAACACCGCTCTTTCACCATGGCCGCTCCCCAGGATACTCAGGGTACTCTCAAGATCGAGAACGTGAGTCACGAGCTAATACTGAAGCCTCTACCTATACTGATGCACCATTGCGCAGACCGACAAGCGCGACACCCTCATTGCTACCGAGAAGAAGTACCAGCAGCAGTGGAAGCAAGACGCCATCTTCCAGTCCGACGCTCCCTCGCTCCAAGATGTCCCCTTCCACTCCATCTCCCCCTCCGAGCTCCGCGAGCAACAGCCCAAGCAATTGTATGTACCCGAGCCTTCTCTATACCATGCCATGCTGACCTATCGCAGTTCAACATTAGCTTATCCGTACATGGTACCATTGTCCTTCAGGGTGTAGCATCTACCGCGACATGTGCTGATTGTACTGCAGAACGGCATCTTGCACGCAGGCCACGCCTTTACTGTTTCCAAGGTCGAATTCGCTACCGGATGGGCCCGTATGGAGGGCAAGAGAGCCCTGTTCCCCCAAGGATACCACTGCACCGGTATGCCCATCAAGTCTTGCGCCGACAAGCTGGCCCGCGAGATGGAAATGTTTGGCAAGAACTTTGAAAACTACAAGGAGGAAGACGCCGAGGAGGACGCCGTGCCCGCTCCCACCCAGGAAACCACAAAGGCCGACATCACAAAGTTCAGCGCAAAGAAGAGCAAGGCCGCAGCCAAGGCTGTCTCGATGAAGTACCAGTTCCAGATCATGGGTGCTCTCGGTATCCAAAAGGAGGATATTCACAAGTTCGCCGATTCAGACCACTGGCTCAACTATTTCCCTGCTCTCTGCGAGCGCGACCTTACCAACATTGGTGCAAGAGTCGACTTCAGAAGAAGCATGGTCACCACCGACAGAAATCCTTACTACGACGCTTTCGTCCGCTGGCAAATGAACCGTCTGAAGGAGCTGGGCAAGATCAAGTTCGGCAAGCGTTACACCGTCTACTCGCCCAAGGATGGACAAGCATGTATGGACCACGACAGAAGCTCGGGTGAGGGTGTCGGTGTTCAAGAGTACACTGCCTTGAAGCTCAAGGTCCAAGAATGGGCCGAGCCCGCACAGAAGATCCTCGCTGGCAAGCTCCCTGAGAATGCCAACGTCTACTTCGTCCCCGCTACTCTCCGTCCGGAAACCATGTACGGTCAAACCTGCTGCTTTGTCGGACCCAAGATTGGTTACGGAATTTACAAGGTCTCCGACAACGAGTACTACTTCGTGTCGGAGAGAGCCGCTCGCAACATGGCTTTCCAGGGCATCTTCCCTGAGTGGGGTGTCTTCCCCAAGGTCGCCGACTTGCAAGGCTCAGACGTTGTCGGCACTCTCATCAACGCTCCTCTCTCCGTTTACGAGAACGTTCATATTCTGCCCATGGAGACCGTCAAGGCTTCAAAGGGTACCGGTGTCGTCACTTGTGTTCCCTCGGATTCTCCTGACGACTACATCACCATCCAGGACCTGGTCAAGAAGGCCGACTACTACAAGATCAAGAAGGAGTGGGCTGACCTCGAGCCTCTTCCCATTATTGAGACCCCTACCTACGGAAACTTGACCGCCAAGAAGCTCTGTGAGGATATGAAGATCGCCTCGCCCAAGGACACCAAGCAGCTTGCCGAGGCCAAGGACCTTGCTTACAAGGAAGGCTTCTACAAGGGTACTATGTGCTACGGCGAGCACAAGGGCAAGTCTGTCGAAGAGGCCAAGCCTCTTGTCAGACAAACTCTCATTGACGCCGGCAACGCTTTCAACTACGCCGAGCCTGATGGTGAGGTCATGTCCCGTTCTGGTGATTCGTGTGTTGCTGGACATCTCGATCAGTGGTATCTCAACTACGGCAAGAACGGCGATGAAGCCTGGCAACAAGAGGTCCTTGGCCACGTCAACGGCGAGCTCAACACATTCTCCACCGAGGCCAAGAACGCATTCCAACAGACTCTCGACTGGCTGGGTCAATGGGCTTGCGCTCGTTCTTATGGTCTTGGCTCGAAGCTTCCATGGGACCAGAAGTTCCTTGTAGAATCCCTCTCCGATTCTACCATCTACCCCAGTTACTACACAATTGCTCACTACTTGCACTCTGATATCTACGGAGACACACAAGGTATTGGCAAGATCTCTGCTGAGCAAATGACTGATGAGGTCTGGGATTACATCTTCACCCGTCGTGAAGACGTTGAGAGCGACATCCCCAAGGAGACCCTCCAGACCATGCGCAGAGAGTTCGAATACTGGTACCCTCTCGATGTTCGTGTCTCTGGTAAGGATCTTATCCAGAACCACTTGACCTTCTTCCTCTATATTCACGTCGCCCTCTTCCCTCGCGAGTACTGGCCTCGTGGTATCCGTGCCAACGGCCATCTGCTCTTGAACGGTGAGAAGATGAGCAAGAGTACCGGTAACTTCCTCACCTTGTACGATGCCACCAAGAAGTTCGGTGCCGATGCCACCCGTGTATCCCTCGCCGATGCTGGAGACTCGATCGAAGATGCCAACTTCGAGGAGACTGTCGCCAACGCCATCATTCTCAAGCTCTTTGAGTTGAGAAAGTGGTGCGAGGAGACTGTTCAAGGTGCTCGTCTCCTCAAGGAGGGCGAGAACTACGTCGAGGTCAACAAGAACGAGCGTCTCAAGAACAACGACTGCGTCCAGCGTACCGGCGAGAGATCCTTCTGGGATGACATTTTCGAGAACGAGCTCAATGGATTGGTCAGCGAGACAAGAGAGCACTACTCTGCCACCAACTACAAGTCCGCTCTCAAGTCTGGTTTCTACGACTTCACCAGCGCCCGCGACTTCTACCGTGAGATTACTAAGTCTTCCGGCATCGGCATGCACCAGGACCTTGTCCGCAAGTATGTTGAGTTGCAAGCTTTGATGATCACTGTCGTTGCACCCCATTGGGCAGAGTACATCTGGCTCGAGGTCCTTGGAAAGCCCAGCACCGTCCAGAACGAGCTCTTCCCTCAAGTTCCTGCCACCAAGCCTGAGCTGACCGCCGCTCGTGAGTACGTCCGCCAAACCAGCGGCAACATCACTTCTGCAGAAGGTGCTCAGTTGAAGCGTATGACCAAGGGCAAGGCCACAAACTACGACCCCAAGCAGCCCAAGAAGTTGACCATCTTCATGGCAACTGAATATCCTAGCTGGCAGTCCAAGGTCATCGACTTGGTCCGTGACGCTTTCGACGGCCTGACCATCGACATGAAGGCGATCAGCAAGAAGGTCGACAAGGCTGACAGCAAGAAGGCCATGCCCTTCATCCAAACTCTCAAGAAGAGCCTCGAGGGTGGCATTGACTCGAACACTGTTTTCGAGCGCAAGCTCGCTTACAACGAAGTCGATGTGCTCGCACAGATGGTTCCTGGCTTGATGAGCACCGTGCAAAGATGTGTCTGCGTCGAAGTCATCTCAGTCGAGCAAGGTGGCAAGACCGGCAAGGTTGTCGCCAGCTTGGGCGAAGCCGCTGCTGCCAAGGGCACCGAGATGCCCGAGTTGCCGCCTCAGGCTGAGAATGCCGTTCCTGCGTAAGTCCATTCCTCCTTGAATTCTCATTCTATGAAAATCACCTGCTGACAATTGTGATTCAGAAACCCCACTTTCTTCTTTTCAAACATCTAGAGGGTGTGGTTTAGATGTAGAGACTTTTCAAAAGCCAAAAATGTTCAATGTTCAATTTTCCTGCTCGAGGTCATCATCCACCTTATCGTCCATCGTTATTCTCTAATGTAATCGCGCATTCATTGCTCGGAAGCTCGATTATACCGTGCCTTCCAAATTTCCTGTCGCTTCTTGACCTATGTTCTAGTTGAGTTTTGGTCACGTTTGCCTGTTTGCCGTCTTCGCGACTGACTCTCCGCGATCATTCCATCGTTCTGATCCTTAAATGGTAACTAAAGGAAAAGCCATGCACAGCATCCAAAGATTGTAGCAAGCCCAAGTAACAACAACGCTATACACTACAGCGGCATCTTAGAAGCTCATTCACATTAATGCCGCCGTTGTCGAGGTATATAACAATCTTTTGCCCACATGATCAGGGTGTTACAGCATGCAAAAGTGCTTCTGAAGGTTATCCGCGCAGTGAGGAGCACTCAAAAACTCTGGACTACATGTCTTTCCTGCAACGCTGCTGACTTTGTGGTTCCTCCATACTGCGTAGGCCATGTCGATTGAACTCTAGAACCTCGACAGTAGAGAGCTACATATGAGAAGAGAGACCCAAGCCTAACAAGCACGTAGTTTCAACGAGTACGTGCACTTCAAAGGATCGAATCCAGGCCATGTTCAGGATCGACCAACATATGAGACAGGTGGGCACCATTGACTCGGTACATTAGAGCCAAAGGCACACTCGAGATATTGTCATCCTAGGAGATATATACATAAGCTTTGCTACTTGTGCACTTTCACCCCCTGCAGGCCTTGGACCACTATCTCCTTGCTACATCACAAGTCTTTTCATCTTCATCTTCATACATTTCCAATCTCGACCTACACAGCAGATGGTCAAGATGAATGAGACCGCGTGCTGGAACTTGACAAAACCCCATCCGTCGCCTATCACCAAGAGGCCATTACGAAAAAAACCATGCCATCGAGGAGTGCAGTTGTTTCCAGACGCGATCCGTAACAGAGTCTATACCACAAATATTGGTCTTTATGAAAAGCTACACGAGACAAACGTAGAAGAATGTAAGCGCAGCAAAAAGGTTGTCCTAAGGCCTGACACGTCAAAATAGGGGAGGCCTATGTGCTCAGCGCCGACAACGATACCTTCCTCATAGCAGACTAGCTTCACAACTCAACACCGAGAGGCAGAAGCATGTCTCAGGACTTGTGATCTGGGCCGTCCAGAGTTCTTATACCGTGGGTATTAGTGGGAGGTATACAGGACATACATAAAACATTACTTCTAAACAAAAAACGAATCGGCCCTCTTCACCCCCTCCTCCACCTGCTTATCTTGAATCCTAGTCCCCCACTCGCCCTCCTCTCTCACAAACCCAACAACCCAAAACCCACCAATACCACCACCAACCCCCCCATCCATGACACCTCCACCCTCTGCGCCTTCCCCTTCTTCGCCACAACATCCTCCTCAGCACACCCACTAGGCCCCCTGAACCCAAACCCACCCGCACAACTGCCCCACTCCTCTGCCGTAATATTTCCATACGTTCCGTTAAGCAAACAGTAGAGGCCTTGGTATGTGTTGGGTTCGTTGATGCCGGGGTACGTGTATGAGATGGGGGCGTTGCCATTGCAGCAGGAATTCATGATGGCAGTGCTGTTTGTGCAGGAGAGGGGAAGAGCGCAGAGAGGGGCGGAAACGTGGGGGAAGACTATAGAGGAGGGACAGGAGGTTGTGAGGTTTGTTGTCGAGTTGGTTTGGAGTGACATTTTTTTGGTGTTGGTGTCCTGGTTTCTTTTGTTGGTAGGTTGGTTTTTTTCTTGTTGATTTGGGTTTGGATGTGATTGATGTTGATGTATAGGTTGTCGTCTTGATAAACTTCGTGATGGTTTGCAATTGGTTTGCTTGATATTTTATTGCCGAAAAAACTGCTTTTGGTGAAAGAAAATGAAGAAGGTAACCAATACCTATCTATACTCTTTACCAAATATCAAGACGAAGACACCAGAATCCCACTCAACGGCGTGCCTCTCACCGTATCTCGTTCTCGCAAGCCACGTCGTGTAGTGTAGCTGCCCTGGGTCGGATAGAATGGTCATAGTGTTTTTACGGCCTTATTCTGCCTTTATCAGCGCCTACCTGCCCGATCAAGTCAAGTCAACTTTGTGTTTCTAATTTCCACCTTCTGAGGATGTGTCTGGAGCTCAGGTATGTTGCGATAGGCGAGGATGATTCTGCATTGTTGTGTGTCAAAGCAGCATGTGTGGATATGGGAGCGCAAGTCATGTTTAGCGAGTCGTGTTTTGGGTTTGAGGCTTGATGCGCAGAGAGGACAGGGTCACTTTTGGCTGCTCGTGGAACAAAAGAAGGGGTGTTGCAAAGATGTCTTGAAACGTGACATCGAAATCGGAAAATGGCCTTGGTGTGTTTTATCTAATGTACAGAAAATATGATTTTGTCGCAGAGTCCTTTTTTTCTCTGGCCAATTCAACAGAGATGTGGAATATATAACCTGGAATGATCTAGGAGCAAACATGACAGCCTGATGCATCAACCTCATTATTCAACTAGCCAGTTGTCGTCATCGTCAGCTACATCGTAATCCATTTCGGCTGCTGGTCTTGGGGGTCCAAGATCCTGAGGCTCGTCCATGTTGACATCCTTGGACGTTTCTGAGGCTGGCTGTGCAGAGGCGACGAGAGTGCTAGGAGCAGGGTTTGCCATCCATGAAAGCTCTACCTTGCCGAGATGGGGAATGTCAGAGCCGTGATTGAGGAACTTCTCGGCTTGGTAGCGTTCAGAAAATGCCAGCATGGCCGCATCTGAGCGCGAAGGGTGAGGGCTGATCTGTGTGGATTCCATGAGATCGCTCTGTGGAAAGTCAGTACTGTGATGTCCTAGTGGAAGTGGTTTTCGGCGATTACTCACAAATAGCAGATATTGCCTTAGCGCTTCATCTTTCGTGGAGTCCATTTGATCGTTGTTCGGGAAGACGACTGCAACAGTCCTGGGTCTGTTGTCCAGCCTTCTGACAGCACCTCCGCGTGGAGCAAAAGCGCCTCTTCCTCCTCGCCATGCGCCTCTCGGCTGGAAACCTCCACGTCCTCTGTAACCACCGCGACCACGTGGAGCAAAGCCTTGCCACGGTTGGTCCTCGTTCGGGTTGATACCCATGCTCTCTGCTTCTTTCTCCAACTCTGCCAGTTTGGCCTTCAAAGCGTCGGTTTGCGAGGGAGTACTGTTGCCGTCGGCACCATTGGCGGCACCGTTCTGACTGGCAGCAGCAGCTTGATCCGGAGTACCTGACTTTCCTCTCTCTTTCGCGGCGAGTTTTGCAAGTAGTTTATTGCGCTCTTCAGCCTGAGCCTTCATCTTTTGCTCCAGTTCTTGTCTCTGTGCCTCGGCCTCCTTGATCTTCCTTGTCTTCTCTTCGTGGGCGCGTTGTGCCTCCTCTTGCTTCTTTGCGAACTCGACAGGATCAATCTTCTCTTCTTCTTGCATGTCGACATCGCCGTCGCTCTTGCCAAAGCCATTCTGATGACGCTCCCGTTGCATTCTCTCGGGTTTGTACCAATAAACCTTGACAAAGCGGTTGTCAAAGATGACCTTGGGACTGTCGTATGCCTTCTTCGCAGCGTCGTAGTCCTCGAACTTGATGATAGCTAGACGCTTGTAATCCTGCAACTCGACCGACTCGATGGTTCCAAACTCGGAGAAGAAGTCGCGAACAGACTGCTCGTTGAAGTTCTCTTCGGGAATCTGCTCAACAACAACCTGCGTAATAGAGCGATCGTGGTTGGGACCAGCGGATGAGAAGTCGGCGCGACCTCCACGGCCGCCACGGAAGGCGCCTCGATCGCCTCTGCCGCGACCACGGCCACGCCCTCTGTCGGCAAATGGACGACCTTGCGATATGGAGGCATTCGTAGGATCGTACTCGTCTACCTGTTGAGGTACTAAAACGGGGTCGTTGCCATGCTCGTGAGGACATGAAGCGCCGAGAGCGCAAAAGCCTTTGGTATCGTAGTCGTGGCATCTCTGACCAGAGCGCGGGGTTTGCGAAGGGTTGCCAAAGGCGCCAGGTGATTGAGGGAAGGGCATCTGGGGCATACCAGGCATCTGAGGCATGCCAGGTAAGCCCATGGCCTGCTGCATAGCCATGAGAGCAGCCATGGGATTGTTCGGGTCGAAAGGGGGCATGGACTGAGGGGCGGCAGACATGTGACCCATGAAGCCTCCTCTTTGACCACCACGTCCGCCGCGTCGCATTTGCTTCACGGGACGATCTTGCTGGTAACCTTGGGCATGGTTGTCGAAGGCATTGCTGTCATTGAAATCGCGCTTCCTCGAGGAAGGGCCCGAGGGAGGGTTGAAGGCGGGTTCGCTGGGCTGAAAGGCGGGCGCGGTGGGTTGGAAGGCGGTCGCGGTGGGCTGTAGGGGCTTGGATTCGGAGGTTGCGAGGTGGGCAAAGACGTCGTTAACAAACTGAGGAGTACTGTCGTGCAAAAAGTCGAGCAGGTTGTCCTGGCAGTTTTGCTTGACTTGGTCGTCAGACTCGTCGGACTTGATCAGGGCGATGACATAGTCGGCGAGGACGTCCGAGTCTGCGTCCGAGATATCCTCGAGGCGCTTGACGACCCAGGCCTTGAGTTCTTCCGACGCGCTGTCGTCGAGATGCATGGTTGGGCAATTGCGAGGGAAACTGAGAGAGCTTCGATAAGTTCGACTTGACGCTCGGCCTGTGAGAGAGAGCTTGAAATCAACCCTCGCTACCCCAGTCTTGGCTGAAGTCATTTTCACACTTGTACGCCCTTTGTGCGCCTGCACAAGCTTCATGTGCTCGACCTTTGTGACCTTTTGATACTCAACACTGTCACAAGCAAGAGAAGAACCTCCACATTCGTTTATCTGACTTGAGTGTCGAGGTCTGTTACAGGACAGAACAAGACAGACGAAGAGATCTAAACAGTTTGCTGATACGAGAAAAAGACTTGGTAGATTCCAGCTTTAGCCTCTGTGTGCAAACCGATTGCGCAGGAGAAGCTTCTATTCAATGTTGTTTAGATCTACTTGAGCCTTTTGTCCTTCTTTGCACCTAATGAGATATGTGTATTCTTGTAGAATAGAGATGGTCGCTAGCACATAAAGCTAGCAGACGGGATTGTAGATGGCGCACAGACCAACTAGGAGACAGGCCTGACGTACGGGGAGACCAACGTCTCTTGGTGGTGAACAACGCGGTCGGAGAGTTCAACCACCCAGCTCGACCAGTCTGCTGTGTACGGCAGCCCATACCACCAACCCTCGCCTCCTTCAACCATCGTCACCGCAAACATGGCCGGAGAGGATTTCACCGTCGACCCCAGGATGATGCACGTCCAGCCTCGCATCCGCTACAACACCATTGGCGGCATCAACGGCCCTCTGGTCATCCTGGACAATGTCAAGTTCCCTAGGTTCAACGAGATCGTCTCGCTCACCCTGCCCGACGGCACCGAGAGATCTGGTCAGGTCCTTGAAGCTCGCGGTAAGCCAAGCACCCCTCGATACGCCCCAGCGATCGCAGACTGACAAATTCCGAAAGGCAACCGTGCCGTCGTCCAGGTATCCTCCACTCCGATCGCTACATGATGGCGACTACTCATCTGCCGCAAGAAGAGCATCGAGCTTACACACGCGATTAGGTCTTTGAGGGAACTTCTGGTATCGATGTCAAGAAGGTGCGGCGAATCAAGAAACCACCATGAGTACACCCAGCAATGCTGACGCCCCCTAGACCAAAGTCGAGTTCAGCGGCCACTCGCTCAAGCTTGGTGTGTCCGAGGATATGCTTGGTCGTGTCTTTGACGGTTCCGGTCGTGCTATCGACAAGGGCCCCAAGGTTCTGGCCGAGGACTACCTCGACATCAACGGTCAACCCATCAACCCCTACTCAAGAGTCAGTCGACATCGTGTCAAGCCATTGCGACGGCGGTATATTGACATATGCAGGAATACCCCGAGGAGATGATCTCCACCGGTATCTCGACCATCGACACCATGAACTCGATCGCTCGTGGTCAGAAGATTCCCATCTTCTCTGCCGCCGGTCTGCCCCACAACGAAATCGCTGCCCAGATCTGTAGACAGGCCAGTTTGGTCAAGCCCACCAAGGGCGTCCACGACGACCACGAGGACAACTTCTCCATCGTCTTTGGTGCCATGGG
Organism: Aureobasidium sp. EXF-10728; assembly: GCA_023848605.1. Lineage (NCBI taxonomy): Eukaryota > Fungi > Ascomycota > Dothideomycetes > Dothideales > Saccotheciaceae > Aureobasidium > Aureobasidium sp. EXF-10728. Next base: position 19,323 of record SWBG01000007.1, read on the forward strand.
TGTCAACTTGGAGACCAGCAGATTCTTCACTCGTGACTTTGAGGAGAACGGCAGTATGGAGAGAGTTACTCTGTTCCTGAACTTGGCCAACGACCCCACGTACGTCCTTTCTGTCTTGTTTTTCTCTCTGCCCAAAGTACTAATGTCGAACCAGTATCGAGCGTATCATTACCCCTCGTCTTGCTCTGACCACCGCCGAATACTACGCCTACCAGCTCGAGAAGCACGTCTTGGTCATTCTTACCGACCTTTCATCTTACTGTGACGCTCTCCGTGAGGTCTCGGCCGCCAGAGAAGAAGTTCCTGGTCGTCGTGGTTACCCCGGTTACATGTACACTGATTTGTCCACCATCTACGAGCGCGCTGGTCGTGTTGCTGGCAGAAACGGTTCCATCACCCAGATCCCCATTCTGACCATGCCCAACGATGGTATGTTCGACATGCTCGAGCCGTAAGTGGAAGTGATGCTAATCGACCTGCAGATATCACCCACCCTATCCCCGATTTGACTGGTTACATTACCGAGGGTCAGATCTTCATTGACCGTCAACTCTACAACAAGGGTATCTACCCTCCGATCAACGTGCTTCCCTCGCTCTCGCGTCTCATGAAGTCTGCCATCGGTGAGGGCATGACCCGTAAGGATCACTCTGATGTTTCCAACCAGCTGTACGCCAAGTACGCCATTGGTCGTGATGCCGCTGCCATGAAGGCAGTCGTCGGTGAGGAGGCTCTGTCAAGCGAGGACAAGCTTTCGCTCGAGTTCTTGGACAAGTTCGAAAAGACCTTCATTAACCAGGGCGCATACGAGAAGCGCAGCATTTTCGAGTCGCTTGACACGGCATGGGAGTTGCTCCGCATCTACCCCAAAGAGCTTCTCAACCGTATCCCCAAGAAGACGCTGGACGAGTGGTACACACGCCGCCCCTCAGACAAGAAGGCCAACAAGGACACTCGCGACAACCAGGACAGACAACAGGAGAGCGAGAACCTGATTGACGCATAATCGTTGTAGAAGCGTAGATGTTTCTGACCAATTTTCCTTTTTCCTTTTCCTTGTTGTAGATAGCGCCTGTGCTTATACCATACCGCAGTATATCAAATACTTGTTTATCACTGACTGAATGTGTGTACTGTGATGTGTTAGATGCTGTTTGTCGCCGACTGAGCAATTGCACGATCTAGTCATATGATAATGTGAAAAGTGAAGATGGTAACAGCGACCTGTATGAAAAGCCATGGCAAGTCCCGTGTGGGCCGTGCGCTGCTTTCCGCAACAACGACGGATGGGCTTTGGGGTGGTGCAAGAGCTGCGTTGTGTTAAAGGTTGACTCCCATCTCCGCTCATTGAATCTCGCCATCGCCTGCAAAATGTTGTCCGGTCGCATCGCTGCTCGCGCCGCCCGCGTGGCCGCTCCTCGCGCTCCCATTGCCACCAGATCCTACGCCGCCGCCGCCTCGGCCTCGTCGGCTGCCTCCAAGCCTCCGGTCGCTCTCTTCGGCCTCGACGGTACCTACGCCAGCGCTCTCTACACCGCCGCTGTCAAGACCGAGTCTCTGGATTCCACCGCCAAGGGTCTCGAGAACCTCGCCGCCACCTTCAAGAAGGACGCTCAGCTCAAGACCATCCTCGAGGCCCCCACTCTTACCGCCGCCGACAAGTCGCAGATCATTGCCGAGATCCAGAAGTCCCTCGGTGTCCAGGACAAGAACAACACCATCAAGAACTTCCTCGAGGCTTTGGCAGAGAACAACAGACTCAACCAGCTTGAGGGTGTTGCCGAGAAGTTCGGCACCCTCATGAGCGCCGCCCGCGGTGAGGTTGAGTTGACTGTCGTCAGCGCTGCTGTACGTCTATCAAGAAAGAGAAGATCCGCACAACAGCATTGTTTGCTGACATGTTTCGTAACAGCCCCTCGACGCCAAGGTCCTCCGCCAGCTCGAGAACTCGGTTTCCAAGTCCTCATACGTCGGTCAGGGCAAGAAGCTCAAGGTTGTCTCCAAGGTATGTTCTATACACTCGCCGCCTACAAGTACAATCTCTCTGACAGTTGGCACAGGTCAACCCCGACATCCGTGGTGGACTCATTGTCGAGATTGGCGACCGCACCATCGACCTCAGCGTTTCGTCCAAGATCGCCAAGATGAACAAGCTCCTCAGAGACACCCTGTAAATACTCGACTACGATTTCCCCCTCCTCGCCTTGTAGCAACAGAAAAGAAGAATTTATGGCGGTCTTGATTTAAAACGTCCTTCTTCCAAAACTTGTCAACAATATTTGCAGTGAATGTCATCGCTAACATATGAATTCCACTTTCTGCTCGGCTCGGCAGCTCTCTAACCTTATTCTTACAATTTCTACATTGCGCTCTACATCACAAGCTTTTGGTGTAGCTCAAAGGCTTACCCCATGAATAACACATCTGGAGTTGCAGGGCGATAGATTGAGAGATTTTGAAAGTAAAACGCCAATAGACGTCTGGCGTCTACAGACTAATTTTGCGCGTCTGCCAGCGGTTGTCCTAGCCATTAGCAGGATGTTAGGAACAAGTTGTATCTGCAATGATCAAGCTGACAGACTGAGATGGCATGACCTTCGTGGCCGATTGCTCCTGCCCTTTCGCAACATGCCTGGTGTGCTGACTTGTTTCCTCGTTAATCTGTCAAGCTCTTTCATTCCGACATCCATCTTTGCACACATCCGGGCTATTGTTTTCACCATGGACGTCGTTGTATTTCTCCCCTGCTTCTGCGCAGCTGTGTGGGCATGGCTACATTGCGTATTATTTCTCTACCAGTCTCCGCAGTTTCTCTCGCACGATGCACCAATGCTCGGCATGCCACCGTGGCTGGCATATCCATATCTTTTCGCCTTGATTGCTTTGGCCATCGGCTTGCTCTTCTACATCCGTTACACAGCCCGTGTCCTGCTACGAGCGACCAGACAAGTCTTGATTAGTGTTGTTGCTTAGATGGCAGTCAATTTTCTTCCTCCTCCAGACCCTCGAGAGGACGGTCCGTGGGGTTTTGCCGTGGTAGTCATCTACGACCCTTGGTGAGTTGTCTGGACCTTAGATGTTGAGAGAGGTCGACTTCCAACTGACACTTGAACAGATCATCGATGACTCCGACAACACGTGTCGAAAAACTTCTTCACAAGTCAACAACAACAACGAAAGACGCACGTTCATTCATCCATCTATTCATTCGTTACTATCATATCTACTGCGAATACGCGCGTACCTTGAACTCGGCATTCTCTTCTGGTAACGGCGACGTCGGTACTTGCTGGAACTGCGGCAGCAAGTAATACGCAAGATCCCTTCCTTCGAGCTGGTTGGTGCTCCATCCATTGCCCAACCACGCCATCTGGTTCTCTTCTCCATACTCGTACTCGAAATCCTCCCATCGTGGACTTCTCAAAGCCTCTATGCAATGCAATGTCGACCCCGGCCACAATCCTACCACCATGTCGCCTTTACGGTACCAACTCTTGCAGTCATCCATGAAGACCGTGTTCTTGAAGTACTGATCCGAGTAAGACAGGAAGTCTCGTACTCGGCCGGCTTTCACCGTCATGGATTTGATGTTTTCCTTTTGTTGTTTGCGGATGCATTTCACGACGTAGTCGCCCACGCTTTCGATCATCATCGTCAAGGATCCAGATCCGATTGCAGAGTTTGGTCCCAGCATCATATAGAAGTTCGGGAACTTGTCGGTGGCGATGGAGAGATATGATGTCGCTCGTTGCTCCCAATGGTCTGGCAACGCGATACCGTCGACGCCAGTGACTGGGAAAGGAGGAGGTGCACCGGTGTGGAAACCTGTAGCGCAGACCAAAACGTCAATCTCGTGAAGTTTACCATCTTCAGTCACTATTCCTTTTGGTTCGATCTTTGTGATGGGAGTGCGTATAAAGTCGACATTGTCCTCGACCAGAGCTTCCAAGAAGCCAGGCCCTGGCGTCAATCGTCTGCATCCAGGCGCAAAGCTAGGTTTCAACCAATCGTAAATCTCGGGCTTCTTTTGCAACCTGGTCTTCATGTTTTCCTCAAAGTGCTGTTGAGCCCCCTTTTGCATGTCCGTACCCATGATCGTCAATGCGTGAATCTCGTTGCCTCCTTCCTCGATTTCCATGCGAAACTTGTGGAAGCCTTCCGGATCATCACGGAACTTTTTCTTTTGCTCTTCGCTAAACTTGAAGCCGTCCATTTTGAGTTTGTCCTGAATTGCTTGGCCAAAGGGAGGCGATATCCAGGTGCGGCTGCGGATGAAGCAAGAGAGGTTTGTGCCCGAGAGACGTTGCAGAGACGGTATTATTTGGATGGCCGAGCTGCCGCTGCCGATTACTCCGATGCGTTTGTTTGTAAAGTCGTAACTGTTTTGAGCAGTGTCAGTAAACATCACACACAGCTTGAGATATAAAAGGCAAAAAAGGGAGGGGGCAGACAACATACTCTTGCTTCCAAGCCGCCGAATGCATGACCTCGCCCTCGAAACTTTTCAGTCCATCAATCTGCGGCCAAGCGATATGGTTTAGTCCTCCTCGTGCCATGATCAGCACATCACTCGTATCCTCGAATGTTTTTTTGGTGGTCAAGTCCTCGATTTTGAGCTTCCAGTTTGAAGTGGTTGCGTCCCAGGTGCAGGATTTGATCTCGTGGGACAGCTTTATGAAGCGATCGACGCTGTATCTCTTTACGGTGGCGGCGAGGTAGGCTTGTATTTCTGCGGCGGGCGAGTACATGGACGACCAATTGGGGTTTGGGTTGAATGAGTATTGGTACGAGTGTGCTGTTGTTTTTTCTCATCTTAGCATTTGTCCATCTCTGTTTGCTTTGTCTCAGTGCAAGAGCAGGGAAATACGTACATGGGATGTCGCAAGCACAACCCGGATACCGGTTCTCGTACCACGTCCCACCCACACCAGCATTTTTATCATAGATGGTCAAATCCACATTGCGCAAACGCTCGGGTATGCGGATGCCGTGGTAGATGCCCGAGTAGCCTGCTCCCACCACTATCACCTTGATGGGTCGCTGATTTTCTATCACCGTGTCGTGCAGGGAAAAGCCCGTGGTGGAAGCGTCGAACCCGGCCTCGGTGGGCGAATCTATGCGTTTTGCGGCGGCTTGAGGGAGGGCGGTGGAGATGATGGTGTCGAGGTCTTGTTCGCGGGAACTGGGGTGGTGGTCTTGTTCTGGGAGGTTGGGGATTGCGGACATGGTTGCTGGATGTTTCGCAGTAAAGCAATACAAATGTGTGTCTTCGCAGTAAAGAGAGATACGAGAGGCAATCAGAACAGTGTAGCCAGCAAAGAAGAATCCGATTCAAATGTAGTTAACAGAAAACAGAACCCGTGGAGAAAAAAACAAAGGGACGATCCTACTCTTATATACGTGCGGACGGTGGAGCCAAAAAACTATACACTCCGTCCCTTGTACCCGACTTCTCTTCCGCTCCTGTCACCAGAGTGGAGTCTTTGAGTCTAGGTGGAGTACCCATCAAGCAAGTGGATCCCAACTGCCGTGGGGGGTAATCGGGTTTGCAGGCAAAAAAGAGAAACACCAGGCACAAAGCAGGAGAAGCGGTGCGTCCAAGGTTACGGCAAGAGTGGATCCTCCTTCCAAGATGTGCGGGGTGCGTGTTGGAAAATGTGGGGCGGCATGGGGGATGCACTACGTTTTTGGTGTGGAGACTTCGGATCTGCCTGTTCGACTTGCGGAAACTCGGATCTGTGCGAGCGATATCATGGCAGATGTTTCCGGCATTGTGCATGTAGATTCGGGTAAATGGTGATACTTGGACATGGCAAAGAGAACGTGACTTGAGGATAAAAGGCCAGAGATGGTCTACTCCTAGAAAGTCTATTAGATTCTATCTCTGAATAGCAGAGAGATGCCGTGTCAATGATATCTAGAAGAAGTGGATCACCGACGCTCGAAACCCCACCTCAGACAGTTTTGGTCTTTGCGGCTGCAATCTCCTTGACTGCAGCTGCCACTCTTGCCGCAGCCTCTCTAGCCTTGTCGGGTTGAGGATGAACCCAGTTCTCAGGCTTTCTTCCATACATCTGGAACATGGGCGTGAACAGTCCTGAAATAAAGTCAACACGCTATCCATTCGCATACGTCAGAGTCACAGCAGAGCAGAGAACATACCATATTTACCACCATCTCTCAGGCCCCATACGGATTGTCCCTGTGTATTTAGCGCCTCAAGGAGAGAGTCGGCATCAACCTTGCTGAACATGCCAATCTTGCCCTTGAACCAAACCCAAGCCTTTACGGCTTTCCACACCGCAGGCTTGAGCCAAAGCACCATCCACCAATCGCTCCGATCGGGAAACTTTGAAGTATCGCCGTCGAGAGGGAGCCACCAAGGACAACTCTGCAAGCCCTTGAGTGCATGGTCTTCCACATGAGTGACCTCGAAACCGGCAAATTCGAATTCGGCCATGGCTTCCTTGGTGGTTTTCATGTTGGCGATACCGTCACCACGTTCGATTCTGCGGCGCACATCGAGGTGATGTGGATTCTTGGGGTCGAACTTGTCGGTCATGCACCACTCACCCATACCAACGACACCGCCAGGCTTGAGAACGCGGCATATCTCGGCATAGACATCACGCAGATCTGGAGCATGACAGGTGGCTTCTTGAGCATAGGCAAAGTCAAAGGTGTTGTCAGGAAAGGGCAGTTTCTGGTGCTCTATGTCAGCTCCAATACTGGTGTTGGCATATGAGAATATAGCTCACGCAAAAGTCTGCCCAGACAAGCTCAACCTTGTCAGATATGCCTTGAGCTTCAGCGTGCATGTTGTTCTCCTCGACGGTGTAGTGAGTGCGCATTTGTGCACCCCAAGCCTCATCATCACGCGTCTTTGGTAGATGAGTCGTCATGGATTTTGGAAGATGGGTTTTGACTTGCGTTGGACCATCTTGAGTTGGCATTTTTGCGGCAGTCTGTGGGTTTGACAACCGTATAGATCATGACGATACACGATATTTGTATCGACAGAGAGACGAAAGAACCAATTGTTGCTGGACCTCTATCACGAGCCATGTTGCTTGGCGAGTGTGCTTCGTATTGTCTGCGATGGCGACGATGGTATGTGAAACCGCTTGGCTGTAGTCGAGGACGGCTTGGCTGTCGTTTACGAAACACAAAGGGCAGACAAGATGACCTACAGTACTCATGTTGACGTTGATTATGAAGACATTGATTAGATGCAGGTGATGAGATGAGATATTCTTGGCTTGACTTGGCGACAGAGGCTCGTCAAAAGTCGCGGTCGCCGTGTCATTCGTTTTCACGTCGGCTCATGATGGTGGTGGTTGAATGGTTCCAACGGTTGCATCGACAGGTAGGAGGTGGTATAGAAAGGCAGGAGTAATAGCGGGCGGCTTATCGGGCGAGATAAGGCGTTTCACATGCTCAAAGCACGCCAAGAGCTATTTAGCGTCATAGCATTTGGGTCATGAGGACGATAGCAATGACCAAGTCCTCTCTTGACTCGTCTGCGAGACTCTTGGTCTCTTCCTCTCAATCACCATAATGGCCCGAGGACAAGAACCCCTGTTGACGCGTCGTCCGTCGTCGCACAACGACGAGCGAGCCACCGAAGAAGATGCTCTCTTGACCGGACAGAGAGCAACCCGCCAACCCTCTACCTCCCGCTGGGCCCGCTACCGCGAGATCGCCCTCTTCACCTGGGGCCTCATAGCCACTGCCGCTGTCATCGTTCTGGCTGTCGTCTACCAACACCAGACCTCCAAGACGACCCCCGAGACTCATGGCGACCGACCGACTGGCAAGAGAAACCTCATCTTCATGGTGAGCGACGGCATGGGCCCAACCTCGTTGGCCCTGACCCGCGGCTTCAGGCAGCATGTTAACGCTCTGCCGTGGGACGACACTCTGGTCTTGGACAAGCACTTTATTGGAAACAGTCGCACACGAAGCAGCAGCAGTCTTGTCACCGACAGTGCTGCTGGAGCCACTGCCTTCAGCTGCGGCCACAAGTCTTACAACGGCGCCATCAGCGTCTTGCCCGACCACACTCCCTGCGGCAGTGTGATGGAAGCTGCAAAGAGGGCAGGCTACACCACCGGTCTGGTCGTCACCACCCGCATTACCGATGCAACCCCTGCGTGCTTCGCCTCGCACGTCAGAACTCGCGCTATGGAGGATCAGATCGCTGACCAACTCATCGGCAACGGTCCCCTGGGCAGAAACGTTGATCTGATCTTCGGCGGAGGAAGATGCCACTTTTTGCCCAACACGACTGCTGGAGGCTGCAGAGCCGATGGCAACGACTTGATCGAGAGGGCACATGAACACGACTGGAACTACATTGCTTCCCGCGAAGACTTTGACAACCTTGGCTCGTCGGTCGAGCTTCCTCTTCTCGGCCTGTTCGCACCTACCGATATCCCCTTCGAAATCGACCGCAGACACGTTGACAACGAGTACCCTTCTCTCGAAGAAATGACCAAGACCGCCCTCCGTGCTCTGAAAGATGCTACAAGAGACAGTGATCAAGGCTTCTTCATCATGATCGAGGGAAGCAGAATTGACCACGCTGGCCACAACAACGATCCTGCTGCTCAGGTGCACGAGGTGCTTGCCTATGATAAAGCCATGCAGGCTGTCATCGATTTCCTCGAAGAAGACGACACTGAAGGTCTCATGGTCGCTACCAGTGATCACGAGACCGGTGGCCTGGCTACTGCTAGACGTATGTCTCTGCTTGATTCTTTTCTCGCGACTCTGCTAACAATATTTCAGAGCTGAACGTCAACTACCCTGAATACCTTTGGTATCCTAGCGTCCTTGCCAACGCAACTCACAGCGCTGAGCACACTGCTCGTCTGTACTTCTCTCACCTATCGACATCAAAGTCCTCCGGCACCGACTTACACAACTATCTCACCAAGCTCATCAGCGACAATTTGGGTATCGAAGATGTCACTCGCCAAGAGCTTGACCATCTGATTGAGCACCCTATCCTGAGTCCATGGACCATGTCCGAAATCATCAGCAAGCGTTCTCAGACCGGATGGAGCACTCACGGTCACAGTGCCGTTGATGTCAACATCTACTCTTCCGACCGCCATGCCTCGAAGAAGCTCCATGGCAACCACGAGAACACAGAGGTCGGTGAGTTCTTGCGGTGGTACCTCGACGTCGAGGATGAGGTCAAGCAAGTCACCAAGGAGTTGAAGAACAAGCTTGAAATTTCCAGTGGTGAGAGTTGGCTAGGTGCCATTCCCTCGCAGGAGGAGCTGGCCAAGGTGGAGAGCCATCTGATGAGTCCTCAAAGAGGCTTTGATTGAACACATTTATTGGTTGAAAGAGACCAGAATCTTTCTGTAGCATGGGATGGTTTTTGGAAGATCATTGCATTGATAGAGCATATACCCGCATTTACTGGAGGCAAGCATATCATCTCGTTAGGTATAAATGGAACTGTTTGATCATGAAAAAGCTTTATCATCGTGCTTGGACGTAAAAAGACTACTTCTCACGTGCCAAAGACTGACACGGCCTCGAGATGGATCAATCGATCTCTCACGTTGCCATGTGATGATTTAGTAAGCTATAGAAATGCATAGTCGCTTTGCAAACAGGAGTATGTCCATAGAAAGACCTTCTTTGAACGTGCTTTCAATGGGTACTACTTTGTACTGCAAAGTACTATGCATTTCTATAGTTGCAGCATGGCAGTCATCGGCACACGGAGAGTGTATAGCCCCTTGTCAAGGTCAAAGGCCCAGGTATTGCATACCTACTCCACAAGGACCAGTACCCTTGTCCCAACGAGGTAGATTTCGCCCGAGCTCAGGCGTGTCCAAGATATGCTGTTACGAGTCATGGTGTGCGCTGATGGTATCGAAGAAGCCCATACCAACCACCACGCATTACTCGCGGCAAGTCCCACGCCCAAGGGCAAAAAGCGGTTATCCAAACAAGCCAAAGTGACGACGCCGTCTCTGCGCATTGCCCACAGAAACTTCTTGACCTTTTTTGCATCAAAGCAGCGCACTTTCGTTGCAACGATCTCTCAAGAGACAAGGTAAGCAAACATTCTCCTGGCGGTATTGGTGGGCGCATCTGATCCACTTCTGCGCCGCCGATCGAGCGTACGACCTTACTGATAGGTGGAGATAGCAAGATGGATCCCTCCCCTGCCATGTGGCAGAGAAACAACAGGCCCGTCTGCCGTATGTGGCAGATGGGTCGCTGCCCTCTGACCAGCATCCAGTGCGAGTTCCGCCACGCCGATCCTCAGGGGTCGAATGCGCTGCCTGTGCTTGCTGAGGGCTTTGTTCCTCAGCCACGCTCCTCTGACCTGAGCTGGGACTTTGGCTCCCATGCTGTGCACAGGGACAGACGGCCCCTGCAGGAGATTGTGCTCCCTGCTTCTTTGACATCGGTCCGTGAGATGGGCCAGGAGGCTGAGCAGAGCACTTGGGACAGTCTGAGAAGCAGTCCGCGGCGTTGGGCTGCCGCCAACCCTGCTGGCGAGATGCAGGCTGGTACTTCTGGTAGGTCGCCTTGCTAAGTGCCTTCGAGCCAGTGGATGGAGCCTACGTGTTGACAATGAACAGGCCAACACACGCCCCTGGGTCTTGGATCTCAGACTGACGCATCCAATACTTTGATGACTGAGGCTCAGACTCGCGATGGTATGTCGCAATCATGGCTTCAACTCACTGGAGGGTATTGTCTAACCTGACTATAGCTTTTGGCCCGGAGCACGAGATCACCGTCTGGGAGGACGGAGAGGACGCTTCCGCTGGCAGTGCTCCCATGGACTTGAACGACAGTGACGGTGAAGATGGTATGTTTGGTCAGCCTTCGTCAACCTACATGATTGCTGACAATCTCTCCCGCAGAGATCTCGAGACTGGCCGAGGTCGACCAAGAGGCTTCCGGCCAAGAGGAAGAAGACAAGGAGAACGAGCTTCCAGTCGTCATGCCGAGAGTGATGATTGTCGGTGAGAGAGAGAATCAGCGTCGTCGCTCGAGGTTCGAACGCGACTTCCAACGCACGGACATCATCAGAGCACGTGCATCTCCATCACCATCGCGCTCTTCCACCTCGACAGCAAGCGATCTTTCACCATCGCGCAATATGAGCCAGTCAAGAGAGATGTCGCAGAACGGTGGTGCTACAAACGACAATGGTGTTGGACCACACCCCTCCTTCATCCAAGTCGCCAATCCGTACATCTTTCAGCAACAGCTGCAGAACTCTTTGAATGCTCTTGGCGCAACTGAACATAAGGAAGACAGCATTCGTCTCCAGGGCGTCCATTACATCGACAGTGTGAGAAAGGCTCTGCAACTGTAAGTCGCCTTTTCGGTTTCGTTTTGTCACGATCTCTGACTTTTACTAGGCCTATTCGCACCTTCAACACAGCTGTCGTCTACTATCACAAATTCCGCCTGGTCCATGCCGACAGCGAGTACATGTGGGCTGTAAGCGATCCATTATCTGCAAGCTCTGGCTTGATGTTGTGGCTAATTTCTGATAGGATGCTGCCGCTGCCGCGCTGTTCACTGCCTGCAAGATCGAGGACACTCTGAAGAAGTCCCGCGAAGTTCTTTGCGCCGCTTGGAACCTAAAGCTTCCCTCATCGGAGCACTTGAGTCCTGATGATCCGGTAAGTTATATCCGACTGGACTGTTGGTCTCGATACTCATGGAAACCAGGTTTTCGAGCAGCCATCAAAGACTGTGGTTGGCATCGAGCGTCTCATGCTCGAATCTGCAGGCTTTGATTTCAGAACCAGACACCCCCAGGAAACCGTCGTCAAGATTATCAGAGACTCGGGATGGCCCAAGGACACGCTGGGCAGGACCGCCTACAACATGTCTATTGACATTTACCGCACCTTCGCACCTCTAAAGCAGACCTCCCAGACCATGGCAATCGCTTGTGTTGAGTTGACTGCACGCCTCTTGAATCTGACCACAGGCTTCAACATGGAAGCTATTGTGGGTCCTGAGGGTATCAACCACGAGAAATGGTCCACCACCCGTGGCGAAATCATGGAGACCATGCTGGACCTGCTCGATCTCTTCACTCATCACCGCCATGCCACCATTGTCGGCAACCAATTCTCTATCGACAACTACATCGCCATTCGCATCACTCTGAACAAGGAAGCCACCGCCGCCAATCTCCCTCGTTACACCGAGACCATCGATGCACCCAAATCGGTGCTCAACGGCGCAGCCAACGGTGCCTCCAAGCACTCGCCAGTGTCACCGGCTCTCCCTGGCGCCTCCAACCAAAGCCCCAACTCCCCTCCTGCAATGGGCCCCACCTCGGCCACGGGTGCGCGCAGCAGAGTCGGCGAGCGTGGCAAAGACGGCACCGTCCGTTTCATGCTCTCCGCCGAGCGCGCCCGTGGCGAGAAGGAGACGGTGGCAAAGTACTTTGCCGCCGACGAGTACGAGACCTACGAGGAGGAGGTCGATGTCCCTCTTGGCCAGTAGGCTCTCTCGGTGCTCGTCGGTTTGTCTTTTGTGTTTTTCTTCTGGCATATAGCATAGGAGAGGTTTGCATAGCAAGGGCGTTTAAAGAGGAGTCGGGGCTGGCATTGTTTTAGGGGTCCCCGGGTTGTGCATAAGAAAGAAAGATACCCCTCTCGGTCGGTTGCGTTTTGTTTTTTGTTAGATTATCACAATGCAGAAAAGATTCGTCCAAAAGTTACGTGTTTTAAGTAATGAAGTTGTCACACATATATCTATACATATGCATAATGTCTTCGAGAGACAGTATAGTACCCATCGAGAGCTGTCCCCTCGTCGACTCTCCCTGGTCGCACCTCTGGTTATAAACACAATAATTCTGCATTTGCGTAGCTAGACTCTTGCTACGCACTGTTGTAAGAGATTTCAAGCTTAGCTTCTCCCTTATAGCGGCATAAAGACATTGCTCACTATAGAGATGCATAAATGTGTTAAGCGCCAGAACTATGTCCATAGAGAGCCCTCTATCCGACACCTCCCGATAGACATTCTCTTTTTTCTTGTTTTTGACGGTAGTATGCATTTTGACAGCTCAAATGTGGCAGTCACTGTCACACGAGAACTCCAAGTACCAAAAAAACGCAGTCTCGGCATCTCATTACAGCATCATGAAACTCAAAAGAGAGGTGTGAACAGCTCATTGACAAAAAGTGAAGCTCTCCATCAGGGAATCGAACCCTGGTCTCCCGCGCTTGACGAGATGTAACTCTTGACAAGCGGAAATCATGACCACTAGACCAATGAAGATGAACTGGCTTTGCCAGTATTGGTGTCACATGATGAGAAATGCTTGACTGTGTCCGAATATGATCAAACAACCTTGATTCACAAACACGCCCAGGAAGCTCGGGATCTCCAGTAAAACCGATATCGCCGACGATAGAACGACAGAAAATCTAGCCCGGCGGACGCCGCCGACACTCAACAGAAGGCATTACTGACAGATACTCGAGCGATTACTTGAGAGGTCAAGATGAAGGTTGACAAGCGCTGTTCTTTCGTGAACTGCCGTATCCGTGTGGGCCAGATGCACGGCTGGGGATGTGCGACGATACTGGGTCTTCTGGCAGGTGAGAGGTTCAGGGACCTGCCTCGGACGCTGTGCCCCGCGTTGTTTGCCATGGTCGATCGCGGCGGCGGCCACTGATAAGGCACAGAAAGGTAACTTGATATGCCTCCCAGAATGCTTTCATCTGATCACTTGATTCCCCTTCTTTTGCATAGATGCTTGAGAAGCTAGATTCCTAGAAACGTCCGCCGTTCGCCACACTTGGATTCTCCCTTCTCCATCTTTTCGTTGAACTATACATGTACTGAAACCAAGGCCGAGCTCTCAATTGTCCAACATGGCACCTGGATTGATCGACCCCGAACCTGCCGTCTCGCAGTCGGCTGTGCGTACCCTGTCGTCCATCACCGAGGAATACGACGACACGCTGAGATTCTACCTGAACGGCACAAAGGTAGTACTCGACTCAGCGGACCCTGAAGTCACATTGCTCGAGTACCTTCGTGGTATCGGCTTGACGGGAACAAAGCTTGGATGTGCAGAGGGCGGTTGCGGTGCATGCACAGTCGTCGTCTCACAATTCAACCCAACAACAAAGAAGACATACCATGCCTCGGTCAATGCGTGTCTGGCTCCTCTGGTCAGCGTCGACGGAAAGCATGTCATTACCGTCGAGGGCATTGGCAGTGTCAAGAACCCACATCCCGTGCAAGAGAGAATAGCCAAGGGAAACGGAAGTCAGTGCGGTTTCTGTACGCCTGGCATAGTCATGGTATGAGTATCGTGCCCTCTGCTCAGTCGAGAAATGCTAATGCCCTTTGATAGAGTCTTTACGCCCTATTACGAAACACACCCGAGCCCACAGAACACGAGATCGAAGAAGGCTGCGATGGCAACCTCTGTAGATGCACAGGGTACAGACCCATCCTCGATGCCGCCCAGACCTTCAAGAAGTCGTCCTCGAACGGCAGCGCCTGCTGCAAAGACGACACCTCGGCCGTGTCCACCGAAGGAGGATGCTGCAAGACAAACGGCAATGCCACAAAAATCACACCTCCCTCGGCTGGCTGTGGAAGAGTAGGAGGCTGTTGCAAGGACGGCAATGGCTTTGTCGACGACCAGCCAATCAAGCGTTTCACACCCCCTGGCTTCATCGAATACAACCCAGACACACAACTCATCTTCCCTCCAGCACTGAAGAAGCATGAGCTAAAGCCGCTGGCATTTGGCAACAAGAAAAAGAAGTGGTTCAGACCAGTCACACTACAACAGCTGCTCGAGATCAAGAGCGTATACCCCTCAGCAAAGATCATTGGTGGTTCGTCCGAGACACAAATCGAGGTCAAATTCAAGGGCATGCAGTATACCGCCTCGGTTTTCGTTGGCGATATTGCAGAGCTGCGTCAATATAAATTCCACGACGACTATCTAGAAATTGGTGGCAACGTCGTCTTGACAGACCTTGAGCAAATTGCTCGTGATGCCATTGAACGCTACGGACCCGAAAAAGGACAACCCTTCAAGGCCATCCTCAAACAGCTCAAGTACTTTGCTGGACGTCAAATCAGGAATGTAGGCACACCGGCCGGAAACCTGGCTACAGCTTCACCCATTTCTGACTTGAACCCCGTGTTCATGGCCACGAATGCTACCATTGTTGCCAAATCACTCGAACAGACCACCGAAATCCCAATGTCTGACTTCTTCAAAGCTTACAGACTGACTGCACTGCCTCCGGATGCCATCATCGCAAGCATCAGAATACCCGTTTTCAAGGAGAAGAACGAACACATGCGAGCATACAAAGTATCAAAGAGAAAAGACGACGACATTGCCATCGTCAATGCTGCCCTTCGCGTGGTCCTGAGTGATTCGAACGACGTCGAAGATTGTAGCTTGGTCTATGGTGGCATGGCTCCTGTCACGATTTCCGCCAAGGAAGCAGTCAAAGCTCTCACTGGCAAGAAATTCACCGACCCAAAGACTCTGGAGGCCGTTATGAATGCACTGGAGAAGGACTTTGACCTGAGATTTGGCGTGCCAGGTGGAATGGCAACTTATCGCAAGTCACTAGCTCTTGGCTTCTTCTATCGCTTCTACCACGAGATTCTATCCGAGCTTCCGGTCACTGACGCCAATATCGATCATGACGCTCTTGGCGAGATCGAGCGTATCATTTCCTTCGGCAAGAAGGACCACAAGGCTGGAGAAGCATATGAACAGAAGATCCTCGGAAAGGAGCAACCACACGTGGCAGCCATGAAGCAGAGCACTGGAGAAGCACAGTACACAGACGACATACCCGTTCAAAAGAACGAGCTTTACGGATACATGGTCTTGTCGACCAAAGCACACGCCAAGATCACTGGTGTGAATTACGAGGCTGCATTGGAAATTCCTGGTGTGATTGAATGGGTCGATCACAGGGACCTTCCCAACCCAGAGGCTAACTGGTGGGGTGCACCAACTTGCGATGAGACCTTCTTTGCCGTGGACGAAGTCTTTTGTGCAGGCCAACCAATTGGTATGATCCTGGCGAACTCAGCTAAGCTTGCCGAGGCTGGTGCTCGCGCAGTGAAGATTGATTACGAGGAACTGCCCGCCATCTTCACCATCGAGGAAGCTATCCTCAAGGAGAGCTATTTTAATCATTACAGATACATTCAGAATGGTGATGTCGACAAGGCTTTTGCCGAGGCTGACCATGTGTTCACTGGTGTGGCTCGCATGGGCGGTCAGGAGCATTTCTATTTGGAGACAAACGCGTGTGTCGCTGTTCCCAAGCCCGAGGACGGTGAGATTGAGATTTTCAGCAGCACTCAGAACCCTAGCGAAACCCAGACCTATGTCGCTCAGGTGACAGGAGTCGCAGCCAACAAGGTCGTCTGTCGTGTAAAGCGGCTAGGTGGTGGCTTCGGTGGCAAGGAAACCCGTTCCATCCAACTTGCAGGTATCGTCGCTACAGCTGCCAAGAAGGTTGGCCGTCCGGTTCGTTGCATGCTCAACCGTGATGAGGACATTTTGACCTCGGGTCAAAGACATCCTTTCCTTGCTCGCTGGAAGGTTGCGGTCAACAAAGACGGCAAGCTTCAGGCTTTGGACGCTGATATTTTCAACAACGGTGGCTGGACCCAGGACCTCAGTGGTGCGGTCGTTGATCGTGCTCTTTCTCACGTCGACAACGTCTACAAGATCCCCAATGTCTTCGTTCGCGGACGCGTCGCTAAAACCAATACAGTGTCAAACACTGCTTTCCGTGGATTCGGTGGCCCTCAAGGCATGTTCATCACCGAGACCTTCATGTCGGAGATTGCAGACAAACTCGGCATGGACGTCGATGATCTTCGCGAGATCAACTTGTACCAGCCTGGCGACAAGACCCACTTCCTTCAAAAGCTCGAGGATTACTACGTCCCTCTGATGTACAAGCAAGTCAAGGAGGAATCCAAATACGTCGAGAGAAAGAAGGAGATTGCCGCCTACAATGAAAAGAGCAAGTACTTCAAGCGGGGTATCTCGCTGATTCCTACCAAATTCGGTATCTCGTTCACTGCACTGTTCTTGAACCAGGCAGGTGCGTTGGTGCACATTTACCACGATGGATCAGTACTCGTTGCGCATGGTGGAACAGAGATGGGTCAAGGTCTCAATACCAAGATGATCTCCATCGCAGCCGAAGACCTCGACGTTGCCATGGAAGATGTATTCATCAGCGAGACTGCGACGAACACAGTACCCAACACATCGTCCACTGCCGCTTCAGCATCATCCGACCTCAACGGCTACGCCATCCACAACGCCTGTGCACAACTAAATGAGCGCCTGGCTCCTTACAGGGAGAAGCTCGGTCCCAAGGCTACGATGAAGGAGCTCGCTCATGCCGCCTATTTCGACCGCGTCAACCTCTCAGCCCAAGGCCACTACAAAACTCCTGACATCGGCTATGTCTGGGGCCCCAACACTGGTCAAATGTTCTTCTACTTCACCCAAGGCGTCGCCGCCGCCGAAGTCGAAATCGACACTCTGACCGGTGAATGGACCTGCCGCCGCGCCGACATCAAAATGGACGTGGGCCGCAGTATCAACCCAGCCATCGATTACGGCCAGATCGAAGGCGCGTTTGTCCAAGGCATGGGTCTGTTCACTATGGAAGAATCGCTCTGGCATCGTGCTTCTGGCCAAATCTTTACTCGTGGCCCTGGCGCCTACAAGATCCCTGGCTTCCGTGATATCCCTCAAGAATTCAATGTCTCTTTGCTCAAGGACGTGAATTGGGAGAATTTGCGTACGATACAGAGGTCTAGGGGCGTAGGTGAGCCGCCACTGTTTATGGGCAGTGCTGTCTTCTTTGCCATCAGAGATGCACTCAAGGCGGCCAGGAAGCAGTGGGGCGAGGAAGAGGTGCTGGAGTTGCATAGTCCTGCGACGGTGGAGAGGATTAGGCTGTCTTGTGCTGATCCCATCATCAAGAGGAGTATGGTCGTACCTCAGGAGGGCGAGAAGAGTTTCTTTTTGAGCATTTAAGGTGTGTAGGGGTTTGGACGCGAGTCATCTATCTTTCTTCTCTCTTTCTGTCCTTCGACCATAGGATATTGTTTCATAGGACAGTCTAGCATATCATTTCCGTCGAAACATTTAAATCTTATCCATTGACGAGTGTCCAAATCGTGACCGAAAAGACGTGAGCCAAAACTAAGGGTTATAGCTACCAGCACTTCCAAAACTCTGTCCAAGATTGCTACTGTATCTTCTCGAAATCGTACGGTTCTCCATACCAATGGGAGCAGACATTTTTCTCGAAGGGCGGCGCGACAGACCATGACTACCGGATGCACGCCTACTCCTAATCTGTGGAGACTGCGCGACATCACGAGCAGTATCATCAGAATCATACTCACGCTCGTCTTCCGAGATGATATCCGAGGAAACTGTATCAGTGCGACTGAGCAGAGGGCCAGGACTGCCATAATCTGCTTCTTGTTCGTCGTTTTGAACGATACTGTCCTCGTCGTCCTCGACATTATCGGTGTCGCCGCCAAAGCCTTCGCCTTCTACCACCCAGAAAGAGGGTATGGCTGCCAGCGCGGCAATAGAAGACAAGACCCACCATGGCAGAATGACATAACCAATCTTGACACCGTACGTAAAGGTCGAGCCTCCGATTGCCGGGCCAATGGCTCGACCAATCGCACCAACACTTGTGGCAATACCATTCAGCGTCCCCAAGATCCGAAGACTGCTGGCAGAATTGGTAAGAAGAATAGTCGAACAAGGAAAGGCGAAAGTGGAGACTAAGAAACAAATGTTAGTCGTGTGTGTTTTTGTACACAAGTGAGTAAGGTAATCAGAAAAACAAACATACAGAATCCCTTGACAACCATTAGCACAAAGATTGCTGCCTCTTGACTGGTTCTATCGGGCAGTAGAGCAGTAAAAGGAACAAAAAAGTAGATGATTGGCATGCACACGGCGCAAACTCGCAAGCATGTGACTACACCATACTTTCTTGCCACTGGTGGGAAGATGAGGAATTGCACAAACATGCCAGAAATCCCGTAGATTGAGAAGATGAATCCGATGCGGCCAGAGTCGAGTCCAAATCCACCAGCAAACTTGAGAGGAGGCTGGAACTCGGGATTGCTGCTAGAGTGGTCTTGGACGGGGTGGTGCATGAAGATGGGTATGAGTTGATCGAAAGCGATATTGTGGAGGGCAAGGAGGGTATAGACGACTAGGTTGATGACAGTCTGATGATTGAGCACTTCGCTGAATTTAGGTGGAGGGAGTGCTGGTTTCGGCGTTGTTTGTGCTCCAGATTCTTCATCGGAGCCTGAGGAAGGTGCGAACTGTGGTTTGAGAAGCGGCTCTCTTTCCGAATCTTCCTGATCATCAGGCATCCGTGTGACTTTTCTGATCGCCTGCTTGGTATAGTACTTCAATCGTAATCCCAATTCAAGCCCGTAGTCTCGACGGTCTTTCTTAGCCGCAAGTGTTTCCTGTATAGGTCAGCGGTTGGTAGCAAACTATAGGTGAGCCTTTACTTTACCTCCAGAAATAGTGTACCAATGGCTATACCTGTCAGAAACAGGAACACGGCAAGCATATTCGGCAGCGCATATGGAAACCTCTCAAAGAATGCAGGGTTGTGTGGCAGAGGCTGGCCAGGCTTGACATGATATGGATTGGCAAGAGCACCCCCAAGCGTAGGACCGAAGATACTGCCAATGTTCCAGACAAGCGGCATGACGCTAAATGCACGAGGTTGAAGCTCTTTCCAAGGCACCATCTCCGCGACGGCAGTCCTGATGATACCGACCGTACCGTTGGCAGCCCCTGCAAGTGCTCGCACAGCAATGGCCATTCCCAGACTACTCGAGAATCCCCATAGAAGAGATGTAATCATGGTGCAAGTCAAGGAAAGTAAAATGACTGGTTTTCTGCCATAGCGATCGCTAGCCCGGCCCCAGGATACAGCAGTCAAGAACTGGGCTAAAGGAAACATGCCTACGGTGATTCCGGCCCAACGTGCCACATCGGCTTCTGGTACACCTAGACTTTCGATCATCTCTGGCAGATATGGGAAGACTGATGTAAACGCGATCGGTTCTGATATGCGACATAGAGCCTGTCAGACGGGGTTAGTAGTGTTCGTCCAAAATCGGTCCAAGTGCAAAGAAATTCGTACAATGCTCACTTACCAGTACGCACATCTGCTGCACAGGTAGACGGCGCTCGGGTTGCCCCTTATTGGAGACTGCCATCATTACTGCTGCTCGATGTTGACACTACAGAAACACAGTGTGGTTCAAGAATACAGTAGCAGTGCCACTCGTCGTGATACCGAAGTGATCGAAGAACGTCAGATCGCACGCGACCATCAACGATTATGGTGCAAGAGAACTCTTACCATGTACGGTCACAAGGCCGCATTGCGGTGCGGAAGATAGGCCAATGCTGCCCGAAATATTATTAGCCGCCGGATATCGGCCCGGTCGGATGAGGGGTCCAAAGGGCTCACCGCCTTGCGAAAGTTAAGCATATTATTAACTTCGATGGAGAGATCAAACCCTAGCTGATTAGCGATTCTTCTTGAGAAAGACGCGATGGAGAAGTCGTGTCGGCTTCGTGAGGTCTCTAGACAGGACAAAATACCGAGTTTGATGGCAAACTGCGGCGCAGGTGCTTGTTCTAGAGATCGCTCCACAATCACGCGATGTTAGCACTCAATGCAAAATAAAAGCAGGCCATGCCCCCTGGCCCTCGAAACTAGCAATAGCAATCCCATCCCTCGTTTGTGGTCCGTACTAGAGTCCCATCATGGCCTCGCGTCAGTTCTTCGATCCTATCGTCCTTTTACGAGTCGCTCCACTCGTCACTTCCTCTGCGGCGCTATCATATTGCTGGGCACAAAACGTCTTCATCAGTATCTTCACCCGACAGAGAAATCGAGAGAAGAGCAATCCCCTTCTGCCGAGCTACGTTGAGGACTGGTTCTATGGATACACTGGTCAGCTAATTGCAACCTACACAACAACCATTCTGACCGCAAGCGCAAATCTTTACTATCATCGTCATGTTCTTGCTGCCTCGGACTCAGCAAAGTGGTATACCGCTGGGGCAGTACTCAGTGCTGCTCATTTTGCATTCGTACCCGCAGTCGCTTGGAAATTTACGGCCATCATCAACGACGAGACGAAGGGTAACAGCGTGAAAGTGCTCGACGATTGGCTCAGGGTCCATCGTGTTCGATCTTTGACAGTGGACATCCTCGGCTGGGGGTGTATTCTCATCGGAGTGTTGAAAGCTCTAGATGCCTGAGTAGGAGTTAGTCAATTATCATGGCACTACTACCGTTGTTTATTATGCCAAGGAGAAAATTCTTATACGGATCACGGCATCGCGATCCTTGAGATTCCAGACAATCCACTTGGCTTGTTACCTTTGGTCAATAAAACATCCCAAGTATTGTCAGGACTGCAAAGACGTTCTCTCGTACGAGAGTCCCAACTTGGTCTTGGGCTTCGAAACGTTGACCGTTTGATGGTCATGAGGCTCTGGCTCATTGTCTCGGGAGGACGAGACATCTCATAAGGCTGGGAGGTGGGAACATGTCTCTCGGAAATTTAGAAGCGCCTTCAATGTAAGCCATGCCAGTCTTGTGGTGACTGTCGAGCCCAGGGCTTCAAGCCAAACGGAACGACGGTTTGCCCAGAAATGGACGAAGCGGCAGAGAGGTTGAAACTCTTTTTGGAACTGCCAGCTTTCGAGTCATGGACATGACTCCAGCGATAGTATCCTTGGTCATGACCCCATCTTGCAAGAACAAGGTTCAGAATGAAGGTGACCGCAAAGGCTCTTATGAGACTCGTCGCGGGGCTCTGCTGATAAAGTTGAAATGCACATTACATTGTGACGATCCTCTGCATCAAGGCAAGGACCACAAATAGGCATCAACGCAATGGTTCATGTCAGATTGTCCCAAGTTGTTATTGCCACGAGGAAGTGAGGCAACAGACAGCCGAATCATAGATACGCACTGAGGCCATAGCAAATTTCATGTTGGTATATTGATAGCCAGAAGAGAGCCCAGACCAGTGTTGCTGGTAGACGCTGGAGCTATTAAAAATAAACGGCCACAAACGACGCATCCTTCTGGAAGCCGAGTACTCCCGTGCGAGTCCAGACCGGTGTGATGGGTAATTTGTATCACGGGTACAAATATCTTCGGGTTGCGAGAAAAAAGAGGAGGCTGGCAAGAAGATGTTATGATGATGGATCGTTCAATCGTGGAAGTGGCCAAGCAAATGATCTACATGCAGAGTCCCGGTATTGAGACACCCACCATAGCTGCCTTCCTCAAGGAGATGGAATCGACAACTCTACGGCAGACTGACAAGCGGACGGATACTGCTGGGGAATTTTAAGTGGAGACACTCTGAGTACTATCCATCGTGTCAGGGCTTTTGTAGAATAGCAATCTTGCATCACTTCGAGCACATATAGCCATTGGCGTCAATACTCCAGCACCCCCCCCCCCCCCCCCCCCCCCCGCCAAGACCGAACAGCGAGGGAATCCTTCTGCAACGTGCCTGCCTGCTTTGGTCATCTACCAATATTGTAACTTCCATGACACAGAGCGATCAGCAAGTGCTTGCGTTTCTTGCACTTGCACTACATTGCGATTGATCGCAACCATCAGGCCCTTGAGGTAGGCGCGACCACAAGATGGCGTCGAAATTCGCATCGCGGCAAGTCTACAGCGTACACGGCCGAGCACGTATGGGATATCTAGAGAACTGTTGTCGCCGAACCGTTGATGTTTCTGCCTTTACCTTCTCGGCCGCGATGTTCCTTGATACTGTCTCTCTCTCTATCTGGTACAGGCCCACCTAGTCGTCAACGGTTCGTGCCCTCATGCCATACTCTTGTTCGGCATGGAAGCGCCTCGCGACTGTTGGAGGTTATTGTATTGCCGGCATCCACTTGGTATGCCACTATGGGTACGTAAGGTGATCGCATCGCTATAGCGCAAACGTCGCGCTATCAAGCAATCTTGCTTTTATGATGGGCGATGATCGAGGCAGGCACCGGTCAATCTGATAGAAAAGCCCCTTCCTGCCGTCTCACTGGACGAATGCTGTAAGTAATTCTATCACCCGGGATCAAGTCACAGAAGCAAACCTCAGATCGTTTTCCGACGTGCTCAACCTACACTCTTTTCCTATCCGACCTTGGGCTCTGGCAGCCTGAAGAGAAAGACAATGCGGTTCCTTTCCGTACTCACAGCAGCATTGCTGTCGTCACTCACTATTGCATCCCCCCTATCCAACACCGAGAGGGAAAGCCTCGAAGTCGTCCCTCGAGCAACCGGTATGTCTTTATGAACAAAAGAACAGAACATCGAGTATTCATACAGCCTCCAGCTTGCGTTGTGTCTCATCTGGATATCTTCAACGACGATGTCAAGTATGGCCTTCCCTTTTGCCGATTCTACGTCGCAACGTAAGTTTGTTCCAAACCCAGACTATATCTTCTTCCAAGCTAACATGTGACAGCCCCCGATCCCAAAGTCCGGTCCCTGGCTTGACCACACAACAAGTCTTTGACGTTTGCCAATGTATCATCAATGGCAAATTCCAGCCAGCAGCAAGAGTCGGTGTTGACTGGGACCCAATTTCGACCTTCAAAGTCGCGACCAGAACTATTGTCCAATACTCCACCATCACGGTCGCAGAATCGACAGTCGCTCTGACTACAGTCCGATCTATCCCCATCCTAACGACCGGCGTTTCGACCATCACCGAGAAACATACCATCACTGTGACTGCCAAGGCTTCAAATGCTGGCGTTGGGGCTACAAAGACAATCGCCAAGACGACCATCACTCAGAAAGTCACGATTGCAAAAACCACAATCACGGCAAAGGCTTCGGCGAAGACCTTGACGATTGCAAAAACGACCATTACGGCGAACAACCAAAACGCCAAACCAATCACAGTGATTAGAACCACGACACTGAGTGCAGCCGGGTCGCCTCAGAAGACTATCACTATTGCAAAGACGACCATCACCGCCAAGGCATCGGGGGCCACAAAAGCATCGAGCGCATCGATCAAGACCGTGACCAGCGTCAAGACAGTCGACTCCCCTCAGAAAACCGTCACTATCGCGAAGACCACAGTGACTGCTACAGCTTCGAACACCGCCAAAGCATCGAGTGCAGCTCATATTGTTTCTACCAGAACTGTGACAAGTGTAAAGACGGTTGGCGCCCAAACCACTGCTACCGAGGTGGTGACTTTCTACCCTTCGATCATAACAATCACCAACACTCTGACACAAGCTGGTACAACTCCCGCAACTACTGCAACTACGGTGATTACCCTTCAATCGAGCTCAAAGTCGAGCTCAGTATCCAAGTCGAGCTCCAAGTCAAGCACGTCAACCACAAAAACCGCTGCCGCCATCTCATACACCTCCACTGGTGTTGCAACTCCCTCAGCTTCTGCATCAACAACATCGGATCCGAGATCGACCTGTTCTCTCGCACCCCTCAGTACCCCCTCTGCCACCGTCACCGTAGGTGACACCGAATATCAGCGCTTCTACAGAGGTTGTGGGTACACCGAAGACCCCAACAACCCTGGAAATGCTTACTACTCGGACAACTTCCCTCCTGTCGTCTCAAACTACACATCCGTCATGACTGCCGACCAAGCCGTCCAGCAATGCGCAGAGGATGCTTACTACCGCTTCGATGACCCCAACGAGTACCTCTCCTTCGACCTTCACTTCATCAGCACTAGCGGCCAAGGACTTGCAGGCGAAGGCGCAGGTTTCTGGCAATGCGTGCAATACTTTTCCGAGCAGAGCGATAGCGATACTTCTGGCTACTTCAATGTCACCAACTCTGCTGTTAGCGTTGCTTATGGTTATTCTTCGGGACTGTACTCTGATTCTGCAGCCCAGGCTGCAAAGAGCAATGCTAAGAGAGCGGTGGCGGGCGGTGGCGATTTGTATCCTGCCACCAGAGGCCAAAGGCTCACATACGGGTCGCATCGCAACTTTACGCGTGGCCCCGGGCATTGATGTTGCTGATTTTTGTTTGGGATAGAGGTTGATTTTTTCGGTTTAGATACCGCTTGTTCTCACTTTATGTTTAATGTTTATTCAAAAAGTCTGTTGCTCTTGCTCTCTATCTGTTTCTTCTGTGCTTTATAACATGGATCAGAATTTGCTGGTTTTGCCATCCTTCTGTGATTCAAATCCTAGCCCCATAAAGGTGTATAGTGATATTCTAAATTGTCAACACCCGTTCATCAAAACAGAGTAGTGACCAGATAATGATCCCAGGCGTACTGGACATTTCATTGCCCGACACTTACGACGCTGAGCCGTTCGCAACAAGGCTCCAGGTAGCTAGTGTCGTTGCCTTCCTCGAATACCTGGTACGCCGTACCAAAAATCGTGGCAAGCCGATCACAGTCGTGACCGGACTGAGCTACGACGCCTGACAGAGCTGAGATACAGTGGGGTGTACAGTGACCAAGAAGTCAAGAGTATGAAGAATTTGTAGTCAAAGTCCTCTCTACATAGCTTCGAACGGCTCACTTTCCTCCTTGCTCTCTTCTCTGGATATGCTTCTGATATTCCGGATCCATCAAAACCAGCTCCAACTGACCCTTCCTCTGGGGCTGCCCAAACAACTCGTATATCTCCCCGGCGATATTTCTTGGATTCGTGACAGACATCTTCTCGTCTACAGTTCCACCAACGATGACCAAAGCACAATGCACACCCTTGGACTCGTATTCTTTGTGCAGTGAGTGGACCAGATTATACTGCCCGGCTTTGCAGGCCGCAAGAGAGAACATGGCAGGAAACGGGTCTTTTGCCAACATACCACTGGTGACGATGAACGATGGCGTCTTTGTTTCAGACGATTCCGCCGTCCCAAGCAGTTTTGGCATCGCCCACTTCGCGACAGCGTAGAGGCTAATGACACTGACCTGTATTTTGTGTCAGAAATCCAATGTCACAAGAAAGGAAAACCTCATCAACGGAAGGATACCTTAAAATCATTTTCCAGCTCCTCGACAGCGAAGTCAAAGAATTTGCTCGGTCCCAGTCTCGCGTGATTGAACAGCACACACTCAAGTGGTACGTCGCCCATGGTCTTTTCCGCTTCCTCAAGACCCGTACGAACACTTTCCATGTTGGCACCGTCGTACTTAATGACGTCCACGCTCGCTCCAGCGCTCGCAGCACGAACAAAGTCGGCATCTTGCGATAGACGATTTTTGTTTCTAGACAATAGAATGATCTTTTGGAAGCCGCGTTCTGCGAACACGGCAGCGACATTGCGACCAATGCCAGGACCAGAGCCAAAGACTACGAAAGCGCCGTGAGAGCCTGCCATTGTTCCGGGTCCAGTGTAATCTCGCGAGTTGGTACAGTGCAAATTCTGGATCAGATGCGATCGAGCAATGTGTAGAGCAATAAAGGGATTGAACGGGACATGGTCTGTAGTCCGCGGTCACTGCGACCAAAAGACCGGACGAAGGGATAACGTCCCCGCCTAGCGAAGCTCCCGAGGGTTGTAAACAAAAGATGCTACTAGGCGTAAAACAATGCTTTTTTCGATTAATACGATAGACGGCTCATACTCCTTGCAAAATAAACAGCTTGAGAGAATCAAATCAAATTAAAATATCTGTATATACCTGCATAGTAGTCGCAGATGTTTCGCCTATGGATGTGGTTATCAACCCTATAAGGTCCGAATTCTAACCTTGAGTTGCGATGCAAGATCATATGTTGTAGAGATGAATGATCGAACAGAGGGTCATCAGACCAGATCTGTGGATCACACAAAACACCAACACCCGATTTTTCACCGCCTGCAAACTCCGATGATAGCTTGCAGCGTATCGTCACTGTTCTTGAAGACAGATCCAAATCCTGCAATGTCTGCTGAACTTATCCCACGCCTTATGCTGGCGACGTCGCCGAGACCCTTGCCGGAGCGTTCCACTTTGGCAATCGCGCCAACACCCATCAACATGCCCAGGACATTGACAACGGCGGAGTTTGGATCCTTCACGGTATCGTAGACGGCAAATGCGGCGTTGCCAACCTCGCCGGCGATAGCAATCGTGCGTCCAAGGGAAACGAGCCCAGCGGCCAATGCAACTTCTTCACCCACAAAGGGAACGATCTAGAGCGAGGAGTTAGTGGGAGTCATGAATGGTTGATGAAAAGAGCGTCACATACCATAAGGACCACGCTGACGATGAGTAGGATGAAATTCTTGTGTCGCTTCTCTTCTTCCGCCTCTTTGGCTTCCTCTTGGGTGCCAAGAGCCTTTGCTTGGGACATGCTATCGACTGCTTGCATCAACATGAAGACAGGCGTACTATAAGCCTCTGCTGCATCCATGGTGGTACCGCCGCTGTACAATCCAAGTATAATGTCCAGGTACGTCGCTTGCATAGACAGTCGAAGCTCTGGTATGCTACCAAGACCTTTAGTGACCAGGTCCTTCGGATTGGGCACAACAATGTTGGGATTTTCGACAGGGTAGCCCACGAATTCATACTTGAATCTCCTGCGGGAAGTGTCTTTGCTGACTGTGTGGTTGTCGAATACGATCCAGTCAGGTGAAATTCCGGCATTAGCCAAGTCTCGGTAGAACCCATCTTCGTTTGTGAGAGTCAAGGTGGTGGGTTTGAACGGCACATCTCGTTCATTGCTGGGTTTACCGAAATCAGTACATGAGAAAGGCTTGCTGCCTTTCTTGTCAACCTGACAGTCGAAGTCTGATTTGGTAAAGGCAGTCAGTATCGAACATTTGAGCCGCTATCAAGAACGTGTAGTACTCACATTGCATTCCAGGACCTAGAGCATCCACGTTTAGCCAATCCTTCGAATTGGCCACGTCAAACATAAATTTTCTGTCCAGCACTTTTGGCACGAAATCCTTGACGTAGTTGACGTAAAAGCCAAATTCTTTATCGTAGCCATCGTTCACGGAATTGTAGTTGTCGTTTGCCGCGTCGAGCATGGTGATCAATGTTGCCATGGTATAAGCTGCAAGGCACTCTACCCGCAACCCATCGGAAGCTGCTTTGAGATCATCGAGATTGTTGAACGTCACGGTGTAATCGCATGGGACGTAGTCATCAGGACCGAAGTTGTCGTCGTCGTCGTCGTCGTCGTCGTCGTCGTCAGTATCGGTCGTAGGAGAATCGGAAACTGGTGGAGCATCGCAGCCCGATGTACAGCCAGCTGATGCATCACACATCGTTCCACATTGGCCGTTGTTACAGCAGGGACCTCCAGGCCACGATCCGCAGAAGATGTTGCCATGGCACCTTCCATCCGTTGTGTACTCATCCGGAATGATGTTTTCAACCACTGTGGAAAAACGTGAGTCAACTTTTGCACAACAACAGAAGCTGGAGTCTTGTCGACGAAGCTGGAAGAGGAAGGAATCCGCTCTAGGTCACTTACGCTGCTCGAATTGGGCCTGATTCCATGCTCCGGCTTGCGGGGAGGGGATGAAGGCTGTAAGTCAAAATATTAGTCATCAGCACAATGTAGACCACTGCATGTTTGCACCTACCATCAGCATTGGCGCAGGTTGGATCGTATCCAGGGAGCGAAGGATCGCTACCACCATCACTCTCTCCACCAACCTTGACCCAGACAAAGGCATCGCACAGATCATCATCTGTCTCGCTAGTAGGGCGAATTCCAAACCCGGCGCCCTTCACATTGCACCAGTTGCCACCATAGGTACGCAGCCCCACGCGTCCATTGCGGCTGGTATCAACGATAGCGTGGTTTGGCATACCGTTGGCTGCAAGCTGCTCGCCGAGAATGTGAATGTATCGCTTCTCATCCTGCGCTTTGTTGTATTGTGCATCCTTGAAATTCTCGAACTCTCCTGGAACCATAGACCATGCATTCCAGTTCGAGACATTTGTTACAATACCTTTGCACGATTTCGGCTTTCCAGCGGCTTTCCAAACATCGGCGATGACCTTGGCAGCAGGTGCTGTTGAGTGTCAGCGATAAGTTTCAAGCTGGAAGATTAGTGGGAAACCCTAGAAGTCGAAGTCCTAGACGATATATGAACGTAAAGAAATGCTTACCAACATTTGGGTCCCAACCCAACCAGTTTCCGTTACCTGCATCGATATACTGAACAACGTTCGGAAGATCGAATTGTTTGAGCGCATAGGCAATGCCATCTTTGTATTCCTGTACTGAAGCGGCACATCTTGGGTGAATCAAAGACGTGATCGCATTAGGGAGGGAATCGGGCTCTATCGCTAGAGCGATAGCAGTATTTGGATTCGCAAGAAAGATCTCTCGGAGAGCTAGAAAGCCAGGACGTTAGCTGAGTTCTTGTCAAGCTGAAAGCCTGCATAACATACGGTCAATGTACTCAGCCTTGTAACGATCAATTTCTCCAGTGTCATACTCTCCACCGGAAGCATCTCCACCACAGTCGCGACCTGGGAGATCGTAGATAACAAGACCGATGATGTGCGTACAAGGGACGCCTTTGATCATGGCATCTATGGTTGGGATGACTGCCTTCTGATCACTGTCAAGTCAAACAATCAGTATATTATCTCTCAAATTCAGAAAGAATTATACGAACATCCACATAAAGGTTCCAACATCTCCAATCATTGCAGCCCTTCTGGCAAGGTCTGGATCAGCAATGTTTTTGACTGATGCTGCAACCTTGGCAGCGTAGTATGGAGTGGCGTATAGTTGGCGATTCTTGAAAGCATTGTCAGGGAGGACAACAGGGTTCGGACAGGCGTTTGCTAAGGCCGTTGAAAAGAGCGAGCATGCCGAGTGGTTTGCCTAACTGCAGGAACCCGGACCGACTGCCGAAGCGAGACGTCCAACCCTGCCAAGACAACGGCAGTGCAATTTCCACACTCTCCTCCCACGTCCATCGATTAGCGTGAGCTTGAACATTGCTTCTAACGAGCTTGGCAGTACTGCCATTGATTAAACATCCTTCTGCAAAGGCGTAGAATCCTACCCTACACCACGCTACCTGTCGGACGTGGGTTGAGTCTAGAGCGCCAGTCAATATTGGCTCAACAGTGATCTCGAAATGTCGGACGCTAATATTCAAACGAGATTGTTGTATGCGGTTGGCGTAACAGAATGCTCCACTCGATACTACACACAGGCAGCCCCAAAGTATCAGGCCACAGCGCTTCATGGAGCGAGAGAGTCTCGGGAAACTTTAAGAATGGTGAGCTCTTCGCACGTCGTTGTGTTTGATACAAGTCATCGTCCTCATCTTCGCTCACGAGGATTCGCTCCTCATACATTTTTCAATCGCTCCGTTGTACGGATCGTTCATTCGTTATGCAGCCTTACGGCAATCA
This sequence comes from Aureobasidium sp. EXF-10728, assembly GCA_023848605.1. Taxonomy (NCBI): domain Eukaryota; kingdom Fungi; phylum Ascomycota; class Dothideomycetes; order Dothideales; family Saccotheciaceae; genus Aureobasidium; species Aureobasidium sp. EXF-10728. Next base: position 49,800 of record SWBG01000007.1, read on the forward strand.
ACGACGAGCTAAAGAAGAGGAATATGAATTCCGTATGTCGTCCGGCCCCCCGCTTGATTGTCAATCGTGCATCAGGAAGCTGACATTCAAGTTTAGCAAGTGGAGACCAAGGAAGTTGAGGGTCAATTCGGAAGGAAGTGGATCGAATTTGACAGCGATGCGACGCTGCATGTACACGAAAACGATGGCTTGAAGCAAGGGATTATTAAGTTGATTGATGATTTCGACGAAGGTTGGTGGTTTAAACAAAAGAAAAACACAGGCAAGGGCCATAATGGCGCTATCGTGGCGTGTCAAGACGCTGCCAATCGTTTGTATGGCAGTTGCAGCTGAGATACGATAGTCTTGAAAGACGGGATTTCATCCATCAGGATGCAATGGATTCCGCGTGCTCTTTGGAGACTTCTCGGGTTTGAGAACTATGGTGCCTTTTGACGATGAGTACTTCGCTGTATGCTCTCGCGGAAAGAGCGTTGAAAGCAGCGATCAGCGCTGCTGCGTATATAATCCGCATGGGCTGATATCCATCACCATCTCAATGGAAACTTTTTTTTTTGCTGGACTCGGGTCTCCTAGCATGAGAGTCACGGACATCGGCACTTAGTAATGCAACAAATGGTTGTTTCGGTGATCATTGACGGCAATACGCAGGTCACAACAGCATCGTGTAGCTTTGTGGTGCTGTGCATCTATATAACAAGTTTATACGTACATGAACCCTCTGTACGATCACATGACGGGAAACAATAAGTTCTCGAATTTGCGTGTCAACTATAGCAGAACCACAACCATTATAAAGATTAGTAGATACCATGTGCATAGGATGTTATTTGACCATGTTCTTTGTCAAATGCCAATTTGTCGTCCTTCTGGAGCGAACATTGCTGATGAACACCTAGCGAAGTTTTGCAACACCTACTTGTTTTATGGATTATTCAGGACTACGCACGAGAGAAACCCATATCGAGCCTAGTTTGGGTGATTGGTTAGGACGATGATTGTGTATTTATAGAGATATCGTGGGTCTGAATGTGGCGATATCAAAATAGCTAGCCTGTACACCCAGTCGAGTCCCTTATACGTGATGGTATCACGCACATTGTGTGCATCCTACCCTGCTCAGACTGGGTTTCATCTCGTCCCACCATGTCTAGTCTAGATGTTTTGCTCCTCCTGTTTCGGCGTTTTGATGTGATTACACATCTGTGTACACAGCCTAAACATGATTGCTGGCCGCAGACGCTTGCCTACCTCGGAGTCGTGGAAAACTTTGAGCGCTACACGCTTTACCATGGCGTCCATGTCGTCTGCAGACATTCGAGTGAAGTTCTGAGCACAGGTGACGGCGGGAGCTCCACGCTCACAATGCTCGGCCAGCGCATACAGCTGCTCGGCCAATGGCAGAGTGGCGTCCACCACTTGTAAAATCTCATCCCCTAACAGCCCAAACAGCCCGCTGTCGGCAGCTTGTCCGAAGTCGAGGTGTATGACGATCACTCTCACAACTACCATCCATTCTGGCAGTAGCTTCAGTGCCTCTAGGTCTTCTGGCCTGCCTTTGTTCGGAGTCATTTTGTCAAACAACTGAGGTAAAGGGTTGTCATAGGGCTCCTCCTCGTGTATTCCAACAAGCATTTCGTCCAGCATAAAAGATGCTGATCCATTCATACGCTTCGCTTCCTGGGCCAGAAAAGTCAAAGGGTGATCAGAGAACACAGGGCCAATTTCGTCATAGAAATAGGTCCAGTTCAGATGCACAGTGTCGCGGGAAGGATCCTGCCAGCAACCCTCGTCTATAACGTTGCCGGTGTTCCAATCGGCTTCACACGGCCTGCCAGGCTCACACGCGCCGCGGCGCCAACGGAGTTTTGGGATCCATTTTCCTGTAGCAAAGGCAACTCTGCGCGACTCACGGCAGACTCGCGTGAGTAATGGCGGGCGAATATTGCTTTGACTGGTTTCCCAGAGCCAACAGGGAACATCTTCCTCTTCGTCGACATCGTAGACAAATCTTGCGGTAGGTTCGTCCATTTCATACACCCGATGCGGCAGACAGAGGCGCCATATCTCTTCGCGAAGCTCCAGAGGTAGACGCGGAAACGGGTGGAAATTATCGTTGACCATACTCGTGCTGTTGAAAATAGTCCTGGGGTTGAGAGTAGTTCTGAAGTTGAAAGTATTCCTGAAGGTGAAAGTAGTCCTGAGAGTGAAAGTAGTGCTGAAGGTGAAAGTAGTCCCGGAGTTGAGAATAGCTTTGGAGTCGAAAGTAGCGTTGACCGCCCTCAAGATCACAGGTTGAAAAGCAGAAATGTAATCGTATACTGCTTGAAGCTTAGGAGGGTTTGTGCAGGCAACAGAGGAATGTGTATGAGTGCAAAAGGAAGTTGCTAGCTTGTGGGTAGACGAGTGGGATATATAGTCTTGCGGGATAATAATATTAGGTCTTGGCGCTTCCGAAATGAAGTCCGCGGTTTTGATAGTGGATCTGGGGGACAATGTCGCGCGGTGGCCTTGGAGATGCACAATTCCTTTGATGGAACGAAAACGTTTTGAGAGAGTTATGCGTGAGCAGTGTAGATGATCATAAAAAGTAGTGTTACACATCATTCCCAAGCTATATACAAAGAAGGAGCGCTTTCACCAAAGAAGGGCGCGGATATCATCTCAAACCAAAAACTCGATCATAAATTCTTTTCGAACAGGACACAAAACAGCCAAACAAAGAAACGCAAATCTCTCGAAGAGGTAGCTCACTACCTTCCGATAAGCTTGAGCTCTAGAGGTCTCAAGAACAGATATGAAATGAAACCGAACGCAAAGCCAAGCTCACTGCCTACATCACCACCGAAGGGCGCATCACCAGCATGAAGGGCAATTGGTCCGACGAACCATGTCTGCGACATACCGGTAACCATACCGGCGACACCAAAGCAGAAAGCAAGGACGGCGGCAATGCCGATGGGGAGGTTCTGAGGCTTGTCGTAATCCGAAACGACATAAGCATCCAGAGATCTCTTGAAGACAAAGTGATCCGCGAATGCAACTCCGGTGTAGATGGCGAGCCAGTAACCAATGAAGTTCATGAAGTTCTCCAACACGGCATCGAAGTGGCTGTAGCCGGGAATAGCAATGGCAATGTATGCGCCAGTCGCGACTGCAGTGAGGACAAATCGCGGAAGACGCTGGATCCATTTGCCGAAGACTTGAACAGTAAGACCGACAGAGTAGATGTTGGGGCAGTTGTTGGCGATGATGGAAAGAGCAAGAATAACAAGACAGAACTTTCCGAATCCGCCAAGGTGAGGAATCAGGACAGCACCGAGAAGACCACCGGTTTTTGATTGAGCCAGACCTGCAGCGTAGATGTTGTCGTTGCCGTTGATTGATGTGGCGGTGATGACAGCTAAACCGAGCATTTGAGTAAACAGAAGAGGGAAGAGCAGACCAAGGAAGGTGGCAAGGAAGACCTTCCAGCGCTTCTGTGTGCTAGCCTGGTAGACAGTGTAGTCTGCAGCATACGAGGTCCAGCCAGTAGCAAATCCGTAGATAGTAGCACCGAAGCTGAGGACATGGCCCAACTCAGTGGTACCAGTTGTCCATGGGAGGTTCCTGAAGTCGCCAGTGTGACCAAAGACACCAGCAACGATCAAGAAAACGATGAAGGTGGGAATCCAGGACCAGAACTCGTACGCGTGAACGATCTTGTAGCCAAAGAGGGTAATGGCGAAGGTGCAGACAGCGATGATCACGATACCAGCCCATCCCGGAACATCGTTGTTGACGGCATTGAGAAGCTGAGCACCGACAATCGAGTTGACGGAGGACCAGCCAATACAGGCAATTACGTTGAAAATGGCGATGAGCTTCACACCCCACCAGCCGAACCAGAATCGCGAAAGGACCATCTATGTCAAGTTCAGTATTCGAGCAGCAGATCCATAATGACACTCTACAAACCTGGCGGAGACCGAATTTAGGACCAAGAGCAGAGAAGAATGCTACTGGAATGATTCCAATGATGTTGAAGAAGAGAATACACAAGATACCATCGGCGAAGCCAGTCTCGAACAACGAGTATCCAAGCATACCAATGGCAAATGACGAAACGACCATGTTTGCGGAGAGCCACTGGAGAGTATCGTCAGCAAGGGGTTCGCTTGTTCCAGCTAACACATCAAGTCCTCACCATTGTCGCGACGTTCAACAGGGCCATGATGCCACTCTCGGTTCTCTCATTCTCGGGCACGCGCTCAATACCACGCTGCTCGATATTGAACTTGCCGGCCAGGCGCTGCAACTTGGCATAATAGCCGTCGCCATACTCGAAGCTCTCCCCGGGGACAGCAGCGTCGTCGTATGGGTAATCTCCCGATGAAGGGACACTACCAACACCAGCCTCCACGGGGTTCTTCTCCAGATCCTGAACGTGCGACATCTCTAGAGTGCGTGTAGTCCTAGGACTTCACCGAAGAGTATGGGGTAGAATGGCGCAGTTCACCGCAAAGTCGCGAGATGGCGAGATGAGAGGGCGAACGGTCAGGTAAAAGAAATTGGGGTTGGCTGCGGACTGGGATTTCTCTGACAAACTGTCGGAGAGGTCCTACGGGATATAAGTAAGAGGTGTCGCAGCTCGCCGATGGGAAAAATGATTGTGTGCCAGGGCGCCGGCTAGATAAGTGGAAGCGCGCCCCCAATTTTCGCGACAAAAACGCTCACGTTTCCCTCCGGTTCAAGATCTTCCGTGCGTGTCTAGACACGAGCTTTGATAAGACGGCGTGGTCCGGGTCGGTCTGAAGCGCGAGGGTTGTTTTGTGCTTATTCGAGGCGGGAGGAGCCTACCTGCCTGCTTGCCTCCCAGATAAGATGACATGCATCCAATCACGTATGATTGTTTATCGAGAACAGATGAACAGTGTGGTGTTCCTCTGTACTGTTGTATCCTTTGACGCCGGAGACGATCGCTTTTTCTCCCACGCGAGCACTTGCCGCAAAGCATGTTGAGCGCGCGCGCGGCCGCCCACCAGGTCAAAGCTCTTGTCTAGATTTCTTTACGTACGAGGATCTTGAACCCTGAGCATACTTTTTCGGCAGAGCGCAAGACCAGAAGCGAACAATGTGCAGCAGGAACATCTCACGTGCAGGAGAACATCAATTGTCACGTTGCGCTGTCTTCTTTTTGACCAAGAGAGTCTCGAGAGATGTTCGAGGTTGGTCACTACAGCTGACAAGCAAATCAAGCATAGGACAAGCATCCCAAGGAACGCCGAAGAGCTTTGCTCGGTAAAAGTAGCCACTTGGCAGTATGTAACGGCGATCACAATGGTCTTTTGGCAGCCTCGATGCTGAATCTTTTTGGACGCTCTTTCCCTGCAGAAAGTCTGATTTTTCTCTCTGCCTAGAAGCAGAACTGTCGCCCTCAATACCAAAACCATCTTTCTAGCATCACTAAATTCTACAATTCAAACACGATGAGAATTCAATTGCCGACTGTCGCCAGCTATCAACGATAAAAAAAAGCCCTCCTTCCTGTCTCGTCGCCAAGCGAAGCCACATTCCGAAATTCCAAGATCCTTCCCGAATGTTTTTCGAAGGTGTGTGTGGGTCGGCCGCCTTGGACCCTGTGAGTAATAAATTATGGAGAAAAATGAAGATAAAATCAATGCTGTGTGTATGACCCTGTCTTGGTGCTTCATACCAGTATCTGGACTGGGGGATTAGTGGTCACTATTCCCATGGGCGGTCATAGCATTGTGAAAGAGCTCGGTACATTCTTCTCAGATGAAAAGATCAGATATCATCAGTGGAGCCCATCCGAAGCAAAATAATGAAATCCCAATCACGAAGCTCGTGAGACCCCAGATGATTTACTCACGCGGTCTCAAAATCCGACACTCTCGTGTTAAGCAACCGTCATAACTCGTCCGTGGAAGAAACACAAAAGCACACCATACATTAGAGGCACATCATGGCGGTCAAAAGAGAACAGGAATTTGAAAGGTATTGTTGAATTGCTAGGATACAAAACAGAAGGGCAATGGTCAAGAAAGACAAGAGGATGATGAAGAAGATCAACGCGCAATTGCAGTTGATGCACGCCGAGGCAGATTGTACACTCCATCAATGCGAGAGACTTGATGCATGAATAGGCATAGTGATCAACACCATGTCGCCAGAATTGATCGCGTTTCAATAATGGCGGACAATGATATAAGATGTCCAGGAGGTTCGACGATGGGATGGGGTCATTGCTTAATTCGGCGTTGACATTAGAACATCATGCAGGACCATGGCACAAAATTGAGTACGAGTGCAGGTCAACTGACAAAGGTCCACGATCCAGATTTATCCAGAATCATTGTTCCACGACGGAGATCAACCACGATGAACGAAGAAGCATGAGCAATGAGAAGTCGTCAAAGCACGCGAAAATGCCACTGGGTCTGTCACAGATCCACGCTTATGTCAAGCACTCGAAGATGAGGAAGGTGGGTCAAATCCAGGAGACGGAAACAGACGACATCAAGACCAGGCATGTGAAGCGCAGCGTGTCACGCATGTCTACCAGCATCGAAACGGCATCAAGCAGACCTATAGGCAATAGATGCAGTGGTGTGTCGTCGTCGTCAGAGTCATGTTCATGGGCATGATGTTCCAGGCATAGTGATCAGAACCGTCACGCGATCACGGTGTCAAAGCAATGAGCCGCTCTATTGGGGCGGCATCTGGGGTTGACCTTGTCCACCCTGGCCGTTCTGAGCAAGAGCAGCATACCCTAAAATGGAAATATGATTAGCACAATCTCTGAAGCATAGGCATTCAGTTTGACTTACACATAGCACAGTAAGCTTGGTAACCACCGTAAGGGGCATACGGATCAGCCGCATTAGGGTCGGCTGCAGGTGCTTGCTGAGGCGTGCCGGACATGACTTGAGCGATGGCTTGAGCAGCACCACCCATAGGTTGTCCATAAGTTTGCTGTTGAGGCTGTTGTGAGTACTGGTTGTTACCACCATAATCATTACGAGGAGCACGTTGTTCTCTTGCACCACCATTACGATCACGTTGTTGCTGGAGTCATGATTAGCGGTCTGTTTATCTACAGTTTGCATTTGAGACTTACCACAGTGTCGACCTTTTCCCAGATGGCGCCCTTTGCCTCGTCAATGGCAGAGCGGCTACCTACCAGACCTATGCGGCGCTGAACGTCGGGCTGTTCAGGTTGGCCAACGTTAATCTTGCATCCAGTAGTTGCTTGCATCTCCTTGATGGTCTCGCCGCCTTTGCCGATGATCATACCAACTGCCTCTGAGGGCACGTATATCTCTTCGGTGATCTTGTCGTTTCCAGCACGGTCATTACCCATACCTCCACGGTAAGGGTCAAATGGCGCAGGTCCTCGAGAGTCTTGGTGAGCGGGTTGGTGGCCAGGATGGCCAGGAGGGGGGCGGACGTCACTCTCCACAATTTCGAGAATCATCTCCTTTGCAATACGAGCAGCTTCGGGCGAACCAATTAGGTTGACAGGACGCATGCCATTAATGCTTTTGTTCTCGCTGACAATGTTGACATGGCATCCACTACGCTCTTGCAAGTCACGAATGGTCTCGCCGCCACGGCCGATGATGAGACCAACCGTCTTGTCGGGAACCATGATTTGGACACTGTTCTCACCCTCGCGCAAAGCAGGCTGTTGATCTCTTTGTTGCATCATGGGCTGCTGAGGGCGGCCCATAGCAGGACCGCGCTCCGGGGGTACACTGCCACCGTTCTCATCCATGACACGGAAAATCTCCTGCTTTGCGATTTCGCGGGCTTGCGGAGGACCAGAAATGGTGCACTGACGATTGACAGCATTGGGCTCCTTGGCTGGGATGAACTGGACACGAGCCCCGCTCTCGGACTCGACGCGGCGCAAGTTCTCTCCATTGCGACCAATGATCAGACCAACAAGGGCGGACTTGACTGAAATAGTATCGCTATCTGCGGGAGCAGCGCGCGAGGTAGGAGAGCGAGGGTTGCGGGGGCCAGGACCAGGCGAGAAGTTTCCTCTTCCACCGCGAGGACCAGGAGAGTGAGATCTGTCGCGGTTGTTGTAGCCGCGATCTCTGCGATCTGCGTCGCGGCGCTCGTCGCGGTAGGGGTTGAAGTTGCCGCGGAAGTTGTCGCGACGAGCGGGCGAGCGCGAGCGGGATCTGGACTGCTGATAAGGTTGTCTGCCGGCGAGGCGAGGGTCGCCGCGCGGGGGCTGTTGGTGAATCTGTTGCTGGGGACGGTTGTCGTAGGAGATGCCGCGATCAGCAGCGATGCTCTTGGCCTTGGCAATGGCTTCGGCAATGCTGACGGAGCCGGTGTTGACGGGACGAATTGCGCTCAGGTCGACGCTGCCAGAGCTGGACGGCTGCGGTAGAGGGAAGCCGGCGAGTGAGGGGGTGGGGATCTGGGCGGGACCGAGGTTCTGAGGATAGCCTTGGGGCATGCCACTAGGAGGAGGGCCTTGCTGTTGCTGGGGCTGAGCAGGGTTGGAGGCAGGGCGCTGAGCTGCGAGGCTTGTTAGTCGACGTATCCTCGAGTCGAGGGAGGTGAGACACGTACCCAGAGCGGCCAGGATGCTCGAGATGTCGGCTTGACCGGCCATGCTGTCGCAACCTGAAATCGCGTTAGAAGAAGCGATTGGTGTAGATGACCTCTGGTTGTTGAGACTGCGCGCGTGAAGAGTCGAAGCAGGATGGAGTAAGGAAGCTGCGGGTTGGTAAGAGTGAGGGAAGGAGCAGTCAAAGGAAGAAATCGTCACCGGAGAGAAGAAGCCTTCCTTGGCCACGCGACGCTGACCCCGTCACAGCTTCTTCCCAATCCCGATCCGGCAACTGCCCTTCACTTTGTTCGGACTCGACCTTCCGAAACATATTTAAGCTGATTGACTGCACATGCGCACATGCGTAGTACAAAAAGAAGCTTCTATACAGCTCTCATCTATTCCTCGAGTTCCCAAATCTCCATATCGTCCCTAACGGACAAACACTTTCCTCATTCCTCCACATCTATTCCTCACGTGCTGTTCTTTTCGACAAATGATTCATGATCTTGTCATAGGCCCATTCGACACATGCCGTCATGTTGCCTTGCACTTTCAGGGGCGCTGTATCGATCTTCAACTCCTCGCAGAGGTCGTCTCTCAGTTTGCCTTCTACATCTCCATCCTCGAACACAAATGCGTGGTCTTTGGCATAGTTTGCCCAGACCACAGAGTCAACATAGCCGGGCGGATCCTCCCAGAACCCTTCCAACGTGACATAGCCTGTTCTGGCTTCTCGTCGTTGCTTGACTGTCTTGTGATTCGCTCGGAGGAATAGCTTGATGTCGAAAAGTTCTCGGATGTGTTGCATCTCTTGTGAGAAGAGCAAGAACCCGTCAATAATGAACACCGGCACGTCGAACTTTGCTTCCAGCTTTTTGCGTGCTGCTTCTTGGAGTTCTGCCACTCGTTGCCTGTCCACTCCAGATTCACCCACGGCATTCTTGTCCTCCTTGGACTCTAGATTTGGCGGTAGATATCCATGCGCTTTGATAAAGTCGAGAGCCTGCTCTAGCGAGCTCAAGTCGAGTGATTCGAGGCAGTCCCAGTCTTGAACACCATCTTCGTTGACCGGTATCTCCTGGTCTGTCTTGTAGAAGTCGTCTTCGTGCAGAATGAATGTGTTTGGCACGATATCTCTCAGCAGCCGGGCGAGCGTTGTTTTTCCCGACGATGATACACCGCTCACGCCTATCAGCACCGCCTTGTTCCCTGATGCGCTCATCGATGCCTTATAAAATCGGTTTCGAGATTGACAGGTTGTCGGCCTTGGGTGCACGAAGCTGGCTGTGCTGACGTGGCCTTGGCACGAGCTAGGCGGTTTGAGATTACAATAAACAACTCGTCGGTCAACAAGTGTTGTCTTGAATCTCCTCTTTTGTTCTGATTTGGCGGTATCCTATTGCGCGCGTGGCTTGTTGTGTGATTCCACAAAAGGAAAAATATCAAAATCATGTCGAGAGGCAATATGGAGCAATCGCCGTTAACACAACAATCACGCCCTGAGACTTTCGAACCCAAGGTCGTACAGCTCTATCGTCAATTCATTAGGGTATGAGTCCAGTTGTGAGAAGATATTCAATAACGTTACTAACCATCTGGATAGGATCGTGATGAAGATAATAAGCCTGAGGGCTTCTGGAGGGAGTTCTTTCTCCTAAAACCAGACAATGCACGCTTCGGACAGATACTAGATGATCTGGAAGCCATAGATCTATTGCAAGTCTCAGTATGAATTCTCAGAACTGTCGGCACAGAGCCATGATCTGACTTGTGGTAGCATCATTGCGAACAATTTGTCTCCCATGCTATCAAGTATGCCAAATCCGGAACATCGCCCTCAGACGAGAATGCTCTTGATGTGTGTAATATCCTTGACTTCCATGTTCACCTCAACTCACAACTCAGAACTTGACAGTGTTCCTCACCAAAGTGTTCTCGAAGAAATACACAAATCCCAGTTCAGATATCATTGAAGTGCTAGCCGGACTGGACAATGTCGATACTGTTTTCAACGACCTTGTCACGGTACTAGACACAACCATAAGCTCTGGAAAGACAGGTATGGTATGCTGTGATGAGTCAGAGAATAATCTCTAATATTCAGTAGTCCGCATACAGAAGAAAGCCGTACAAGTGGCTCTTTGCGTGGCCTCCGGGGCCTTTCAAACAGGCCTACTCACATACTTTACACAACGAGACTTCTTTCCTGCCTTGATGAGGGTGAGTGTATGAACAGGCTCATTGTTGTGACCCTCACTAACAGCACAAGCTCATCCATGATCTAGAAGATCCACTGGACGCAGCACACCCACTTCTTCTAGCAGGCCTCCTCGCAAACTACAACAAATTCGAAACCTACAACCCTTATCATGCCCGATTTGCTGATTTTGTCAACCGCGAGACAATCGTCCAAATCTGCAAATCAATCGAAAGTACTTGTGTATTTTTGAGAGATCAATATGTCGCCATCCAGGACGATGTTCCCGAAGCCTGGAGTATCGGAGGAACCTTGAGTTACATTGGTCTTGGAGCTCTCGCTGGTGCAAAGCCTGCAGTGCCGGCACCCACCGAGGACGAGATGAAAGCAAAGTTTGCTGAACAGCCGCAACCACAAGCAGGGACACTGCTCACAATCTATGACTTTGTGGTTGCTAACAAGTCGTTCAGTGCAGACTTTGTTCGAGCATACACCGAGGACAAAACACAGAGTTCACCGATAGCTCAATATCTGTCTTTCTGCTCATACCTGTATCAGCATGCTTATCGCTCGCAGAGAGCGACACAGTATGCTCACCTCACTTTGTTCACGATACAAAACCTAGTCGAGGATCTGGATGTTGTGAAGAAGTTGTGCGAGACGACTGTGCCAGTGCGTCTGAGCCGTCAACGACCACCACAGCTGCCTCTGGTTGCTGGAGACCGTACACTTGCCGCAAATGTTATCGACATTATGATCGACAGCATCAACCACAACCTACGGAAAAAGCTTGATGTGGAGCTTTACATGCTAAATGTCGGTATTCTCTTGCGTCTCGTCACATACCTCAGCAAAGCAAGAATACGCCTGAGTAAGTCAATAATGAATCCAGCCGTGACATCCAGCATTAGCTGACTCCCGAAAACAGCATATCACTGGCCGGAGCTCTGGCGATCACTCCTGGCCTTTGTCCGTTTCCTCACCATCTACGCCGACGACCTACGCTCCCTCCACCGCATAGAAGAACTAATCCACACCCTAACCTGCCTCCTCTCCCTCTCCCTCACAAACGGCGAGACCTTCCTCCCCGACACAGCCAGCTACGACGACATATCCTACAAACTCGTCGAATTCGGCCCTTCCCTCCTCTCCTTCCTCGACGCCTACAGCCTACAAAAAGGCGAAACGGCAGCCGCGATGAATATCCTGGTGCACGTGTCCAAGCACTATAGCGATCTTATCGCGAGCCAAAAGGGCAAGTCCAAGAATCTGAGCCCGAGAGAAGTGCAGAAGATTATCAAGGAAGGATATGAGACGTTGAGTATTGAAGCCAAGGAGGGATTGGATCATTGGGATATGTACCGAGAAGCCGAACACAAGGCACAGTTGAAGAAGATAGCGAGGACGGCTTGTGCGGATGCCAGGGCGTTGATGGAGTGAGAGACAGTGGTTAGTATCCAATAAACAAGCAGCTGAAAAATCAAGAAGTCGAGTTCATGGGAGTAGTGGTCATTACTATTCTTCCGAGAGACCTTAAGCGGGGGTTTGTCTGGAACACCATTGGTACCTTGCCGTTCAATGAAGTAATTACATGTGTCGAGTAAGCGGGGAAACTGTAAAGGTATGTCCAAACCTCGTTTGCTCCTTCCGTCTCGTCGAGATCATATTGCAAAGCAGTTCTTATGACAATCAAATTTCTCTTTTGTATGCAGCCAGCCTAGGGAACTTCATGTTTGCCCCATTAAGTTTGCTTTTATTGCGGGCCTGGCTCCTGACTATGGTTACTTGCAGTGCTTCATTATACCAGCTTAGAGCACAAAAGACACGGGTCAAGTCATGGATTGTTGGTTGTACGAGATAAGTATTTACACGAAGAAGAAGAAAAGGGTATCTATATATCGAATGTTGAAGAGAATCTAGGGCCCATCCATAATCAGACTGTTCCTACTGATGCTTCTATTGCCGTTGTCTAGCTGCTTCATAGCCCGTCTATGGTAATCGAATGGAGAAAAGAGAGTTGGAGAAAACATCGCGAAGATTTTCAGCGCGCATGCGGTAATCCTTGCTCAAGATCATGAGCAAACGCACGAGTCGAAGACTGCGAAGCATCATCACGATCATCGTCCTTGCGATCAGAAGCCATGACTGACATCTCAATCGTCGTCGATGCCATAATGCCATGCATAGGCAAGTCATCAATACTGGACTCACTACTGCTACCCCGATTCGTGCTGCGAATATGGTTGTTGTAGTGTTGAATCTCCTTTGTGTGCACGTTTGTCGTTGTCTTTGCCTCCAGCGGTCGTGTGGGCTCCATGATAGCGTGGAAATCGTCCATGGACCGTCTTGAAAGTCCCAAATTGCTCTTTTGGGTATTGCGTGTGCGTGTCCGTGCCGTGAGGCCTGTAGTGCTAGCACCACGCCGTCTGTAGGCCGAGCTGCTGACGAAACCTGGTGTCCAGCTCTTGAGTGCTGGTAAGGCTTCGCGAAGAAGAGGCCACACACAGGGCAGATTGGAGACATAGACGGCCACCGAGGCTTCTCTTGTGTACCAGAACATGTAGTCCTCTGCATAGACGGAATGGAAAAACTCGGCTTTGGTGAGGGTGGCTGCGATGATGACAAAGATGCCCATTGAGAAAACGCACTTGGAACATGTTAGTGGGTTTGCCTGGTTGCCAAACAGAAAAGTACTGACCAGGAGGATGAGCTTTTGCTTGAAAACAATGGAGACTTGCATGATCAGTGGGAAAGGGATTATAAGCATGAAGATGTCTGATGAGATGTTGAAGGTTGCCTGAACAATAGCATAGTCATACAGGACCATGCAATTCAGTGGTGGGGAAGGAGCGATCTGCCAATAACTCGTAAACGGCCGGCATTCGAGAAAGAAAGCTAATTGGCAGGCTACATAGCCGATAGCAACGTAGATGGCGAGGATCTTGACAGCTATCTGTTGTCTCAGGCCCATCCTGAATATGGTCAGTAAAGAACCTAAGCCCAAGTTATAGCACACTTACGTAAGACGGCTGTATAGCTTCAAAGTGCATACTTTCAAGATCCATATGACATTCAACATGGCCTGTTCGGCCACGAGATCAATCTTGGCTCCCCTCTGCCGGTCCTTGATTTCTTTTTCTGTGAGTGCGAAGACATCTTCCCCTGGCATGGCAAGTGCGCTACCACCGCCTTGTGCCGTAAGATTCAACGTCAAGATCAGAATCGTATAGAAGACAGCGGCCACCAAGATCAGATAGTCATCGAATTCCAGATGCCGAAGACCAAGCTTCCTGGCCCTGGCATAACTAAATGCAAGCAATAAGCATTGGTCCAAGCAGAATGAATATATGGGACGAACATGCGGAGAGCAATAACCACTATACCCAGTGCGTATAATGCCCAGGACTCTTTCTGCAAATTATGTTGGAACTCCAGAGAAAAGGCACCCATGTTTGGGTAGTTATATGGAGGGTGTCGGCGGGCTCCGGTGGTGGTTATGTAAAATTTCGTTCTCCAGGACCAAGCTCGTAACAATGACAGCGGGAGTTGCAAATATGCTTAATGAAACCTGGAGTTAGGTCGAGCACTCTTGCGGAGAGATCATGCTAGTTTGGACCCTTGTAGATGGCAGTCAACGAAGCAGAAAGATCATGTTCCTGTCCGGTCTTGATTGTGTATAGATGAGCAGAACCAGGGCACATCCTCCGGGGAGCCGACCTTACAAGTACGCGCCAGAGCACAGGTAGGCATCTCGGAAGGAACCTCCAAAACTCGCGGAATATTACCCATGCCAAAAAGACCCGTGCTCTTCTACCAAAGCCGCCATGTGGATAAGAGATGGTGGAGCTGTGAGGCGTGTAGGATGCAGTTCATTCGCCAACTAGAGTTTTGCTAGGGCCATTCGAGAAGACTCACCAAAACGCCTATCAGATTCTTTAGGCGAAATTACGAGCTTCGAGTGCTGCCAATCATGACTTCACGTAAGCCATACAACACGCGGCAGGGGAAGACGTCAGTCCCGTGAGTGCCCTATTGGTTGCAGAAGATGATAAGCACGGCAGAGCAGCCCATTTTTCGCGAGACCGAGGCTGGAGGCAGAAGTCCGCTGAACAACCAGCCCTATCGTCAAGACCAGCGCCCAGACATTGTTGTTTCAGCTTTTCGGGAGTCAAGAACCGAGAAGCATGGAAGATCAGCATGTGCTTCGACGGCCGGCTTCAACCCAACTCAACGTCAACGCGTTCGTACGTACGTTCGTATGCAGAGTCCCATGTGATATGCAAACCACCTCGTTCCCGAATCCTTCCTCGGCAACCAAGACCCTGAGTCGCATACTTGCGAACTTGCGACAACAGAGAATGCACGCGATAAGGGCAAAATTCTTTCTAGTCATCTCCACGCAGACGCTGCCATGCTTGGTGGCGCTTGCCTATTGCTTGAGGCTTCTTGTGAAACTGAGGTTCGCGGATCCTTCCCGAATTCAATAAGACACGCGAGGGCTTTCACCTGTCATGGGTAGATCTTGTCGCTTCTGATCTTGAGCCCGACAATGCTCATGACAAGATCGATCGACTAACGTACATACGCAACCCGGACAGCCGGTGCTATACAGGTTCTAGTTCAACAAGTTCCATGCAACCGGGTTGAGATCTGGAGAAGTTCCGACATAATATCGCCAATCTCAATAAGATCATAATGTCATTGCTAATGTCAAGCTATGTAAGAACCATGTTCTATGCTTCTGCTGAGAGCTAGACGAAAAGAAGCTAGGTGCTACAACCGCCTCCACGTCTCGGCCGGTAGAAATGGAAGTGACTCGCCTTCGGACTAATGCGATATCGGGGGCCTCTTTCAATGCGATGCTCCATAGAAAGGCCGAATCAGCCTTTTGCTGACGTCTGCAGTCACTTGCACGAAGCGGTCGAGTCAAGTATAAGATATCGTGGAGCAGATGTGACTGCTCGAAGTTTTTACAAGGTCAGAAGACACCCTTGATGAGTAGGTGCACAAGAGAGTTTTGCTCGATCGGAAATGCGGAGCTCAATCGTCGAAATCCATGCCCATGAGGTGGCTGGCAACCAAGTCAGCAACAGAGATCTTGACTCGGGTTCAAGAATGTCGTGGTCACTTACCTTTCGACGATGCGCATGACCTTGGCAACAAATGCTTCTAGATGGAAGATGTATTTCTAGCGCATGTCAGTATTCAGGATGGATAGTGGAGACACAAGCGTCACTTACTGAGCCCATCTGGATACGATGCTCGTAGAAAGCTGACCATTTGATGATTTCAGTCTTGAGAGCATCGTCAATCTTTGGTATCAACTTGAAGGTCAGGGTCTTCAAAATGGTGCTGGCTGGAATGCAATGGGTAAGAAGATCATAGAGCTTGGCTCTGACCTGTAGGATACGGGCAGGGCTGCGCTCGGCAAGTATCTCGTCGGCGACTTGAGAGATGAGTGCTTCCCAGTCCGGAGGTGGGATCAGTGTCTTCTCGGTGACTTGGTCACTATGAAAGGTTAGCATGGAACATCTAGGCATGCTCGGTGAGCTTGATACTTTTGAGCGTGAACAGCCTCAAACATGAGCAGAGCACGACGCAAGTTGCGGTAGCTGTCTTTGGCGATCCTCTTCTCAAGACCCTCGCAGCGTGTGTAGCCCTCCTTCTTGCCGACCTGAGCCAGCACTGTGCAGATCTCGTCTTCGGTAGGTGCAGCAACTCTGACAAGCAAGGTACGACTTCGAATAGGAGCAATGATATTACTGGTACTGTTGGCCAAGAGGATCAAGCGCAGGTTGGGACTGTATTTCTCCATTGTTCTTCTCAGGGCAGCCTGGGCGTCTCTGGTGAGATGGTCTGCCTCATTGATGACGACAACCTTGAAGCGCTGTTTGGCCGCCACATCGACCTGCTGCGTCTGAGCAACCTCCTTGAGCAGGTCTTGCACGACAACACGGTCGTAGTTGCCCACATCACTAGGTGTTATCTCGAGATGGTAGTTGGATGAGACGATGTTGAACTCGAGCTTGCGGTTGCTCGTTGTCTGGAAGACTCGGCTGTCGATCTTTATTTTTTCCACACCGGAGCCGTAGAGTGCGCGCAAAGTAGCTGTGATTCTTGTCTTCTTACCCGCTCCAGAAGGTCCGTAGATCAGAAGATGTGGGAAATCTCCGCTTTGCGCCTGGGAAGACGTCAGTGCCGTCTCGCCGTTGTTGTATGAAGCTACTCACCAATGATCGCAGACGGTCAGACAAATCATGATGATATGTCAGTGTCTCCAGAGAACGTGGGCGGTGCTTGTCTACGAGAAGAGCCATGGCGATGTGGTTGTTGAAGGGTGATGTGGATAGCTAGAACGACTTCCAGCGACATGACGCGAAATGAATCGAGAGACGCGACTGCCTCCAACCCGCGTAAAGTATTTTCTTGGCGCGACTTTTCACCTGCCAGGGTCACACACAGCAGCAGCACAAATGAGCAGATACACGTTACACTATGAGAAGACTGGAGCACACATGTGATATCAGAAGCCAGTCATGGAAGTGTTGTACTTGTTAATCAACACACACACCATGCAGTTGTATACGTATTCTACACACTCCTACCTATGGCTCTTCAGCCTAGTCGATGGATAGGTCGTGCTTGATCATGAGAAATATATACTATCTTGCGACTGTGACCAGCATAATTGGTTGCGTGGCCCAATGGCAAGGCGCTTGACTACGAATCAAGAGATTCCAGGTTCGACCCCTGGCGTGATCATTTTTGTCAAAACGAGTGACTCAGCTCGATCAAGTTTTGGCCTTTGCGAGAGACGAAAAAACCCATCTTTTTCTCGTGCACAGACTTCGTGCTAGCTTTATGCCTGTGCATACGAGATATTGTGCACATATGCAGCACGCACACAAGTTGTTCCTCTGATACTTCATCCAAGAGACGTGTCCTGCTGCTTACGGAAGTGTAGATCCAACTATCATCACAATTGACATCAAAGCCGACGAAGATTCTAAAACACAATGATCATCGGCGGCGTCAACATTGTCAATCGCCAAATCGTGCGAAAACTTTTGAGTGCGTCCCACCAGCAACAACCCTGCGGAGTAGATCTCACCCTCCGCTGCATATCCAACTGGACCTCTGCAGCTACCATCGACTTCGACAATACCCACCGTCGCAGCGCCAAAACCTCCATCTTGCCTTTTAGCCCACAAACACATACCATCACTCTCCAGCCTGGTGCATATTTGGTCGATTTCAATGAGACGGTCAAGATCCCTAGAGATTGTATGGGCAGTGTGTTTCCGCGGTCCAGCTTGTGGAGAAGTGGTGTGAGTGTGTCGGCTGGAGTTGTGGATGCTGGGTATGAGGGTGCGATGGGTGCGTTATTGGAGGTCAAGAATCCGCATGGGGTTGTCTTGCACAAAGATGCAAAGTTGGCACAGCTTGTCTTGGAGCAGATGGAGGGAGAGGTGGAGGGGTATAGTGGAGTATATCAATCATCGATCAATAGCGTCGGAGTCGATGGTGCGAAAAAGGTATGAGTTTGGAGACAGGGATGGTGCATGGACCTTGCTGCGGAATGGTCTGACTACTACTTGTGTCTTCCATCGAGTCGAGTTGAGTTTTCGAATGTCACAACTCAATCACGATCACATTTGCCTATAACGCGCATTCTTTCCGCACCATCTTTGCTTCCACCGATATGTATGAGTAAACACAGACGTCCAAGAAGTCTGCCGCGGGCCAAGTCTTTGCCTGCTGTTTGTTGAGTTCATGTAGCATCAGGAGTGTTACCATCGTGCAGACCATGTTCTTGTCGAAAGATTTCCATCCATTGGGTGTCGTCAGCAAATGTTTGATTCCATGGATCGTCGCTGTCAAACCACAATCGACGAGATTCCTGCTGGAACATCTCATCTGTAGGTACAATACCAGCTCTGATCTTTTCCTGCGCGAATCTGCCAAGGTGGAAGGTCAGAATCTCCCATGCTGTCTTGAATTGCTGGTTGTTTTCGACCAGACGCGTATCCGGAAAGGGCGAGGGATCTGCTATGACACTGTTGCTGTTGTTTGGTACATCGATCAGAGCAGCTCTTGAACTTATCTGCGCCAGGAGCTCTGAATGTCCAGGCTTGGTTGCAGAAAAAGGGACTGGTGTCTTTGACTCAGAACCAATCAGGAAGGGAGGCATTGAGTTGGTGACTTGGCAGGCGACATGTGGCTCGAAACCATGGGTACCCCTCCAATGCAGCATCTTCTTCCCTTCTCGGAAATGCTTGCTTAAATGATCAGCCCGAGCTTTCCAGTCGTTCATTTCAGCACCGCAAAATCCACAACGTGATTTTATGGGAAGCTCTGGAGGCTTCCATTCTCCGATTGTAGGAATGGTGTCGATCTTGTGAACCAACCTCAGATGTTGTATGAGGTGATCCTTCCGCCTAAAGCTTCTAGAATCGATGCTTTTGTGTGCACAAGCAGTCGAGTTGTGGCCTTCCAGATGTTCTTTGCTTGGCCGAGGGATCAAACAGTATGCGCATAATTGGTCACCCGTAGATGGGCAAGTGACGACCTCTCCTTCAGGAGTGCAAACCCATTGTTCAGGGTTCAGATGCAACGACTTTTCATGACGACACCAATCAAACTTGTTTTTGAATGTGTCACAGCAAAACGTGCATGGAAACGGTCGGTCGTCATTACCAGTTCCTGGCCGAGCTCGAGATTTGGTGACTTTGCCACGAGCGTTGCTACGATGATTTGAGCTCGTAGAGTTACGAGATTTAGTCGAACGTCCTGATAGTATAGAGTCCATGGATCCATTCGAGGTACAACTTTCAAGACTGCTTATTGAAGCAGGCCTTGATGTTCGACGGGCTGCGTAGCCAAAACCTTGTGACTCAATAGCGGGTGTGCTACCTCTACTACTGTTTGCAGAGCCTACAGTGAGATGCTGATCAAGGTCAGTCGAGGCTACTGCGTGGTTGATCGCATGTATCGATGCCGGTTCATTCTCCGGCGGGCTGTTTTGCCAGCGCTGTAAAGGATCCAAAGCCGACCAATCTGTGTGTTGCTGTTTTGGTATGGAGATTGGCACTCCAGAGTTCCTCGAGTATAATGATCTGCGTCGTGGGAAGCTTTTCCTAGAACTACTATCGCGCCTTGCAGAGTGTAAGAACCAATTCTGCATCTCTTGGTTGTTTGCAGTCATTGCAGCATTTGCTGGTTGATTTTGATAAGGAGATCCGTGGCTTGCGGAGGATGGTTGTTCATAAGCAGGAGTGACCACAGGTGAATCCAAGAACAGTCCCTGGTGGTCTTGCATAGTTGGTGAGTTGAAGGCCAGCATGTCCATGGCATTGGGAAAGTATGGACTCGATGTGGCTTCCACGCCATTATTCCACGATCTCAGGCCAGTCAAAGCCTCGTTAAGAGGTGCGTAATTCTCCGGCATCCATGGATAATTCGTTCCATATTGTATGGGTAGTTGAGAATCTGATAGGTTTGTCTGACTATCAAGCTCTTCTGATGGCAGTCCCGGCTGACTGGTTGTTACACATCAGTGCAAATTCTCTCGTAACAGGAAGAGAAAGACCAACTGATTTGCCGAGTCAGACGCAGGATGGTCCGATCGTGGCATCGCTGACTCAAAGTCGAAGTGATCCATTGTCGGTTATACACGGTCTATGTAGTTGTTGCAGTCACGATAAAATGCGAGACGAGAGAATTGTATGCATGCAGAATGTGTTCTAGATGCCGATTGGTGCGGCTGTCCTCTCTGCAAGCCAAGGATGGACGTCGTCGACCAGAGCTTCAGAGTTTGCCGCAAACCGTGCGCGCCGCCACCCGATCAGGCAGTCCCGGTCACCGACCTCAGTTCCTTCCTCATCAAGAGCGACTGCGTCAATCCGCTCCTTCATGGCAAAGCTGGACCACTTGACACTCCTGTGTATCTGGATTGTTTTGCTCTCAATCATTCGAGTCTTTCGATCGATCGACACGGCATGTTGCCATGGACCCCTTGTCCAGTGTTGCTTCCCCTTGGCCAGGCTTGATCCTTCGTGACGACCGTGCGCACAGGGGAGACAACCGCTGCTGCTCTCCAAATTTGCAACACGCGACTGGCAGTTGAGCAAAGCATACCAATTGGGCTCACTGTAATTAGACTACCAAGACGTTGCTCTACCAAAGCCATGTTCACTCGGATCCTGCCTATACTCTGATCTCAACTATGTCGTAGCGGCAGAGCATGTTTTGATCAAGATCCCGCGAGTTTCTCCCCATAAGACTTAACGGCTTCCCCGAAGGCTTGCAACAGCTACTACCGGCCTCCATTCAGGATGGAAAGTTGGCCTTAGGTTCTTTCTGATCTCAAGTTGAAGCGTTCTAGTCGCCGATGCTGATCAGCGACACGTGAAGGACTGGACTGTTCCTTCTTTTGCATGCTATCTTCATCTTCGATGTGCGTGCATGCATACAGCGAACATGCATGATGGCAATTGATAGTTCACAACGTCTGCTGTCAAGCTTCCCTTGTCGAGCCGTCCCCCCTTAGCGGTCTCGTTGTCAGCCCACCGGTTTTTGCTATTTTGTGGTAGCAAGTAATCTTATCTCCAACTCAACGACAACAGTTCTGACGCACAATCATATCGCTAATCCATCTCTACTGACCGTCATGCAGCAGGAGTCTCGTAATGGAGATTAAGATCCACAGGACAGGTACAACGCCTGGAAGAGGCGAATTAACCAA
Source organism: Aureobasidium sp. EXF-10728 (assembly GCA_023848605.1). NCBI lineage: Eukaryota > Fungi > Ascomycota > Dothideomycetes > Dothideales > Saccotheciaceae > Aureobasidium > Aureobasidium sp. EXF-10728. Next base: position 71,316 of record SWBG01000007.1, read on the forward strand.
ACAACGAGTCAACGACAGACTCCATCCTTGAAGAATGGCATATATATACCATCATCCAGCTCTGCTTGTAGTCTCATCATCCAACAACAGCAACAGCTTCCTTCAGCAGCATCTTTCAGTCTTTGGCTTAGCCGTCCACTCTTTACTACACTCTTTACTAATACCAACCCGACCACCAATCAACTAATTCACCACCACCAACAACAAAAAATCAAAATGCCTTCCTTCACCGCCATCTCCGCCGCTGCCATCTTGGCCTTCTCTGGTATGGCCTCTGCTATTCCCGCCTACAACTTCTCGAACGGCACCACTGCTTCTCCTGCCGCCTCTGGCCGTCCCGCCACCACCATGCCCGCTGGTGGTGCTGCTGCTGGTGCTGGCCGCCCCGGTAGCAACTCTACCTCTCCCGCTACTGGCGGCTCCAACTCGACCGTCCCTGCTCTTGACGGCAAGTTCTGCCCTGGTCTCGACCTCTCGCTCTACATTGACAGATCGGGCGCCACCTTCGAGATCGAGTGCGACACTGTAAATTAAATGCAACAAGGCACTATAATCTCAATCCACTGACAAGATTTAGAACCACTTCGGTGTCATCATTGACATCCAGGCCAACTTCACCAGACGTGCTGTCCCCGCCAGCCTTGACGACTGCATGAACCTTTGCGATGCTACCGCCTCCTGCGTTGGTACCGCATTCGACACTGCTGCCCGTACCTGCACTCTCTTCAGCGACGTCCAGGCCGCCTACGCTCAGCAGGGCATCCAGTTCGCCCAGCGCGTCGCCAACGGAAACGGAGCCGGCAATGGTGCTGGTGCCAGTGCCGGTAACGGACAGGGCGCTACCACTATCCCTGCTGGCGGTCTCGCAACCTCGACCATCTACAGCACCAACGTTGTTACCATCCAGTCGTGCGCTCCTACCGTCACCAACTGCCCTCTCAAGAACGGCCAGGGCGCTGTTATCACTCAGGTTGTTCCCGTCTCTGAGACAGTCTACGTCTGCCCTACCCAGACCGTGATCCCCGCTGCTCCCATTGCTTGCAACAACTGCCCTTACACCGCCTCGACCGCCACTGTCTTCTCGGCCACCGGTGGTTCCATTGTCCCCGTCTCGACCACCGTCTACCAATGCCCCCAGGCCACCGGTACCGGCGTGTCAACCACCACTGTCACTGTCTGCACCGCCTGCGCCGCCAACCCTACTGCCAACATGAACAACGGCAACGGCAACGGCAACGGCAACAGCGCAGTCACCTCGACCGTCACCCTCTGCAACGGCGAGCACTGCCCTGCCACCGCTACTGGTGCCTCTGCCACTAGCTCCATGGCTCTCTACACTCCCACCACTTCGCAGATGGCCATGTTCACCGGTGCTGCCTCCAACGTCCAGGCCGGCGCCATGGGCTTCGCTGCCATGTTCGGTGCTGCCGCTCTCGTCCTCTAAGCATCTTGCTCAGCGGTTTGAGCCTCCTCTCAAGGCACAAACAAACAAAACCCCTTTTCGTATATCTTTTCGTCTTTTCTGGTGGTGTAACATCTAATTAGTCTTTGGTTGGCATTCCATGGTTTCTCATTTAGAGGGTTGGTTCTTTTATGACCTTTTTCTGTATTTACGTACAAATTGATGCTGCTGTTTTTCATCTCAAAATCCTTTTTCTCTCTTGACTAGATTGAATGTTTGAATTCTCTAAAGTGGTGGGGCCACTCGCAACTAGCTCAGAACTTTCTTTTTCCTTGGAAGGAGCGAGGTATAGTGAGAAAGTGTAAGGCATGTTTTGTAAAGTAGCTGGGCATGCTTTAGAAGAAGCGAGGTATTGTTAGGAAGGAGTGAGGCGTTGTCAGAAAGGAGCGAGGTATTGTCGGGAAGGAGCGAGTTATGGTTTGTAAAGTGCGATGCATTGCTTAGATCGAGTGGGACTACATCAGCCGGTGGTATTGCCTCAGCTGTATGGTTTAGTATCGCACGGTAGCAAATCCATGTTACCATTGCCTCATGGCGAACAAGACCATAATGTTGATTAGATACAGATATAAATATGTAGATTACACCACCAACGCCTCAACTATGCAGACATGTATTTGGCAATGACATAGTCAGTTCGATCAGAAATGAGCAAAGGCGAGCTCGAAGGCAAGACCAAGAGTAAGCTTTGCGTGCTGGAGCATGTGGTCGAAGTTCAGGTACTCGATCTTGTCCTCAGTCGTGTGAATCTTGTTGTCGCTGTATTTGAAGTCACTCTCAATCACAAAGGCACTGGGGTAACCAGCCTTGCTGGCACTGGCGTGATCAGAGCAAGCGTAGCCACACTTGGTCAGTACGTAAGGAATGTCGCAGTATGTGGTGACGACCTTCTTAATGAACTCGGTGAGACCAGGGTCCACGAAATCGGTAATGACGCCGACACTCTCAGGCTCGCCTGCATCCAAAGTCTTCTGAACGTAACCAGTCATGTCTTGCTGGAGCATGGCCTTGACGTCACGACCAGCCTTCTCGTAGGTCTGGAAGATGGCTTGTGATCCTAGCAGACCACCTTCTTCGGCACTGTACCAGTGGAACTCGACAGTGTTCTCTTGCTTGCCTCGGACAATGTCCTGGTTGAGGAGGAGGACACGCAAAGCTTCGAGAATGGTGACAGTACCGGAACCGTCATCATCGGCACCAGGAGCAGCAAGAAGCGAAGGGAAGAAGAGGTTGATGCTGTCCTGATGGGCGCCGATGACAACCGTCTTATTTGTCTTGCCGGGAAGTGTGGCAATGATGGAGTTTTGTCCCCAAGCGTGCTCGAAGTGCTTGACGCTTGCACCGTGTTTCAGAGCTCCGGAATGCGCCAGCGTGTCGTTGACCTGGCCGAGCAGCCAGAAGGATGATTTGGCGCCGTAATCACTCTTGTAGTAGCGTGTGTGGAAGGCGGTGAAGGTCTCGAGGTGATCGTGCATGTTCGACTTGGTCAGGTTACCGGCAAGGCCCTTGACAGTCGAATTGTACTCGGTATGAGCTGGGAACTTGACGGCGGCGTTGGACTTTGGCACGGAGCCCAAGTCAGGTGTGTCGGTGATGTCGAAGAACGAGATGCCTTCCTACCAATCCATCAGTCCAGCCTCTTGAAGAACGACCTTGACAGAACATACCCTTCTCAGTGCCCACTTCTCTGCGTCCGTCACCCACTTGGTCTCGCCAGGAGCAAGCTCGATCAGGTACTGCTCAGGCGACATGAAGCCCTGCACTTGCTGAGCTGCATTCTGAGCGATTCTTGGGACGCTGAAAGCCTGTACGGCAAGGCCAGACGCGCAAGCGGCGAGGATAGATGATGTCTTCATGTTGATGATGGTAGTGATCAGATGTAAGAAGGACAGAGAGACCTCGGACGTGTAGTTTGACGTGACTGCCTATCGCGGGGAGAGTTGACCGAACAACGCTTGTATCGAATGCGGAAGGCACCCACGTCATCACATGTGATCAACTTTGGGATCTCGCTTGATATTTAATCACACCCACAGTCACAGCTTGGTTTCTCAAGAATCGTGAAGAGTACCGCACCATATTCAGGAACGTGTTGAGCGTCAAGAATACTATGATCAGATCTCGGTTGTTGCAAGATGTTGTGATTGATACAATATATTTTGGCATAATGATACGCATAACCATAACCCGCCTCGATAGTATAACGGCTAGTACGAAGGTCTCATATCGGTCATCGAAATGACCAAGCATGGCTTGGGTAATCCTTAGATGGGAGTTCGATTCTCCCTCGAGGCATCTCTTTTTGCCTTTTCCTCTTCCCAACATCGTTCTTGTTGCCTGGTTGGGGCACGACATCCAAACCTGTATCTTGTTGTTTTGCGTATAACCTTCGTACTGTCTGAAAATTCGTCACGCCTGCCAAATTCTGATGAGTTTCTCTCCAATCTCGTGGCCGAAGTGCACGTGAATGCGCGTCACTCGATTCGCCTCCATCGCGTCTTCCCCAAAAGCTGCAAATGGAATACCTAAACACTCATGGACAAATTACTAGATGGGCTAAATCGCGCTCAAAGGCTCGCGGTGACTTCGCCTTCACTGGCCCTTCAGGTGCTGGCGCCTCCGGGATCTGGCAAAACGAAAACACTTACTGCTCGAGTCTCTTATCTCATCGCTGAACGAGGACTGAAGCCATGGAATATTGTTGTCTGCACTTTCACCGTGAAAGCGGCACGGGAGATGAAAGAACGAATCAAAGACCTCGTTGGCGATGGTTTGGAAAAGAAACTCATCCTGGGTACCTTTCACTCCGTTGCTCGACGCTTCCTCGTGTCATATGGCAACTTGATCGGCATTGAGAAGAACTTCGGTATTGCCGACATGTCGGACAGCAGAGCCATCATCACTCGTATCATCAAACGTCAAGGCTTCTCTATCGAACCCGGAACCGCTGGAGCCAGGATATCTAGTCTAAAGGCCAAAAGCATCAGTGCTGAACAGTATGGTGTCACTCGCAAAGCCGCTGAGCAAGAGTTCAGTATTGTCTACGCCGAATATGAGGAAGCTTTGCGAACATCCAACTTGTTGGACTACGATGACTTGCTGCTCCGTTGTGCTTTGCTTCTCCGCCAGCATCCCGAGTGTGTCTCCAATATTGAGGCTGTACTCATTGACGAATTCCAAGACACGAACAGCGTACAGTTCGAGTTGATGTGTCTATTTTCTCAATTCAAGAAGAATGTCACTATTGTCGGCGATCCTGATCAGAGTATCTATGGTTGGCGAAACGCTGAGATCAAGAACCTTGAACGTATGGAGAAACGATTCCCTGGTACCGATGTAATACATCTGGAAGAGAACTATAGATCAGCAGGAGCGATTCTTCAGTCAGCCCAACAGATCATTGAGCAAGACGAGAGCAGACCTTCCAAGGCTCTCAAGCCCACTTTTGGCATCGGAGACCGACCAGTCCTTCGTAAACTTCCAACAGCTGATGCAGAAGCAAAATGGCTCGTTTCCGAGATCAGGAGAACACAGGCTCTGAGTGGAGAGTTGCTCAAGCCAAATGATTTCGCGATTCTACTTAGGTCTGCAGCTGTTTCTAGACACATCGAGTCAGCACTCGGCAATTCTGGCATACCATATCGCATGGTCGGAGGAACCAAGTTCTTTGACCGTCTCGAGGTCAAGATGGTGTTGGATTATCTTCGTGTTATCAACCAGCCAGATCATAACGACGCACTGCTAAGAATCATCAATGTGCCTACTCGTGGCGTCGGCGATGTCACGGTGAAAAGTCTGATAGACGAAGCTGAGAAAAAAGGAAGTACGCTATGGAAGGTAGTACTCAACAGTGTCCAAGGAAAAGCACGATCAGATACGAAGCTCTCCACTCAGGCACTGAAGGGTTTGACAGATCTGGTCAATCTTGTTTTGACTGGCCAGAAGAAAATCACAGGCATGGGAGACCAACAAGCATCTCCGTTCGATTTGGTTGAATATCTGATCAAGAAGCTAGAACTCTCCAAGTTCTTGCAGAAGAAATACCCTGACGACTATGAGACTCGATGGGCCAACATTGAAGAACTCAAGGCACAAACAGCAGACTTGACAGCAGCCATGGCTCAAGGGGAAGAGTTCGTCGAAGAAGAGATTCTTCCAGACATTGAGGGCTTGGAGCAGCGTCTCATCAATGCAAATGAGGATGCCTTGACCTTGTTCCTGGCGAACATTGCGCTTTCAAGCGAAGTCCAGCGCAAGCAAGACGAAGATCCCGACCAAACTCAACAGCACGTCACTATATCCACGATACATGCGGCCAAAGGTCTCGAATGGCCTGTCGTTTTCATTCCCGCTTGTTATGAAGGCTCAATACCACATTCGAGAACAGATGACATCGATGAAGAACGAAGGTTGTTGTATGTCGGCATGACCAGAGCTCAAGCTTTACTGTACTTGAGCTGTCCCAATAAGAACAGCCAGTCTGGAGAAACAACAATGTCTCACTTCCTCACACAGAGAGGAATAGAAGCGTTTTTCGAAACTCAAGGACCGAAGCTCTACGACGATGCGGTGGTCGAGCTGGCAAGAACGTTGAGAAGAGAGAAGCCTGCTTTGAAGCAACTCATCGAAGCTCGTAGCACATACGAGACTCCTGAAGATACCCATTGGCCAGTGGATGGCACTTTCCCTAAGAGCGAAAACACAAGATGGGATCAAGGACGCGAGATCGAATTCAAAGAAGGCATCTACGCAAACAAGCGACGCAGGACGGAGACTGAACAACAGAGCGGACCTACAGTGCCGGTAGCTGGATTCATGCCAGCCTCCAAAGTCACCATGCAGAACCCAGCAGGCTTCTCGACTGCTTCCATGTCCATCCCGCCGAAGATCATGACAGCCGCGTCTCGCATGCAAGAGTTGAACTCTATGCAAGAGGAGGCCAGACTTCGCGACATCGATGCACGAAAAGCGCCAGTCAAGAAGAACAAAGCTGCCGAAGGCTCCGCAAACATAATGTCCTTCTTTAGCAAACCAAAACCCGCCACCACCACAACATCACAATCGCTAGAATTGACACGCACATCCAGTGTTCCAGAAACACATGCGCCGCTCAAACTCCCAGCCTCTATGCCCCGGCACGTCTCCAATCCCCTCAACGATATCTCAAATCTATCCTCCTTACGCCCATCGGCCTACCCACAGCACTCCATCATACCACCAGCAAAACCAGCTCAAACTTCAAACTTCAAACTCCGCACCACACCTCTAGCAACAAAACCCACATCTGCAAAAAGCAGCAGCGACCATGCATCAACGGCCTCGAAACCATATACATTCTTATCCAGCCCACCGCCCCCAGAACCGCCATCTTCGCCACCAGAAGAGGACAAAGTGGGAAATGGTGGGATTGGAGGGGAAGTGATGGAGACTTTTCAGCCGGCGACTACGTTTCATGCGACCAGTGTTGCGCAAGTGGGCAATAGAGTTGGCACTGCACGAAGGCTGGGCATGGGACGTAGTTTCAAGCCTTGGAGCGCCAGAGGCGGGCGAGGTGGTTGAAGTTTCGCGAGTTCGAGTGCATCGGGGATTGGTCATTGGCTTTCTTGCTGCTATAGCATCATGAGCGATTCTCTTTATTCTGGCGTTTGTTGTCAAAAGTACGACTAGTGCATTCCTCCAACACACTTGTCCCCTTGCAGCAATTATCCATTCATAGTCTTCGTATATACACCAAAACCAATCTCAGCGAACGCAATGCCCTTCACCAGAAACGCCTTTTTCATGTTACGCATCTATGCTGTCCCATGCCCGTTTGATTTCGAAACCACAAAACGCTATTCAAGCAATTCACTCGGAAAAGTTGGCTTCAGGGCTGGCGAAAAAGTCCTCCCTGCGGATACCACTGCGATCACACATGCTGCGGAAAATGCCTCCCTGGTCATAGAGAGTGATGGGGCGGTCGAGCTCGGCGATCTGTCCCTTGTCCATGACACAGATACGGTCGTAACCGATGATGGTCTTCAGACGATGGGCAATGCACAAAAGCGTTTTGCCCTGAAATCCCTTGACGATCGTGCGCTGAATCTTCTGATCTGTGTCGAAGTCGACTGACGAGGTTGCTTCATCGCAAACGATGATGCGGCTACCACGCACAAGAGCACGGGCGAGAGCCATAAGCTGGCGCTGACCAAGGGAAAAGTTCAAACCTTCTTCCTCTACGGGAGCATCGAGATGGATGCGCGAGGACGAATCAGCAATGTCTTGCTCCTCACCAACAAGATCGGCCTGACGAAGTGCACCCCACAGCGCCATGTCGGTATGCTCGTTGAAAGGATCGAGGTTGCTGCGGATGGTACCCTTGAACAGAGTGGGATCCTGTGGGATAATGGAAAGACGTGATCGCAAATCTTTGAGACCAATCTTGGCAATGTCGAGACCATCCACGGTGATGCTTCCGCCACTGAGCTCCACAAGACGGAACAGGGTGGACATGATCGTCGACTTTCCTGCACCTGTACGGCCAACAACACCAATGCGCTCACCTGCATTGACGTGCATATTGAGACCCTTGAGGACAAGAGGGAGTCCTTCACGGTAACGCATTTGAACATTGTCAAAGACAATCTCACCCTTCTCAGGCCACGAGGGACGAACCTCGACAGTATGGAGAGGAGCTTCCTCCTCGAGATTGTTGCCATAGTAGTAGATGCGCTCAGTAGAGTTCATGTTGTTCTCGACTTCAGCAAGTTGGCGGACAGTGAATTGGATCATTTGCACGACCGAGAGAATGTAAGACAAAACCAAACCACCACTGCTGGGGTTGACCGAGAAACTGGCTGTGACCACCAGAATACCAGTAACAAAGACAAGAAGAGTACCAATGGCGTCAAGGCGGACAGACAACCAACGTTGGTTTGAGAAGGTAAGGTAGTAGGCAGAATTCATGTTGTCGATCGCATCACGGACTGATCTCGAAAACTGATCTTGCAGGCCGTAGGCACGAATGGTCGCGACACCAGACACGGCTTCGCTGAAGCGAGAGAAGACGCTGCTTCGAAGAACGGCTTCGTGACGCTTGATCTCGCGTGCTGAAGAACGATAGTAGCTTGCAGCGAACAAGAACATGATGAACAGTGGACCCAAGGCGGCAGCGAAGTAGTAGTAATAGGCAATGATCAGGATGAAGACGGCAATGATTTGGGCCATTGTCATGAAAAACATGCGGAAAGCATCGGTCAGAGCGTTGTCCATAGTATCGACATCCTTAGAGAAACGGTTCGTGATACGTCCAAGCGGTGTCGTGTCGAAGAAAGACATTGGTGCGCGGAGAACACGGGTGACTGCGTTGTGGAGCAGAGTGGCACTGGCCCGAGTACCACAAATGGTCAGGGTACTTGAGAAGGTAAACATAAGCACGGCCTGCGATACTCCGAGTCCGGCGTAGACTCCGATGTATGTGCCTCTGTCGTAGCCAAACTTGTTCGAAGTCCACCACGACAACCACAAGCTGGTTGCGATGTTGGCTCCTTGAGACAAGATGAGGGTCAGAAGAATCAGAGGAGCCACAGCAAGAGAACCGGAAGCCTTGATGTAAGCCTTGTAGATGCCAAAAGAGACACTCTTCACGGCACGCTCTTCGGTTTGCATGAGTGCCGCGGCTGGCTTCTTGCCACCACTCTTCTTCTGGACGTCCTTCTTCTTTTCCTCAACTTCGTCACCGTCGACTTCTTCGTCTTCCTCCTCCTTCTTCTCCTCTTTAGCAGTGGTAGCCATGAGTTTCTGGAAGTCTTCATCGGTCGCCATGAGGTTGTCGAATGTGTCAATCTTGTATGCAGTGCCGTCTTGCACCCAGATGATGCGGTCGCAGCGATGTAGAACATGAAGTTGGTGGGTTGCAAGCACACGAGCCTTGTTTCTCAGAAGACCACAGATAGCGTTGTCCATGATGTGTCGTCCAACGTGAGCGTCGACGGCTGAAAGTGGGTCATCCATCAGGACAATGTCGGCATTGAAGTAAATGGCTCTGGCAATATTCAGACGTTGCTTCTGGCCACCAGAAACAGTGATACCTCGCTCGCCAATCTCGGTAAGATCACCGTTAGGAAGCATGTCGAGATCGGGTCGGAGAGCACATGCATCTACCACGGCGTCATACCAATCCTGATCAAAAGGTTTTCCGAAAGTGATATTCTCCTTGACGGTGGCATTCTGGATCCAGGCATACTGTGGACAGTACGATCGGGAAGCTCCAAAGGTGACCTCGCCTGAAGTTCTGCGCATTTCTCCTCCAAGCGCAGCCAGGATAGAAGTCTTACCGGAACCAACGCTTCCGATGACTGCGACAAGTTCATCACGGGCAATTGAAATGTTAAGACCCTTGATCTCAAATGGATGCTCGCTGTCTTCAGCCAAAGTAGTGCTGCTGTCAGAAGCTTCCGGGCCAATGCCCTTGTCAGCATTCTTAAGCGCCTCCTTGGTAGCCTTTTTCGCATCCTTCTTCGCCTGCTTATCAGCCTTTTGATCGGCTTTCTTGTCGGCTTTCCGGGCAGCCTTGGCTTCTTTGGAGCCGGGAGCTCCTACTGTTTTCTTTTCGGTCTCCTGTGTTGGAGTCCTTTCCCAGGTGAAGTTAGCGTTCTTCATAACAATCGCATTCTTGCCTTCGTAATCCCATGCTGCTTCATCCAGTGCCTCCTCGGCCAGCAGGAACTCTTCGATTCTCCGAATAGATGCAGTAGCGTCGACAGTCTGACCAATTACAAGTGGCAGTAAGTTGAGTGGCAGTCTGAGGCCGTTGAAGAGAGCCAAAGATGAGAAAATCTTTCCCGCCTGAAGGCCATGGTCTGTAAGACTGTAGGTGATGAAGGCCAGCATAGAAGCGAACACGGGCATGGACATCGAAACAGCCATAATACCGTTACGAATGTTCAACAGAAACTGGATCTTGCCAATTTCTCTACGTCGAATCTCCTTCAGACGATCAAGGAAACTGCTCTCCCAGCCAAAATATTTTACGAATCTGACGCCAGCGAGAATCTCCTGGGTAAGACCGACTCTCTGATCAGTGACTTTGTTGATGGCCTTTCTGCGAACAAACAAGCTTTTGATCGATCGTCCAAGCAGGGGCATGGCCACAATGAGTAGCGCAAATCCAGCCAATGCACTGTAGGTGATGTTGATGAGAAGTAAGACAAGCGTCAAGACAATAGAGATTGGTGAAGCCCAGATCATGTGAAACATTCCTGAAGCCTGATCGATGCGATAGGTGTCGGTAGACATCAAATTGACAATTCTGCCGTTCGACCAGCCTTCTCCAGTGCCAGAAACACCCTTCTTGTCCTTTGGATTTGACTTTTCCTTCTTGAGCTTAGCCTTCAGCCACTTCTTCTCTTCCTTGCTGCCAGGTGTGATACCGGGAGGCAGACCGACAGGCTCTGTGTTTGATTTGCCTCCGGCTCTCGCTCTTCCAGAAAGTCTCATGGCCTTTTCGAAGATGAGTGCAATAGTGACAGCTCGAGCTTGGCCACCGACAGTCATACCTCTATACAAGAAGTGGTTTGTACAGACACTCTGAATGATCTGCAGGACAGTGACTCCAATAACCAAACCAATACCATGGCCAATATCAGGTCTGGGCGTCCCTGTCCTTTCGGCTACCCAGACGGCGGTAGAGAACTGAATCAGATAACGGAGAACGAAAGGAGCCAAAACTTGAACGACGGCGGCAATCAATTCACACAAACCTCCCAAAAGGAATTCGTTTCTGAAAGTGTCATAAAGAGCCCATTTTAGAGGATTTTCGGTTCCGTTGTCGACTCTCTTCTTGAAAGCAGCCTTCAGTCTTGCAGACAAGACGTCTACACTGCGATCAGGGTTGACTTTCCAGAGATCGTTGAGCTCGAGTGGTCGCTGGTATCCAACGCTCATTATGGGTGCCATCCATTGAAAGGTAAGGTGACTGAAGAAGTTTGCCTTGTATTCTCTCGATTCTCCCTGTTCGGCTGGTATCGGCGGCTTATGTTTTCTCTTAAGTGGGTTGATCTTTTCGCTCCATGTCTGGTTCTCGGTCTCTATGCTTCTCTGGCTCTTGTCGTCCGGTGTGTCGCTGCCCGAGGATGACGTCCAGTCACTTTGATGGCGATCGAGTGGAGAGCGATCATGCTTCTCTGCGTTCTTTTGTTGCACATATTGCGGGTCCAATACTTTCTCATCGTTCAGTTCTTTTGCGGTTCCAACTCTTTCCAGAGGCTCGGTGGCCACAGATCCATGTTGTGCAGTGTCGGCAGCCGGAGGCGGGTTGTTGGCGTCGCCCGATGTCCAGACCGTGTCTGGCACTGGGGCAGACATGTTCCGGAAGCGTGTTGGGGGTCGCAGGCTCAGATTCGATGGAACACGAAATCAGGAGGAGGAGCGGACAATAACGATAACATACGAAGCGGCAGGCAGCAACCTATTGTTCATGACGCCTCCATGTCTATGTATCGTCCCGAGTCGGCCTCCGCTTGTGCCGTCTTTGATGCATCTTCGATGGAGGCGATGCGCTAGAGGGCATAAGCTTTAGGATAGCGAACATTGGTAATGCGCTCACGCTGCTGCCATGCACCGCACATGGGACTCCATAGACCAACAGTATCACAGGTGGAGGTTACACGCACATCATCTCGTCACGTCAAAACTCAAGTTGAATCGCATAGATCAAGCCTGATTCCATAGTGTAAAAGACCTCACCAGGACAAATCTCAGACTGCACTTTGATGCGACTGCCTATTCGATGACTGATATTGTATTGGTAAGCATGCAGACGTTCTCTAGACAAAGCTACCGCCAGACTGTAAAAGTCGGCAGGTCGGCGAAACGAGTCCTCCACATTTCCGATTGCAGATGAATCAAAACACGGCAGATCCGACTTGCAGATGTGCAGCAATAAGGTTCAGCCTCCAAGGCTTGTATCTTCTTGTCTTTGCCTCAGGAGTCAGTGGCCGCCGGGATGTAGTTTCGCCGTGACACTGACAGTTGCAAACTTGTCTTACCAATCCATCAGAGGCGTAGCTTCGACTACAGTATGTCAACGCCTGAGAAATAATTTTACGACGAAGGATCAATAGTCAGGAGCTGGGTGATAGAGGAAGCGATTCCTGCGAATTGCACCAATCATCTGTCCTTGACTGACCTGCCACATTTGGCGACGGTGCCGAAACCCGAAATTCCGTAGTCCGTAGAGTAGAATAAGCTGAGCATCCAACAGTCGAAACAGCAAGGAGCACCAATTAGTGAACAAGCGGGCGGTGCGCCTCGACACTCACTGAACCAGAGAAGTAGGTCTCCCAAACCACAACATGCCAACACGTTGCTGGCTGAGAGGCATTCAAAGAGGGCAGAGTTGGTCGGGTCGTCGGTTAACCAAAAGTCCGACAGTGCCTCGGCCAACGACCGTGTTTACCGTATAGACCATCGTATTTGACCGTATCCCACATGCTACCACTCAGCTACAGTTGCGCACAGCTCGTCCATCTGCATACACAATGTCTGACTTTGTTCACGATGAAGCAACGAGCAGCAATAACACGACTTTTCAATATCCATTCGCCTCTGCGCCAGACATAATCCGATCACACCAAAAAGATGCTTACTTCCAGGGCGTGCTGCTGGAGCGCCTCTCGTCTGTGCTACGGAACCTCTATGGCGCTCGCTTTGCTCAAACACACATGACGGGCACGCGCACATTCGCCGACCTACTCTACCTATCTCTAACGACTCTAGTTGGGAACCGCACACTTGGAGAGGAATACTGCGACATTGTCCAAGTCGAAGACGACACGCTGCGGTTGCCAAGCGCATACAGAAGAGGAGGATACATACTCGCTAGCGTCCTACTGCCCTACGGTCTTACCAGACTCTTACCGGCCTTCCGAAGGAAACTGCGCGCAAAGCTGGAAGCTTCTCTACGACGACGAAATACCAAACCCGACCAGTCATCCTCGTGGCTGACCACTCTACAATCTTATGTTCTCCGGAACCTCGACACCATCACTTCTCCCTCGCCCATACACGCCCTTAGTCTGACCGCCTTCTACTTTACTGGTGCTTACTATCACCTGGCAAAGCGCTTGAGTGGCCTCCGCTACATCTTCACCAGGCGTCTAGATGCTAGCGAGCAGCGCATCGGCTATGAAGTCCTGGGTGTACTGTTGGTCCTACAACTCGGTGTCCAGGCCTACCTACACGCTCACGAGACTTATTCGTCGGTCCCTGTCATCAGCAATCCTGCAAGCTTGAGCGGTGGAAGTGCCGTGCTCGACAATGGCGTCGAAGTTTCTCTGGACCCAAATGCCTACAGCTCAAACAATGCCCTGTTGTTCGAAGAAGGCGGTGCCCAACGCGATACATCTAGTCTGCACAGTAAGATCTCGAGAATGACACATACACCTCTCCCGCCTTCAGACTCGGAGGCTGCTATCCTTAACCTTGAAGACGAAGAGAAGCTTGCGTGGATAGAGAGCAGTCAACAGAGAAAGTGCACCTTGTGTCTGGAACCCATGCGTGATCCCAGTGCCACCACTTGCGGCCATGTCTTTTGCTGGACGTGCATAGCGGATTGGGTGAGGGAGAAGCCGGAGTGTCCATTATGTAGACAGGGTGTTATGGCTCAGCATATTCTGCCGCTTAGAGCTTGATTGGATTGCTTTCGGGCATTATAGCACAACAAATCTTAATGAGAAACGATTACAAGAAGAGACTGCTTTTCACAATCTCGCTGCGATGATGAAGCACAGATGCATAACGTGTACTCATGAATCGAGCAGGACTTCCTTCTCAGCCAAAATGCGTTTGTAGTCCTGCGAGATGACAAAGTCAGCCTCACTCCATGACCGAAAGCAGCAACGTACTCACCTCACAGGCCAACCTGACAGCATCCACAAAGTCCACTTGCGGATAGTAACCCAGCACCTGTCTCGCCTTTTCGTTACTGGCATACCTAGTCCCTACAGCATCCCTTACACTCCCCCGACTCAAGGCACTAGCCGTTGCTCCAGATACCCTCGTCTTGACCTCTGCCATCAACCCAGCAACCCAAGCCAAAGAAGTAGGCACAACAAACTGAAACGGCGGTACATGACCAAAATGCTTCCACACCGCCAGCATAAAGTCGCGAAAATACACAGGCTGCTGATTAGAAACAAATATGGCATGACCACCTGCCGACTCAGGAAAGCGCTTGGTCGCAAGCAAGTTTTCGAGCGCGAGCACATGGGCATCCGCAACATTGGTAACGTACACGAAATCATAAATGTTGTCGCCTGTGCCAATTATCCATGGTGTCTCGCTTTTGGCAATGCAAGTGTGGATGGTGGCAATTACGCCATAGGTGTCTCCGGGTCCGATGATGGTTGCCGGTCGCAAAGCACAGGTTTTGAAGTCGGTGGTGTTCGCAGCTAGAACTGCTAGTTCTGCTGGTGCTTTGCTTGCTCCATAGGCTAGAGTGGCATGGCCGATTGGCAAGTCCTCTGTCATGTTTGGGAAATCGTGGTCTTGGTCGTCTGATACGACTGTACAGCTGGAGGTATGCACGAAGGCTCTGCATTTTGTCTTTTGGGCTGCAGATAGAACATTTAGCGTACCAAGATGGTTGATGGCAAAGGTTTTGTCTCGAAGGACTTTGGCGTTGCTGTATCGTAAAGGTCCGTTGGGCACCCATCCAGCCACGTTGACTATGGCATCAGGATTGGCCTTGCGTATGGCAATATTCACTTCGGTGGTTTGCGTTATGTCTGCTTGGATGAAGTCGACGTTAGGCTGATGCACTGGCGGTGGTCGTAGATCCAAGTTCGTCAATGTCCAGTCTGGATGTATATTCTGCATCGCCTTCACAATTGCTTGTCCTAGAAAGCCGGAAGCACCGGTCACAAGTATATGAGGCATTCTGAGTGGAAATCCACCGGCTGTGTCGCAGGGTCTTATTTCGTGATGTACAATCAATGTGAGGTCCAGCTTTCAGAAGCAAACTTGCAGGTGCTTATGGGAAACATGGCAAAAAGTAGCATCTCGAAGTGTACAGGATGACGCCACGAACCCAGATCATGATCGAGGAGGATGCGATCATGAAAAGATCTGTTTGATTCGACATCTTTCATTCGAGGGTAGAATAAGACTGATGCCAGATTAGGATTGCATCTGATCAAAGGTGCTTTTGCGATCACTAGAGCTTGCCGTCCTCCTTAGTGCTCCGTAGAACCTTGCTTGTCTTTTGGGTAGGTTGCTAAGATGAAAGCTCTATTGTTTAACAAATGAAGCATTACCTCATAATTGGGCGTCTGGCGCAGTGGTAGCGCGTCTGCTTTGCATGCTGAAGGTCTAGGGTTCGATCCCCTAGTCGTCCAAATCTTTTTGGCTTTCCATCCCCCTCCCAAGCAGCAGTTCTAGTTCTTTTCGCTCTCTTGTCGTAAAATGTTGTTGCGATCGAGAGGCACTGCATTATAGTTCGTAGTGTGAAGTGTGACCATTTTGAACGAGGTTATACACGGATGGGAACACAAAAGAGCACGAAGTTAGGAAAGCAAGCAACCCAGGGACATATAGCAGTGATGAAAAAGAATCATATGGAATGTCAGTTTAGAGCGTTATTCGTACAATATTAAATAAGTAGTAGAAACAAAAAAAAAACAAGAGCGATTATCTTCTTGGACTCAAATGTCACATTTTCCTGGAATGGGGAAGACGCAAGCCTTCGAAGCAGTAATTGCTGGCGCAGACGAGGAAGAAGCAGACGACGTCGACTCAGAGACTGATATGGCGCTCGAGGGTGCTGGAATAGTAGTACTCGAGGCGGTGACTGAAGTGCTTTTTGGCGAAGCAGCGGATGTGCTAGGGGCAACCTCAGAGGTAGGCGTGGGGCAGTAGTAATCAGTCACGGTGATCAGGATCGGATATGGCATGGCCTCAGTCTCAGTCACAGTAATAGTGAGCTGAGTCAAATGAGAAGGCGAAGAGTCGCTAAAACTGCTAAGTGTAGTAAGGGCAGTGTTGGCTTCGGGCGAGAAACGAGCTGGAGTAGCAGCGTTTGAAGGATTAGAGCCAGCGGGCTCGGTCGTAGCAGACACTATTGTCGTGCTGGTAATGGTACTGTGAATTGTGATTGTAGTGGCAGGGAGTGCTGCCGCGTTGAGGGCCTGGCCAGCCAGGAGAATTGCAGGAAGAATTTTAGTGTACATGTTGAGGTGTTTGTTGTATCAGGGATTGTTACAGGACGCCCAAGGGGTAGCAAGGATATATATACAGACTTTGTTCGCTCGAAGGAAGGATGTGGCTTGCGGATGGTGAAAGAAAAAGCTTGTTCAATATTATTATGATGTCCTTTGTGAGCGTCTCGTCTTCGTAATTGGCTTTGTTCAAATGCTAGTCACGCCAAAGGAATCAGCCACAGAAGATTGTACTTTCCTTTGTGTGAAACTGGAACACAAAGGAATGCAAGTTGACACAAGTCCGACAATGTGCGTGGTACTGCGCCGGAACGATGATCGAAATGTCCGTCTTCATATGCGTGCCGTTGATCAAGATCATACAGCTGTATAGTGTTTCTCGTCTATTGCAACACCACTTTCTAGATGTCGAGATAGGTCTTCGATAGGCCTTCGCTCCGCACAGCCATCTTGATCTTCTGCAGGAACTGTGCGCTCGCCGTCGCCAAATGTTGGTTTGAAGAAGCCATCATATGTCCTCCAACATGCTCTGAAAATGGACTCTGAAAGAATGCGTAGCCAGGGCGGCGTGCGACCATGCTCATCTGCAAACTTTCCATTAAGGCTGAAGATGAGCACAATGAATGGCAGCCACAAAGTTAGGAAGATAAACTGGCCCATCTGTTGCTTGTTCGAGGTGATTGTGTAGGGTTGAAGATCGTTCAGATAGTCTTGATACTCGTATGGCAGTCTGCACTCGACGGCTCCATCGGTGATGAGTTTCAGATAGCGAGCTGAGGCTTGAGCATACGACGTGTCAGGGCGCTGGATTCTTCCACCTTCTTTTGGAGGCTGAGAGCCGGATGGAAGAGCAGGAGCGAACAATGTATGAGCCTTGAAAGGTTTGGTAGTAGGATAGACGGGTACTGGGCGAGCTGGGTCCGAATTCTCAAAAGGATAGCAGTCGATGAGGATGTCCTGATAGGAAGCGCCACCTCCTTCAGTGGCAATGATATGGGCATAGTCAGTGGCCGTGACCTCGTAGACTACGCCAATCAAGCCCTTGTGCCATCTGTTTTTGTGGTAGTCATCGGGACCCTCTTTCTCTGACAGACTTGGTAGGTCCTTTTCGGGATCGCGGCGACCGGTGTTTGCAAAACATGGCTCAGAGTAGGCTACACCAGGTAGATCGAAGGTCAAGCGTAGTTCTGGTATCTGCACATTGATCTGTGACAGCGGCTTGATTCCACGCTTGCCTCGGAAGGTCTCGTTGCACAGATTGGAGCCGTAGGCGAGATAGAGAAAGGTTTCAGATTGTGATTCGACGGCAGCAGACAGGGATCGTTCCCTTCGTTCGAGGCTTGTTTCTGGTAATGTCGGATAGGTCGAGAGAGCGAGTTTCCGAGGGCGGATCGTCTGTCGTGCCACGTCGCGCAGGCTGGTATAAGCCTTGGCCAATCGGCAAGTGTTTTCTGGAGAGTCTATCATGGCTGTTGAGTGATACAACGCGGTGATGCACTGGTCGAGACTGGCCGAGTACAAGTACTTGACCTTCACCACGAGGGTGTTTCCACAACTTCGTCGTTCCGAGATTGGTAATACGATGACGCCGGTGGTCTGTGCTCAACCATATCCTTCGGCTTCGGACCAACAGTCACTTCCGTCCTGTTTCGTCTTGAGTCCCCAGGAGACTTCTCTCGTGCTGATTGTGTATCATATCGTGGTCAATACACAGTCGAGACCTTCTGGAGAACACTGTTAGCAGTCTATCTGGCTATCTTAGATTCTCCATGCTCCTGGGAGCTGGAATGAGTGGCATAAGTAGACGAGGCTGAACAAAGACCCTTGAGCGAAATGGAACAGATACGAGTTGGGAAACCACCCTGGGCTAGCAGTGTGCACCAAGATGGCCGAAGCATTAGAAAAAAAAAGAGCGCCTGAGAAGTCAACCTGGCGGATTAGGTAGGTGCATCGAGGCAGACATGTGATGGAACTCGACCGGGTTGCGACTTCCCTCGCAGACCAAAACAACATCAACCAGGCGAACGCGCAAACATGAACCGACTCGCCCACTGCTGTAGCTATGGCCTCGGCGACATCTGCTGAACTCAAAACGGCCATCTACCATCATCCCATCAACGCTAGTTCTGATCCAACACCTGTAAAGCCGCCATCGCAACAAGTCCAGTACATTACGCAGGTGCCTAGGTCACCTTGCATCTCGCAGAGTGCCGACCGCGGTCCTGTTCCGCAAACAGACTGTGACGAACTTGTCCAAGATTCTCTCGAGTACCAGCGTCCAGCGCCGATCCGTCAGCCCAGCACTCTACTCAACTTCCTCGAGCCTAGTGCGCCCATTCACAATCATCAGCCTGTCAAAGAGTCGTGTGAGGAAGAGGTTGTCGCTTCGAGCCAGCCAGCCCCAGACATCTTGCAAAGCTCCATCGAAGTACCTTCACATAAGCAGTCACCCTCAGGAAACCACACTATCGAGCAGGATACCGTGCAGCTTGCGCCGCGAGGGAGTCTACTGCCCGGAATTAACCATCAGGAAGACTCAGGCCAAACGCAACCGCTGATCCTGTCTCAACAGAACGCCACTACAGCAGCTTCGACGCAAGTACACAGCCCTATACACATTGATGCAGCATACGACGACGACGACGACGACGACGAAAGCATAGCAGCCTGTATCACAGTCCGCCCTCGAGCTGCCACCCCACCTGCGAAGCTTGACACCAGAACGACAAGCTCTGCTGGAATACCATCTGCTTTTCGTGGAGTCGAAGATATCTATAGCGCAACTCCACTGAATCGTACTGGATCTTCCCAGCTCAACGTTTCTGCTACCACTGCTTTCACTACGCCCGGCATGCCACCCAAAACTTCGACTACCAAGGGCACTTCCACGAGCCAAGCCCGAAAAGCAGCTAGTACAACGTCCAAGAAACCATCTAAACCTGCTCCGCCTCTTCCTAATATCGTCAACCAAGGCGAAACCTCATCCAGTGCTCTTCTTCGACAAAAGAAGGCCGGGGTGACCAGCCAGACAAACACCACACGACAAACATCAGAGGGTGAATCCAAGACTGTTCCCAGAGATAAGATTTCCCAGAAGGCTACGGCGCGGTCTTCTCAAGCCCCTGCGACCAAGCCTGTTCCCAAACCTGTACAACAACGCCAGAGCCGATCTCAAAAGTTCCCCACCAAACAGCCATCGCGCAAGGCCGAAGCCTCTGAGGGTCGCGGCGAGTATGACTTGTCACCAGATCCAGATGTCGACGAACAGTCCATCGTACTACAGCGTCCTGAGAAAGGAAATCTCAAATCGACCAGGGCCACAGAATCAACGCTCGCATCCGTACCCCCAAGCAAGAACGACATCAAAGGCCGGCCTAAGAAAAAGGCTGCCAAAGTCCCAACCAGTGACGAGGACGATGACGATGAGGAACATAACGCACCCAAAAGTTACAGGCCAAAAGCAGCCGTCACGACGCGAGCAAGTACACGTGCTCAAACGCAAAAGGCCACCAAGAACGATAGGCCCAACATTTCCACTCGAAAAGCCACAGCAAGTGAGGCATCAAAGAAGGGAAAGTCTGTGTCACAAAAGACCGCACCGCCAGAAAGAGAAGAAGCCATTGAAGACTTCGAGGACAGTATGACTCACATCAACTCGGGTGGTGCTGCTGAACCACACTTCGAAACTCAGCTCCAGCCATCGAAGCCTCGTGAAGTCGAGACTTCGAAACCTCGACGCAGGACAGAGAAAGAGGCACAGCTCATGCAAGCCATTTCCAGTCCTGATCGGTGAGGACTATGACCACTACCTGGTTTCTTTGCTTACGAGTGCACAGTGTCACAAATCCAGCCGTGTCCCAACTCAAGGCAAGAAAGGAACCCCTCGTTCGAAAGAAATCTTCCAGCATACCTCAGCAAGGCACCACGAGACACCATCCTGTTAAGATCGACGACGACGATCTGACCCAAGATGATGAAGATGCGATGAACGAAGGCCTCGATGCCAGCTACAACAATATCATCAACGAGGTGATGAGCCAGGATACACGAGACAAGCAAAAGACTCCTCTGACCACAAATCGGCCTCTCGAATCTCACTTCGGGGTCACCCACAAATCATCAACCCGGCCGTCTGCAGCCCATACAACTAACAGCCACTCTGTTGATTTGCTGGCACAGGAGCGTGCCCAGCGGAAGCCAAACTTCGTAGGGTTCGGAATCGATGGTCCCAAGAATCAGGGATCCCGACACAGCAAGAGACTTTCCATTCATGACCCAGTAGCCAGAGAAGCCTCTTCTCCAGATGTTCATCAATTCGTTGCAGAAGAGCTACCACCCGCCTTCAATGAAACGTCTGGTTCAAACTTAAAGTCAAAACAGGGACTCGACCTCATCACCCCTGCGTTCCATGCTCATGTTGACACTGTCGCTTCTGTACTCTATACTACATCCGATCAAAACCCTACATTCGAACCAGAAGCAGCAAGTGGCCAAATTCGCAAAACTGCAGTGAGAATTGAGGTCTCTGCAGGCAAAGGCGCAAGGTCAACAGGATCCGGGTCATCAGTGAGACCAGTTGTTGATGATCACAACCGTCCGGACAGTCGACCGATCGAAGTTATCATGGAAGAGATGCCCCTGGACGAGAACCAGACGGTTGTCCGATTCACAGAGGAGCGCGAGCCTATGGTCGAAGATGCTCCTCAACAAACACCCAAAGAGCCTAGAAGCAATGGAAAAAGGCTTCACAGCAACAAAGTCACGACCAGATCTTCGGCACCGCTGGTATGCGGAACGGCACAACTTGAGTCTAACATTCCAAGAGAGCCGACTTCCGCATCTTTGAAGAAGTCGGTGGTCAGACCGCACACTCAAGCTTCGTCTACCCAGGAAGATGCACAAGTGTTCCCTCAGATTGCTCAGCTGCCACATATCGACAGAGCGTCTAAAGTAAGTGGTAGCAAAGCATCAATGTTTCCAGCAGAGGATGGTCAGGGGAATGTTATAAGAAGAAAGCTTCAAGCCAGCCAGGTGGTGCCGCCTGACCTCGATCGAAAGCGGCCGTCTACTGAGATGACTGGAGCGCCTGCCAAACGCCCAAGAGCAGGCCTCCAAAGTTCCCACGTTCAATCAACACAAGCACTGGCAGCAACAAATCCTGTCTTGCGGAAACTCTCTCAGGTCAATGACAACGGATCTCCTATCCCGTACGGAGAGGATATACCTCAAGAGTCGCCAATGGACTCCCAAGCGAGACAGAAGAGGACCTCCACATCTTCTTTATTCCCAGCTTCCTTCCCAAGACATCAGAATACAGATGCCACCTTCGCCCGGGTTCTAGCATCGAAGCGCAAGCAAGCAATTGGATCAGAAGATCCCTTGAAGGAGATGCATGCTCGGCCACAAGACGCTTCAGGTCAGGTCTTGCAGGCCATTGCGCACGCCGGATTTGACGGAGACACTCTGGTGACTGCTGAGTACAATCCGATTCTTGAAATACAGAAGAACCTTGCGGGAGACACATTCGCGGGACCACAGGAAAGTCCGCCTTCAAGAGCTCACACTACACAAAGAACGCTTGGCCTGATGGAACATCTGCAGTCGAGGGTAGTTTCTAGAAACAATGCACAAGGAGTCGGAGGAGAGGGCGAGAAAGACCCCGAAGTTGATGAAACAGTGGAAGAAGATGATCCAGACAAGACGCTGGTAAACGAAAGCTCAGATGATGGAGACGATGATGATGATGACGATGGATCTGAATCAAGAGACTCCTCAGATACAGACGGCGAGGACGAACCAAAGGACGCTCTGTCGATGTGGAGGAACGCGCTGGAATCACACCAAGGAGATGTCTACGACCAACTGATACGTATAGCTCATCGGTTAACGAGCCACCTCAAGGATCACGAGACTGCTATCAAGGACATCAGCACGGACTACAAGCAAGATGGAGCGAGACTGATTGAGCGTCTTGAAAAAGACAATGAAGCAAGACTCGAGCAGTATTGCATCAAACGGACCAAGATGCAAGAAAGATTCGCCAGGGGTTACGAGCAAACGCGAGATGGCCTTCGCAAAGACTTGAAAGACATGGAGACAAGCAGTGGGAAATATGTTAAAAGGCTATCAAAGCAAGTGAATACCGAGGGAAGACTGGAGCAGATTTTGCAAGCTTATCACCAGTGACGAGGAACATCAGGGGAACTTTGCTGTTTTGACAGGTTCGACATGGATGGAATCAGTATTTTAGACAAATAGCCGTTAGTCTTGACATTTGCTAGAGGATAGTTGCTGTATAAATATATGAAAGAGTTATGCTTATCACGGTCTTATGGTTGCAGCCGAGCCGAGGCGCGCGGCACGTCGTCATAGCTTCCTACGTGATAGGCCTTGCGCAATAGCATCGACTTTCTTTTCCTACAACGAGGACGCTGTGCTTCCTTGATTCTTCCTACGACCCTTTGACTCTTCACTTTAGTTGTCGCCTTCCTGCTCAATTCGCCAATCGATAAGAAAAGATTTGCGTGTCAGCAACAACCAAACACTCACTCGAAGAACACGCCGTTACAACAATCATGTCATCTGGATTCCACCCATTCGGAGGACGAGTGAGCAGACGCTTTGGCGACAAGGTGTGTTGCAGATTTGACTTCTACGCAGCCGTGATTGGAAGAGAAGATGCTGACAGAGAGATGGTACAGTCTCTCCAACCAGACGATGCGTATCTCAGCTGTGAGTAGAACCCGCCGCTACCATCGAGCGGCACCAGCTGACTGGCTCTAGATCACGACATTAGATGTATGCCCATCCCTTTCACTTCCTCTCCGAAGCGTACACCAAAGGCTGACCAATCGACTCAGTGACGGTCGAAGACGTCGACTGCATCAAAAACGACTGGCTCACCGACAACGTACTTGCCCACCCTACCCTTTTGACCCGATTGCCCTCGCAACTAACCACTGCAAAACCCCACCAGGCCATCGCATTCTGGGAAGAATACCTCGAACACGAAAAACTAAACGCCTACCCCAAAGCCCGCATCGTCCTCCTGCGGCCCAGTATGGCCTTTATGCTACTCCAAACCAACGACCCCCTGAGCCTCAAATCCGCCCTTCCGAGCTTCGAAAACACAACCCACATTTTTCTCCCCGTAAACGACTGCCGTGACGTCGAAACCGCAGAAGGCGGATCCCACTGGAGTCTCCTGCTCGTCAGCGTCGTCGATGGCGTAGCTTTCCACTACGACTCTCTCTGCCCGTCCAACATGGAAGAGGCCAAGATGCTGTCCCACCACATTTCGCAATTGCTCCAAAAGCCGCTGAAATTTGTGAATTTGGACGATTCGCCGCAGCAGGAGAATGGGAGTGATTGTGGCGTGTTTGTGTGTTTGTTGATGCAGCATTTGTTGCTTGGAAGGCTGTTGCAGGCGCATGCGCAAGACAAGGTTAGCATGAGTATGAAGGGCAAGAATGTGGATGCCACGGGAGGCAGAAAGGAGATGTTAAGGGTGATTGAGATGTTCAGGAAAGAAGGAGAGAGGAGACGCTCGTGAGTTTTTTGCTGTTGGCTGCCGTATGAAGAAACTTTCACTGACAGAGTACCACAGGGGTTCTCACCATCGCGGCGAACATAGCCCCTTCTCACTCAGCTCGCCCAAGTCAAAATCTCCACCGCGCATCGGAGACGACTAGAAGTCGTGGACGAGATTGTGGAACTAGTGTGTCGTTGTTTGAATGACGCCTTTTGCCCACCTATGGAAGAAAACACGACGGCATGAGCAATCGCAGAGACAGACATACACGAACGAGATATGATTCCGCCATGAGACACAAGCTTTTGATGCATACATGAAACCACCGGGGACCGAAAAAAGACGTGAGACTTTCCAGACACTTCTGCACGTTACAAGTAATTCGTTCAACGAGCAGCACACATCCTCTCTCGCACATGCTTGGAGGTTCAAGATGTGCGTGTACTATAGAGGGTTCCATTTCGCTTGTATTCGGCCAAGTACCAGATGAACCAAAGTCCACCCCTATTCTAAAGTTTAAAGGAAAGCATCCATTCAATAAAGAGGAGAATGAGCGAAAACAGAACAAATGCCTGTGCTCTTTTGCCGATTCTATTCGCCTTTGATCCCTGTGTATTACATGACCGTACATCCGATACCATACATAGCCCTCTCGACGTCTCTCTTGACAGCATACCAATCCGCTCTCCTCTCCGCAAACTCGTAAACCTCTTCTGCGCGGAAGATGCCATGATATCTATCATTGTCCGCAATAATGGTTGCCAATTCTTTGCAGCGCGCCATTCGCGTCGTCGAAGAAGCAGATGTTGAGAAGATGGAAGTTGACGTCTTGTCATTGCCACCGCCACAGTCAACGAGGTAGATCTGAGAGAGCTCGCGGAGGGCAGAGTAGTAAGGTAATAGGGATTTTTGGCGAAGAGAGGTGATGAAAGAGCTGTAGAGGTTGATGTCGCTGATGGGGTGTTAGCATCGAGGTCCGAAGAGTGGAGGGGAACAGAGCAAAACATACCTGATCAGTTTTATTGCTCCATCGGCACTGATGCGTTGACGTTTTATGTGCTTGCACAGCACACCAAATAACCTCAGCCCGACTTCTTGGTTGAACACATCCAGCATGTTCTTGTCCGTGCTGCCGACTAACATGCCTGTGTGCTGTTGAATGGTATCGACCACACGTTTGGCCGTTGCCGTAGGCCCAATGTCGACAAGCCCCATCATACTCGCGCGCTTGTCGATTGCTGTTAGGTTTTTGGCATCCACAGCATCGGTGTTGAAGTCCGAGGTCAATTGGAGAGTGGCACACAAGTATTCGACTTCGTCCATGAGGACATCAATGCCTTTGCCCATGCCTGCTGCCACGCGCTCGTCGAGCATCTGCTCGAAACGTTTCTTCTCCTTGACAGCAGGGTTGAGAAAGTCATCGCGATCAGTCAGACCCGGGGTGACTAGCTCTTGCATGTAAAAGACATCGACCATCTGTTGGATCAGGTCTCCAACGTTCACGAGTTCGAGGAACGTCACTAGTGGCTCAACTCCACTAATTGCTCCTTCTTTTTCTGTCTGTCCTGAGCGGAACTCCTTGACAGCGCGGGGATTGTAGCTGCTCAAATGACCCACTGCTTTGTCGAAGCCGGTTTGAATGTGTCGTCGACCAAGGATCTCCAAGAGATTGACGAAGATCTTGTCGCACTGCTCCTTTGTTGACGTGGCGTATTTGTGACCCATGCGGATGAAAATTGCGGCTCGCTCAATCGACGCCTTTGCATGGTGAATCAAGCTCAACGCTACCTCTATGCTGAATAAGGATTTGATACCCTCCAGTCGTGAGTTCATAATGGCAGTTTTAGCTGCCAGCTCTGTTGTCGGCGCCGTTCTGGGTGTTGCTGGTGTATCTGGTGTCTCTGGCCGCGAGGTCTGTTCTGCGTCAGGGGTCGCAACCACGGGTGTTGCCTTGTTTGCAGATGGGAACGTGGGTAATGCGTTGACCGGCATCATGACCACTTTTTTGAAAGAAGACAAGAAATCGCGCTTCGCTGCTTGTCTGTTGACACCAGACATGAAGAAAGATTCAGTCTCTGCCTCTTGGTCGGAAAGTTGTTTCTCCCAGGCACCAACTTCGTCATTACACTTGGATGTAAAGTATTCAAGCTCTTCTGTAAGGTAGCGGTCTACGTGTGGCTCGAAGATGTGTGAGATGACCTTTTTTATTTGGTCGTGGAAATCTGTGCCGGATGCTTTTGGTGGTTGGATAGAGACTGCAAAGCGCATGGCTTGCTCAAATATCCCTGAGACAGCCTTGAGATATGTTTCTATACTATTCTCGTGGGCTTCGATGAACAGAGTCGTGATATAGTCTGAGACTATGTCCTCGCAGATGCGGGTCGTGAATGGAAGGAGGACATTTAAGGAGCTCGGAAAGATTTGATCAATGAGGGAGGATTGCATGGACAACATGGAAGCCAGCTTCTCGAAGAACCTCTGTGAAGGGTTCAGATCTACGTGTCCAGGAGCGACATCTTGCAGACATTCCAACGGACTTCCGACCTGGTCCTTTCGACGCATGTAAGGGTGGTTCGATATGTATATGTCGACGCCAGCAGCGCCACCGTTGAGAGAGACCAAGACATGAGCATAACGTCGCATGCGGTCGACGTCTTGAGCTTGGTATGCATGCTCGAAGTCGTTGATCATGGCATTCTCAAAGATACCAAGCATGGATTCGAGCTTGTCTTGACGTTGGCGCCACTTTTGGGCGCCGTCACTCCGTGCGAAGACTCTCAAATCGGCAAGGATACGCGCTTGTTGCTCGGGGTCTTGGACAAGACGAAAAACAGCTGGGTCAGACGAGTTTTCTGAGCGAACCAGATCGTAGTAGAAGGGAGCCAGAGCACCGTGGACTTTGCCATACTCTTGTCTAGCCTGGCCTCGGATAGAACGAACTCTGCGCAGAGCAGTTGTAGCAGCTGGCGCGTCGAAAGTAGGGTTCTGCGATACGGTCATGTCGTCAAAACCGTCAGTGACGCTGCTGTGCCTCGGCCGCCTGGGAGTCGCAGCCTGTTCTAGTGACTTGCGTACTTTCTCTTCCTCGTCGTGGGCGTCAAACAATGTATGGGTCCGGTCGGCCTGTGGACGGCCACTGAGTCTCTTCTTTTTTGATTCCTCGTATCGTTGTCGTGCTTCCGTCTCGTTCCACACATTCATGTCCTTGAGTCTGGCAACCCATCGTGTGTCATCATATACCATCTCCTGCAAGCGCTTAGATATTCTCGCGCATGTTATCAAGTCGGACACGGGAAGGTAATCGAGGATGGTCGCAATGAGTTCTGGTTATGGTCAGCATGATTGTGTAGTAAGAAAAGGGTTCTTCAGGAGATTTAACCAGCAGGTAGGACAGGCTTCAAGGTGAGAATCTGCGTAGCCTTGAGTGAAGCAAATACATTGCTCGGTGTGTTCGGTCTTCGAGGCGCATCGATACTTGTGAGACCTGCCCGTTGTTTGGGAAGGCCATTTGGACCAGCAGCAGCCCTGGGCAGAGGCTTGCTACTCATCTTGTGGCTATTTTGTGCGAAACGAAAAGACTGTAAGCAGCAGACGACATGCTTGTATGTACTGTCTGGTCTTGGGTGTGTTCACCTTGACAATAACAACAACGACCCTCGTGCGTCAGTCTGGAGAAGAAGCTCCGCACGCTCCCTCAAACCGAAGTCGCTCAATCCGAGTTTCTCGCTCCTTCTCATCTTGTTGCATCCTCCTTCAATTCTCTCTCCACTGAGCGATACCCATATCATCGAATACCTGCATAGCCTCGCCACCCGATCAGATATCAACTTGTCTTTACGACATAATGTTTGCTTGTCTCCTGGTCACGGCCGTGTTGTAGTGGGACTGGGGCTCCGCAAGATTCATGCAAGCCCAATCGCAATCTCGCCAACCAGCCACACCTCGACTGGCAAGCAGGTTTCTTGTACTTGATCCCGTCTATATGTCCAAGCGTAGGTCCTTCCACCTCTCTCGTCTTTCTCTCTCTCTACTCGCACCTGCCCACGTATATCGTCATGTGTCTCGTCAGCGTGAAAGAGGACCACGACGACTACGCCGTCCCAGCCCGTGTAGTCCGGCGAGACCGTCGTCACTCTCCACCTCGCACGACGAGAGTCTCGCGCGCATATTATGAGGAGCCTCCGCGCTCTCAGGAAAGGACATACATCATACAGCAACCTCCACAGCCCCCTCCTGTCATAGCCTATGCCCCGCCTTCTGAGCATCATGATCACCACGACCACCATAGCCATTACGATCCACCACCTCCACCCCCAGCACCTGCGTCGGAAAGACACTCCCACGCCGGCCCTCAATACGTCGAAGTAACGCCATCCTCGCGCTCAAGCAGTAGCAGCAGCAGTAGCTCCAGCGACGATCGTCGTTCCAAAACCACGTCACGCTCCAGAGCCACTGGCCCCCAGAGTGAATATCATCTTCGCGAAAAGGAATATCTGCGAGAACGCAGAAGTCCGCACCATCATGTACACAAAGAAGACTACGATACATATCGCTACGTACAACCTCCTCGCAGCTCCGGTCACCGCAGCAGTGGGAACCTTGGACCAAGGACCAGCCACATCGAGGACCCTCGTGCCAGTCGCTCGAGCTATAACACGAGAGAAATCGTGATTGAGAGCGGCAGAGAGCGACAATATCGGCGTTGATGCATTTGTCCATTTAAAGCCTGACTGCCATCTGCTCCAGGCTGGGCTTTCTTATCTCCACTTTGAGCATACCTTTCTTCTAGCATGGCTGGCCATGACTTCCCCCGACGTTTGTCAAAAACAATTGATTGTGCACATACCCTTCAGTCCTACTTTCTCACCACCTATTTCTCCATATCTTGGTTCAACTACATTACATAACCCATGTAAGTATAACACTGCCCAACAATCTTCGAGGACCAATTTGTAACCATTGAGCGTTCTCGTTTCTGATAATCGTCGAATTTTCTAAATTGTCTCATTACTTGATACCAGCAACAGCGAGATGCCAACGACTATACATCCTCCTCTGCTGTATCAGAAAAAGTAAAGCTCTCAAAGTTGGGTGGAAGACACCCTCCCGCAATCTCACAAGTCTCTGCAAACTCCCTGATCTCCTTTACATCCTCTTTGCTCAGCTCAACATCTGCAGCAGCACAGTTCTCTTCCAAGTACTTGACTCTCTTGGTGCCGGGAATGACGAGTATATCGTCACCTTGCTCGAGCAACCACGCAATCGCAAGCTGAGCACTCGTACACCCTTTGCTCTCAGCCAATCGCCTCCACTGCTTTGCAATCTCGACGTTCTTTTCTTTGTTGCCTTGCTGGAATCTAGGCATGAACGACGGCCTCATGTCTTTTGGATCCAGCGGTGTGTTGTCGGCGAAAGCGGCGGTCAACACGCCTCGTCCCAATGGCATTGCAGCAACGATGGCAACATCCAGAGACCGACACGTTTCCAGCAGCTTTGTGCCCTTATCATTCTCAATGTCGAGTTCGAAGGCAGAGTACCCGACCTGCACAGCCGCGACTTTGGCAATCTTGGAGGCCCGAAGCAGGGTTTTTGAGGACACGGAGGAGAGACCAATGTACTTGATTTTCCCTTGATCTTGAAGTTGTTTCAATCCTCTCATCGTGTCTTCGATGGGTGTCTTTGGGTTGGGATGGTGTAGGTAGTAGAGATCAATGTAGTCTACACCGAGCAGTCTCAAACTTTCCTCGCAGGCCTGTTTCGCATACTCGCCCGTACTATCCAATTGGGGAAACTTGCCCTTGACGAAACCGAACTTTGTGGCGAGGAAGATGTCGGCGCGTTTGCCGGTGCGCTTGAACCATTTGCCCAGTGTTTCCTCGTTGTCATTGTATAGGCTGTATGGTTTTCGTGGCTCGTATCAGCGATCATTCTTTCATGTGGTTGACGCTGGAGAAATCAGAAACATACTCGGAAGAGTCCCAGTGTCTGGCTCCTAGTTCGTAAGCTCGGTCTAGCATGGCGAATTTGTCTTGTTCGCTGGGGACGCTGCCGTAGACGGGCTGGGAGAGACCCATCATGCCATATCCCAAGACAGGCACTTCAGGGCCATCGGAACCAAGTTTGCGAAAGGGAATCGATGGAGCCATGGTTGGACAAAAACTTGTATCGACTATTGATGATACTGTGTTCAGCAGGTATGTTCAAGGTATTAGACTGTCGGGGGCTGGAGTTACAGCTGCAGCTTTATATCTGTCCGTGTTTGCTGAGATGCATGAATATCGTGATCTTTTCGGTGACCGGTCGGCATCTCGATTGCGAGCTCCCAAGCAAGAAATGATTTTCCCATGTTGCAGCAAGCTGATAGGGCACCTGCGTAACTATAGCCGCTATGTATTGGTGGTCAACAACGAGTGAAGCCGGTCTTTGCTCACGGAGGCACATCCGCGATCCTTGTGTCTTCGCATTCAGCAAGCGGTGTCCCAAACAGTCCACCGTCCATCGCATCCCTATCCCCCATCACTCCCACTTCTCACAAGACGTAGACGTGTATTTTCAAACACACATCCCAACCCACCATTCCAACACAAATGGCACCACCAATCGCAGACATAATCAAAGACTCATCATTCCACCCCGAACTCGTCCAACGCATCACCTTCCGCTCCTCCCCAGCATCCTTAGAAGTCGTGCCCTATAACCCCCACTGGCCATCCCTCTTCCTCCACACCAAAAACACCCTCATCACCGCTTTAGGCGAAACGGCACTCGCAGTCCACCACGTCGGCTCCACCAGCATCCCCGGCTTGCCAGCAAAAGACACAATCGACATTGACTTGGTCGTCCGCGACAGCACGCACGAAGCCGAATACGTGGATAAACTCGAGCAAGCAGGGTTTACGTTTTTGCTGAGGGAGCCGCAGTGGCATCAACATAGGTTTTTTTATACGTATGTGCCTCATGCCGTTAATCTGCACGTCTGGAGTCCAGAGTCGCCGGAGGTGGAGCGTCATTTGATTTTTCGACAGCATTTACTCAATTGTCCAGAGGACAAGGATATGTATCTCAGGGCCAAGGAGCTGGCGTCTTCTCAGACTCGAGAGGGTGGTGGAAATTTGCAGGACTACAATCTGCTCAAGGAGGATACGATTCGCCGGATCTTGAGAAATGCATTCAAGGAGTTGGGATACATTAAATAAATCATGACTATGATGAAGCTCCAAAAACAAAAGCCATCAGGGGCAACTCGTGAACCAAGGGTTTAGACAGGTGCGAATAATTAGACAAATGTTTGGATTAGGAATACAGGCGGCCAATGAAACCAAACAATCAAGGTATAAACGCCATATTCTGCTATGCGCATGCTTTCTTTCCTGAATCTTGGTCATAATACTACACCCCCACAAGCAAAACAATGACTCTCTCTACTCCTCTAACTCTCGTTTGGGCGTGATGGCAGCGTAGGGTGTATCTCGGCTGAACAGAAAAAAGACTCGAAATAGTAAATCTCAGAAGCGGGGCGGAAGATGACGAAGATAAATGCCCCCAATTACGTGCAACCAGTCGGTGCGGAAGAAGGGTCATCAGATCATTATCTCTTGGATGCCATTCCAGTCATGGTCAGCCCCTGGGGCAATGGCTTTCCTTGTGCAGGGCTGGGGCTCTGTACTCTGCTGGGTGCGGCAGAAGGTGCTGCGGAACGGTTGTGTGCCATGTGGGCTCTGACGAGGTGACCGGCAGCAAGTGCTGCACAGAGAGACAGCTCACCAGCAAGAACACCAGCAGCGACAATACGTGCGAGCTGACGAGCATTGTTACCGGGGCTTGTAGGGTGAGCACCGCGGACACCGAGCAGATCAAGCATGGCCGCTTGTGGCTCGAGAACTGTACCACCGCCAATGGTGCCGACTTCGATACAAGGCATAGAAACCGAGATCTGAAGGTTGCCATGAAGACTGTCGAGACGTTAGCATGTATTTCACAACAAAAATGAACAGAGAACTTACTTCTTCATGACAGTGATACAATTACTGCTCTCGACGTTCTGGGCGGGATCTTGACCGGTGGCAAGGAAGATTGCAGTGACAATGTTGGCAGCGTGTGCGTTGAAACCACCAATGCTGCCTGCCATGGCACTACCGATCAGGTTCTTGGAGATGTTGAGCTCGACAAGAGCATCAACGTCGCTCTTGAGAACGGAACGGACGACGTCGCCAGGAATGATGGCCTCGGCGACAACACTCTTACCACGTCCATCAATCCAGTTGATGGCGGCAGGCTTCTTGTCGGTACAGTAGTTGCCCGAGACGGAAATGACAGCCATGTCTTCGAAACCACTCTCCTTCATGACACTAAGTGCCTGCTCAACACCCTTCGAAATCATGTTCATACCCATGGCATCACCAGTAGTTGTCTTGAAGCGGATGTAAAGGTAAGTGCCTGCGAGGGCGGCCTTGAGATGTTGCAGTCTGGCGAATCGGGAAGTCGAGTTGAAAGCATCCTTCATGATCTTCTCACCAGCTTCAGAATCCAGCCAGACCTTTGCTTCGGCGGCACGTGCAAGAGTCTCAAAACCAACACAAGGCCCACGTGTCATACCATCACCAGTAAGAACAGTAACGGCACCACCGCCAGCGTTGATTGCCTTTGCACCTCTGCTGGTACTCGCGACGAGCACACCTTCAGTAGTAGCCATGGGAAGGTAATAGCTGCGGCCATCAATATCGATGGGACCGGCAACACCAAGAGGGAGAGGCATGTAACCAACGACGTTTTCGCAGCAAGCGCCAAAGACGCGGTCGTAGTCGTAGCTCAGATAAGGCAGCTTGGAACGTTCCAAATCGGCAGTGACGTGCTTGGTTGCGGGAGTGCGGGAGATGAGAGAGCGACGAATCTTGACAGCACGAGTCTTGTCACCAAGAGTCTTTTCGAGGGCGTAACCAGGAATCTTGCCACGAAGGGACAATTCTGTAAGTTCTTCATCGTTCAATTCCGAAGTTTTCTTCTCGGCAAGCAGGAGTTCACACTCTTCCTTGGAACGCTTCTTGACTGCACCGTTGGCGGCATGTCCGTTTTCAAGACCTGCAGCATCGATGTTCATCTTGGGATCATACTCGGCGACAGGAGGCAAAGGAGCAGCCTTGGGTGCAACCTCACGAGCAGCAGAGTCGCCGTGGCCAGGTTCCTTGATACTCCAGCGAGCAGCATTGAAGAGGTAGCCGTTGAGAACCAAGCTCATGGCGAGGGCGATGATGATCCACTTGCTCAAAACGGGGTCTTCGAAGCTCTTGAGAACGCCTTCGACAACTCTTCCACCCATGCTGGAGAAGATACCGTCGGCGTAAGGGCCGTCAAAGAGAGACCACTCGGGTCTGTCGGAAGAGTAGTGAACAGAGGGGTACTGAAGCTCGTACTTGATGGGAGATAGGACGGTGACAGCGGTCGATTGGTTGCGGACCTTTGCCTGGGCCAAAATGTGGTCAAGGGCGTTTCCAGCAACCTTGAAAGGATCCATGGAGCTAGACAGCGAGGGAGAGTTGTTAGCGGCGCCGGTGCGGAAGGGAATAGTGCAGAAGTTGAGGACGTTGATAATGATGAAACCAGAGACCATCAGGACCTTGAATCTGGGGATGCTGCTGTCGCGGACCTTGCGGCCAAAGATTGAGGTCTCGCCATTCACAGCGTCAGGCTTCAGGCCGTCGTTGCTGGAAGCGACGCTCTCGGCGACGGTGCGGCTAACGCCATCTTCCTCGAGAGCCTTGCGCAGAGCGACATGGCGCTTGATGCGGTTGACTTCGAGCTTGATGGTGAGGACAGCCGTGTAAAAGGTGAAAAGCAAAATGCAGTCGAAGAACAAGACCCATGCAGCCAAGAAACAGAATTGGCGGAGACCGCCCTGAATACCCGACATGGCACCGGCGATAAGCAGAGTAATCTCGACCATGTAGTCGCGGACAATGCCCCAGCCACGCTCGTGAACGGCTGTTTGCACGGCGTTTTGAATGGTCAAAGGAGCCTGTTCGCTGTTCTCGCGTCTGGGAGGGTTGAGAGCAGCCGAGAGCACAGCCTGGGTCAAGATGATGGGCTTCTCGAATCCAACCGTGACGACCAGGAAAGGCAAGCCTTCCGACAGCAGAACGACATTGACAGGAACACCAAGCTTCATGGTAACAACGAGACCGAAAAGCAGAGCAAAGGCTGACGAGAAAAGTACACTGGTTGCCAGCCAAGCATTAGAGCCCATGCGACGCATCGAGACGAAGAGCGAGGCAAAAGTCAGGTGCATCGAGAGGTATCCGAGAGCCATGATGATGATGTCGAGGGTTTCGGCGTTGCGGATCAAGTCGGTGAAGGCAATCCACGAGTTGCGGACCCATTCGCGCAGGGAGAAACGACGCGCCGAGCCCCTGGCTGCTCTCATGATCCATCTCTTCTGCTCGTCGTCGTCTTCTGCGGTTTCTTGAGCTGAAATCTCCTTGATCGAGGCCAAAAAGGCGGGAGTCTCGTCCGAAGGAAGTGAAAAGGCAAGAGTCGAGTCTTGGGTCAGAGACAGGCGACTGGCCGAAGATGGGAGCAACTCGGCCTTGCTGTCATTCGGAATGACAACTGAGGGAGCATCGGCGTACGAGTCTGCGAAGGCGAGAGTGATCAGGGAGAGATGCTGCCAAAAAGTTAGTCGAGTTCAGGGGCGAGCAAAAAGTGCTTGGACAAACCTCTGCTTGAGCGTGTTTGGAGACAGCGTCTGGTTGCCACTCCCAGGCAGTCTCGGGACCGGCACTCAGGGTACGGCTGCCCTGGGAGAGAGCAGAGAAATCGACTTGGTTGTTGCTGAACTTTGTCGAGGGCTCGAACAGGCCAGTCTCCAGGAGGCCAATGTAGGTGGTACTGGCGATCAAGGCGCAAAAGACAATCGAGTGGATGGGATGAGTGCAAGTTCTGCGAGTGATGCTCTGCAACAGAGGCGTGACATGTTTGCTGTATGGCCCTGGTTTGGCCGGGTCCTGGGGGCTGTAGAAGCCTCTCCAGCGCGCCGGAATTAACGAAGCACCCAGCATTGTTGTCTGTGTCGTGGAAATAAGTCGATGGTTGAGCAATCGATCACAGGCGCATCCCCTCGCAGGCTACAAAGCAATTGACACGCTGCGAAAGACGGAGAACAATAGGGACGACGAACAAGAAGACTAGGCAGATCCAAGGCGCATCGCTCCAAAAGTTGAGGACCTGCTCAATCAAAGGCGGTCAGGCGCACGGTGCTCTGGCAAGCGGGACGCTGCTGCCGTTTGGAAACACACGCGACAAGCTCAGAGAGATTATCGTCCGATGACTCGCCATAACTCTGCCAGATGTCACTTTATACCTTGCCGTTCCTCGTATACAAGTCTGCGCCTCTCTTATCTTACCATTTCATTCTGCCGCGAACAAAGGAACTGCCAACTGAGACGCGGTGCCTCTGTTCCATCAATCATGCACCATGCCGTCTCCTGCAGCCGCCTTACGCTTGAAATTCCTCTGCCGCACATTTCGACCATCATCCCCAGATTTACCATTTCATAACCCCTGAGTGACAAAAAAGCATAACTCGCCGCGAAGACCCTCCTCAAATCACTCATTTCCCTCAACCAAAATTCCCCGACGCCTCTGTCGTCGTTTGCTTCCGATCCCAATTGCTTTGTGCCATTTGCCGTGTCTCTCCTTTGTCCATCCACAAGTTTCAAGCTGCACGACACACATGTTTCTCTCTCAGACAGCAACGTTGTGAGCTTGCAACTTTTTTTTCCGTTCGTGTGTTCGGACGCGCAATGCAGCAACCGCCTGTAACTTGGAATTGGCTGCGAGATGACGACTTGAAAGTTGATCTACCATGCGCAAATCGTACCACCCTTGGCAGGTGCTCTCAGCCTTGTTTGGAAACACGCCGCGCCGCTCGTACCATTGTGGCATCCCTCGGCCCGCTCGTGGCTCTCATCAGATAAGATGGATAAGATGCTATGGAGAAGATAATCTCCCACGCGCTTTGATCCAGCACATGGCAGTTTCGGCTTCACGTCTCGATCAAAAGACGACTGTTCTGAGATGAAAAGTGATGTGGATTTTCTCCAAAGAGTGGATGGACTGTAACAACAGGCTTGCGTGTCCAAAACCAAATGCCCTAATTCGTCCCACTAGACAATGGAGCTAATAGGATCCAACCCAGCCGCCGTCGCTCAACCCAGCAGAATGAGAGAAAGAAAGAAAACATTACTCAATACCATTGCCTCGTCGTCCCATGATTTCCAACGCCTGTGATATGCTCTTGCTCTGCAAAATGTGCCTCAACTGTGCTAGTCTGATCTCTAGCTGTAATCGTATTCGTCTTCGTCGTCGCTGTGGTCGCTCTTTGCCCCCTTGAGCATCGAGAACCACCCAGTACCCGCCTGTTGCTTTTGAGGCGCGACAGGTGTCTTTACAAGCACTGGCTTGTTGCCCGACATTGACAGTGGCGCAATCTCTTCAATCTCAATGTCCTCACCATCCACAGAAGAGTCGTCGTCGCTCCCGTTGTGAGTATCGCGTACACCGACGACCTTGACAAACTCAACCACGGATGTGGTCAAGTTGCTGGCTGCTGCGTCGACAAGTGATATAGGTGCAAGTCCTTTGGCCGCTGCGTGGTTACGAGTTACCGAGACAAGGTTGTTTGCGTCACGAGAAACACGAATCTTGAGCGTCTCTGGCGTCGGGCCCACAGTGCTTTGCGAGAGATGGGTTGTCGAAGAGTGTGGAGAGTTGAGGTTCGAGAAGGAGCCTTCAACACCAGATGTCATGTTTCGCACGCTTTGAACAACGTCCTTGGCCTTGTCAAGTGCTGAGTGTGGCGTAGACGACATATCGCGGGCTGCTTGCAGCAACTCGTCGATTGAGATCTGGAAGTTTGTCACATCCATATCTTTCACCAATCCGTCTGGCTTGATGTGCTCATGCTTGGAAGCTAGTGCTCCGGGAGCCATGTGTTGGATCGAGAGGCCAGTTGAGGATGCTTTTAGTGTCCTCAACTGTGTCCTGCTCTTGGCATAGCGGACCTTCCATTGCTCGTTCTCTGCTTCCAACGATGCAATGCGAGACTGCAGTTGTTCTTCCTTTTCCAAGGCCGTCTCGCTTTGCTCTGACAGCAGGCGCATCTCCTGCAAGTGTTGTTCGGCATTGCGGCGTACCTCGTCTGTGATCCTTTGTTGCTGCGCAAGCTCTTGCTCCAACTCTTCATAGCGATGCTGCCAGTCGCTGTCGTGCTCAGCCGATTTGGATGAAGGTGCATTGGCTCGAAGCATATCGTTCTCCTTTCTGATTTCGTCCAGCTCAAGGTGCAGATCCGAAACCGCTTGTTCTGTACGAGCCCGCAAATCGGACTCGGATTGGTCTCGATCTGCTTTGGAGTGCTCGAGTTCGGCATGTAATGTGTCTAACGTCTTCTGAGAATCTGCTATCTTCATGTCGAGCTCTTCTCGTGTTTGTGACCACTCGTCTTTGTCTTTGCTGTGGCCCTGTCTATGCGTTTCGAGTTCTGTGTCCTTGTCGTGTAGCTTCGCTTCCAGGTCCGCAATCTTGGCCTCGAGTTCTGACACCTGAAGTTCGAAAGCTTTCATTGTTTCGGCATCTCTCTCGCTGGTACCTGACACTTGTCCCAGTCCATATGTCTCATCATCATCTTCGTCGGTCTCATCGTCTTCCACCATGGTGCTTTTGTTGGGCACCATAGTGTTGCTCTGGAACGTTTGAGGAAGTGGTCTTCCGAAGCTACTGTTCGGACTTATAGGGCCACCACGAGA
The DNA here is from genome assembly GCA_023848605.1 of Aureobasidium sp. EXF-10728. NCBI lineage: Eukaryota > Fungi > Ascomycota > Dothideomycetes > Dothideales > Saccotheciaceae > Aureobasidium > Aureobasidium sp. EXF-10728. The sequence goes on from SWBG01000007.1 coordinate 109,302, forward strand.
ATCGGTGCGTGGAGGAGGCATGCTTTCGTCGGAGGGTGAGTATGGCGAATAAGGACCGTTGCTGGGGGGTCCAGGCCGGATGCCTGGTGGGGGAGGCCCGCGCATGCCATTCTGTTGGCCTGACGGACGGCGCATTGCGTATGGAGGTCCCTGTCGGCTGGATGTTCTAGCGCTGGCTCTGCTTGCTACACTGCCTGTGGGACTGGTAGGTCTATCCCCATCGGCGCCTACAAGAGCGGGCATTCGGCTTCCCAGTTCAAAGAAGACGTCGGTCGCGAGTTGGCGGAATCTCTCGGGAGGAAGAGTCGACAGTTTCTGGCGTGCTTGGTTCCGTTTGGGGTGAAAAATGTTTCTGGGTGGGAGAGATGGAGGCACAACGCCTCCTGGTCGTCGACGATCGTCCTCGCGTCTCTGCAGCTCGTCAAAGACGTCGGTGCTCAGCTCATTGAATTGCGTAGGCGACAGACGGAGCAACTTGTCCCTTGCCCGAGTGGGACGTGTGTTTCCCTGCTCGTCTCTCAGGTACGGCGCAAGGTAGACCTTCAGGACCGAGTAATGGTGAGCCAATGCGGCTTCCTGGTTGTTCGACTTGACGGATGATCTGAAGTCGCTGTTGGCTGGCGAGTAAACACCAGGACCGCCGCTGACAGAGCTCGAGGAGGAAAGGTGACTGTTGGTTGCGCTGGGCGAGCGCTGAGAGCGAGCGCGACTGGAGAGGCTGTTGTCGGTCGAGCCTTGTGACAATGGTGGAGAATGCTGGATAGGGACGGCAGTCCTGCTGGCAGCGGCAGCGTATGGATCGTTGGCTAAAGGAGGACCTTGGTAGCCGCGACCAGACAGAGTGTCGTCGCGACTGCGGTTCGGAGCGTGCATCATGTTGTTGAGATGGATGTCGGTGGAGTGGATACGAGGATCTAGGATGGCATGGACGTCGTATAACTGTAGATTGTTTCTATTTTGCACTCATGCGCTTGACTCGCACATCGGAGCTGTGAGGAGGCTTGTCCAAGATACGAGCAGACAAACGGCCAAAAAGGAAAGAGAAAGGAAGAGAAACAGGCCAACAGTGAACAAGCAGGGCAAGACGGCAGATGAGCGAGTGTGTGGACAGTGGAATTGCACACGCGCGAGTCGAGTCGAGCGAGCCTCCCCCTGATACCGTAAAGTTAGACAATTAACGCCGTTGGATCGCCCGAGTGTGATTCGCTGCCCTCGAGCGCCAGGGTCGAAGCGTGGCTCCGGCGTCGACCCTGCCAAAAGCTGGGCAGATTCCTGGAAGCTTTGAGGACTTCTTCCATCCGCCGTCGCTGTAATGAACAAGACAGAGCACGCCCCGTGCCGCGCGTATCTACGTACGCTTACATACGACCATGATATGCCTTCCTGTAGCTTTCCATCTGTCATGCGTCCGACGACGTCTGCTTGCTCTGCCGTTGTAGGTCATGAGTCGCGGCGTGAAATTGATCATTTCTAGAAAAACGCGTCGACGAAGGGCGTTTCGCGCACAGGGGTCGTTTGCAGCGACGCCACGTCCGACATACATAGCCGACGGCTCGGCTGTCCAATTGCTATCTGTTATCTAACTAGAGTGGACGGTATGCCTGAGGTAATCCTCCTCTCCGACTTGTACACACAATTTATAGGGGTGAGGCTCAGAGAGCCTTTTCGCACTCGACTATTCCTGCCATCAAAACACCCTTTGTCCACGTCTGTTTCATGCTGTCCGATCAAGAGGCATTATTGCCCTACTGGCAAGTTAACGTCCCGGCGGATCACAGGTCTACCGAGTGTCCGGATTTTCTGAAAGATGCCAATGAGAAAGACCAGAAGATCCTAGCCACGCCAGATTCTGAATTTCGTCGTTTGTCGTGGTCAGAAGTTCAGGAACTCATACAGACAAACCGCATCGATCTGTTCCAACGTGTGCCAAGCGACCTTCGCCGATACAAGGCTTATACCGCGAGCATCAAGGATCAATATGGCTCAGTCATGAAATTCGTCATGACTGAGAGATTGAGATGGCAAGACCTTGTGGCTCGAGGCAAGCCCTTCCAGAACTCGGGTACGATATTCGGAGACCTGCTCCAGACCTGGCTCGAGTGTTGACCTTGGCTACAGACGACATAAAGATCTTGTTGAATGACTGGCCTTACGGGATTGATACAAGGATCGTACATCTCGTTATCTGGGTCAAATTCCAATTTGAAGAAGACGCCATCAGTGGGGATCTGACCAATGCAGCCAGGCAACAGATTGATTCGTACGTGGATCAAAAGTTTCGGAATCGCGTCGGATCCGAAAATTGCATCTGGTTCAAGAATTGGGCCAGTTTGAAGTCCATTCATGCCGTCGAGCACTTCCATGTCATGTTGTTTTCTCCCGAGAAACAATTCGTGCAAGACGTCACAAACGGTGATGTAGCACTCTCGGACAAGCACCAGATCAGCAACGTTTGAGGCTGCGTATGGAAGCACATCAGAGATAGCAACGACCTCTACCACTCTTCGCTCACCCGTTTTGGAGTTGCGGAGTCGAACTCCGAAACATTGTAAAGAGGACGACCCTGGTCTGTTGCAACTATGATTCCAGAGTTAGCTATTCGGACGCCATCTAATCATGCATGGTCATAATAATAGGCAGGCCTTGAATCATTACCTTCTGCATATCTATGGTTTTCTATGTTGGACTCGTGGCTACGACATCTTTTGTTCTCAGGACTGCTATGTCTCCTCACTTGCTCGTGTGGATTACCTTGACCCACGTGGACCTTTGGAAACAATTGCGTCTTCGATTTTCTATACGGATGTATTCCTCGAACATCAGTCTCCTTGTCTACTCAACACCGTTCTTGACCATACGCTTGAAGCACTGCTCGTACGCATCATGAACCTCGGGTATCTCAACCCCATACTCCTGAAGTTTGCCGACCAGCTTATCAGTATCAAGCTTGCAGTTCGAGCGGCCTGCCTTGATGACCTTGCTCTGCTGCTCCAACGAGAAATTCTTCCACACAAAGCTGGGCCGAACAATCTTCTGGAACAACGAAAGCACCTCGTTGTGCGAAATGGCGCCAGGGTTGGTAAAGTTGTACACGCCAGTCTCGTTGTTTTCGGCGAGGACGATGGCAGCGGGAAGTAGATCGTGCAGAATGGTGTTGCTGTTTGGCACATCGACGACGCGTTCGTACTTTGTTATCTTTGTGACAAAGTTGCGCGGGTGCAGGTCGTCGGACACTGGCATGCGAAGACGCAGGCAGAGGACGTTTTCGTAGTTCATCATGATCTGCGGATATGGTCAATAAAAACACATCTTCGTTCTCCATCTTGTGGGATACTTTACCTCCTCAACCTTCGACTTGGTAGCCGAATAGAAAGATCCAGAAAAGTTGGCAGGGTCAGTCTCCTTGAAGCCTGCTCCACCGATGGGGTGCGCCTCATCATAGGTATAGATGCATCCTGTCGCAAAAACGCTAATGTGGATGCCGCGCTGCTCGCAAGCATCGGCCAGGTTCAAAGTGCCAATGACATTGCTACGAATGGTGGCAGCCTTGTTGTCTTCACACCAGTCGACATTGGGACGTCCGGTGCAGCCTGCACAGTTCAGAATATGTGTGGGCTTGACTCTTTCTAGCTCGGCAATGACTGCTTCTCTGTCCTCCATGCGGACAGTGGTTGTGTGGACAGTCTTGCCTTGATTTTTGAGCAGCGATTCGAGATGACCAGCAACCCACCCCTTACCACCCCAGATAAGGAAAATGTTCTGATTAGTTGAAGAAATCATTGTGATAGTATCTTAGAAGTAAAGCTGTGGAAGAGGTGTTGAGGAAATCGTAGAGTAAACAGAGAATAATAGGCAAGATGTGAGGTAATGGAAATTCTGGACGCAAGGCAAGGAAGAACCAAGTGAGGTAGGAGAAGGGAAGAGAAGGCAAGGGGCAGCAGAGATGGAATGTACAACGACCAAGGTGGCCAGACTCTTTGAGCATCACAGAAGCTCAACCATCCAGGATTCATGTGCGACAGTGCGAGACTGTCACCATCGGTGTAGATTGCAATGCGGTCGATCCTCAGCAATTGATTGGTGTAGACAACCATTGACCCAATGCAGTCACGACTCCTGAGCTTGGTATCAGCCTTAGAAACAAAAGCGTGGGGGTGGATGGTGGAAGGTTCATTGTACCGAACTCTAAACATCGAGCTGCGCCGTTGGATTCAGCTCGGCACCTTCGCACCATTTTCCGACTTCACCTGTACCTTGTCTCTAGACTCCAGATCGATACTCTCTTGGACGCGTATGGTCGCACGCCATGTCGCAACAGGGATGATGGTTGGTCATGAGCCAGACGCAAGGGAAGAGCTGAGGCATTTTGTGTTCGCTGAGCCGTTTGGCAGAGTAACTTGTATCAACATGGACTGGAGAACGGTCTTGAGACGGTCAAAGGCATGAATACCATTCGGCAAGAAATTTTTATGGGTTTTCCTGCTCGTCGCACTTCTCTCTGATCAGTTTCATGGGAGTCATGGTCATCTTCACCTCCGGACAATGCTGGTAGATCTCCATGCGTCTATCGTAGTTGTCCCAGACTTCAAACATGCTCCCTGACATGTCTCCGACATGGATGCCAAACGATCGGTTATGGTAGATATGGTCGGTGGCGAACTGCGATGCCTCCGTCGCGTTTGGAACAATCGCATCTGGAATAGTGGTCATACGATAGCTCAAGAATTCGTCTTCTGCATCTGTGTTGTTGTCTCGTTGTTGGAAAGAGAGGATGCGGCGAACGGCAGAAACGTGACGAAGTGAGAACCCTCCACTGCCTTTGTAAGCCTGTGAGTCTGACTCGGACCTGGCGTGTCGTTAGCCGTGTTCATGGCCAGCAGAGCGAAGAAAACTGCGTACTTTGGTCCACTGATCCAATCATAGCCCAACCAGTCGTCAAGACTTTGCAGTGCGTTTGCACAAATGACCGAATCACGACTGAATACAAAAAGATGTTCCACGCTCTTAGGAAGCATCTCGTCGTAAAATTGAGGGTTTGCAAGCAGACGGTGGCTACCTTCTACAGAGTGATAGTCTGAGTCGATCGTCTGAAATCGGAGTCTTCCCGAGGCTTCTCTCTCTTGAATAGCCCGGCTGCTGTTGACCACGGCAATACTCTGTGTTGATCCAAGGAACAAGAAGGGCCAGTCATGTGGAACGGAAACCATCATCTGCAGTATAATAGGCGCAAGAGTTGTCAGCGGCCGAGAATCAACGATGACGGCGAGTTTTGTCTTGTTGTAATGTGCCCATGGTGCATTGGCGTCTTCCCAGTCGAGCTGCATCGAAGGCAGCTTTGCGAATTGATTCGCGACTGCATCTGACAACGACTTCCTTGATGGTCCCAGGAACGCGATGATCCAGCTATACAGGTCAGCTTGGTTGGTTACAAAGGTCTGAGATGTTGTTTCCTACACGACTATCAAAGACGACACAAGTCTGATGAACCCGCCACTTCGTACATCTTGGACACTGGACAACCAGACCATACTGTGCTTGCAGGGTGTTGTGTTGACTTGCGTGCAATCGAATTAGTGGGTGATATTGATGAACGTGGAGATCTGAGAGAAATGATTTTGGTGTTGATTGTTCTTGCCTATTCCGGGACGAGGTGCAGCACGGGGTGATCAGCGATAACCCGCGTCAGCTTGCCTCTCAGCTCGCGCAGCAGCCGTTGAAGGATCGCCGTTGGTTACTTGTATACAATATACTTTCGGCAGACCGTGGTGAGACTGAACTTTAAAGTGTTCTAGTAGTTCAGCTCCACGGTAGCTTGCAACATGTTCTAGCCAACTTTTAGGAATGCATGAGAACCTCTGACCTTAGCAGCCACTGTCTACAGGACCCCTCACCATAGAGAGCAGAGACTCGAAATTTACTTTCCCCTGCTTCGCTCTTGCATCTTTGATCGCAGCAGAACTTGCCTTCTAACCATCGTTTCACAACATGTCTCCCATCAAAGGGAGTACGCTCGAGAAGCTCTCGCGAGTTTCGTTTGCACCTCTCGCTAGAATGGATAGAAAGAACAGATTGCTTGCCTACGCTTATGCTGCATTTCTCGCCGTCTTTCTGTAAGTCATTATCTGGGATCTATATATAATATATACTAATGCATTCAGATTGATCGTTGCAGTAGTCAACCTAGGTCACCAACTCCTCCCAGCGGCACCTGCCATTAGGCTCAGATACAAAGAGTCTTCGCCATATGATCCAAGAAAGGTTGCACTTCTTATCGAAAACCGACCGTCACCGCACCTCATTCCGCTACTGCTGCACTTCACGGCAGTTATTCCGAGCGACTGGCGAGTCAGGTTCATGGGCTCGGATGAATCAGTGGTTTCAGTGAACAGCTCGACGGCTGTTCAAGACCAAGTGAACATCGGGAAGATGGACATTACCTATATTCCCAGCAACATGAGTGTTGGAGGGCAAGAGCAAATCAGCACATTCTTGACGAACCTGTGGGTTTACGAAACCCTTCTAGCGCCAGCAGAGTGGCTGCTCATCTTTCAGACCGACAGCATGCTTTGTGCAAACTCGGAACAAAGCTTGAATGACTGGCTCGACTACGACTGGGTTGGTGCTCCCTGGAGCCTGGACGCCAAAGGTGGCGGTAATGGCGGCCTTTCACTCCGCAAGGTTAGCAGTATTATTGAAGTCCTCAAGCACCAGGTACGCTTGCCTAAGAGCGAGGCGGAAGACGTTTGGCTCAGTAACCGTCTCAACCAACGCGTGGGGGCAAAAGTTGCCAATGGCACTACCGAGAATAAATTCTCTGGTGAGATGATCTCTTCATCTAGTCCCATGGGATACCATCTCGGAGGTTCTGGCAAAATTCTGAATAGTGGTAATTGGGGCACACCAGAGAAGAGAGAAAACATCTATGCGTGGTGTCCTGAAATCAAGATGATCTTGGATATGGATGGCAAACAATGGTTGCCTGGTGATTGCAATGCCAATTGGAAGAGAACAGAGGACGAGGACCTTGAACTCGTTGCATTCTAGTCTAGAGAGCTCTTTTGCAGCAATTGAAACGTATAATCCATTTCCATCCTTGTAGACTCTGACCTCTGCTAGATATCCATCAACATCGAATGACTATGCACCTGTAACCTGATCCCGAAACAGCGCCGTGTATAACGGAGTTTCACAAATCATTAGGTGCTTATCAGCGCTATATCACAATTGCCTTTTGCCTTTTCTTGCGTACAAGTCCCATCATAAGAGGTGAATCTATCTCGAGATCTGCTACCGTGTGTTTACTTGAAGAGTGTTGTAGCGACAGAGTAAAGGACAATACCTCCCACCGCAATGACAACACCAAAGAGACTTTTATCGTTAGCACCATGCCCACTTGTAACCCACCCCAAAGCAACAATTGATAAAGTCTTTGAGTGGCCAACTACAGTGCTAGCAACAGGCCCAGCTCCATCAATGATAACGAATTGCGACAAATTGATCGCAGAGGCACAGAGTCCGCTCTACAAGAACGAAATTAGTGATCTGAGAGACTGAAATAGGCAACGATGGACTTACGAAGAGAATCAGAATCCATCGACTAATTGGGACTTCAGACCAGACCGGGAATGAGTCAATGAACGGTATGAAGTAAAGCAACATCACCGCACCGCAGAGACTCTGGTTGTGCAAGAGTTGGTGACTGGTCAATTCAAGCTTCTTGTGGAAGTATCCGATCCAAACGGTGTAAATTGAGCTGGCAACCACGCCGGTCATCGCGAACACGACGCCCATGAAGCTAGTGCTCTGCGTATTGGCGCCCGGCTTGGTATCGTAGTAAGAGACGATGCCGACACCCAAACAGACAGGGATCAGGGTGTATGCCGCCTGTTTCGCAATTGTCTTGCCATAGAAGGCATAATTCAAGACAGCCGTGACTGGTGTAAGAAGGATTCGACTAGTCTGGTAGAACATGACGGAAGAGAATGCGAGGGAGAGGTTTGGTAGTACCACATTGAAGCACATGGCAGCGCCAAGTGGCAGTACTTCTCTCATGGTCGTCTTTCGTCGCGCGAAGTAGCCGAATCGTGGACTGGAGACGACGTGTAAGGTCGCGAAAGTGACAAAGAAGTGGAAGCAGGCGAAGGAGAGTTGGGCCCCTCTGAGAGACGGGTCAGAGAAAATGCGTTTGTTCGTGAACACCTAGGTTCATCTCCAGTTAGTCTTTGAAAGGTAGGTTCCAATGTATGGAGCCCACAATGCCAATTGTTGCCAGAACATTGATAGCTATCCAGATCATGAGACTGCTTGAAGGTCTTTCTGGTTTCTCGTGTTTCTGGTCTTCAAGATCGATGTCCAACTTCGCTTCATGGTTGTCGAGCGATGGTCTAACATTCTCATCATCCGAGTGCTCGCTGAACGGTGCGCGTTCGTAGTTGTGGTTGCCCATGTCTGTAACTACTACCTTAGAAGCTCTATCCTTCATGATACTCTGTGCAAGACTGGGAGAATTGATCGAAGGGGAAGTGTTGCAAATCCATCCCCTTGCCTTCTTTCACGTGCTCAAGTTTAGTCGCGCACATCGTACTGTACCTCGACCGAGGCGGGTCCATTTCCTGAAGTCAAATATTAGCAGAGTCAAAGGGTTGTGACAGCTGGACCCCAGCGTTACCATAAAGACCCCCACGCTCAGGTCGTTCACGCTCGTCGTTAACCCCGTTCGAGCCCCTAACCTTATTCACTAGTAGATCCACGCTAACTGCATTGCTCACTTCAGCTCCTGCATGCCACAAGCCACGATCCTCTTGAACCTATCCATACCACGGCTGGATCGATTTCGTACATTATCGAAGTCTGATGCCAGTACTGGTACAGTGACAATGTCACGGCAGAGTTCATGTTCTTGGAGCGGAACACGTCAGCTGTGGTTGTATACGGCCATTACCGACTCAGAATCACCTCTGGAACATGGATGTAAGCCTGTTCGGTCTGCCCAGGTCGACGGTGATTTCGGTGCCACCGAAGCTTCTCATGAGTCTCTCCATTGCTTAGGCTTCGCGTTCAGGTGCTGACCCAGCTCGCGCGAATGTGCCGTGTCTACATGTACCACTCGCATTACATCCTCAAGATTCAGCGGGGCTGATCGGTTCCGAATTGTTCTCAGGAGTCTGCTCCTGCTTTCTAGGAAGACTGCACCTGGCGAAACGCGGCTCTGCAAATCTCTGGAACTAAAGATGAGTCGTTGCCTCCATATACTTTCCAACTGAATTGTTAAGCACTCCTCTACACATCTCTACCCAGACGCTCCTTACACCTTTCTCCCTTTTCTGGCTCCAATCTGGTTTTCCAAATATGCCGTACGTCAAAACACCACAGAACGAGAGCTACCCTCCCTGGACATGGTCGGAAGCACCTCTTCTCACAGGCTCTTTACGCCACGAGCCGGACCCTGAGATCCGCAACATTATGATCACTGGTGGAGCTGGCTTTATCGCTTCGTGGGTAGTCCGTCACCTCACATCCACATATGGTGGCCACTATAACATCGTCTCCTTCGACAAGCTCGATTACTGTGCGTCTCTGAACAACACAAACCAATTGAATCACCTCAACAACTTCTCTTTCTACCACGGAGACATCATGAAGGCGGATGAAGTTTTGGGCTGCCTTCAAAAGCATAAGATCGATACCGTGATGCACTTTGCAGCGCAATCTCATGTCGATCTCTCCTTTGGAAACTCTTATGACTTCACATACGCCAACGTCTACGGCACTCACGTGTTGCTGGAGTGTATAAAGACGTATGGAATCAAGAAGTTCATTCATGTATCCACGGATGAGGTATATGGTGAAGTCAAAGACGGTGCCGACGACCTTCTTGAAGATGCCATCCTTGCTCCTACAAACCCCTATGCCGCATCCAAGGCCGCCGCAGAGATGATGGTACACGCCTACTACAAGAGCTTCAAGGTACCGGTCATCGTCGTCCGCAGCAACAACGTCTACGGACCGCATCAGTTCCCCGAGAAGGTTATTCCAAAGTTCTCGTTGATGCTGCAACGCGGGTTGAAGCTTCCTCTGCACGGCAGCGGAGACAACACACGCCGCTATCTGTACGCAGGCGACGCAGCAGATGCGTTCGACACCATCTTGCATAAGGGCGAGATTGGCCACATCTACAATGTCGACTCGCATGACGAAGTCTCGACTATCGACCTCTGTGCCCACCTGCTACGCTTGCACGGACTACCTCACGCCACTACCGAGGACCTCTACAAACATGTCGTTCACACCCAAGACCGCCCCTTTAACGACCATCGCTATGCTGTCAATGGAGATAAGCTACGTCAATTGGGTTGGGAACAGAAGACTCGCTTCAACGAAGGCTTGCAACTCACTGTGCAATGGTACCAGAGATTTGGCTCCTACTGGTGGGGCAACATTGAGAGCAGATTACAACCATTCCCTGAGCCTGTTGAGCTCAGAGTGCAAGCAGATGAAAAACGAGTAGACTCACAAATGTCTGTCAGAGAGGTCTCTGCGGACGATGAAGTGTGATTCGATCTAGTTACATGCGTCACGATGGCTGGGACACGAATGGCGTTTTGAGTTTGGAGATAGAGGTCGACCGTTTTGAACCATAATACCCCGTCACTGAATGACCGATCTTGCATCTTCACCAGATAATTGTTTGCCATACGATACTCCTTTGGATTGAGCTCTCGACAAAAAGTTGCCCCACTTCGTCGATATACAGACTTGCCGAAGGGCCGTAACCCCGCTCCCATGTTGTTGATCATCTCATGTATTCATGTGGGGTCAACGTACTCAGTGTACATAGTCAGCTATTCGTAATCCGAACGCATGTACTACGCAGTTTCTTATTAGTGTTTTGAACGACTTGCATCTACAGTCAAGATTTGACCACCATGTCATTGCAGACGCACATCCACATCTCCAGCGAGCAGGGCTTGTCCAGCATTACCACGCTGATCGTGGGCAGCAAGAGCGCCGCGCTCATCGATCCCCCCTTCCTCGTTCCCGATGCCAAATCTGTCGTCAAATGGGTCAAGGACACAACATCTCTACCACTGAAAGCAGTCTTCGTAACTCACCACCATCCCGACCACTTCTTTTCCGCCAATCCCATTTTAGAAGCTTTTCAGGAAGCGAGGTTCTTGGCCGCGCCATATGTTCGTGCAGGCATCGATCGCGAGTACGAAGAAAAGGTCAAGTACTGGCCTTCGGTGATGGGCAAAGAGATGGTGCCTGAGAAGCCACGCAAGCCAGATGTGTTTGAGCATAGCTTTTTCGTGCTTGAGGGAGACGAAACATCGCCAATATGTCTGCTTGGTCCCGTCCAGGGTGATTCGATCGATCAGACATTGTTCTGGTTGCCGACAGAGAAAACCATCGTTTGTGGTGATGTGATATATGCGCGAAGCACACACGTTTGGTAAGTTTTGGGACAATGGATGATTAATGAGCGATGTTCTGACGATAAATCAGGGCCGCCGAAATCGAGACGCCACAGATTTTGCATGCCTGGCAGAGATCACTTGACCTTATCGCATCCCTGAACGCCACTAAAATCATCCCAGGACATCTGGAGAGTGGTTGGGAGATGGACGGCCAAGCTGATCTGGCTCATACTCGCAAGTATCTCCAGCTTTTCGACGACCTCATTCAGAATGCCTCCGAGAAGCACAAAGTTGATGAGTTGTATCAGAAGTTCAAGGACGCCTTCCCCGAGGCAGATAAGAACCTTGATTTCTTCCTTGGCCAACTGAGCAATGCGTTCGGTGAGGGTGGTCAGAAGTGGGAAGAGAACAGACATCATAATGTCGATCAGCGTACAAAAGAGCAGCTCGAGGGGTTCATCATCTGATCTTGTAGAGCAGTGTTGATTATCGTGTTGTTGCCTTACAAGTCACATTGCGCTAGCATTCTGCCACTGACCGTCCCAGTCGTACCAGGGCCAACCTTGTGGGAGGGTAGAGTATGGCGGTAATGTGTACTGCTCGCGACACTTGCCTTCGTCGTCGCACTGTAGGTCACACAGCCCGAAGACCTTGCAGTAACAGTCCTCTGCTCTTGGGCAAAAGACAGCCTCTCTACCGAATATAACTGTATACTACGTCAGTACAGCGCAAGAATGCCGTAGATAGATAACGAAAGTATGCTTACTATGCCACGAGTACTCTAGAACCCGTCCACTCAAACCGTCTTCAAGATCCGTCTCCAGAAGCCATTGCCTGTACCTTTCATAGTCCTCTCTGGACCGGCTCAATACAATATCTTTTGTTACCGCAAACTGAGCGCAGCAGCTCACACCAATACTTTCGGGAAGAGGTGTATCTGGAAACAGATCCCGGAAAGCAGCAGCATAGACTTGGTCGGCAGAAGTTTCGCTCGTGACTTCGTCAACAGGATGATCCGATGGGCGTATTTCGTGAGGGCATCCCAAGGTCCACACGCAGCGCAGATTTACATATCCTTGCTCAAGGACATAAGACATCTGAAGACGCGATAGTGTACGCGCGCCATCATACAATGGATCGTCGTTGTGCCATTGATATCGTTCAGCATGCAAAAAAATGATGATATCGGGTAAAGACGAATAGTTGTCGATGATAAAGGTCAAATAGATCATGCCCTCTCTGCCCTTATTTCGAGGTACTGAAAGGGCTGCGTCGGCTTGGTCAGCGACGAAGATGTTGTGTTGCCATTTTGGAAAGAGCGATGGTAGCCACGTTGTGTTGTCGCGGGTTTGCGAAGCAACAACTGTGGCAATGCTTGATTCTGTTACGTTTTGAGGGATGTCATTCCGACTCTCGTTATATTCGACAGACTTGTCGGACAATAGTGGTGGTCCATGAATGTGGTAAAGGTAATAAGTCAAGGTAATAAGGGAAATGCTCGCACCTAACAAACGATATCGAGGCTTCATAGCGAGATCAAAGACATGAGGAAAAAGATCATGTAGAGAAAATAGCAGATGGGAAGCAGCTCACATCACGTCCGAGATAGACTCAGGTCCTGTTCGTGTGAAGAAGCCACAACCATGAGGCACAGCTCTTGCATGTTTCAGTCAACCTATCGCGTCCCAGCACTGCGGAAGGTGTCGTTTGTGCCGCTTGAAGAAATCATGCAACTGGCTGCACTCGGCATTTTTGAACATGTTTTCTGTTGTCCGTGTATGTCGAGTCAGGTTGCTGCATTGATAAGCGCCGTACGACATATCTCGCTTGTTACGCGCCCAGTGGAGACCTGCCGCTGGAGTGGATTGTCACCTAAGCGCCGATGGCGCATATCAAATCAATATATCATTCTAATCACATTGAGTGTTTTCCAACACCTCCTGCAGCTGTATGCAGCGGTTGTCTTCAAAGAATATCAAATCCAATTTGTATGTCCCGACATGCTGGAGCCTTTGCCAGGGCTATTATCAACACAGTATCAATGCATTCGCAAACCTTAGTTAAGCGCCTGCTGGCGCGCTCTTGGGAAGATGTAAAACATCAACGCCCGACTAACATTACAACTTTGCAAGGACCAGAGATGGATATGCTTCACGGCACCTTCGCCTTAGCAGAGTCGTTTTTTGACAAGCTGTTCCATGAAACCTGCGAACGCGGCCAGCACGATCCACAGCCAACACACGCTGTGAACATAGTCGACCAACCAAGCATATTGCGAAGAGACGTTTGCACGGATGCTTTCGGAGCAGGTTGGCTGGCGAACACATGCACACCTGGAAACACACTTTGCTGTTCGCCAAGTCCTTTGTCCCAGTGATGAACATTGTCTGACAGCATCGCAGGTGTCAAGAACAACGCATCATTTCCAACGTGCTCTCAATATCTAGGAATCGGCTGGTGCTGTACTGCAGAGTAAGAGCTTTCCCGCAGGTCTGCGCGCTCGCATAGGAGCTGATGGCATAATAGAGGAGGCTGCTATGCCGATTTGAACTCTTCGTGTGGACAACCTGGAGCAGTGAGCTGTACTAAATTAGGAGCGGGAGTTGATGAGGCATGTTGTCCGAGATATACCACTTGCGCGAAAGGCTACAATGCAACCGAAACCTTCGTCAGGTGTGACATTCGGTTCACGGCGCTCGCAGAAATTGCAGCGTCTTCAACAGCATTGAGCGGTGCTTCGACGAGAATGAGCACTTCCAGCACCACGAACGCTGCTAGTTCCTCATCTGCAAGCACATCAAGCGTGGCTTCTGCGTCAGTATCAGCATCGTCATCAACAGCAACCTCTTCCGAAACGTCCTCGACAATTATAACACCCACTCCAAACGCACTTCCTAAAGCAGAGCCCTCTGGGGATGCTTTATCGGACTCTCCGGGTGTACTGCTTACGACTGGCGAAATTGTAGGGATCGTAGTTGCTTCGGCTGGCGGTGTCTTGCTCCTGGTCGCCCTGGCATGGCTGCTGCGTCGACGTAATCGATCCAGGCGAAAGAAATTCGCGATGCCAACAACCCCGATAGCTCCCTCGTTCAGGAGTAATTCGCAACGTACGAATCCAATTATGCTGAGATCGCAACATCAATTCTCCGAATTGTCTGGAATTGCCGACCCTGTTGAGCTGCAAAGTTCAGGATGGAGGCGCAAAGAGGTTGGTGGTCATAAGCATGTTTCGGTCGCTGGAAGCTATGAGCTTGGTAGTTGAGTTCGCGTATTGCCCGATGCCACAAGAGATGTGGAGCGATATTGGGTCGCATATAGATCCGGCAGCTCTGATAGATTTGATGCTTGTATGGCAGGAGTAGTAGTCAGGCTCCTGTAATACGAGCGTGTTTTTCCAACAGCGGCATCCCTATTTTGCACGACGATCAGACTCAAGCACGAGGTTTGAGCTGATCACGAACCAAACGAATCGGAATCGAAGTAGTGTATTGCAATGTCTGCGGATGTCAAAAGAGTCTGCGGGAACGCGTCGATGAGGTTGAGGAGGCTGGTGCAGCGCGTGACGTCGACGACCTTCCCACAGCTCATCTTCGCGCTATCACAAGACACGTTCTTGATATTTGTGCAATTTCGCTACAGAATCCAGACGAGCCGTATCGCGTAGCCGGTGCTCTCCTTTGTCACAAATTGTACAAGTGAAGGACAAAATCCAAACGACTGTACCGAGGAAGCCGAAGCGGGGACCAAAGAGGAGATGCACCAGATCCGAGATCGACATGTCCATTCAGCATCATCGGAAGCCAGATAATTGGAAGAGTGAGTAGGAGAAATACCGTAGAGAGATACCGTGAGTGAGTTTTGAGAAAGTGAGTGAGGAGATGCCATAAAGAAATACCGTGAGTGAATAAAATCCTGAATCAAACAAGTCCGAGTGAGAGACTGAGAGCAGACGACACCTCGCTCATACTTCAAAGATGACAACCACTTGAACAGTAACCCGAACATCATACATTCAGAACATCGATTTGGGACCCATCAGTTGACTTTTGCCGTCTCTGCACAATGTCTGTCTTACAGTTCCACCTCAATGGCTTCAGGCCAGGCGATCCTCACGATCTCTACCGAGCACACGAACAAGGAAGCAAGGCAATCCAAAACGACATCCCAGAAGAAGTCGATGTCCTGATCGTCGGCTCTGGACCAGCAGGACTCGCACTCGCAGCACAAATCTCACTCTTCCCAAACATCACCACCCGACTCGTCGAGCAAAAGGCCGAACGACTCACTCTGGGCCAAGCGGATGGCCTCCAAGTCCGCAGCATCGAAATGTTCGAGGCTTATGGATTCAGTGAGAGAATCCTCAAGGAAGCCTACTACATCAATGAAACCACATTCTGGAAGCCTGACGAGAAGAACCCAGAGTGTATTGTGAGGAGCGGCAGGATCAAGGATACGGGTGACGATCTGTCCGAATTCCCACATGTCATTCTCAATCAAGCGAGAGTGCATGACTGTTTCCTCGATGTCATGCTCAGATCGCCAACGAGACTGCAACCATCTTACTCGCGCAAGCTCAAGCAACTCAAGCTCGAAGCAGCAGAGGATGGCTTTTCACAAGACACATCTTCCGTGCAGGTCCAGCTCGAAAGAGCAGATCCCGGCCACGAAGGACAGCTCGAAAACGTGCGCGCCAGATACGTAGTCGGTTGCGACGGAGCACGGAGCGCTGTCCGTCAAGCGCTAGGCCTCAGACTCGAAGGCGACTCTGCAAACCAAGCATGGGGTGTCATGGACGTACTCGCCGTCTCAGACTTTCCAGACTGGAGGACAAAAACCGCCATCCACTCGGCGAACCAAGGCAGCATCTTGATCATCCCCAGAGAAGGAGGATATCTCGTGCGCCTGTACATCGAACTCGACAAACTATCCGCCAACGAGCGTGTCGCCAGTAAGAACATCTCGGCAGACCAGCTCATCGAGACTGCAAAACGCATCTTCCACCCATATACTTTGGATGTCAAGGAAGTGGTCTGGCACTCCGTATATGAAATTGGCCAACGTCTCTGCAGCAGATTCGACAATCTCACTGCGCAAGAAGCAGACACAAAATACCCAAACATCTTCATCGCCGGCGACGCATGCCACACCCACAGCCCCAAAGCCGGCCAGGGCATGAACGTAAGCATGCAAGACGGCTTCAATCTAGCCTGGAAACTAGCCTCTGTGCTCAACGCCACGGCATCTCCCTCCATCCTGCACACCTACTCGACCGAGCGCCAAAAAGTGGCGCAAGACCTGATAAACTTTGACCGCGAGATTGCCTCCATGTTCAGCGCACGCCCCAAGAAAACCAACGACGACAAAGACGGAATAGACCCTGCCGAATTCCAGACTTTCTTTGAGAAGCAGGGACTGTTCATGGCAGGCTTGGGAACAGCTTATGCTCCTTCACTCATCACTGCCACTCCAGTCCATCAGGAACTGGCAAAAGGCTTTCCCATTGGTGAGCGTCTTCACTCTGCACCAGTAATTCGACTCGCAGATGCAAAGGCCATCCAATTAGCCCACATTGTCAAAGCAGACGGCAGATGGAGAGTCTTCATCTTTGCTTCTGCCCAAGACCCCGCGCTTGCGACTTCGCCATTCCAACTCGCTTGCATGGCCATTGCAGAGTTGGTGGCAAAGTTCACACCAGAAGGCGCGGATGTGGACTCCGTCATCGATGTCCGCGGGATCCTGCAGCAGGGACATGCGTCTTTGAATATCAATGACATGCCCGCCATCGTGTGGCCACAAAAGGGAAAATTTGGGCTCAGGGATTATGAAAAGGCGTTTTGCGCAGAGGCTGTGGTTGGACACAAGGATATCTTTACTGCTAGGGAGATCAATCGTGGAAAGGGCTGTGTTGTCGTCATAAGACCTGATCAATACGTCGCCAACATTCTGCCTCTGGACGACTGCGACGGATTGGAAAGGTTCTTTGGAGGTTTCATGCAAGCAAGAAAGTGAAAAAATGGTAGTAGACTGAAAGCTAGCCAAGGATTGTATTATATTATTAGGCCATGAGATCCAATGACAAACAAGGACTTTTTCCGATCCACTGAAATCCAATCTATCTCTTTTGTCGCTTGGCACTGCGCCCTTCTTCCTCTTCTTGTGCAGGCTTGTACTTTTCCAGCTGTGCAGGGATGAACTCTTTGGCTTCCTTCAACAACTTTTTCTCTCCCAGACGCACGAACACGGCCATTCTGTGTCTAGCTTCAAGATCAGGGTTCTTGAGCAGTTGTTCGTCTTGCTCCACAGTAGTGCCGTATTGCGCCAGTCTTGCCGGGATCACCGCATCCAAGATCTCGTAATATGCTGTTTTGAGTTGCTTGCGCTGTGCCTTGTTGAGGCCACGATTCACATCAATGCCCATAGCCGGACCAATGACTTGACAAACTTGCTCCTCGAGTTCTTCGGGGAAAGCGGCGAATTTTGCCGGGTGGGTGGTGATGCCAGTGTCGTCGGGCTCGCCAGAGTCGCGCTCTAGCACAAAGCCTTCTTCCATGTCTTCTTCATCGAGAGCGCCTTTCTTGGCGGTGTATTTCTTGTCGATGGTGCTGGCGATGATCTCCCAAGGCAGTTCGACAACGTCGTATCGCGAGTGTTTGGCTGAAGTGTAGCCATAACGACGCAGGAGATCGCAGTTTGGGAGAGGGCCGTAGTAATTGAGAACCTCTTCTCCAGCCTTGATTTCCCTCAATGAGGTCATGGTCAATGAATCCTCACCGTGGTTGAGGTGTGCATTGAACTCTGCGTCGGCGTTGAGCATGTCAGCCATAGGCACCATGCCCATTGCTTGGGTACCCTCCAAGTCCTGCACCCAGCCTTCCTGCTCATCGTCTTCGTCTTCCTCATTGTTTTCCAAGTCGAAAGCGTAGGCCATGATGATACTGCCCATACGGTGTGCCAACTCGACAATTTGCTCGTCCGAAAGCTTCCGAGCGCCACCAGCATAGAAGATATCCTCGTGGGCCTTGACGACGGGCAAGACCTTTGTCTTGAACATTTCATCGGCAGACTCTTTGCCAACCTTGTCCTTTACCGCACTAGCCTGCAACTCATTGAGTTCACTCTGGCCCCAAAACATCAGTGTGTCAAAAGCATGAGGCAGAACCTCGAAATAAGTCTTCCAAGCAGAGTTCTCGCCTTGCAAATATTCATACACCATAACCATGATCAAATCCAACCAAGGGTCAGGCATATTCAGAGTCTCCTCTTCGTCATCTCCATCAGCCATGCCATCATCTCCATCGGCATCGAGATTCTTCAATCCAGTAAAGATCCTCGGCAGTTTCTTTGACAGATCCGAGTTTTCGACACTGATGACGCTGCTTCTGGGAATTGTGAAGAGATCTGTTTCGGCAGGGATGTCCGAGGTGGCAATGATGCCGCGTCCTGCTCCTCTGTCCCTGAGGTCCGTGAGTTGAAGACGCGATTCGAATGTGGCTCCAGACTGAGATTTGAACCAGTTCAGAAAGACATCGGACTTTGCTTGGAAGTCGGCCATGGTCCGGCAAGCTTTGCAGAGTCTTTGACAGAGCTGAGTGAATTTCTCTTCTCGAAGATCGGACAAACGGTGTATGTGTTGAGGGTAATAGATTAGATCCTGTACTAAACAGAAAAATAGAGAATTGTCGCAAGGGTTCACAAGTTGTGAAGATGGTGTACCAAAGGTCGAGGTGCAAAATGTTTTTGCAGGCAAACAATGCTCGACGGAGAAACGCCGCAAAGTCCGAGCGAGTCTGTAGGCGCGAACGACCAAAAAGCAGTTGCAGCATTTGTCCTTTGAGAGTGACTGAAGTTGTTCATATTGAGACTTGTAATTTTCTGATCAATAGATAGCATTTTTGTTCCACTTTTACCTATACAAACGCCAGATATCTGATCACAGCACAAAGACCTCCGCCATAAGAAAAAAAAGACAACCGATATAGCCACACCAAAACACCTTGCTTATGCACAAAACTAGTTCTTGGTCTGTCCCTTTTCGATCTTTCTTCTCTTGCCTCTCAGCTTCTCGGCCTCTGCATCCTTCTTTGCGTTGGAGTATTGCATCTTCTCAAAGATCTTGCGCTTGCGACGACTCATCATCATCTTTTGGCGGTCCGTCTCTTCCTGTGCCTCCTTGCGTTGGCGCGAGATGGCCTTTTGTGCCTTCTCAGCCTCCTTCTTGCGCAGAGCCTTGGCGGGTGTGGCACCGGCATCAGCAGTCAATGAGCGGCCCTCTGCCTCAGCGGCAAGCTCACGCTGGTGGCGAGTGGCCTCGTCCTCAGACTCATCCTCCTCTTCGTCCTCGGTGAAACCACCAAACTCCTCGTCCTTTGTGGCCTCCTCCTCTTCATCCTCGTCGTCGTCTGACTCGGCAAGCTCGACATCCATGCCTTCGCCGCTGACGACCTCCTTGCCACCTTGCTGCAAAAGTTTTGACTCCAAGTTGCGGGCCTCGTCATCTCCACGGACACCATCAACCTCCTCGCCATCCGAACCAGCGTCCTCGTCGGCCATTTCTTCGTCGGACTCTGCCTCGGCAGCCAAAGCCTCGCCATCGTTCTCCTGCTCGGCCAGAGACTTGGTAGGGTCGTATTCACCTTGCTTGGGCTTGACCCATGGCGAAAGATGAGGGGGTAGAGTAGCACCAGGGGCGTACAAATCGGCTCTCAATAGCTTGCCTGCGTTGATGCAGTCCCAGACCCACTGGGGCTGAATGTAGATACGGCCAGGAACACGCTCGCCAGGTCTTAAACGCTTCGAAGCGTTGGCTGCAGCAGTCTCCTCATCCTCAACAGGCATAGCGGGAAGGGGAAGGTTAGGTCTGTCGACAATTTGGTGAGTAATGCGACGATCGGCCTCGTCAGAAGTGTAGGCGCCCTCGCCCAAAACGGTGTCCCATGCTACACGCTTGCAACCAAAGGCACGGAGGATGAATTCCAGAGGATGACGGGGGGTCTCGCGCGAAAGGTAAATGGTGAATGGCTCGAAAAGGTTGGCGGCGGTCGAAGCGGAAACGGTGGGTTGGTGCAAGACATCCGACTCGGGGTCAATGGGTGCAGGGAAGGCATCGAGCTCTCCGTCTTGTCTGTCCTCCTCTTCTTGATCCTTGGGGTTCGATGAGGGGTTCTCCTGGGCTGTGGCGTATGAACTGGTGGGTTCCTCGCCGGATGGCATTTCCAAGAGCTTGTCGGCCTCGGCCTGAGCGGTGGCCGAGACTTGCTTAGGAGCAGCAGCGGGCTGCTCAACCTTGTTGTCCAGAGCGCCAGCAACATTGCGACCCTCGATGGCGAAGGCAGCCAATTCAGCACCGTGCTCGTCGGCCTTGGCGTCGAACTTGGGAGGGTAGACCAGACCAAGGCTGGTGTAGAGTCTATAGTTGACGAAGCCGAGGAGAGTTGTGTAGAATTGGACAAAGGTGCCCATGATACGGAAATCAACGTCGCCAGTGACGCGCTGGACGAACTTGTAGGGAACAAGCCAAAGGATGTCCTGACCCTGGATGGTGGCCTGGTAGTAGATGCCCTTGATGGACAGGAAACTCTTGCGCAAGCTGTTGCTGCGGATCAGGTAGTGCTCGAACTCGTGGGTGAGACGCTGGCAGAGCTGGATGGTCTTGGGGGGAACGGTCTCGGTGGAGGGGAGGTTGGCGAAGAGGAAGAGCATGGAGAGACAGTCGTCGAGGTCGCGGAGGGCGTCGACAAAGGTAGGGTAGCGCTCCTTGATAATGTGGTCGAGTGTCATCTTGGGAGTAAGGTTCTTCTCCATGCGGTTTGCGTCGGAGATCTCATTGCGACCCAGAGCACGACCAATCTTCTTGGCCAGAGCCTTGTGGTCGCGGAACTTGTTGAGGAGGGGCTCATGGAGCAGGTATTGGATATCGCGTGTGTAGTAGAAAGTGGTGGCCTGGGTCGAGTTGGAGTTCTTGGCTGCCTTCTTCTTGTTGCGGGGCTCGCGGGGGTAGATTCCTGTGGAATAGCTTAGATAGTGGCAGGAGTCGAGAGACAGAAGATAGCGTACCCTTGAAGATACACAAGCGACGGAAGTCGGGCAGGGAAATCTGCAGTTTGCGCACAGCCTGGGTACGGGTAATGTAGTTTTTGGCCGCGCCCTTCTGGCCTGGAAGAGAGTCAGTATGTCGAGCACAGAGAGTAGCGACAGCGGGTCGGCGCACCTCTCTTCTGAATTTTGGCCATGATGAATGCGACTCGAGATACACAAATGGATGGTCAAGCGCTTTCTGAGGCGCAAGAACCAAAATTTCCCAGGATGGAACTTTCGAAGCGTCGCGCCTCACCGCCTTCGGCCGACCTTCCCGATTGGCTGCTCGGTGGTTGCGGAGAGGGCAGCGGCTTCCCCGAGAGCCTCGACCATTTACGAGTATTGTTACGATTGCTAGGTAGCTGTTGCCAATCACGAGTACTAGGCACAGTAGCCATGTCGACGGCGACGTACGACCTCGCCCTCTTTGGCTCGGCAGCTGCTGTCCGGCTGCTGCTGCCATGGGCCTTTCCTGGTCTGCCCGACCTTCTCAGCGGGCGTGTCGAGTTGTCCACGCCTGTGACGGGCTTCAAGAGATGTATGCGCCCACCAACCCCTCGAACCTAGAAAGACTCGGAAGCTGAATTGTCATTCAATCACAGTGCAAGAAGGTCTCTTTCTTTACAACCATGGTCTATCGCCTTACGACGGTGGTGTCTTCCACCAGGCTCCTCTACTCCTGCCGCTCTTCTCGCTCATCCCTGATCCCGCACACTACCCTCTGCTCACCGTCTTGCTATACACACTGGTCGATCTTGCGAGCGCATACGCTCTCATGCAAATCTTTGCTTCGGGCCAATCATATGCTACTCGCTTCTTCACATCGTCGCGCGAGTCGAAGCGCTGGTCGTCTTCTGCTGTCGCTGCCACATACCTCTTCAACCCCTTTATCATCTTGACATGCCTGGCTCGTTCGACCAATGTCTTTGGAAACCTCTTTGTTCTCATTGCCACCCTCAAGGCTTGTCGTGGTGCCTTCATGAGCTCCGCTTTGGCTCTGGCCATTGCCTCGTACATGTCCTTGCATCCTCTGCTGCTGCTTCCACCTCTGGCCATTCTGTGCTACGACTCGTGCCTTCTCCGTCGCACCAACACACCTCAAAGTGCATCGACTTCCACATTGGCCTCCTTCGCTGCACGCTATACCCTCGTACTCGTGGCTGCCATCGCCATCTTGTTCGCCTTGTCATATGCTCTGATTGGTGACTGGTCATTCATCTCGTCCGTCTACGCCTCTCGTCTCCTGCTGCCAGACTTGACTCCCAATGTCGGCCTGTGGTGGTACTTCTTTATCGAAATCTTCGACTCGTTCCGCAACTTCTTCTTGGGCGTCTTTTGGCTGCACATGGCCTCGTATTCGCCTGCCCTCACGATCCGTCTTCGCGAACAACCACTAGCCGCCGTTGTGCTCTTGTGTGGCGTCTTCGCCATTTTCCAGCCATATGCCAATGTCGGCGACGCCGGCTTTTGGCTCTCTATGCTTTCCATGTATGGCCATGTTCATGAGCGTGAGTACTCTAGATTTCTCGCCCATCACAGCACCCCATGCAATCAGCTGACACTGAAATTCATAGTTTCACGATATGCTTTCCCTGCCATCAGTGCGCTTATATACACGACGTTGCTCGGTCCTGCCTTCTACTACCTCTGGGTGTATGCCGGCAGTGGTAACGCCAACTTCTTCTACGCCATCACTCTGGTCTGGAGTTTGGCTTTGTCCGTCATTCTGGCTGACATACTCTATGCCATTATCAGAGACGAGTGGGAGAAAGAGCGTCCTGAAATGAAGGGCAAAGAAGCTAGGCAAATATGAAACAACTCTCACTCTTACCCAGTGCAGATAAAAAGTCTAAATGAAAACAGTTCATAATCTTGATTCACCCTTGTTTCTTAGGATTGTATCTCAAGTACACTTCTCACTCAACACAATAGACGTTTTGAGACGGATAGAAAGACAAAACCGCTCTCACACAAAGAAAATCTATACAAAACTCGAGATATACCCAGAAACACAGCTGCTCACAAACGCTAAACAATGCCTTTACATGTCAATCAATCGCGATCGAACCAACGACTCCAACTGCCTTTGCTGCCCTCCGTGCCCGCAAACGCCTTTTCCTCATCCTCCCACTTTCTCCTCTCGACACTCCTCCTCGCATTCCACGCACGCACAAACCTCCACACCTCTGTATCAGCCAAATTCCAAGCTTCCACTGCATCGCGTATGGGAATGCTGTCGCGGGGGCCCTTGCCCTTGAGCACCGCACGCGCTTTCTCCAGGAGTGTGCCCTCGCGCACGAGTTCCACGGGATCAGGGACTTTGCCTTCTGGTTTGGGGGCTGGAGGGCGGCGTTCAGGACCCGGCACTGGGGTTTCGCTGTGGCCGGTGTCGAGAGTGGATTCGATTGTTGGGACGGGGAAGCCGAGGGACCAGGCGAGGTCTCGACGGAGCGCGGCGTTGTTTTCTTCGGACAGGTTTTCGGGGGTCAGCCAGAGGGAGCGGGCGCTGCCGTAGTGGGAAGCGACGGCGTCTTTGAGGTGAGGGATGCGTGCGAAACTGCTCATGCCTGTGCCCAGAAACTCTTTTGTTGCGGCTAGAAGCCATTCGTCGCGTTTGGTTGTGCGGCGGATGAAGCGGATGGTCAGGGAGTCGGTTTGGTGTTGGAGGGTTGCCATGGTGTAGGGGTGGGGCACGGTGCCGATGGTGAAGAGGTCGGAGGTGTTGCGGAAGTACATGGGTTGGCTGATGCGAAGAGGGTGGCTGCTCACGCAAGGAACACACTTTTGTTGGTTTGGCGGGCAGGACGATGGTTGCGGCGATTCCGTGCACTGTGACAGATTGCGAGCAAGTTCTATGGCTGGCTTGACAAGGGTAAACATGTGGTCTGGCAGCGGCTTCAAGACGGCGATGCCGCTGCTGAAAGAGTTTTGCCAGGTCGTGTGCAGGTGCGAGATGATGAGCTGAGGAAGCAGACGCAGGCCCTCGCGGCTCACGTCCTTGTCACTCGATGCCAGCTTCTCGGCAATGGTCTTGTAGTATTTGTTGATGTTCTTGCTCGAATAAAAGGCAATGGCTTTCTGGTTGTTGTCGACGCGTATGGTATCCTTGGATAGCATTTCGATGACGGACTTGGCCACAAAGGGCTTCTTAGCATTGAGGACCTGTTCGATGGCCTTGTTGATCTGGTCTTTGGGGCCGTCAAACAAGCCGCTCTCCAGACCCTCGTATCGCGTGAGCTGAGGATATTCGCCGCGACGCAGGTAGGAGAGCAGAGGATCGTTGTGTGGCGCCATGGGCAACGCGACATAGTTGGCCATGACACCGGTTCCCATGTTGCCCCATGCAAGCCAGCGCATCACGTCCGTCTTGAGCTCGTCTTCCAGCTCCAGAAGGGTTAACTTTGTATACAGAGGGTTGTTCATGGCTTCGGGGCGGCCCAAAACGACAGGCTTGAAGCCCTGAGCCCACCAAGCGCGTCTCCAGATCAGGAGAAGGTGGTGCACTGATTCGAGAGCCGTCTCGTCCTTGTACCAGTCGGCGTCGAAATACGTGTATACCGGGGGTCGTTTCGCCAGAGGGGGCAGCACCGCCCTGTTCTCGTCGAGCGTGATTGACGACGAAAATGGGTTCATCCACTTCCAGTCGGAGAACCATCTTGCCTCGCCGCTGGTGCTGTTGGCCTGCTCGGGTGGTGGTGAGTGTGCCGGCGTCCTGAACGGGTTGAGGCCTTGAGGCAGACTTGGTGTCTTGGGGAGGTATGAAGAGACTTTTCGCGCGCCCTGGTTGACTTCGTCGCGATAGGGTACATCGACGGTCGATTGGCCAAACAGGACGATGCAGAACAAGATGAACAGGGCCAGGCTGGTCACTATCTGCAGGCGCCGTGGCAGGTAAGAGCACGGGTTGTATGTGCGTGGTGCCATGATTAGCAGGACGGTTCGTTCAATTCGTGTCAAGTCATGCGTCGTCGTCGTCCGCGACTCTCCGTCCAGTCGTTCGCTTTGTCTTTGTAGAAATTGGTCGTCTCCTTGTGATTAACCGCGCGTCATGGGCTGAGAGCTTGGCCGAGCTGTTCGGAGGTGCCAACTCTTCTCCGCAGTCACCCTGTCTTGCCTAGCCTTGATATTATACTACCTTTTTCTTACTGGACTTGTCTTTCTATATGATATAGCCACCTCATTGGAAAGTGCCAGACAAGGTTGTTGAAGCGGGTTTGTGTTCTCCTGGGCTGAATTGCTCCCAGAACGATCAAATTGTACAGTCTTTGCTCCAACCCTAATGTACATGAAAAGAAACACCAATGTCCATAAATCCTCTATCTTGCCTGCTCCCGGTTCTTGGATAGAGCCTCGTCGACCCTTTGCTGGAATTGTTCTGGTCTGCTGTTTGTTGCTTCACTACCAAGGACATCGACAGACTCGAATGCTCCCTCCTCAATTGGCTGCTCTTCCTCGACTCCAAACTCAAGAGGCTCTCCTGACATCTCGGCATCAAGCAATTCGTCGGGCAGCTGGTTGAGCTCGGTAGCCAAAAGTCCGTAGTCGACCTCGGGCAGACCCAGCGCACGTCTCTGCTGGTTGAAGCGCTCCTGCACCGACTTTGTGGCCATGATCATGCAACGCAGTCTCCAACCCTCCATGCCTAGCGTCTTGATGCGTGCCGACTTGTCGCCCAGCAGGTACTCGTCCAATCCTCCGACCTTGTCGATTGTGCGCATGACTCTGGTGCTAACGCGAACACGAATGCGACGGTTCAGTGCTTTGGAGAAGAGAGCCTTGCGCTTGATGTTGGGGTACCAGCTCCTTCGTGTCTTGATCTCAGTCTTGCGTGATACGTTGTTGCCAAATTGGACGCGCTGGCCGCCGTAGAGACCCTTGTCGGATTGCTTGAACCACCGCGCGGGTCCGTAGGGGTATGGCGGTACGTCGGCGTGCACTTCGGCGAGAGCGTTCTTGTGTGACTTCCAGGCGAGGCTTGCGCTGGTTGTGAAGGTGCGAGCGGCGGGCGCAGCGTGAAGACACTGCGGCCGGAGTGAAGCGAACATTATGGCGATTGTGATGTGTAGTAGGTCGAGAGACAGCGGCGGCCTGTTGAACTAGGCCTGAGAGGTGGTTGGCCAAAGACAATATGCAGACCAAGTCGTCGTCTCCAAACGTCTACCAAAAGTGCATAGCGATTTCTGGACTTGTGCCTTGGCAGGGAAATCCTGTTGCCAACGATTGTGGGCAACATGAAACTTGGTCTCACTAAATACTCGGACTATCCTTCATATAGTTATCCTTCCTGCATCTTATGACCTGACTACCTTTGCTTGAACTTCTGTCCTGCTTGAGTATTTTCTATCAACGTCCGCTTGAGAATTCATTGTCACACTAGTTGCTCCACTCATGACAAGACGCCCGGCTCAAAGTCAAACACAGTAGCCATGTCAACGATCTTTCCGACATCTTCCACGAACTTGAGATGAGAGGGGTCTTTGTTCAGATAGTAGTCCCTGTCGGCCTCAGACTGAAACTCAGAGACGAAGCCATACTGAAGGCCATGCTGTACTAGTTAGCAGGGTAACCCTGACTCGTGCTGATGCTCTTACTGCGGCTCCCTCGGGGCTGTTATTCTTTCCGCCTCCGTACGATTTCATGTATGGTTGCTGTGTGTCAGGGTGCAGGCAAGTGTCTTTGAGTCCGATCATGCGGTTGCAAATCTATCAAGAGTTATGTGAGTGTTTGTCACAACGCACGAGTTTTGATTAAGCTTGACATACGTCTTCAACCACTGCCGGCTCAGTATCCTCCTTGAACTTGAACAACACAATGTGAACAATCGGCATCCTGAGAGAATTTATAGAAGATCTCGAGAGTGTGTTCTCTTGTATGAACAAGAAGAAGATCGAGTTGCAACATGTGAGTGATCTATCTGATGATGACGTTTGGCTCTCGGACTTGAAAGTCCCGAGATGCATCTCCTCAATCCACCTCCGACACCAAACGTCTTGTCGCAAGATACAGTAACTCCGTTCTGACCTGCAGTCATGGTAGAAAGCTAGAACTACGCGTCACTGGAGCGTGTTATAATCTGTAGGCACGATCTTCGCCAGACATCGACGCGGTATACGTTAGACAACACGATGAGTGGCTCGTCACACGACCAGCCAGTTGACCTGGTCATTCGATTCACTGCTGCTATACCAGATGTCGTAATAAGGGTGCCTTCTGCGAAGTTGACTACACCTTTGGGTCTACGACAACAGATCAGATTGCAATTACCCGCCTCGTACGCTGCGAATCGCCTACGTCTCATCTCGGCGGGAAAGGTGCTACCTGACGCGACGGCACTTTCGAAGTGTATCAACATTCCTCCACCACCTCCTCGCTCGAAGAACGACTCGGTTGGAGCAAAAGACAATACCAAAGGCAAGGCTCCTGCAGAGAGCACCGTCTCGAGGGTCTACATACACTGCTCAATTGGCGACGCTCTGACCACAGAAGACATTGCTTCTGAAGCAGAGGCTGCCGAGAACGCCGACAAAGCACTCTTGACAGATGCTCAAGTCGAATCCGCTCCAGCACAGAGTCAAGATGCTACCACGACCTCGTCCGCACCCGCTCCTCGAGGGTTTGACCGCCTTCTTTCCGCTGGCTTCTCTGCTGGAGACGTAGCCAACCTCCGTGCACAGTTCATGGCCATTCAAGCACATACCCATACCCCCGACACGATGCCGACAGGAGACGCACTTCGCTCGCTGGAAGAAAGATGGCTCGACAATGACCCTGCAAATGCTGCAAACGGCGGAGCTGCAGGCACGGACGAAGAAGGTGGATTGGAAGACATGCTCTGGGGAAACCTCATGGGTTTCTTTTGGCCCATCGCTGCTGCGTGCTGGTTGATGCGTGAAGAAGGCATTTGGACTAGGCGCATGCAAATCTCTGTACTCAGTGGGTTGCTGGTCAACCTTACCTTTGGCTTTCTGAGAATCACGTCTTGAGTATGCCAAACAAAGATTACCGTAATGATTCATACTCTCAAGAACGCAAACGCGTTCGAGTATACGCAGGCGCAACTTCGGTGGAGTCACCCAGTCGCTCCTTCCTCAACCACGGTGTCTAAGCTTCGTCATCTCGAAACAGTCTGGAAAGCCTCATTGACCTCTTGTGCTCGATCATCAACCGCTCACTCATTTATACAGCCCTAGATTCATCATCACCTTCGCAGAGCAAGCACAATGGCTCCCAAGAAGCCCCTCAAGAAGGCCGTCAAGAAGAAGCCACCCCCAAAGCCGAAGCCGCTTGTCAAGACGCCCGTTAAAAAGCCTGGCAAGAAGGGTGTCCGGATGCCGAGCAAGAAGCCTATCAAGAAGCCACCTCCCAAGAAGCCAAAGCCGCCTGCAAAGAAGAAGTCTCCAACAAAGAAGCCAGCAGCCAAGAAACCAGTCAAGAAGCCGCCGGTGAAGAAGCCTGCTGCGAAAAGACCCTCTACGAAGAAGCCAGTTAAGAAACTACCAGCAAAGAAGCCCTCTGCTAAGAAGCCTTCGCCATCCAAAAAGCCCGACAGGAAACCTAGCAAGAAGCCGCCACGTCTGAAGAAGCCCGACAAGAAGCCACCACCTGTGAAGAAATCCGACACTAAGCCAGAGCCAGTCAAGGAGTCTGACAAGACCAACAAGAAGCCCGAGAGCAAGCCGCGGTCTGTCAAGATGTCTGACAAGAAACCTGTGAAGAAGACATCCCCAGCAACAAGCCGAAGCCCTCCAAGCCCTCGTGGAAGGCAATTCTCAAGAACCCTTTCAAGAGGAAGCCACCATCTGACAAAAGGCTGGATCCCGACAAGAAACCACCGCCAGCCAAAAAGCAGCCCTTGCCTAATAATGAATCACTGCCAGACAACAAGAAACCACTTTCAAACAACAAGAAACCACTGTCAAACAAGCAGCCGCCAGCTGACAAGAAACCAACACCAGACGGGAAGTCAAAATCACCTGATTCACCTCCCGCAACACCGTCCTGGAAGTCAGGGCTCAAAAACCCCTTCAACAAGAAGCCAGGTCCCGCTGGCAAGGCACCGCCAAGTGACAAGTCAACGCCAGCCACCGTTCAGAATTCACCTTCTACAAAAAAGCCACAGTCTGACTTGAAGCAGACGCCGGCTAAGACAACACCACCCGACAAGAAGTTACACCTTCCAAGCTTGTCCCCCAAAGCACAGCCATGGAAACCGGTTCTCAAGAATGCCTTCGACGAGAAACCAGTGCAGCAAAATACTTCTCCAGGGCCATCATCCAGTAGACCCTCGTCTCAGGCTCCATCTGTCACTAGGAGCTTGCCTCGATGTGGCAAAGTCAGGTCGATGCTGCCGTCCAACCAGATCAATGGACCAATACCTTCTCCTCAAGATCTCCGATTAGCATGGATGCTTTTACCATTCGCTCCGGCTGCTTCGAGCGCCTTGGCTGGTGCCGATACCCCAAGAGTTCTGGCGACGCTCTTGTTGAGCCTTCTGACTCTGAATGTCGGTGGCGCCATGTTGGCGGCTGTAGACGTTCACAAAGGGGAAAACGCATCCTCGTCGGCCAACACAATTTCTTCAAGCAATGTGTCTTCTTGGAGCAATACCTCGTCGGGTGGGTTTTCCTCCCCAAGCAATGCGACTTTGAAACAGGCAAATCAATATTCCTCAACAAACAATGTCTCGTCAGCATACGCCGGTGGCTCATCTTCCACGAACAATGCGACATCTACACACGCAGGTGACTCTTCTTCAGCACTCAAGAACAACAGTAGCAGCAGCAGCGTCAACAACTCTTCGTCGTCTAGCGATTGGAGCACGGTTTCGTCATCGAACTCAAGTTCTTCTTCGTCCTCAGTTTCTTCGTCCTCAGTTTCTTCGTCCTCAGTTTCTTCGTCCTCAGTTTCTTCGTCCTCAGTTTCTTCGTCCTCGGTTTCTTCGTCCTCGGTCTCTTCGTCTTCAAGTTCATCAAGCTCATCGTCGGTTTCTTCCTCGTCCAACAGTTCCAGCAGCTCCAGCAGTTCGAGCAGTTCAAGTAGCTCAAGCTAGCACGATGGAGGAGCAAATGGGCGTAATATTATTTTATACTTCAATCGAGTTGCCTAGTCCACATCCTGATATTCATCATTTCTGAACACGTGCGTTTAAACCGTAGTACATACTATCAAAATGGACCAATTTCGAGATCATACAACCGGTTTTGTGAATATTTGCGTAAAAGATCGTGACCCATAAGCTGTGAAATATCATGACTTGAATGCCCATCTCTACCTCCTTTGCTCTTGCTGCCCAAAACGTATAATCTAGAACAGCCAAGACAGGAAAGTTCTGTAGAACCAGCCGCCATCACGCTTGGCATCCTTCTCATGCTCGACAGCCTTCCAGTACTCTTCATCACGATCAAAGACATCCTTGCCAGTGAACAAATCAGCCTCGTGGGGCTTGATACCCTTGCTCTTCTTGATGAACTTGTAACCAAAAAGAAGGATCAGGTACAGAGGAATACCGAGGTATCCAGTGATGAAGTTCTTGTAGTCAAAGTTACCATACGTCTTCTTGTCGTGGGTGAATGCGGCAAAGTTTTTGGTGAGGGCAATGAGACAGCACCAGAAGAGAGAAAAGTAGGAGCCCCAGATACCGAGGGGTGCGGCGTAGGGCAGCTGCTTGGGGGTAACGCCTTGGGCTTTGCAAGCGCGGCGGAAGTAAATGTGGGTGACGAGGATGGAAATCCAGGTCAAGAGACCGAAGATGGTGGTCAAGTTGACAAAGTAGCTGAAGATTTCCTTGCTGCTGGATGAGACGTTCATGTATGCCAGCAAACAAAAGCAAGTCGAGAGGCCGAGAGAGTAGTAAGGTACACCGCGCTTGTCGGTCTTGGCCAGGATCTTGGGTGCTTGGCCACGGAGAGCGAGACCGTGGATAGTGCGACTGGCGATGTAAAGATCGGAATTACATGCACTGAAGACGAAGATCAGGATGCAAGCGTTCAAGAATCCGGGAAGACCTTTGATGCCAGCAAGCTGGATGGCGACGACGAAAGGCGATGCAGCGGCAGAGTTTGATTGCTTGGTAGCAAAAGCGAGCTTGTCGCTGTTGTACGGCACAATCATGCCAACGAGGAGAACAGACAGGATGTAGAAGAAGACAATACGGAAGAAAGTCAATCTGATGGCCTGGAGTACGGATGTGGTCAGTACTGAGTTTTCCATAACATGCATCGTAACTCACTCTAGGGATGGTCTTGCGAGGGTTCTCGGCTTCGCCGACGGTTACACCAACCAACTCAGTTCCAAGGTAGGCGAACACAGCGGTGACCATTGAGCTCCATAGTCCATAGAAGCGACCAGCTGCGCCTTCGCCTTTGTACTCTTTGAAAGCTCCCTGCAATATTGTCAGCGCCGGTCTTTCGCGAAAGGATGAGATATTACTCACAGGATTGCTCCAGTAGCGGAAGCCCTTTCTATCGCCGTCAGGGCCACCTCCAAGTGCGAGGACAAGAGACAGGATAATCATGCCGCAGACCACGAGGACCTTTACCGATGAGAGCCAGAACTCGAATTCTCCAAAGAAACGGATGCCCAGGTAGTTGATGGCGACAATCGCAATCAAGAAAATCGTGATCCAGACACCAGGATTGACTTTATCCGCATCAACCCAATACGATATGACTAGCGCCGCAGCCGTCAACTGATTAGGCGTGACAATGATGTATTTGAACCAATAAGTCCATCCGAGAGCAAAACCAAGAGCGGGGTCGCAGAAGCGCGAAGCGAAAGGCGAGAAACCGCCAGCAACAGGAATCCAAGCAGCCATCTCACCGACGGCAGCCATGACAATCCAGACGAGAAGACCAACGAAACTGTATGCGATCAAGATGGATCCGGGACCAGCTTGTGCAAGAGCTTTGCCGGTTCCGATGATAAGTCCCGTACCAAGTGCACCACCTACGGTCGGTTAGCATCTAATGATTCCCCCTGCACATCGATGCAACCTACCAATGGCAATCATAGAAACCTGTCGTGAGTGCAGACCACGCTGGAGCTGCTCTCCGGGAAGGTCATTCGAGGTCCCTTCCTTGATAGCAGTGATATCTTGGTTCTCATAGTCGTAGGAGGCAGTCTTTGCGATCTCAGGATCGGGTCCTCCCTTTTCGTAGGAAGCCATAACGAAGGAAGTTGCACCACGAGGTCAAGACGTGGGGGACTGTGGGGAATCTGGAGAAAAACATGCGATCAGCTCTAGGGATCTTTAAAGAAAACTGCTCTCTGAGACTAGAGGGGCATATTACGTACAGGCAAGGATAGAGAAGAGGTTGCCCAGCAATTGGTCAACGTGGAGACCGATACTCTTGCCAAAAAGAGCAATCTCTCACTAACGAAAATTCCCTAGTGCCGTGAAGGATGTGTATGTGAGGAGAGGGTGGAAGAGAGAAAAGGAAAGGAATGCATCAATGTTATGGAAGACGACACATTCGTTGATATCGCTGCCCAGAACGCCATGGCTATAGTTGCTGGAATATTTCTTCTTATCAGCCACAGGAGAGGTCACCCGGTGAACTATTGGAGATGTTCCTTTTCCATGACCCCAGGGTGTTATCACATTGTTACTTGTAAGCGCCAAGGATACTTCCCCAACCATAGCAGTACGCCTTACCACGCCGTGTGCGCCCTACACCTGACTTGAGGGCTGAGAATTTTTGCACGGACGGAACAATGTGACACTGAAGGGCAACGATTGCTTGGAAAGGCGGCCGAGGCTCACAAAACCGTGCCAGCTTATCAGGCCGAACTCGCAGGCGAATACCGACTGGTGCAGCGGTGCTGTTCAGTGAACCGATACTATGGGTGATATGCACTTGGCAGCTCCGCCAAGGTCTTGGTAAGATAAGAGAGCTTTCAAGTTAGCCGACATAGAAGGAAAGAGTTTGCTATGCTTGTGATATTGAAGCAAAGAAGCGCAAGCATGGCTCGAGAGTTGCTGTGTTGTAAGATGAAGTTTGGAGAATGTAGTCGCCCTCACAGCCATGCTTCAAGAAAGTCCGACCAGAAGACCTTGCACCAACTTGAGCGAGGTCAGATCTCCACGCTTTGTACCCCGCATTTCCGCGACTGTCATTACCTAATAAGCGCTTGTACACGAAGAAACCTCAGGGTGAGTTGGGACGATTTCGACACATTCCTGAGGAGAGCGAGAGCACGCAAATGCTTGCCAACTGACCTGAGATGTATTATTTGGGAATGACAGTGTTTGAGCAGGAAGTTCAGTGCCGACATGGGAGCTCGAATCGGGTTTCTCTTTTCCACTCCACGATGATGTACAGCCATCGCTTATATCGAATCTGACCTTTGTGTCCATCAGTAAGACCCCCTGAAGGTTACTGTCAAAGTGACCAACCTCGAAGCTTTTCGCGGATGTGTCTGCTACCTCACCATGTGCTAGCGTCTATGACCCCCTTCTCCTCTCACAGGTGTTAAGGGAAGTGTACACTTCGAAAAGGTACAGTTCTTCCCCGAAGCGGATGAGCAGCCAAAGAAAGCCGCTAAATGCTGGCGTGCCACCAAGCGAATCCGAGTTCGACATTTACGTATTTCTTCTTCTGACAATAGATCCCTACGCTCACGATCGCGGTTATTGGCGCCCAGATCCTCCATGCTCGCTCAACGACAAGATGCCCGTTATTGTGTGTAGCGGCCTTACCGCTTCTCAAAACTGTATGACGATGCTCCATCTGTCATTAGGCTACCGCCCGTGGTCACTGCAATTGACGACAATGGGATGTGTACAGAAGTAGACGATGGCTAATCGTATGATTTGTCCACGTCAAAGGAGGTTGCGGAAGGAAGACATTTTGGTGAAGGTTACGCAAAAGGAGTCTAGGACATTGATGTACAGTTGTCAAGCGCAGCGAGTATGTTCGCAAAGGAAT
The DNA here is from genome assembly GCA_023848605.1 of Aureobasidium sp. EXF-10728. Taxonomy (NCBI): domain Eukaryota; kingdom Fungi; phylum Ascomycota; class Dothideomycetes; order Dothideales; family Saccotheciaceae; genus Aureobasidium; species Aureobasidium sp. EXF-10728. The sequence continues at coordinate 143,719 of SWBG01000007.1, forward strand.
TGTCGTGAAGAACCAGACGTCTATCATGAATTGCTGCAGTAAAAGTGATGGTCCGACGAGTGAAGTTGGACGTGGCTGAAAGTCGCTTGGCACCCACGGATGACTAAGCCGGTGCGAAAATCAGCGAGCAAAGTTCGATTTTGAAATCTTGACCGAACAGCGCAGCGACCACCGACGACGACAATCCTCGACAATAGTAAGAATCACCCCTCATGCTGCTGGTATGAGCGACGGGCAATGTGGCTTGGGCATATGGCTTGCAATTATCCCCTGGACACCGACGGCTACGACGACAATCGCGTCTCGCACACGACATTTTGATCGCCTATCACTGTGCGCACCACGCGCACAATCACCAGAGATACCAAGGTCGTCGACACAGGAAGACGAGCTCGCAAGAGACGTCTTTGATGGCTTGAAAACTTCTCTGCGCTTCCCACGTCGCACTCGACAAACAATTCTCAACCACAAAACACGCACACAGCCTTCACTTCTCACGCTCGTTTACGCCAGCCAGTCGCCCAAGAGATCAGCGCAGCCATATCGCCCAACGCACAGCCTAGCCGACTGCCACACAGCCTTCATCTCACTGAATCCCTCGTACTGACCAAATTCTCAGAGCCACCATGAAGCTTAACATTTCGTACCCCGCCAACGGCTCCCAGAAGCTCATCGAGGTTGAGGATGAGCGCCGTCTCCGCGTCTTCATGGACCGCCGCATGGGTCAGGAGGTTCCCGCCGACTCTGTCGGTGACGAGTGGAAGGGTTACGTCTTCAGAATCACCGGTGGCAACGACAAGCAGGGTTTCCCTATGAAGCAGGGTGTCATGCACCCCACCCGTGTCCGTCTGCTTCTTGCTGAGGGCCACTCGTGCTACCGCCCCCGCCGTACCGGTGAGCGCAAGCGCAAGTCCGTCCGCGGCTGCATCGTTGCCATGGACCTGTCCGTCCTCGCCCTCTCCATTGTCAAGCAGGGCGAGAACGACATCCCCGGCCTGACCGACGTTGTCCACCCCAAGCGTCTCGGCCCCAAGCGTGCCACCAAGATCCGCCGCTTCTTCGGTCTCAGCAAGGATGATGATGTGGGTACCCCCCTTTCCATCGTCGCCAGTCCAGAGATCAAACATCTCCATGGACTGAGTCTGAATGTACAAGTATACTGACTGTGTTGTGAAATAGGTCCGCAAGTTCGTCATTCGCCGTGAGGTCCAGCCCAAGAAGGAGGGTGCCAAGCCCTACACCAAGGCTCCTCGCATCCAGCGCCTGGTCACTCCCCAGCGTCTCCAGCACAAGCGTCACCGCATGGCCCTCAAGCGCCGCAACGCCGAGGCCTCCAAGGACGCCGCCGTATGTCTCTTCTGTTCCCATCCTTGTCGCAGCCTCTCTAACACAATCGCAGAACGAGTACGCCAACATCCTTCACAAGCGTGTTGCCGAGGCCAAGAGCCAGCAGCAGGAGATGAAGAAGCGCCGTGCTTCCTCCATGCGCAAGTAAATTTGCCATCTCAACGCAGAGTAGGATGGGTCAAGCTCCGAGGCTGGCTGGCTAAGACGCAAGACATGCAAGTCGTGTCTACAGGTCAAGAGTCATGTGCCATGCAAAAACGGCTTCGTGAGAGTCGGGATATGGTCGTCACTGGAATGTCCAATGAATCAAAAGCGTTTGGGAGTTTTTCGTTTTCTGAACAATGCTCTTCAACATTCCATCAAGGTCTCTCAAAAAACTTGTTCAAAAATTTTCATGTTTTTCAAAACTTTCTCGCTGGGACTATGTCGCTTATGATACCCAACAACTGGATTTCTTTTGTTACTATTCTGCATTTCTGTTCCCGTGTGATTGTACATCCAGGTTTGCCATTGCATTCCTCGCGACCGATCACCACTCTCGTCAACATTATCATGCGTTCATGCTGAGACCTTGTCCACTTCATCCGCTCTAAAAAGTCTCAGCATCCTCCTCAATAGGCACCAACTCACCCTTGCCCTTGAACTTCTCCTTGATATCCGCCTGCTCACTCAACATAAACCTCTCGACCTGCGAGCCCTGCTTTGCCAAACCCCTCCACCTCTCAAACACCTCCTTCTCCCTCTTATCACCCCTAGCCTCTTTGGCATTCTCCCAATGGCCCTTGGAAAACGCAATCAGAGTGGTGATTTTCTCATTCTTGATATCGTAGACCAAAGAGCAGATTGTGCCCGTTTCTTCCAACCAATTGCATTGCCAGAGTTCGCCGGGACGGATGCATTGGTAAGTGCAGGTTTGGTAGTTTATGCGGCCGGCCATGGGGCCACCGTGGATGGCATCTTTTTGGTTGTTAGTGCTGAGTGGAGCTTTTGGGGGTGTGGAGTAGGCAAGGGGAGTGAAAACTTACAGACTATGCGATTGGAGGAGAAGAACCACATCTCGTAGCGCCATTTTTCTGGCGTGCCGTCTGGGGCTTGAGCGGCATAGTCGTAGATCAAGTGGGTGTCTTTGATGTCTGTGTCAAAGGAAGAGTGTAGAGATGTGTTTGTGAGAAAAGTAGGGAGGGTCTTGGAGTCTGCCATGGTTTGCTTGTATCTTGATAGGAATGTAGGTCCGACTGAGAGCTTGGGTAGCTTCAATAACAGATGAATGAATCTTGTTATCCAATCTTTTTGGAGAGGTGTTGTTTTAACTACTTATATTCAACGAGCTCGAAGAACTGCCGGATGCTCTTGCCTTGGAGCTCGTTTGAGTTTCTGTCGCTCTCATGACGTCTCGTTGCTTTCCTTGTCCATGTCCGGATGCTTCGGCAGACAACGGCGTGAGGACGAAGCATGCTTCGCAGTAGCTCGGGCCGAGGGACCGACCTCACTCCCACTCGAGGTAGAAAGCCGTCTTGCTTTTACCGATTCTTGGCCACACTCTTTTGAAGACCAGATCCTCCTCACTGATGCCACCACGGGTCGGCATGGGGGTGCTGCAGAGCGAGGAAATGAGGACGTTCTTGTTTGGTCTGCCGTGCTCCTTGACAACAAGCATTGCGCTTTTCAACATCGTAACCTTTCGTTTCTTCGATGGAGAAGGGGCGTCTTCGGCGTCGGGGACTTCCAGTACTGCAGCTGCCGGCTCGCTGCCATGCTGGAATGGACAGCTGTCTCTTGTGTTCATGTCCTTGCTGGTTCGGGGAGGTGCCATCTCACCCCTCAATGTGCGAATCTTGGGTTTCACCTTCTTATTGGTGCTTGTCTTTGACATGAGGCGGTCAAGGAGGGCCATGCGAAGGACATAAGACACAACATCGTATCTTTTGTCCAGGTTTGTGCGCAATTCATTGCGTTGTTTTTGTTGTGTCTTGTGTCCAAAGTCTCGCTTCCATACGTCGTGTTCGGCCAAGTTTTTTCTCACGTCCTGGAACTCTAGCTTGAACTCGTTGTTACCATTGTTCAACATCCACAGCAGGGGCTTGTCTCTAGCCTTGCATAGGAGCTCTACATTCTGGTAGATGTCTCGTCTGGTTGGGTACGCGGCCTTGACACGAAGTGCTTCTCTCATGTCAAACTTCATGTCTCTGATGTCGTTCTGTGTGAGATTGAAACGTCTCCGCATCAACTGTGGCACAGGCGAAACGGTCATGTTTAAGGGTCTGATCCAATGGGCAAAGCTCTTCTACCGCGGCCAAGTCCCTAAAGAAGTTTGCTAGTATCCACACTAATCTTGGTACTGGTCCAGCTCGTCCATCGCTCTTCCAGATCACATGGGAGCCAAATAAGCTATGGGTCAGAGAGCAGGCGGCGCTCACAAAGGTCCTCTACGCTCTTCGTCAGGAGGTTGCTCCTCTTGCAGTCGACCCTGGTCCTCATGTCAACATGCGCAAGCCTTCTATCGCTCTTTCCCTCCAGATACACAGCGAGAGTCGTCACGGGCACTATGCAAGCCTCGCGTTGTCACATGATAGTACCTTCCTGCCCTTTATTGCTTCCTCGATCGTGTCTTTTGCGCCCCCCCTTTCCCCTAACCATCACACTCTCTTACTGTTCCATAACACCTTGCTACAACAGCAGACTTCACCGAATATACATCCAACATGTCTTCCAACAAGCAAGGAGAATAGGACATCCATGCAGTATAGGCTGCCATCAAACACGACCTGCCCTTGACCAGCCATCACACACAACCAGGTTCGTAAGCTCATCAAAGTGCTGCCAAACATGGTTCTGTCTAAGGGGGCCATCAAACGTCGGTGCAAGACCGTGCTCGCACGCATTAACAAGCAGTAAGATATCATCATTTCCATTAGCATCCAAACTGACCATCCCAGGACCACTGTTAAGACGTCAAGAAATACCACCGCCCTCCAAAGCACCTTGCCAGCACCACAGAAGATGCCGCCTCATTTGCCAACGACGACGATGATGATCCCGCAATGCTGCCTCTCAGCAAGCAGGGCGTCAAACGCAAGTCTCGGTCCTTCGTTGCTCGCCAATCTCACAGCAGCGATGACCAGCCTCACAGCAGCGACGACCACATTGCCACTGATGAAGCCCAGAGCCCTCCTTCGAAGCGCAACCGGCCTAACCCATCATCTCGTCTCGATCACTCGACCTCGTCACATTCATCGCATCGGCCTGCCATACACGACGAGTCCTCTCGTCACAAGGGCACGGCGTCACAGAGCCATCCTTCCCGACGTGATGAGTCCTCGCTTCGAAGCGAGGTGCTCTTGCCTCAGCCTCTTCGTCACAATGGCACAGCTTCCATCGACCATCCTTCCGGACGCGCCGAGTCTGCTGTTCACGAGCCATTGCCGTTGCCTCAGCCTCTTCGTCACAAGGACACAGCTTCTTCCCGCAACGGACCTCTTCCCAAGACGAGTAACACCACATTCGCCCAGGATCGCCCGTCTGGTTCTGATTATACGCCCGACACCTCCGACCACGACCAATACGAAGCAGCATTGCTCGACAGCAGCTTAATGTCAACGCCTCGTGAGGACGTCCATGCGTCAACGCCTCGTGCCCATCATGGTTCAAAGCGTCGCCGTGTCTCTCGTGTCGACCACTTCGATTTTGATGGTGCACCATCGACCACAACAGAGTCCGAATTTGATATTTCTGACATTGAAACTTCTACGGAACTCGACTCTCAGGACAGCTCCATCTCTTCTGTCGATCAAAAAGCCACGCAGTCTTCCGATGTCAGCCAATCTCTTCAGTCGCCCGTCTCCGAGGAAATGAATCGTCCATATACCACCAAGATCTCTCGGGTCATGGAGAAGACTGCGTCCACATTTGTCAAGAGAGGCGTCTTCGCTTGTCCAGTCTCCGTCTGTAATCACAGATTCAGTCCACGCGACACCCTTGCAGATATGTGGCAGCACTGCGCAGACCCTTCCCATCAAGTTGCACTGTATCGAGACAACCATCTTCCCTATGAGATGGCGTGTGAGATTGGCTTCTCCGATACTCTTGCTCGCCTCTGTCATTACGGTGGTCCGAACTGCTTCCGTCAGGTCCAGCCATCCTTGGTTTGTCCCTTTCCTAGTTGCAACTACCGGCCTCCTGTCGAGCTTGGTCATCACGCTAACGACTAATCTGTTTTCGGCAAGCACTGGACAATGTTCCACGGCAAGGCAGCCTACAGCATGGCCGACACGCCCTTCAAGGATTCTGTCTGCAGGCTTGGATTCATGAGGTACAAGGATATGCTATATCACCAGATGGGCGGCGTTAGTGTCACTTGTCTCTACCAGGACGGAATGCCAACCTCACACCACGTACTTTGACACACAAGCAAGCGAAAGTCATGTAAAATTTCGATATTCTCGTCCATACGTGCGTGCGTAAATTATCTAGTAAATACTAGTTGCATAATCGTCCAGACATGCGGAAATAATGGTCCACTAAACAGTGGTCTTCTCCTCCTGATGAATGGTAATCGAGCCCTTCCTCTCGACCTCTTCGACACGTCTCTCGAGCTCGCCGGTAGCAAAGCCCTTGCGACCACCAGCAGCAGTTCCGGGCACAAACAGAGGAGCTTGCGTAAAGAGATAATTCATCTCCTCGAGCGGGCGACCGGCAGTCTCAGGCAGAATGGCCCAGAAGAAGAGAGCATTGGTAAAGTTGCACACGATAAAGACAATATACCATCTCCAGCCAATACTAGCGATAGCCACCGAGGTAGTCTGCCCAATCATGGTGTTGAAAGCAAAGGACACCATCGTGGCGATCGAAACACCCTTGGAACGGGTCCTGGTGTCGAAGATTTCGGCGGGGATGATCCAACTGAGTGGGCCACATGTGGCGGAGAAGGAAAAGTTGTATAGCCAGCAGCCGACGACGATGAAACCCCAACCAGCGCCCTTGTTCGATTTTGAAGGGTCGTTGGCGTCTGGGGGGAATTTGGCGAGTAGGACGGTTGCGACGATGAAGCAGAGGGCGTTGCCGATGTTGCCGAGGATGAGAGGCCAGCGACGGCCGAATTTGTCGATGAGCATCAAGCAGCAGAACTGTGCCAGCAGAGCGATGAGAGAAGAGATGGCTTGGTACTTCAGCGTGTCGTCTCCAGAGATGCCGATCTGAGCAAAGATCTCGACCGAGTAATACTGAATGACGGACACACCAGTCATCTGGACGGATGCTTGAAGGGCGACAGCGATGAATAGGCGACGGAAGCTGGACTTGTTGGTGAAAAGCTCCATATAAGACTTTGCTTCGTGCTCTTTCTCGTAGGTGACAGCGTCTTGAATAGACTCGAATTCTGCGACAACCCAGGCGTCTTGAGTGTTGCCGTGAGAGTGTAGTTTGGCGAGAGTCTGAAGACCCTTCTCAGTTTGTCCATTTGACATAAGCCACTACTTTTGTGTCAGCTCTGTTGTCGAGTCATAGCGATAGACTGATACGTACTCTAGGGGACTCGGGGAAGAACAGGATTAAAGCAGCGAGAAGTACGGCAGGCAGCATTTGAACACCGAGAGGGATTCTCCATTGTCTGCTGTCGTGGTTTCCATATGACGTGTAACATCCATAGGCGGCCCAAGAAGCGACAAATGCACCAATACCCAACATGAACTGTTGGAGAGATGTAACACGACCGCGGATAGAGGGATGCGCTAATTCAGCCTGGTACAGAGGGATAATCATGACCAGCATACCAACACTGTGTAGAAGTCAGTGAAAAGTACAGGCCGAATGCGGAGCTTTTTCAAACTTACCCAAGACCAGCAATAGCACGGCCAGCGTAGAGATAGTGCAGGTTCTGAGCAGCAGTCTGGAGGGCTCCACCAACTATGAAGACAATCGAGCCGATGAGGATAGTCATCTTTCTGCCGAGCTTGTCACCGCATGGGCCAGCGAAGAAAGCACCAAAGAAAGCACCACCAGTGAACACACTGACGACAGCACCAGTCTCGTTAGAATTAGGATTGAACTCATTGTTGAAGGACTTGGAACCGATGGCGCCAGCGATGACACCGAGATCATAACCGTAAAGTACAGAGCCCAAGGAGGCAAAGACTGAGACGAGGAATTGATACCACTTTGGAGGCAACGCCATGGTGAACAGATAGTATAGTGAAGGCTGAAGATGATCAAAGATAAGTCGCCATGGTGGGCCACTTCTGAGATATATATACAGGGACGATCACAACTGTAGGGTTTGGTTCCGTCCAACCGGACGTGTTCCTTCCTACGGCAGATATTGATGTCGCATGTGCTACAAGACTCACATATCAGCTCGATGTAGCGGTAGGTCTTGTGGGTGGCGTTTCCAGCATCATGAAGACGCCTCCCCGGTGGGACCTCATAGACGCTTCCTTGTCATTTCGGTCGCCTATTTGCACCAGGACATTCACAACGAAGTAGACGGTTGCAAGTCACTCGGCGCGGTACTCGGTGAGATGCTTGTGGGGTTGATGCAAGTAGCGTGGAGAGTGGCGGAGAAAACATGGAGTCGGCAAAGGCGTCCGGAGAAACCTTCGGCCAGTATGCCTCTACATCGCAAACCCTAAGATCCATATCAACTTCTTGACGCCGAGGTGTTCGCAATGAGACCTGTTTTCGGGCAAGCTGCTCATATCAACCACATCTACCGACCAGGAAGTAGTTTTTCCGTTCTCTTTCGGCACCTCGTTCCTGCCAAGTTGTGCATCTCATCGTGGGAAGGATTCATGAAGGATCTTGTACCTTGGCGAACGACTGAACATCTGATCGTCGCTGCCGTTTGGATATATGTCGATCACCAGACCTTCAACCGCAGAGTGGACGCCCCTCGCGGATAATTACGAGTAAAGAAGCAATTCTATTGGCGAGATGCTGCACAAGAGCTGCATATCAAGACTCTTGCTGCGACTCGGGCCTTTTCGCTACATGCCTGAATACAGAGATGCCGAAGCCATGGGACGAAACTGTGGGCCACCATTGAATTGCTCCTTCCACCGAAACTGCGATCATGTGGTGAATAGAAACGACAATTTAGGACTGAAGCTTTCCTGGTGCAGAACAGGTATCTTCTCTTCGTACCTCTTTGGGCTGGCTTTGTTTATTGTAGAGATCTCGGACTTACGAAAGAGCATTGCAAATCATCTAATCGTCACTTCCCCAAGCACAAAGTATGGCAACTTTCACCAAGATCCCGGATTCTGAGACCCCTGTGGTCTCGGTCAACCATCTTAACAAGATTGCAAAGATCAACGACAATGTTTATGGAGGCTTCACCGAGTATGTCAATACCGTCTGCTTCGTCTATACATCGGCTGACATACTGAAAGGCATATGGGACGCTGTATCTACGGCGGCATCTACGACCCCGGCAACCCCCTTTCAGACGAGAATGATTTCCGCAAAGACGTGATCGAAGCCTTCAAGGATCTCAACTGCCCTGTTGTGAGATATCCTGGCGGCAACTTTGTAGCTACCTATCACTGGCTCGATGGCGTCGGTCCCAAGGACCAGAGACCCGTGAGGTGAGTCTCTGTCTACATATCCCGACTCGAAACTCATGCTAATGTCTCTCAGACCAGAGCTTGCTTGGCTTGGTGAGGAAAGCAATCAGTTTGGCACTGATGAGTTCTTGAAGTGGTGCGAGGTCGTTGGCACCGAACCTTACTTTGCCCTAAACTTTGGCACTGGCACATTGGACGAGGCTTTGGGCTGGCTGGAGTACTGTAACTCTGACAAGAATACATACTACGCTAACCTAAGACGCAAGAATGGTCGTGACAAGCCTTACAACGTAGGTCAAACTTTGTCTGGAATTTGGGAGGTATCGTTAGCTGACGCTTTGTTAGGTCAAATACTGGGCTCTTGGAAACGAGATGTGGGGGCCATGGCAGGTTGGCCAGATGACCAAGGAGGCATACGCAGACAAGGCCTACCAATGGGCCAAGGCCATGAAACTGCTAGACCCCAGTGTCGTTCTGATCCTCTGCGGCGAGACTGGTTACAGCACCTGGGACAGCTACGTCCTAAAGGAGTGCGTGAAATGGGACACCCACACTCTGGGCGGCAGCACAACCGCCTCGCTCATCGACATGCACAGTATCCACATCTACACGGCCTCAAACGACCACTTGAAGAATGCAACAGCGCCTCGTAGTGCTGAGCGTGCTATCGAGATCACCGGAGGTCTAATCGATCTCGTCCGTATCGAAAACAAGGTGCCGTACACAGTGCCCGCACCCACCATCTGCTTTGACGAATGGAACGTGTGGGACCCCGTACGTGCTCCCGGTGACATTGGCGCGGAGGAGAAGTACACACTCTCGGATGCACTTGCCGTTGGAGTCTGGCTGAACGTCTTCATCCGTCAAGCCAAGTATATCGGCATGGCAAACATTGCTCAGAGTGTCAATGTCATTTCCCCTCTCATGACAACCAAAGACGGCATTCTCAAGCAAACAACATGGTGGCCGCTGCTGCTGTTTTCCAAGTACATGCGTGGCTGGACCGTGGCAGTCAATGTACGCTGTGGTGAGTACGAGGGCGAGACGGAGCCTAAATGGATCAGAGGCACCATTGAGACACCGTGGTTGGATGTCTCGGCTACTATTAACGAGGAGGGTATTGTCAGTATGGCCGTCGTCAACGTTTCGGACAGCAAGGACTTCTCCACCAAGCTTGAGGGTGTTGGCAGTGACTCGATTACAGTCTACACTGTTACAGGTGAGAACCCCATGGTTGCCAACACAAATGGCAACGAGGAGGAAGTTGTCATCAAGGAGACCAAGTGGGACGGCAAGGGCGAGTTCAACTTCCCCAAGCACTCGGTCACCATGCTTCGATGGAAGGCTTGAACTAAAGGTATGGCCAGAAAAGCAGTTCATGTATACAAGCAGTTGGTTGAGAATTTGCATTTTAGAGGTTTTATAGATTCAAGGACTTTCTCAGATCCACCCATCTGCCTTTTCGCAACGGATCGAGCTGTTCGAGTTGATCTAGCCATACCGTCAACTCGAGCGTGGTGATCTTCTTGTTGCCAGCATCGATTTCGAGGTATTCCGGCGTGTAGGTGACCAAAGCTAGGTAGATCCATTTGCAGTCCTTGGTGTCTCCGAGCATGTCCTTCAAAAGATCGAACTGTGTGTCGAAGTGTTCGATACGATCTTGATTGGTCATGTCAGGCACTATTCTGAGCTCTGAGGATGTCTTGGGTGACAAGTTGGTCATGAGGTAGTTGTGGTAGAACCACAGACTTTGGTCATAGGGATCAGTGTAGAGGGCGGTGATGATGAGTTCAAACTCGTCATCGAGAAGCTTCTTGCGGGCAGCAGCATCGGCATTTCTCTCCTTCAGAAGCTTGGGAATGAGCTGCAGTCTGTTGTGCCAGGCAGAGAAGTTTGACAGATTCGTCTTGATCATCTTGGTTGTGTATGCAAACTCGGACTCGGTCATGGACTCTTCAGATTTTTCGTCTTGATCGTTCTGGCTCTTGTCTTCTTGTTCTTTGACTGAGAGAAGTTCGATGGACTTGACGACTTCTCTGCGGTAGCTCCAGCCGTGGAAGTTGCGCGAGTCGTAGGAGAGCATTTTGCTGACCAGAGCCATCTCTTGTTGCCATAGACGCTTGGCGGACGTAACGGGTAGGTACTTCGAGGCTTGCTGCAAGAGCCATGCGCGGTGATTCCAGACCCAGTAGCATTTGGGGAATTGCTTGAGCAGGGGCAGCAGGAAAGCCAGGTCTTCGCGGATCAACAGGGTAATCTCATGTTGTGCTGGACTCAGACCGGGCGCAGGCTTGGATTCGGCGTCTTCGGCTGGCGGAGATTCGACTTCTTTGGCAAAGACATGTTGGAGGACCAATCGACGGTGGTTCCAGATGGTGTAGTATTCGGGGTTCTGGGTGAGTAGGGCGGACGTCAGGCTGAGCGTTTCGGCCGTGTACTCTTGTGCCTTGATCTAGTCGTCTTCTTAGCGACTGATACTGGACGACCTGGTCAGAAGTGCATACCTTTGCCTGCACACTGTCGACCAGGGCTCGGTATGCGTCGATCTGCTTGAGCTCCTTTTTGCGCGAGGCGTCCGTCTTCTCGCCGACGGCAACGCGGGGCACGCCGTGCTGCATCGAGGTCAACTTTGGCCCGCCGTCGTCTACCTTGCGACTAGACACTTACACTCATGTTTCTAATAGTTTATGTGTTTGTTTGATGGTTGCTTGAGTTCATCTATAGTCTGGCTTGTTTCATGCCGCAGCCCGATCATGCTTGCTTCGAGCTGGAGACAGCACCTGCGACATTTCAACAAGCTCCCTAAAAGGCACCGCACGCGACATCGCCGCTTCTTCGAATCAAACAAAGACGTCGACGTCGGCCCTTTCTCCTTGACTCTGAAAGCACGCTACCCTGTTCGCTCCTTCTTCAAGAACCTATCATTCCGCTTTTCCCTACATCGTAGATCCTCCCACAAATCAAGGTCTTTCCACATCCCTTCTCACCCCATCAACCATTCTTCAAAGCGACGTGGGAGCTCAACCTCGCACCGCTCTATTCATTCTGTGCCTGTCCCCAAACACCCTTGGTTCAAGTTTGATTGACTGGCCTTCGTCTCTGTCTCCTTCTCCAATCCCAGGGCACCTGTCCAGGACACAAGATGCACTCACAGCAGAGGTCCAGCGAGAATGACCGACTCGATACTCGGCCATCTTCGAAGACCTAGCACGCTTCGAAGCCAGTTCCCGGTTCATGGTTACATGTCCGTCTTTCGAAGCGGCCACCTTCATACCATCAATGCGTGTGCCCAGTCTCTCCAACCCCTGTCAAGCCAGCTCCTGCATCGACAGTCTGCCGGCTCATCAACTCGTTCAACTTGGACGGCTGCAACGATGACATGGACATAGACCACAACGACCTTGGCACATCTGATATGGACTCCGATGAAGGGCCAGACGCCACAGAAGATGATGAGCCAGAGCCTATGGAGGGGATCGAATACTCTGAGAATTCTGGCTCAGTCCCGACAATCACTCCGCCTTCCCGCAGGCCCTCTGTCCTCCGAAACCATGTCGGCTCTAGGCTTAGGCCATCGAGAACACCTGATCGCTTCGTATCCAACAGGAATCTTGATGTGCAACCTCGAGAGAGATTCATGCTATCGAGTCCTCCTCAAGAGCTGACTGCTGACGACAAGTGGAGTCGTCGAAAGTCTCATGCCCATGACGCCTTTGGATCCAGCACAAAGGTCACTCGAGGTCCGAGACATGCAAAATCTCCAGTCGTAACGAGATTTTCCAGGACTCCGGGCTTGTTCATGAGTAGTCGTGTCAATCCTCTCGGCCTGCTTACTCCTGATGGCCCTCGAGAGGTGAGCCAAGGCGCTGTCTGGAATATTGGAGGGTCATCCCCTGTTAGCCCCACCGATGGTGTTCGAAGTACAAGCAATGGTCGAGGCGGCCACATCACCAGCGGCACAAATGCCCCAATGTTCAGATCTGACTTCTCCAACCACGTCCACGATGACACTGATTATTTGCACCTCCATGGAAAGCGTCTGAGTGCTGCTATGGAACTTGATCAAGCCAACAGGGTCCTGGACCAAGGTTCTGGTCTGCTCACTCCAGGGCCATCACCCGACGCCGATGCTGCTGCTGTTTTCCGCCCTACCATCTGGCGAAACAATGAATGGACAAAACCTGGTTCTCCTCCGCGTGAGTAACTTATCATCTTATACCATCCATGTCTGACCGAGCTTCCGCATAGTGCAACGCGTACAGTACAGACCAAAGAAGACGGTTCCAGTCATTCCCTTCAGATGAGTCCATGTAGACGTGTATTGCTCTACCAACGCTAACTTTGCGCACAGTTCTGGATGCACCAGCTCTTCGTGATGACTACTACTGTTCTCTTCTGGCATACTCGGATACAGCAAAGTGTCTCGCAGTCGGCCTTGGGCCACAAGTATATACGTGGTCTGAGATCCGAGGAGTCGAAAGTCCTAAGAGTCTGGGCCAGCCTTTCTCTGGACACGTCACATCGCTTTCGTTCTCATCGACAGAAGGTGAAAGATCCATTCTTGCTGTTGGTCGATCTGATGGATTCATAACACTCTGGTCTCCGTCTGAGGAAGCTCCACGCTTCAACTACACTCATCGCTCCTCGGTCTGTTGTGTCTGTTTTGGACTCCGAACCTTTCGCAGACCGTCTGTTCAAAACCCTGGCGTCAAAGTGCAGGTGGAGTATCTATTGGTCGGCGATGAAGCTGGCCACATCTACCTTTATTCAATCGAGTGGCCAGACAAGGAAAACGTGGATATCTTCGCATGGTCTGGCAGCATGACCGTTCTCGCACGTCTAGATCTCCACACACAGCAGATATGTGGTCTGGCCTGGAGCCCCGACGGTCAATACTTTGCTTCGGGCGGTAACGACAATGCGCTGTGCGTTTTCGAAACACGACGGGTCCTGCAGCTTGAAAACATATCGACTCAACACTTGATCATGGTAAGAGATGACTTTGCTTACTATGCACCCGCTGGTCAAGAAGAAGCACTGTGGATCTTGCCAGGCCAAGAAAGTCATCACTACATGTTGAACGCGGCGATCAAGGCCCTGGCTTTCTGTCCATGGCAGCCGTCTCTGCTGGCAGCAGGTGGAGGGAGCAATGACCGCTGCATCCACTTCTATCATACCGTATCTGGAGCGAAACTTGCAACCATCGACTGTTCGTCGCAGGTCACCAGCTTGGTATGGAGCAGAACTCGCCGCGAGATTGCTGCTACATTCGGCTTCACACAACCGGATCATCCTATTCGCGTGGCTGTCTTCTCGTGGCCGGCATGTGAGTGTATCGTCCGCATCCCTTGGTATGGCGAAGAACGTGCTCTCTGGGCTATCGGGTTTCCAGGTGGTCCCGACAGTTCCACTCCTGGCGAAGGCTCGAGCAGACCATCGGCAAGAGAAGGGACACCATGGTATGCGAGACGAACCCGTGCAGAAGGCTGTCTGGTCGTAGCCTCGAGCGACTCGAGCATCAAGTTCCACGAGGTCTGGAGCGAGGAACCGACGTCATATCGCAGTGGACCGGTGACGCCTATGGGGATGAGCATGGGTCTCACGGGCTGTCTGGGAGGGAGCGATGTCCTCGAGTCGTTGCATGGGGTGGAGAAGGAGGGCACTCCGGTGATTCGGTAGGCTTCTTTGTATTCTTTGCTGGTGTGGAGGACGAGTGCTTTGAGAGGGTATGGATGGTGGTTTCATTGATTGTTATTTCGTGTTTAGTCACTTGACCCCTAGACAGCCGCACATCATTCGATCCTAAGGATTTTTTGCACTGAACACTTTTGAAGCAAGATGAAGGTTCATTGCAAATCATTCTTTTCTTATTCAATCCCTTTATGCTGTATACACAGGCTGTGACGAGGATGAAGATAATCTAGATGCAAGCAGAAAAAAAAAGAAGACTAAAAAGTACAGGCTGGGGGCGTGATATAGCAAAAAAACCAACAACAGATAAACTCCCTCCGTGATGTCCCATGACCTTCGTGATAATATGAGAAAAGAAAAAGAAGCAGCAGCAGCAGCAAGCAAAACGCCTTTTTTCTTTTTTGCGTCCCCAAGAAACAACGAGATTCGGTTTCCAAGATGAAAAAAGAGATCAGATCAGACTGAGGAGAAAGGGCACATCTATGCACCAGCCTCAGTCTTGGTCTTCTTGGCCTGAGGGACCTCAGCCTCTTGATCGACCTGATCCTCGAGCTCGCGCTTCTCAGCAACACCATTGAGTTCCCTCTGCTTCTGCTCAAACTTCTTCTTTTCCTCTTCGGTCATGTTGGGCAGGAGAGGGTCCTCGGTGTCCTTGTGCAGGTTGCTGTAGAAGGTGCGGATGATGGAGTCGGCGTCGTCGATGGCGATGGGGCGGACGTCGGCGAGGGCCTTGATCTTGGCCGTGCAGAGCTTGACTTGGGCGTCGGTCATTGTGAGGGAGAGTTGCTCGACGCGCGACTTGATGGCGTTCCAGCCCGTCAGGCGCGAGGCGAAGTGGACGTAGCGCTTCATGCCGAACTGGTGAGGGTTTGTCAGTACAGGCTTTGGTAAGCAAAATGAGAGGGAACATACGTCGGCAGGGTCGATGATCTCGTAGGTGGAAGGGTTGGCGAGAATGGCCTTGGCGTGGATACCGGCCTTGTGGGTGAAGGCGGAGAAGCCGGTAATGTAGTTGTTGAAGGGAATGTTGATCTCGACCGAGTCGGCGACCAAGTCCTCGATGGCCTTGAGCTTGTGCAGGTCGTACTTGCCCTTGACGTAGTCGCGGTCGGCGACGATCATGCGGGCCATAAGGCCACCCAGAGGAGTGATACCGTTGCGCTCACCGATACCGATGACCGACGTGTCAATGTGAGTGGCACCGGCCTCGAGGGCACAGTATGCGTTGGCAATGGCACAGCCAGAGTCGTTGTGGAAATGGCACTCGATGTCGCAGCTGACGACACCGCGGAGAGTTCTCACGAGGTCGTAGACCTGTCTGGGCGAGGCACAGCCGACCGTGTCAGCGATACCGACTCTGTTGACACCGACCTTGTCGACGGCAGCGTAGAGCGAGAGGAGATCGACCAGGTCGGATCTGAAAGAGTCCTCTGACGAGAATCTGATCTCGAGACCCTTGGACTTGACGAACTGGATGACCTCGATGGCGGCGTTCTGGAGGCTGGGTTAGTATGCAGACAAGAAATTGTGAGCTAGGCAGTGACTCGTACCTTGATGTAGGTCATGTCCTTGCCGTGCGAGTGCTCTCTCAGGAAAGAGCTGGTGCCAATGACGACGTCGACACCGTCGACACCAGTCTCGACGGCAACCTTGACATCATCCATGTGGCAGCGGACGTGGGTCAGGATCTTAGCCTTGAGACCGAGCTTGCAGATGGCCTCGCAGTCGAGGCGCGACTGCTCGGAAGCACACGGCGAGGTGAGCTCGATGCAGTCGACACCAAACTCGTCCAGAGCCTTGGCAATCTTGATCTTGGTCTCGGTGTCAAAGTAGGCATTGGCAAACTGCTCGCCCTCACGCAGCGTCGACTCGATGATCTTGAAGTTGGACACGTTGGACAGGAAGTCGCCTACGGGCTGGTAGGGGTTCTTGTTGACGGTGTGGGCCTTGCCCTTCTTCTCAAAGTCGCTCTCGAACTTGGTGAAGCCATCGTGAGCTGTTGCACCGTGTTAGGAAAAGAAGAGGTCTGCGAGAGATTTCAATTGCTTACAGCCATTGGCTTGGACACCGTTGGTGGCAGGAGCGCCGTCGTCGACTGTGGGACACATTGTTGTATGGATGGGGGTGCGAGGGTATGATGGAGGAGGGAAAGTGAAACTGGCATGCGAAAGCCGACGAAGTTTTATGAAGAGCTGCTTGAGCCTTGAGTCACCGGCCACAAATTCGGGTGGGGAACCATGACATCGCTTGCAAATATGCACCGACCACCGCCCCGACATCGCCCTCCGTTTCTTGGAGACATGGTCAGCAACACTTGAAGTGCACTTCGAAGATATTCATTCACTCGGGACTATCCTCTCAGAGAGTCTTCCAAGAAGTCCGAGACACTGACATTCTCAATTCTCATATACGCCCTGCACCCTGCTGTCTCTTTGCAGCTCTCAGCTCCCAGTCTTATCAATCCCCATTGATCACCGCTCCGACAAACAAAAAGAAGTTGAGCCGGCGTCATGTACGGAGACTGCCGCTCGGCCTTGGTCAAACGGCACTCATGACCCATCTCCGCAGCTCTTGTTGTCCAGCCACCGGCCCTCTGATTTCGAACACTGACTTTACGCATCCATTCCGTTGAGATGTGTCTTTTCTGTACTACAGCAATCAATTGACACTGTGTGCCGAGCAACAATCTGCGAGCTATGCTGCACTTTGTGTCATGTTGATTTTTTTCTCCGCCTTTGTTCGTCAACTCCGCTTCCCCACACTCTGTGCTTCCTTGGTCCCTTGATCGAGACTCCAGAGCCTCACTTGATATTAGAGATGACCGATATTCAAACAGTGTCAATCCTCCTTCCCATCAGAGCTCTTCCGTGAACCCCGTGTCTTTCGTGACCAAGATCTTGATCGAACTTGTCGCCGGGCTTTCCTGTACATCATCGTCTTCTCGTGCGTGCTCGACCTCATTCTTGCAGAGCGGCGGATACGTCAAGTAATCAAACTCTCGAGTGGCAGGAGCCGATGTATGGATACTGCTGCGGCGACGTGTGGGCGATATCCCAACCTCTGTCTGCATGTTCTCGGTAGCAGAAGCCTCAGAGTCACCACTCTTGCCACCCGAGTAACCTTGGTTGTAACCTCGATCGTGGCCTGACCAGAAGCCTTCGTTGTAGAGTTGGTTGGTAATTAATCCTTGCCAATGGACTCCATTAACAATGTGTACTAGTTTCCTGGGCTGCTGGGTTTCATTGTGGTTGTCTTGATTGGTTACGTCTTGCTGCTGCGCTTCTTTGAGATGGGGTACGTCGACTGACTTCGCCGAGTTGGTTGATTTGGCCGAGTCGGTAGAGTCATCGTCACTGCCTTTGGAAGCCAGAACACTATACAAGTTGTTGGACATGTTTTGGGTATGAACAGAATGTTCTTTCGACGGAGTTTTGAGAACGACTTTGCCAAGAGCAGCTTTGATCTTGTGTCGTCCGAATCATTTCACTGATGTTATTGCTTGACGTAGGAAAGGGGTCGAGGCTATGGCGACTTCCTTAACACCGCAGTCTCCCTCAACGTCTGCGATCGAGTCATACATCATTATTTTATCCTGAGGCCTCGACGTTAGCATAAACAGAAAAGACAAGTGGAGTTTGCCAATCGCGTGTCTGCCAATGGCAATAATTGGAATAAGTTTCTTGATGAAATCTTTTGAGATTCGCGACGATTATCAAATACCTCTCCGTTTAGTGACCAGAAAAGTCCAGGATCGCTGCCTTAGCAACCTCAGGGCCCACCATGGCAACATATCTGCCCACAACACCTTTGATCGAGCTTGGGTCTTCGATATTGCCGGTTTCCCACGCGACAAGGTCCTGTATTGTATCAGCATCTTATATGTAATACTTGGATGGTGTCAATTCACCTCTGTATACACCGTCATTCCTTTGCTGATGTGGATGCGCATCTTGTCGAGGTCCACTTGTGCTTCAACATCTGTAGCACTCATCATTCCGGGCATGTTCCATTCAAATAGATTCTCGGGATTTGCAGCCACTTCGGCTGGCGACTCCAGCAGGTAAGTGGTTCCTTCTTTCCCCTCCTTGTGCTTATGCTCGCGTGACAACGAGACATACTTTTGTTGTGCCATCAGCTCGCGCACTTCTCCGTCCAGCGGATCCCATGTCTGAGTCTCGGGGTCCAGCACATATTGCGGCTTATAGTCACCCTTGTAGCGCATCTTGGTGCAGTTGTGGATATAGTACCCCATGTAGTAGAACTCGTAACCGCCTTCGAGTGCGAGAGCTGCTTCTCTCATTGCACTGAGCTTGCCGAAACTCCACTTTTCAAAGTCTTGGTGGTAGATGAAGTAAACTCCACTGACTGCATGCGGCAAGAGGTCGAGTACGCCAATAGCGATGAGTCGGCCGTCAAGTCGATAGCATTGATGGTATGATCCAAGACGAAGCTCCTTGCCGTCTTTCTTTGCTGTCTCCCGGGCTATGGGAGATCTGCAGAGAAAGCGCTCGAAGCCTTTCTTCGTGACTTCTCCAGGCTTGTCATGGTGGACGTGGATCTGATAGTTTTTATAGACCTGAAACTTTTCCTCGGAACAGTCGTCGGGCTCTAGGGTGACCTCAAAGCGATGGGCTGGTGCAACAGGCTTCAGTTGTTCGACTTCTGCTTCATGTACCGTATGCAACAGATCGAAGCCATTTCTCTGTCGGGCTTTCTCGCTAAGGTTTTGGGCTCAGTTTCACTGGAGTTGCCGATCTAGATACATGTCGAACTCACTCCTTTGTCTTAGGAAAGCGCTTGGTTGTCTCCTTGATGTACTCTTCTCCGAGCACAAACTTGTTCCAGCTGTTCAGAGCCTTTCTCTGATTGGTGTTCGTGGCGAGAGATTTTGCCGGCAGTCTATAAAAGTCATCAGTAAGACTTGGCTGAGGCTGATAGAGTCTTGCTGACCTGATGGTGTAGTGAGGGCAGCATGATCGATACACATCGGGTTTGTAGATGAGATTACCGGATCTATACAACTGTCAGCCTGCGTACTCTACCTCTAAGTATACGGAGTATCTCGGCAAGCGAGGTAGGTGTTGAGCTTCGTGCCCTCGAGCTGTAGCTTCTCTATACTGTGAATGTGCAAGACTACTTACCTTCTCCAGCCGCGATCGATCAGGTCTTGGTATACTTTGGCGCTCAGAGATTTGGTGATCACGTAGTACGAGCCACCTGCAAAGTGTCAGAATATCCGCATGTGACAATGTTAAAGGCGACGATGATTGATGGAGGGGGCCGTCCACCAAGTAATCGATACACACGAGACTTTGGGGTTCTCTGACTTGAATCATCGCCTTTGCAGTAGCCACAGTCGCCTTTTTAGTAATGTCAACTTCTGTACATGTTGCAAGGCTTGAGAGGCGTCACCTGGCTGATATCCTGGAGTGGTCTTTATGTCAGCCCAATACAATTACAGAAGTGGAGCCTACATGCTGCACGGCCGAGATATTGGAAGCTGGCAGTACACATGTCTTGATGCGCTCTTTTCATTGGATTGTTGGTCTGGACCTACCAATTGGTGTAAGAAGGGTCGCGGCTGCGGGCATTGTGATTTGCGGCTGCGTCGGTGGCTAACAAAGGTCAAGAAGAGAAGACGCGTGACAGTGGGGTGTCGGTCAGTCGAGAGTCAAGACAATTTCAATGGTGATGGCGGAGAGGTAGCGGGTCCAAATATATAGATTGAGACAGTAGGTAACGATAAAGTAGTGTAGGAAGTAATACGTGGGTGGAATCTCTGAAATTCTGAGTGACGATGGACGCATGTGAGACGCTGTTTGTACGGCGGCAATCAATGACATTTGTGTATTGACTTATAAAAGATTTGATTGATGGCTGATTGTGAATCTATATGTGCAAGCTACTCGACAAAGTACTATTAAAGTGAGAGAAAGGCAGTGTAGTAGAGTGGTTTTCAGCGTTGAGTCGGTGCAGCAGGCAGGCATGTGTTTCGTCTTCGGCAAGCCTCCGCTGATCTCGAATTCTCCAGCCCCGGACGCTCCTGTAATTGACTACACAACAAGACGGCCGCTACCTACATGACTTCCTCACTCCGATAGCAGTCACCCGCCGCGAACGGGTCTGACCTTCGGATCCTCCCTCTAGATCCTCCCCCCCACAGCCGACTCACACCCACACTCAGTTCCGAGTCACCTCAGCCTCTGTTGAACGCCTCAGACATTATTTGGCTGGACACGTGAGCCGCAAACATCGACCTTCGACTGACGATCTCGACTCGTCTCTCCTCTCACCGTCCCAGAGGTAGCCTCGTTCACCAACATGACTCAAGACTTGAGTGTCGAGCGGCCCATGGAGGCTCGTGTCGGCAGAGAGAACCAGAGTGCGTCCGACCGCACTGAAGCCAGCTTCCTCGCTGTGTGCTGACTAGTTCCCCAAAAGGATATGGATCTCAAGGAGAACGTCTCGTCGCTGGCATCGTGCCCCTCTCCAACGACCGCAAATCCGTCCTCCTCATCCAGTCAATGCGCCGCGGCGGTTGGGTTCTCCCAAAGGGTGGTTGGGAAGTCGACGAGACCGTCCAAGAAGCCGCCTGCCGCGAGGCCTGGGAAGAAGCCGGCGCCGTCTGCAAGATCCACGCCGACCTGGGCAACATCCCAGAGAAGAGGAAGCCAGACCAACTTACCGAGAAGGCGCCAAAGGCCGCATACCACTTTTTCGAGGCCACTGTCGACGAAGTCAAGGAGGAGTGGCCGGAGAAGCACAAGCGCAAGAGACGGTGGATGGGCTACCAGGAGGCCATTGCCTTGTTGAAGGACAGACCTGAGCTGTCAGAAGCCCTCAACCGAAGCAGCATCGATAAACAGCTCTGACCGCCGCCTTCGTTCGTCCGCAAACACAACTTGCACGACTCACTCGAGCCTTGACCATCGAGATAATGCGGTCGTACACAAAAGAGTGACAGGGCGCACACGATGCCATGCCCTTTGTTAATTTCGGTTTTTGGAGAGACACAAAAGATTATCAGCATCTCGACAAAGAAAACCTTCAGCTGGAGATGAAAAAGATGGTTCATCTCTGAAAATACTTCGGCTTCCATTCTTGCGGATCTTTCTCGCTAGATCAACCAATTGTAATGCGAAAATAATAGAAAAAAAAGGATCAAAGATACATCCTCGCCTCGTTTGCCCGTAAACGAGTTTTCTGCCTTGGCTGATTCCTACTGCACAAGCATTACGACCGAAAGCAACCCATATATGTGATACAACTAATTTACAAGATATCCCGCAACTTCAAGCCGGCACGTTTTCTATCAGGGACAGTCCATTGCGCTATCTCAATTCGACACCAAACTTGCTAACCAGCTCTTGTCGAATCTTCTCATGCATGTCGTTCGCTTGCTCCTTGGTCAATGTGCTCTCAAGACTGCGGTAGTTGATTCTGTAGCACAGACTTCTGCGGCCAGTTTTCGGGTGGGTGAACTCATCGACCAGAGTGACGTCTTCCACAGAGTCTCCGGCAGCACTGCGCACAATTTCCATAATGTCGTTCTCATGGAATGCAAGAGCAGGTGCAGCTGCCTCGGACGCGAGACCACCGGCAGGAGAAGGTGATGACGATGTGTTCGACGAGGTGGCAGTAACGACATCGTCCTGTGCGACACTCTTGGGCAGCCAGAAAGCGACATCGCGGGGTGCGGCGGGATATTTGGAGAAGGGCACAAAACGGCGGATCTTCTTCTCGTCAAACTGAGACAGGAAGCGAGAGTCTTTGCTCCAGAAGAGACGAATGTCGGGGATTTCGTAAAGTAACATGGCGATTCTCTCGAGACCGATACCGAAAGCCCAGCCGACTCTCGAGGGTGCATCAGCATTATCGAGGAGTGGTTGAGAAATGACACCGCAGCCGAGGACCTCGAGCCAGTCGCCCTGCCAGAAGATTTCAAGCTCCCATGAGGGTGAGGTGAAGGGGAAATATGCCTCGATCCAGCGAACTTTGAGTGGTTCTTGTGATTGAGCTTGGTTGCGAACTTCGTCAATAGTCGATGCAGCTGCTGCCTCCTTGGCCTTTGAGAATATCTCAACAACGACATTCTCCAGAGAGCGCTTCAAGTGGGCAGCAACAGCTTCGGCTTCTTCCTGAGTATGAGGCTTCTGCAGAGGGTTGCGTTCTGGGTGAGTGGTGGGATTTGGGTCTTCAACGACAATATCGGGCTTGGGCAGCTTCTCCACATCTTCCCAAATCTGTTGTGCGAGAGTTTTCCCTTCGGGTACAGCATTGCGATCCCATGTCATAGCGCCCTCCATCTGGTGGAAAACAGGGTAATGCGAGCGGTCGATGGCGTCTCTACGGTAAACATCGGCTGAGATGGTGAATCCGTCGCTCGTGTTTGCACGAAAGACATCAGCTTGGTGTGCAGATGTATGTGTCCGAAGTACGGTGTCCTTGTTGATGTAGTAGGTGTCTGTTCGACTGCGGCCAGGATGATCAAGCGGAAAGCCCAAGGAATCAAAATTTTGACCCACGGTCACCACAGGGGAGAATTCATTATGGTGTTCGTATCCTGGAAAGCGAGACTCAATCAACTTCCTTGTGATAGAAATTGGATGATTGTCCTGCTGGTGCAACTTTCGTGATACGTTCTCTAGAATAGTACTCGGCACATTCGTCCACGGGTCTGATGGGTATACTTTGCCGTGTATCGTCAGCTCCCTTTGCTTGGAATCTATGCTCAGCTGTTAGCATGAGGATACATGACATTCTGCGCCATGTGTCTCGTTGTGGAACTGCTCGTTCATGACCAAATAGTGATAGTCGAGGTAGCGTCTCAGCGCATTATCAAGCAACAAGCTCGCTTTTGAACCTAGAGCCCCTTCTATCCACCTCCTCTGCGTGCTTGTCCGTTCCCGAATCATGAGATCGTTATCGACTAACCTGTGCTATTGTGTCGCCGCGGAATTGTCAATGATGCAATCGAAGCGTAACTGGTGACTTTTGAGCATCTACCACATAGCAAAGCAGATGTTCGGATGGACAGAAGATTTACCATCCTTGCTAGCGGGATGTCACCAAATCCAATTGCCAATCGAGTGGTATGCGATGCTCGATTCTGGACAGGAGGCTGGAAGAAAGCTTTAGGAGGTCAGTGCGGACCGATGTCAGGGTGCTCCCCCGTACATCACATTTTGTCATCTCTGACTGACACCGCGACAACGAGGGTAGGTACGACGCTGGTTCTGGCTCTGCCGAGACTGGTGAACTGCCTTGATATCGCATCTTGAGTTCGAATCCCTAATTTTTGTTGCATCCTCTGCTAAACCCATCTTTTATCTTTGAGCAATTTATCTTTCTCCACTAGCCGCTCCAATCATGACTATCTTTCCGGCAACTGACAATAAGGGCATCATGAAAGGCATTGCAAAAAGCAACGATTACGGCAATGGTCCAGTCAAATACCCGCTGTAGTTCGGTGGTACATCTTCAGCTATGGCTGCCCTCTTCTCTCATCCGCTGGATCTGGGTATGCCTTTGGAAGACGCATACACCGTACTGTTACTGATGTCATCCAGTCAAGGTTCGGCTACAGGCACAACCTCACAAGGGAGCACTTGACATGGTCGAGACTCTCAAGCATGTCTACCGTAACGAAGGCGTAGCTGGCTTGTATCGTGGCATTTCGGCATCGATCCTACGTCAACTCACATACTCAACTGCACGCTTCGCAACCTACGAAAAGCTCAAGTACATGGCCGAGGACGACGGCGTCAAGGCTCCACACACTCTTCTCGTTGGACTCGCATCCATCTCTGGATTAGTGGGCAGTGTCGTCGGAAACCCAGCCGACATTCTGAACGTTCGAATGCAAAACGATGCTGCTTTGCCGCCTGCCGAGCGCCGCAATTATGGAAACGCGATTCGTGGGTTCATCACCATCGTGCATGAAGAAGGCTGGAAGCAGAGTATCTTCAGAGACATGGTGCCTAACATTGGAAGAGGAGTGTTGATGACTGCTGGGCAGCTGGCTGGATACGACGTTTTCAAGATGGAGATTCTGGCTCAAACCGAGATGCACGACGGCACCATGACGCACATAGCAGCCAGTACTCTCGCAGGTCTGGTCGCGACGACACTTTGCAATCCCTTCGATGTCTCGAAGACGCGAATCATGGCCAAAGACGAACGACTCGACATGTGGAAGACCATCAAGGAAGTGCACAGGCTGGAAGGGCCAGCATGGATGTTTCGTGGATAGCTTCCAGCTTTTATCCGGCTGGGACCCCATACTGTTGCGACGTTTCTCTTCCTGGAGCAGCACAAGAAGTACTACAGAGACCACTATGCGGATTGAGGAGTATTTTGGCGATCATCCTGAGATATTGGTAGACAGTCTTGAGTGTTGAGCAGAAACTAAAGCGATTCATTCCTAGATAGACAACACAACCTACTAACCCATGCCATGAGCCTGGGTAGACATGATTAACAGCGTGGCCTCAGTGCTTAGAGGAGTCGGCTTTGAAACGCACAGCCAGTCTGTACAAGCCTCAAGGGGGTGAAATGGCGGAGATGGTCGCCAAGATTCCACGTCGGGTCCAGCCGCAATGGGTCGCCAGCTGGCCTCACTCTCTGGAGCTTTAGGAGAAGCAGCTGGTAGTCGACTCCCCTCTTCCATTGATTCATCTCCATACGTCGTCACTCCCTCCGGTTCGATAGAGAGATTGTCAACATGAGCGGCCGTGAGTCTACACCCCTGCGACGTGCTCCGTGGCAGTGCCTTTCAGTGTTGCAACAAGTACAATGCTGGCGCACTCGAGCACGTCAATTGACACGTCTGTCGCATGACGACTAACCACTGGTGCTCGCAGTACGCTTCCTCGACCTGGTGAAGCCTTTCACCCCCCTCATCCCTGAGATCGCCGTCCCCGAGACCAAGACTCCTTTCCAGCAGCGCCTGATATGGACCGGTGTCACTCTCCTGATCTTCCTGGTCATGTCCCAGATGCCCCTCTACGGCATTGTGTCTTCTGGTGAGCTGCAGATACGCCTTCTCGCACGCGACAGCGATACTGACGCCGTCCAGACACCTCGGACCCGCTCTACTGGCTCAGAATGATGATGGCCAGTAACAGAGGTACCCTCATGGAGTTGGGTATTACCCCAATTATCTCTTCCGGCATGGTCTTCCAGGTGCGCAAAAGATGCTCAGATGCTACAATACCTATGAACGCGCGGCCCTAACAAATTCGGTAGCTTCTTGCTGGTACCCACCTCATCGACGTCAACCTTGACCTCAAGGCCGACCGTGAGCTTTACCAGACTGCTCAGAAGGTGAGCTCCCAGGAAAATTACGCGTCAAGATGAGCCTATACTGATATTCCTAGCTCCTCGCCATCATCCTGTCCTTCGGCCAAGCCTGCGTTTACGTCCTGACCGGTCTCTACGGCCAGCCCTCCGACCTCGGTGCCGGTATTTGCGTTCTTCTCGTTGTCCAGCTTCTTACCGCCGCTCTGATTGTCATCCTCCTCGATGAGCTCCTCCAGAAGGGTTACGGTCTCGGCAGTGGTATTTCGCTCTTCATCGCTACCAACATTTGCGAGTCGATCGTCTGGAAGGCTTTCTCGCCCACCACCATCAACACTGGCAGAGGACCCGAGTTCGAGGGTGCCATCATTGCCCTTGTCCACCTTTTGGTCACCTGGCCCAACAAGCAGCTCGCCCTCAAGGAGGCCTTCTACCGCCAGAATTTGCCCAACGTCATGAACTTGATCGCTACCATTGCCGTTTTCAGCGCCGTCATCTACCTCCAGGGTTTCCGTGTCGAGATCCCCGTCAAGTCTTCGCGCCAGCGCGGTATGCGCGGTTCTTACCCCGTCCGTCTCTTCTACACCTCGAACATGCCCATCATGCTCCAGTCGGCCCTCTCTTCCAACGTCTTCCTTGTCAGTCAGATGCTCTACTCTCGCTTCAGCGACAATCTTTTGGTCAAGATGATCGGAGTCTGGGAGGCTCGCGAGGGCTCTTCTCAGATGCTCCCCATCTCTGGTCTCGTCTACTACATGTGAGTTGGAGTCTGCTCTCCTATCTGCTTCAAGCGCAATTGTTGACATTCCCACTCAGGTCCCCTCCCCTCAACTTCAAGGACGCCCTTCTTGACCCCGTCCACACTGCCCTCTTCATCGTCTACATGCTCACTGCATGCGCCGCCTTCTCCAAGACTTGGATCGAGGTCTCTGGTTCCAGCCCTCGCGATGTTGCCAAGCAGCTCAAGGAGCAGGGTCTTGTTATGGCCGGTCACCGTGATGAGTCCATGTACCGTGAGCTCAAGCGTGTCATTCCCACTGCTGCCGCCTTCGGTGGTGCCTGCATTGGTGCTCTTTCCATTGTCAGCGATCTTGTTGGCGCTCTCGGCAGCGGTACTGGTATCCTCATGGCTGTCACGTAAGTTTTTGAATTATTTTCTGCGCAGAATATCCCGACTAACAGATTCTCAGCATTATCTACTCTTACTTCGAGATTGCCGCCAAGGAGGGTGACATGTCCGGCCTTAAGGGTATGGTCATGGGTTAAGCGCCTGAAAAGTCCCAGATTTAAGAATCTTCTACACTGTATATTTTATCATCAGGGGAAGAGAGGTATGCTGCGGGCGATCTTGGAAGAATCTTGCTTGTAACAAAAGCCAGTCTCTAAAAAGAGCTTTGTAGATTATTGAGGCCAGACACTTTCATCACAGGTGTCTCTGATTCTGGCCAGATCGCCGTTAGTCCTACGCTCTGTTGTAGGATGCAATTTGAAGAAAAGTCATTCACAAATGCTCTTGCCCTGTTCAGTGCCTAGGTAGAGTCAAGGTTGGCTTTGTGACTTTCCGCTTGCTGGTCGTCAACTTTTCTTCGCGTCGTCACTTTCTTTTTGAGCTGGTGTCGTCTTCGTTTACCTGTCGCCATCTTCGACTTGTCACCTCGTCCTACCAACGCACCCCCCCTAGCTCATCTGACAGATCCCTCCATGGATTCCTGTAACGACGAACGTCTGCACCCTGCTTCGCCCAACCATGCCAGCCATGCTGAGCCTCAACCATTTCGCCTGCTGGATCTTCCTACTGAAGTCAGACTTATTGTCCTAAGCTATGCCTTTGGCTATCAGATTGCCTGCTGGAATTTGAGATATGAGTCCAACTCCGGATTCGTGCTGAAATTAGATGATCCACACGACACATGCAACATGAATCCCCGTCATCGCCCCCCTGGTCTTTTACGAACCTGCAGATTGCTCTCGGAAGAAGCTCTTCCAATCCTCTACAACCAAACATGCTTCGAGATCCGTCTCTATCGGCGTGATTTGGATGATCATCGCCCTGGATATCAGCTTCAACTAACGCTCCGGAGAACTGAGGTTGTTCTCGCTCTGGCCAAAGTTGTCTTTCAGCGTGTCAAGCACCTACAGATCTTTCTCAACCTCGCATACAAGGATTCTTCGGCGACCAAAATTCTATGCACTTGCTTATATCGCGGAAAGTGGCTTAAGTCACTTCAAGTCACCTTTCCCAACGCGAACTTCCTGAGCTCTTTCGGCGAAGTATGGAGTACCGCGAGTACGCTCAACTTCGGATTGTATCGGGGTACTGCTATCTTGGAATCCCCCAACGCAGACCCTCCAAATGAGGACGTTGCCGTGTTCAAAAATTGTCTGAGAGGTAATATGCTTCAACTCCTGTCTTTGTGCACAGACGTTGATTTTTTGCAGTGATCGGACATGAATTCTCCTTCAGGATCATCAAGAAGAGCGACATTTCAGGTCAAAGGAAAGATCAGTGGCCTTGGCTTGCTCTCTAACACCCGCTCTCTAACACCCAAATTGCTAGCTGACTATCTTGCTATGATGCTCTGATGGCTTCTCAAAGCAGCAACTGCTATCTTCAGATTGCATCGATCAGGCAGGCTGGTTATTGGGTTATTGCTGTCTACATTCTGCTTCAAGAGATGCACGGGAACATTAGCTACAATCAGAGAAACTGAATGACATACATGATTGTTGCTAATCATCAATCTAATCTCCAAAAGTAACTGATTCTGTACATTCTGTGATTAAGTTTTTGATCATAGTACATATTCACTTCCCTTTTATGATATTCGTAGTGAATATGGACTTCTTTGGACCTTTATAAGCTCGACTTTGTTCCCGTACCTCCTAACCACAGCCCCTCGCTTCCGTGCAGAATACTTCTCAGAGAAGTCAGCCGAGAGCGCACTTGTTAGACGTGGTCTGCACGATCGATTAAAGCAAGCCCCACGTACGAACGACAACTTCGCGTATCCGGTGAATGAACAGACTGAGGAGTCTTGCGTGTCCCGGACCATCGAAGAGCAAAAGCGGACCAGCAAACGGAAACATTGCACGAGGGAGCTCTAGAAGAGATTGATCGGTACACGAGACGGTGGATATATACGGCAAGAAGACGCAAAGCAACAAGGCGTACATTTCAGATGAGACCAATCCTCAGATAACATGATGTTTGGTAGCAAGTGTAGCCGTACAGAGTTGTTTGCCCAAGGATCGATATGAAGTGCAGAAGCAGTGGATAGAAGGCGGAGTAGAGTCGTAAGACTGTACGTGAGCTCCAAACATATACGCGTCTTCCTGGTGATCCTAGAGGATTAGTGCGAAAGTAATGATGAATCCTGTTGCCTTGGTATAGCCATGACTACGACCACGAGGACTGACCGGCAAGGCGGAGCACTGTGAGACCGAGCGCATTCTATTAGGCCCCGAGGAGGGGGATAGAGGTTAGTGAACCGGTGAGGTGATGTCTATTGTGTTCAAAGTCTGTCATGTGTACGTATAGCCTACAAAACTAGACGATTGTCTCTTGTTAGAGAGATGTTCGAAGAAGACATGTGCGACCAATTGACGGCATTAAACACATTGTGTATTTCGATAGCTTGGGATCGGTTTACTTTGTTATGGGACAACTGATAGCAGAGTTGGTGTTGTTTACTTGACCTTCCTGATTCTGCCGAGTGGAGTTGCAGTATCCGCATTATTGGGGGCTGAGTTTTTGGTTTTGCAGTATCATTCTCGGCACACGGCGGGAAGAAAGTGCGGGTTACAAAGAGACAGAGGGCTGTGTACAGGTCGAATGTAGTCGAAGAGGAATTTCTTTTGTCTTCTTGTCATTGCTCTCCCAAGCAAATGCCCAGCGAACGTGGTCTGTGGGAAGGCAGAAGCTGTGCAGCAAACGATGTGGGAGTGGCAAGGTGTGAGGCTTAGAGAGCACAAGGGACCGTGGTCCGTGTATGCAATTCCATTTAGGCGATGCAGGTTTTAGGTGACATTTTGTCTGGCGCTGTCTCGACGCGGTGTGTCTTTGAGGGCAGAGACAGTCGGAGCGAGACTGCTGCGGCGGCTGGCCTGTGTAGAGAGAGACAAATGGTCAAACATGGCGCCAACGGGGGACAAAGCAGACTGGTGGCAGCAGGCCCCGAAGCGTCGGCGGCTGAGCATATCCGTATAGAGTCCGTGCGCGCGAGCATGGCGGCGCAAACGGCCATGGTCGGATGAGGCAGTGCAAGACCACCATGGCATATGTAAATGCTACATGGCCCGCCGATAGGACAAGGCCATAGAGCACAAAGACCTTATCAGCAGCACCTTGCAGTACAACCAAAAGCAATTCAAAGAGATAACAGACAATACTCGGTCATCTCTATTCCTCCAAGCGGACATAACACGACAAAGCCCGGACACCATTCGCGACTTCCCATCTCCATTCGCAATGGCAGCAGTAACTTCCCTCCAAACACCACCAATGTCTCCTCAAGCCTCTTCACCCTCGGCCTCGCCCACAAAGCGCAAGCACTCGCCCTCTCTCTCCATCGACCTCAGCAACCTACCCCAACTGTCGACAATCCCCGTACCGTCAAACACACTCATCATCACCGGCCTAAACGACCCTGCCATCTTCGGCGCCACCAACCTCGCAACCATCAAGGCCGCCCTCGACAGCCACGCAACAACCTACTCCTTCTCGCCCCTAAAATCCTTCCGCCGCATCATCGCCTCCTTTTACAATGTCGACGCCGCAATCGACATTCGCACAAAGCTGGACGGCGAAAACGTGCTCGGCCAACGCATCCGTGTCTACTTTGGCGCAGAGACCAAGATCGCCACGCAAGAAGATCAACATTTGAAGGCGCCATCGACGGGAAAGTTGTTCTTCATCTCGCCTCCTCCTTCGCCACCCCACGGCTGGGAGTCCAGGCACGAGGATCCTCCTAACAAGGAGGTTCATGCTGAGGATCTGGCAGAGGCATTGCACAGATTGTCGTCTGTGCCTGAAGACGAGCAGGTGCAACATATCGAGTCAGTCGAGGAAAAGACGGCTCCTGTTTCTGCGCCTGCTCCTGCGGTCCAGAGAAGCAGAGCCGATTCGAGGACGATTGTCTATTCGCCTGTCGAACAGGGTCACTCGCCCCATCTGCCTGCCATTGCTGTTGAGGATACTAGTTGTGAGGCATCGCCTGTAGACGAGTCCTTTGGTTTCGACGCACAGAAGCCTTTGGTCCACACCGCTCGTCCTCCTGTCGAGCTCATGGAGGAATAGATTCTGGAGGCTTTGTCGCTTCTCTGTATCTTGTTTCATGGCGTCTCTTTTGGTTTCACGGTTGGTTTTGGGTCAGGTGGACATGGGGGCGCAAAGCAAGCATTGGGTCAGGCGTTATTCGAAACAGCGACAATTTCATTCTTTCAACATCATCCAAAGAAGCAGTTTTCAGTAGATGAAATCAAACATTAGCAATCAACCTAAACTTCTTGCTCTTCCCATTTCTCTATGTGCGAATGATGAAAGAAACATGTATGGCGATCGTGTCGAAAAGCATATATACACGGGTCTTCACAGCGATTCACCTGATCAGTCGAATGCTTTGAACAACAAGAGGATATGTCCACTATATAACAAATTCCACAGAGCATGTCCTTAAAAAAAAGCGCTTCCAACGCATTCGCGAAAAAGAGCATTTCCCTCTCCAAAAACGAGAACGATGAATGTTCAAAAACCCGCATCTGATTACACTTTTTGCTTTCTCCACAGCTAATGCTTCGTATATCCTGTTGTTCTTGCAATCTTTTTTGCACTGACGCATCGTCACTTTGAGAGGTGTCATCTTGTGGGACTGTTCGGCTTTTATCGTTTACTGGGCGCGACCGGCAGGGGCAGCGGCGGCAGGCCTGGCAGCACCACCCTGGGGACCCATTCTCTTGCTCCTATCATGATGGTCAGTATCTTTACAATTCTAGTATCCATAAGTGAGGCCAAAAAGCAACTTACATGAAAGTTCTGGAGAAGAAGGAAATGCCAATCATCAGAGCCCAGCTGGGCATGACGGAGAAGCCGTAGACGACCCAGCCGAAAGGAATACCGAGGCCAGTCTTTGCGAGCACGCCATCGAAGGGGTGGAAGAAGCCCTCGTAGGGAGTGCGCTGCTTAAAGGCCTTTTCGGTGGCAATCTCGACGATATCTTGAGCGGAGACGGTGGTGCGGTTCAAGGCGATAAAGTGGACGGTGGTGGCAGGAGTGGTCTGGTCGGGCAGGGGCTGGGGCAACTGCATGTAGATGACACTGGGGGCACCGGCACCCCATGCATTGCACAACTGCGGCTCCTTTTCGCAGTCGAGGCGGCCCAGCTGGGGAGCGCTGGGGACGGCAGAGAGGAGTGAGACGGCCTTGGACCACTCGACGTCGGCGCGTTCGCACATGCCGAAGCAGGTGCGGTTGCCGCCCGTGGTGTAGATCATCCAGTCCTCGATGCCGGGGCTGGCGGTCGCGGCGCCGGGCTTCAGGACCTGGTTGTAGTTCTCCTTTGTCAGGTCGGTGACGGTGAGCTGCTCGACCTTGCCGGCGGCGGCGTGGACGGGGTTCGGGACGCCAGACGCGGCCGAGGCTGCTGCCGAGCTGGCAGAGTTGACGTTCGAGGTAGCGGCGCCGACAAAGTTGTTGAACCAGCCCTTGGCCTGCTCCAACAGAGGAACCTGCTGCTGGGCAGCTGCCATGGCGGGCAGTGCCAGAACGACCGGAGCGAAACGCATCTTATGTGTGTGGTTGTGAGGAGTTGGTTGCGAGATAGGCAGAAGTCAGGAGAGAAGGGGGATGTATTATTTCTGCAGCGAGTTTATCGAGTTAGCGACGTCCGAGCTCGAACATGGTGTCTCACCGACTTTCACTCACCTGCGAAACTGTGGTTATGGAATGCCTACGTTCAAGTCAAGCTGGAAGATGGTCAGGTATCCCCGTTTCTGCGACGGGACGCGATGATGACAGACTGCAGACAACGCTTGGCGCGCCGCCAGATCCACGTCCTTCATCCTCTTAAATTTCACTTGAAGACACATTCAACGATATAGTTTCCGGCAGTGAACTGTTGGTATACTATGCAGTAAGACATTACAGCCCACAGTGCTTGACTCGTACTGTTTCACAAGCTCAACATCTTGAAGCTAGCTAGCTACCCATCTTCCACCTAGCTCACGCTTCGAAATCCGGCATCGACGCATACGGCCAGATATCTGTCGTGTCAAAAGGAAAAAGTGCGTCCAGATCAGCATTGTCATACGACAAAAAGTCCTGCACATTCTGAAAGATTGCCATCTCGCTCGTCATCTCGTCCATTGGTGGTGGATCAATGTTTGACAGCTGTTGCGGTGTGACTCCTAGCAATCGCTCAGACTTTTCGACTTCGAATCTCGAGATGCACTCGAGAACAGCGTCCAGGTGCTGACAAAACTCTCGTGCAGCGATGTTTCCCAGCCGATCGAGTTGTTTCATAAGATGATGTCCAGATTGGAATGTCTCCTTGTCTGCCTGTGCGCTAGGCCCAAGACAAAGATTAGACACTGCGAGAATGGTCGCAGCGGCATAGAGATACTGCGCTGACGAATAATCTAGAGCTGGAAGTGCTGTCCACGCTTGGGTTATGAGACGGCAGGTGTGCCTCGCAGTATGCACGCAAGTCTCGGCCAGCATGAATGTAGCTTGAGGGATCTCATCCCTTCGATTCGTGCGATTGGTAACATGAAAGACTTGGAGCAAGGTTGGTCTTGTGGCGAGGATGACACACTGGTACTGTTAGTCATAGCAAGGAGCATCGACAGGCTGGTCATACCTGATTGAATGATAAATGCAAGGCAACGATATGCCAGCTCGCCGGTTTGTCTGGCCACATTCTGACACTTTCTGGTAACGTCGCCGACCAATCTCGAAGGCTCTTGAAGATGGCTTGCACCTTTTGAACGAACGGTCGATCGTTCTTCTTGCGACTGTACAAGGTAGAAATCGTCTCACCCGCGATGCTCGCTAGCCGCATACTCGCGCAGAGATAGTCGGCGCTGACCACATCGCCCTTTTGCGCATCGCTTAGACCGGCATCTGAAGGTGGACTGACTTCTATATCGTCATTCTGTATGAATGCAGAGTGCCCAATCTTGCTGGCAATGAAACGATCAAGAGCGTAGACCGTCCACCATAAACGCGCTCTCTTCTGTCTTGCAGCTAGATCCGGCAATTGCGACTCTGCAATATTGTTGTGTAGACCTAAGGTCATGGAGAGTCGCATCGCAGACCCAATGTACCAGTAAGCAGAATGGCGCCTATTCATCGCCAACGAGTAAATGGTCTACTTGGCATCAGTAGTCACTCGGTCAGATCGCAGCTGCATCAACTCACAATACAGATTAGCACTTCCACGTGGTCCGCTGTAGCGCGCTCAGGCAACACTGGAAGGAGCGCTCTAGCCTTTGCAAAGTATGGTAACCCAGGAAACGCCGAGTCCTGGGATTCAGCCAATCTAGGTGAATAGACCTGGGCAAGTGCGAACAAGGCAAACAACTTGCACTCTTGCATTTGGCTGAGGGTTAATCGGTCGGTATATGCTTTCTCTAGTATGCTCCGGACATTGGACAAAGAAGAGAGATGGTAGCATTGCCCCACTGTTGCAATGACAGACTCCACAAGGAGATATGCTTGTGGTCTACTTGGCCATATTGCGTTCTCCTCTGCTGCCTGCAGGATCTGACCATCCTGGATATAGTGTGTTCTGGGCATGTGAATCTCGGCTTGCGTATGCAGAAGTAGCTGGCGTAAACGTGATGAGAATGCGGTACATGCTGCCTCACCGATGAAGATAGTACTCTCATCCAGTGGCAGGAACCAAGCGTCATCTCGAACCAATGGATTTCCTGGATCTGTGGTGGCAGAAGGCTCGGGCGTGTTGCTGTGACTCTGCTGTTGATTGTCGCTCTGCGGTGTGGAGATGGCAGCTTGATGCTTGAGACGTTCAATCTCTTTCAAAAGCTCGTTGATATAACTTGAAGGATGTTAGTCGCAATGTATGTTCGGTTCACTGCAAATACGCTACCTTTCTCGTACTGTAGTTTTGCGGTCTTTGACAGGATACTCACAGAGAGCATCATTGGCAACTCTACAGTTCTTGCAAGGCTTCTGACCATCACACTTGATCTTGTGAGAGTGGCATCGTTGGCATCTACCGATCGGTATAATTGATCAGTTCACCGAGGCTTCGACGGAAGGTGGACTCCAACTCACGCGATGCTCTTTCTCGGCTTCTTAGACACCCTGTGCTCACAAAGCTTGGAGGTTTTTGCTGTCTCCATTCTGCAGTCATAACATAATAGGTTGTTCTTACCGAATTGAATGCAGAGAAGATGGAAGGGGAATGACAACATCGTTTGTCGCATATGACTCCGCCTCGGTATAATGCTTCATTTTGCCGAGGCGATGATTACAGGCAGTGAGACCTTTTCATCACTGCAGACCACAAGATCAAGGATAATTGAAAGGTCAAAGCATGACCGAGATCTGTCTTTGCTATTTTGTGCTTACACTTCTTGATCAGATCTGAAGGTTGGTTGATCGTGGCCTTCCTTTGCATGCTCGGCAAGATGATCATTTTTTCCCGAGCGCAGCCAAAACTTCAACCACATTCCAAGCTACTCTCATAAGACAACCTTGAACTTCTGCTGTATCCAAGACAATGTCTGCGGTAAGTCAAGCATTATTTGTCCAAGGTATATTCGTGGTTTTCTACTTGAGAGATATTTCATCTGATGAAAAAGAAACCAAACCCGAACGACTCGTTTGATCCAGTCCTTTGCAGCCAAATCTTCCAAAGTCACCCCCTACTCTACCACTACCTTTCATCAGCCGATACCAGTAGTTCCTGCCCGATCTAGGGCAAAATAATGGTCAGTACGGGCGCTAGGTATCTATTGCAAAGCGACACCCACATCCGAAGTTCCCATAGTGACAATTCCCAAAACAGATCAAAAAGATGATGATGGTCAGTACGGGCTGAGAGCTTGTTAGTATATTGCATGAAAGCGGTCGTCCTCAAGTGCACTTACGGTCGAACCCGCGACCTTGGCGTGTCGTATATCGGAGGATATTAGCACCACGCTCTAACCAACTGAGCTAACCGACCAGGCTATTGGTAATTGCATACCACGTGATGTGCTCGGGTGTACTAGGTCAAACCATGAGCTATCGTCGCAAGCGGCAAAGAAGCGTCCAAGTGTTCCGTGTATCAGCCAGGTTATGGGCCCGAAGATGCCTAAAATCAAGGACTGAACATCCCGTGCCAAAACATTTGAAAGATCTCAGCATATACTTGTTTTTAACTGAAATATCCATATACAAAGCAAATGTTCCTCTCTTCCTGCGAATGTTTTAGGCCAATTAGGCGTGAAGCCTCGAGTTCGGGCCGTCAAAATTCGGAGATCGCCTATATCTCACGCACCCCCACCACCCTCGAGGACTCGAGTACTCGGTCACAAAGGCTTACACCATCGATCAATCTTTGACATTGTCGCACATTTGATGGCCAAAGGGCATAGCGGGCATTTGTAGAACACTGGCAAAAGTGCTCTGAAAGCGGACTTTTCCTAACACAACTTGAGACAACGTTATTATTTTTGAATTTTGACGGATGATGAAGCTCAACACAGCCATAACAGGCTGTTATTCACTGCTTCTCTTGTGGCCTGTAGCGTATTGTGGTGGGGGCAAGATCAAAATTCGGTTTCTATATTATTTTCTAAAAATTTTATATTTCAACAACCTCGGGGTGATGGCACAGGGGTAATGCGCCCCCTTCGCATGGGGGAGATCCGGGGTTCGATTCCCCGTCACTCCACGGTCTTTTTGTACCTCTAGGGATGAGGTTAGGTGGTGTGGTGGTCCTTGGGGACAGTTTTGAAGCTTTTCTGGCTTTACTCCAGAATACCAGGCGACATACAACTCCCCATCAAACAAGGCTTCTATATGTGATAGAGGAACCCTAGCTGCATGTACTGTCCAAGGTTCAGAAGGATAGCTTTTGTTTTGGTTGAGATATTCGAGTATGAGTGTCGAGGCTTCACTTTGGTGTATCTACCCCTGACAGCCGACAACGATGTTCTATGTCTCTGTTACTCTCAGCACAGACAAAGGGACCCTCATTGCATATACTGTCCAAGTTACAAAGGTATACTTGAAGGTTTGGCTGACATATCCAGGGATGATTCCTCAGGCTTCGCTCAGACACGTATACGTACTTCGATCACTGACACCGGAAACCAAGCGACCCATCACTCTTGGAAACAGATCACAACATCTCTGGCGTAGCCTGTTAGTAGGTAGACTTATTTCCAACACTTAACGAGGTAGTTCAGAGTCGGAAACCGAGAAGCAGTCAGTCGGAGCACTCTATTCGATTTCCAAAATTGAAGACGGATTTTCTCAAGACAAAAATCACAGACAATCCTGAGCGGTAGCTGTGTCTTCAACATCCAAAGATAACCAAGACTTTTGAATGGAGACATGGTAGTCGGATGATGCAACACTCTCATGACCTCGTCGCCGCTTCTCCAAAATGGCTGCACATAGATTCTTCCCATGCGCTACAATATGTTTTCGGGAGCAGTTTCTTATGATTATTCAGTGGGCATGTAAGCTACAAAAGGACTTGTCTGTTCTCAGATCCAGGTCTGGCCAACTGGGACCAACATGACAACGATATTTGTCGGAGGATGTTCGGATTCTCACTGCGCTATAATCATAAAGCTATACATGAATGAAGAAAACACAAGTTCTGAAAAGGCAATAAACAGATAGAATATGTACATTAAAAGCTTG
The DNA here is from genome assembly GCA_023848605.1 of Aureobasidium sp. EXF-10728. Taxonomy (NCBI): domain Eukaryota; kingdom Fungi; phylum Ascomycota; class Dothideomycetes; order Dothideales; family Saccotheciaceae; genus Aureobasidium; species Aureobasidium sp. EXF-10728. Next base: position 181,489 of record SWBG01000007.1, read on the forward strand.
TAATCGTATATGACAAAAACATGAATCTCGTCAAAGCGGTAGAACACTGGAAAACTCCTCCCTCATACAATAATCATCAGATCCTTCTAATCTGTACAAGCAGGTGCGTTCTTTGCGGTCTTTGTGACGGTCGAGAAGACTGTAGATGTGCTCTTCACCACCGTTGTCTTGGTTGTAGGCTCAGGCGTCACAGAAACCTTGATCGTGCTGCCTTTCAGCGAGCTAGTCTTCAAGATCGTTGTAGTAGACGCCGGAAGCGTCGTCTGGATTGTAGTTGTCGAATCTGCGGAGTTGGTAATCGTCAATGTAGATTGGTCGGCAGTGACAACGGTAGTGCTGGAAACGAGCTTGAAGCTTGTCACGGTCGCCGCTGATGCAGAAATACTCTCGGTCGAGCTGATGGTTGCGACGCTGTAATAGGTACTTCCAGGTAGAGAAACAGTATCAAGTACAGTACTGTATGCAAGACTGGTCACTGTAGATCCTGCAATGGTTTCTGTGGTCACTGAAGTCGATAGAATTACCGAGGTCGAGGTTGCGGCGTCAGCACTCTCGGTAATGGTTTGGATCGATGTTGCAAGCGAAGTGCTCAGAACCGTTGAAGTAGCTGCTTTGAGTGTGCTGGTAGGTGCGATAGTGCTAGTGCTTGTCACACTGGTGTAGATTGTTGATCCCGCGCTGGTGAATACCGAGGTCTTGACGTAGGACGTCACTGTAGTGCTGATATAAATTGTAGTGGTACCAGCAGCACGAGCCTCAAGCCCTCTCTTGAAAAGTCTGGCAGCATCTACAGCAGGTACACACGAAGCGGTGATGGTTGTGCCCTTTGTGGTTGTCTTGATCGAGAAGCTCGAGACGGTTACAGTTGACGGCTTGAGAGTAGTCGAAGATGTGACATCTGGCGCTTGAATCGTAGTTACACTAGTGACTGTCGAACCCTTCATGGTCGAAGTTTGATAAATTGTCGCCACAGAGCCGAGATTCTCGGTAATGGTGGCCGGCTTTGGAGACGATGTTGAGGTGACGAGGACTGTGCTAGTCGCTTTGACGGTCGAAGTTTTGCCGGCAACAGTAGTCGTGAAGTAATCTGTCTCGGTACTCTTGATGGTGGTGTCCTTGCCTGCAATAGTCGTTTCGCTCGAGACGATCGAGGTCTGCTTGATGGTTACATCCTTTGCGGAGGCAGTAGCAGTAGCCAGGACGATCGAGGTAGACTTGACTGTAGCCGTCTTGCCTGCTTTGGTTGTTGTAGAAGTAACAATACTAGTCGATTTAACGATTGAGGTCTTCAGAACAGGATCAGGCGTCACTGTGGTGCCATCGTTCTCCGTGACATAGGTTACTGCAGTTGATGTGATATCTCCTCGTACCACTGTAGTATAGGTAGTTGCTTTCTGGATGATAGTTGTGGTAACTTGGGTCGTGGCCAGGGACAATGTTGAAGAGCTGCTGCTTGACAACGTGGGAAGGATAGAAGAAGATGAAGAACTAACGCATGTAGCGGGAGCAGATCCAAAGCCAGCGGTGAAAGGTTGAACATCGACAACAGAGAAATCGATCCATGAAGTGGTAGGGAAGAAGTTGGCCAACTGGAATTGAGCGGCATCAGCATCAGAAAGCTGCTGCGAGAAGCTGGCACGATTGCAAGTATTGCTTCCCGGGCCAAAGTTATGGTATTCGGCAAAGGTGACACCATCAGTCTGAGGCGAAGACTTGCTCCATTGAGTCCAACCTGCTGAGCCAACTGATCCATCGAGATAGCAGCCAGCATAGAGCACACGAGCGAAGTTGTTCCAAGGACGGCCTAGAGAAACATTCTTGAATCCGGAAGAGCCTGCAGCAGGGACAATAGAACATTGGTCAAAGACGAAGCCAGCAGATGTAGTGTTGGTCGCACGTTTAGCAGCAGTGATGGAATCACCATCCTCGTTGGGTGAAATGGTCGAGTTGAGGAAGTAGCCAGATCCAGCACCGAAGATGAAGTCGACGTTACCCTCAATGTAACTCTTGAATGTGAACATGTTTCCAGAAATGTAGAGAGTATCCTGGTTACCATAGATCTGACAGCCGTGCATGAACGCATACTTGCTACTCTTGACCGCAAAGCCAAGAGAGGCGATATTTTGCTGTGTGCCGTTATTGTTTCTGAAATTGACGTTGTAAGCATAGAAGTAGTTTCCAGTTGCGTAAACAGTAGCCGCGTCCACATCACTTCCAGTACCTTGAGTGTCTTCACCATAAGACTGCTGAATGGTGACTTGGTTCTTGTTGTAGTCATCGGTCGAGTCGGAGTAACCCATGAAGATGGTAGTTCCGCTTTTGTTGACGATCAATTGTTCCTGGTAGACACCGGGGTAAATGAAGATGGTAGCGTTGGTCTTGCTCGAGGTGGGTGCAGCGTTAAGAGCGGCTTGAATGGTATCATATGTCGTAACACCATCAATCGCATTCTTGGAAACGATGAGAGCACCAGTAGGAGGCACGGTACCATTGTACGAGCTCGATCCGGAGACTGTAACATTGGTAGGAGTGGTGGTGTTGACCACTGCAGGCTCAGGTGTAACGATAGAATTCCAATACGTCTTGTCGATCCAAGCAGTGTCATCCATCACAGATTGCAGAGAGTAGGTATCAGATGTCAAAAGAGTGGCATTGCCAAAGGCTTGACGTGCGGCAACGTTATTCGCCCAAGAACCAGGGCCGACATTGTTGTACTCGGCAAAGGTAATATGGTCGGTTCTAGGGTCACTTGCTGACCATGTCTTCCATCCCGACGGATTAATCAAATCATCAAGGTAAGAATTCTTCACAACAACAAGCGCATAAGCAGAGTAAGGACGGCCGAGATAGACCGTACCAGTAAGATCGACCGTTGCGTCAGTGGCAGCTGTGAATAAGCACTGGTCAAAGATATAACCACCAATGGCTGAAGCAGAAGCACGACTTTGAGCAGTCATAGCGGACTTTTGTCTCTTGGCTCCGATAGTGCAGCCTTTGAAGAAACTCTTTGAGTAACCCCAGATGAAATCAATAGCTCCAGAGATGTAGCATGACTCATAATACTGGTAGCCAGCAGTTGCACCAGTAAGAAGAGTATCTTGCCAGCCTTGGAAGGAGCATCCGTAGAAACCAATATCGTTGCCATAGATCGAGGCGGCCAACGTCACGTAGTTTGCCTCCAATCCATCAAGATTATCAGAATTGATGAAGTTGATGTTGTAGAACGAAATCCTGTTGGAAGCAGTGGCGATGGTCGCAGTTTCCGCATCGTTGTGCCCGGTGGGCAGAGGGGACACCGAAAGACCACGTGCGAATGTGACGGTGACAGAGTTATCCTTGTAGCTCTGTCCGGGGCTACCAGCAGTGTATCCGATAACACGAACAGCACCTGGGCGGTTGATCGAAGGGATCTGCTCGTTGTAAGAACCTGCGTAGAGGAAGATAGTTTGGTTGGTACTATCGTTAGGTAGAGAGGCGAGGGCAGCAGTCAAGTTTGTGAATGAAGCATTGTGTTGACCATCAGCCGAAACGATCACGGCGTACTGAGGAGGAACGCTACCACTGTCAGGGTGAGCATTGATCGATGAAGTACTGGTGGGTCCAGAAACGCCGGAAGAAGTGCTGCTAGCGCTGCCGGTAGTCGTGGATGCAGGGAAGCTCCAAGACGGCTCGTAATTCCATGCAGCCTGATCAATGAAGCTGGTATCACCAACCCAAGTCGAGAGACTGTAGCCTGCAACCTGATCGTCGGTCATGTTGGTTGCAAAGGAAACACGGGCAGTTCCTGAGACCCATGCTCCGGGACCAGTGTTGTTGTACTCTCCAAACACGACGTTGGAAGTCTGAGGATTTCCAGTCTGCCACACCTGCCAGCCAGCAGCGTTGATGTGCTTATCGAGATAGCTGTTCTTGTAGACAACCGTCGAGTAATTGCTGTAAGGACGACCAAGATAACTAGCGGCAAAGGTGCTTCCGTAAGTAGAGGTATATGTGACCAAACATTCATCAAAGATGTAGGCAGCTGGAGTCGTTACAACACGACCTTGAGCAGCGATACATGCACCTTTAGTGTTCGAGGCGATGACGGATCGATAGAAGTATGCTGTACCGAATCCCCAGATGAAATCGATCGAGCCTTCAACGTATGAGTTTGAGAAAACCTGGGTACCCTTGTTGGCAAGAAGAGTATCTTGGAAACCAACAAAGGAACAACCATAAGCGGCCATGTTGTTGCCATAGAAATCAGCTGCAAGAGCGGCAGTGTTGGCTGTCTGAGGATAGCTGTTGACGAAATCAATATTGTATAAAGCCAGACCGGAGTTGTCGTTGGTCTTCTTTGAGTTGATAACAGGAGTCTGTTCGTTCTGACCCAAGCTTGTACTGCGACCACTTGAGAACTGGATTTTGACCTGGTTTTGGCTATAATCGTTCTTGAAGCTAGTCTCGCCAACAAGAGTGACCTTACCATTTCTGGTAATGCTAATCTGCTCGTTGTAGACGCCAGGTTTGATGTAGATGGTGTAAGGCTTGCTGTCATTGGGAATAGCAGCAATGGCAGCAGAGATGTTACTGTACTGACATGTGGTAGCGTTTTGAGATACCACTAGAGTCGCTGAAGGAGTGGGTGTAGCACAAACGCTCGAACTGGAGATCGAGATAGTACTGCTACCTGTCGATACAGACAAAGCAGACGAAACAGATGATGATGCCGAAAGACTGTTGGAGGAGCTCAAGACCGAGGAGCTCGACACGGAGGAACTAGAGACGGATGAACTCGAGACGGAGGAGCTCGAGACGGAGGAGCTCGAGACGGAGGAGCTCAAGATGGACGAACTGGTGGCAGAGGAGCTTGAGGTAGAGGTGCCTGAGACAGTAGCAATCTGCGCGGAGTCAGATCTTTGAATCGCGCTCAATACACTAGAATCTATCCAGGTGGTATCAGAACTGTATCCAGCGAATGCATTCCCGAAAACTTTATCGACTGTAAAAGCAGATACCTGATCGACAGACAATTGGACATCGCAGCCACCAGGCCTACTCTGTGCATTGGCCGAGTAAGCCCCTGGGCCAGAGTTGGAGAACTCTCCATAGAAAGCGGCAGAGCTGCAAGTGGTACTTTTGAATCCACTCGGTGCAATCAAGCTTCCGAGATTGCTGTTGCGGTAGACAGCTTGGGTAAAGTTGCCACTAGTATTGGGTGCCGCAAGATAGACGTAGGTGTTAGTGTTGCCGGCTTTCTGAATCACAGAGCTAGAGTCAACCACGAGAGTGGAGTTACCGGCGTTGGACAGACCAGCGGCCACACCTTGGGCATACATGATTGAGGCACTGCTTGCAGTGGGAACAATCGTAGATCCGTAGACGTACACAGTAAGATAGTTGTAGAACAGCTTGTCTGTGCCCTCCAGGTAACTGTTGGCGATCAAAGAAGTTCCGAGAGAAGAGTAGTAGACACCGGAACTGCTGGACACGAAGGCGCAGGTGTAAAAGCCGTGCTTGGAACCTCTGATTGATACAGCAGGTGCAAGTCCACTTGTCGCAGGGTTGGTCAAGTTCAAGTTCTTGAAGGTGACACCCTGAGTGTTAGATGTAGCAATGCTCACAACTCCGCTGGCGCTATTTGCAACAATGTTGACCTGGTTTTGAGCCACGGAACTCGCGGTTGGACCGATTATAGTCACAGTCTGAGTTCCACTGATAGCAATGGCCTCAGAGTAGGTGCCGGCCTTCACAACGACGGTAGGGATGCCGCTGTTCTGAGCAGCGCTGACGGCAGCATTGATGGCGGTGAACTGAGCTGAACCATCGAGAGCGACTGTAATTGCGGTCGCGGAGGAGGATATGCTGGAAGAGGCGGTAGTGGAGGATATCGACGAAAGAAGAGAAGAACTCGACGAGGCCGATGTAACATGCGAAGTGGAAGAAGAAGTGATGGTCGAGTTCTGACAAGCCGCAATAGCAGCAAGGCTAGCCACGGCGGACAAGATTGAAGCCTTCATAACGACGGTGGCCACCTCTCAAGGAGGGGTAAGGATGAGCGAATGTAGTGCTATAGTGAGGAAGTGTCTGAGAGAGAAGCTTAGCAATGGATGGGCAATGCACTTAATATATCTCATCGATGGGAGTATATAGAAAGTCCAATATCTCATGCCTTTCGGCAAAGCCGAATGGTAGGTAGCCATCGGCCTGAAGAGCCGGCTAGCTAGATGGGCCATGCATCGAGTCTAGTCAAGTATGGTACCGGGAAGGTGCAGAGGGCTGTTCCTGCTGCAGCAGACGGCCAGGTGCACGTGTATTCTCCGGCGTGGAGGCGAACAAGCGTCAAGTCATGCATCGCACTAACAAGAATATAGTGATATCAGCAAGCAGGGAACAGAAGTAGGGCTACAGAGATCCCGGGACCGAAATTGAAATCTGTAAAAGTACAGGTCCTATTAGATATTGAACCGACGAAACTGTTCAATTTTTTGAATGCAAACAATCGGGCTCAATGAATAACTCTGTCAGTGTCAAGAGTTGAAGCGTCCTTTGGGTACGACAACTAGCAGGATTCAGGCTGTCTATTCACTTCTCGATATTTGCCGATACCTGGAGCAAAGTACAAGCCTTTCTTGATAGTTTAAGGGCAACAATAAGGTTCTACAGCTTTGATTGTTTAGCGAGCATGCGGGATGTCTGCAGGATGATTCTCCAGCATGCAGAGGTGCTGCGCCGCGAGGTGATCCACAACGTGCATTCTCGAGATGCAAACTCAGCTCTGGAAGGTACGACACTCACTCTTTGCATCCCTGCAAGAATGTCGATTCGCGAATGTCTCGGCCCTTGTGATGTCTAATGACGGGTCGACGGGATGCCTAGCGAAGTGGCCCATAGAAGATACACAACCTTCGGTGGCTTTGATGACTTGCGAAAACATCATCTGGCAGACGCCAGACGGAGTTATGGATCTTGAAATCCACCATTCAGGTGAATGCGAAGGGTGTAGAGACTCGTGGCGCATGCGGTGGAAGATCAAGGAATATCGCTTAACGTGCCGCCGGAGAAATTCGCCTAAGTCTAAACTTCGACTTGGCCGAGAACGTTTGAGGATCCACAGTTTCCCCAAAATAGTCGTTGAGATCTGAAGCATGGTCCAACGGGACACAGAGCAGCTGAAGTGGAGAGAGAGAGAGAGAGATGTGCGGTGAAAGATGAGAGGCGATTCCTGCGGCATCTTCACGTCGTCTGACAGCATCATTGTCGAGTTGGATGTGGAGGCTATTTTTGCATGTTCGAATCAGACATGTACAGGGTCTTCGGAAGAAAAGCCTTCCTGACTCGGGGCTGACAGCTGCCAAAGTCAGTCTGCCCAGCAGCTCAGGATGAAGACAATCCTCCGCATCACGGCCGATCATGCTGGGGTTCTGGCATCTTTCCTGGATCAGGCGGATCTGCACAGGCTACGAACCATCATGCATCATTTACAATATAGAGGTACTTGATCAAATGCGAAAGCGACATCCAGCGGAGCCGCCGGGGATTCAGGAACGAGGACAACTCAAACGGGCATACATGTTCGGTTCCAGGAAAAGAAAGAGACTCAGCACGGTAAGGACGGAAGAAATCCACAAGTCAAGACGTGGTACAGTGAAGATAGTGCATGTACGTACAGGCATCTCGGGATAGCCCGCTGTTGTCAATCTTCCCTGATGCAGCTTGCCCAACAAGCTCAGGACCCAAGACCGACAAGCATCTATGTACCCATGCCGCCGGATCAGGCGCCTGCTACTGGAAAGACAGGGGATGCGACTATCAGACACATGTTTAGGTGAATCGAAGTCGATGTCTGTTCGCTGGATCAGACGAATGATCGGTCCCATCACCGTTCGCCCCGGAGATCTAATCGCTTCCCTAGCTGCCACTGATAGCAGCCGTTGCAAGATGGAGTCTCGGTCTGGCACTGAACCTGCTAGCCTTGAATGCCGGACCCACGAGTGGATTGAAGGACGGAATTCTATTCGTATCAAGACGAAGTCAAAGATCCTGCACTGATCATAAAAAATGTTGTTTCGGGACGCCTGATCACGGCTACAAGGCTCCATGATCTCCCGAACTCTCCATACGGATAGCTGATAGCGGGATGAAGGAGCCCTCAGCTAAGGAATCTCTACAATTCTTCCGTCGAGCTGAACAGGGCTGAGTAGATTCCTGCCGCATACACTTAGGGCACGAGCAGTCGGCTGCTGGAATGTCATCTTGAAAATCGATCTCTCTTTCTCTCGGAGAACGATCCGAATCTTGAAGCGGCAGACCACTTTTGGTCTTCTTGGAGACTTGGGCATGTTTTTAGAAGGAGCGAGGCAGATTTTACCAACTACCAACGAAACCACTCCTTCTCAGGGGTCCGTAGAAAACAAAGACATTCTTACATTCATAAAAAGCAATACTGTGAGAAAAACAACAACAGAAAACAAACATGCTAGACTTTCTACTCTTGTCTTGCTTACTCTACGCCTATCCCTTCTCTACCAGCCAAAACTTCTTACACAGGGGTAGCTTTGCTCATGGCCACCAATCTCTTGACTCCGACCATCCAGTGAGCACCCTCGGCCTCCAATTTGGCCTTCATCATATCCGTCAACACGGCCCCGGCACGGTCAAAGTCTCTGCCTTGCAGTGCCTGTGCAATCTCGACCAACATGGCTACCGTGTCTGGCTTGACCAGAGTCTCATTGTTGAGGTGATCGAATAGGATGTTGAGGCGCTTTTCGGCATCGTTGACTTGTTGGAGGAAGGAGGCGGGAGCGCGCGACTTGACGCGTGCCATGTCTGCGGACAAGATTTCGTAGACCGGCATGGCGTTGCTGGGGATATGAGTGCGGTCGCCGGGAGCTGGGATTGAGCGTTAGCATGAATGGATAGGATGGACTGGAAGAATGATAACTTACGATATTTGGCGGCTGCGGGTGCGGATCGCTGAGACTGAGCGGTAGTGGGTCGCGAAGGCATTTGTTGAGGGGCAGCTGCTGGGGGAGGGGTAGCCTGAGGGGGTGTCGCTTGAGGTGGAGGTGCGGCTCTGGGAGGGCCCTGAGGAGGACCACGAGGTGGTCCTTGTGGTGGGGGAGGAATGGCTTGAGGAGCGGGCGGTTGCGGTTGCGCAGACGGTTGTCCGTAAGGCGTTGCCGGTGCCCTCGGCGCATATCCTGAAGCTGCCGGTGCGTATGGCGAGGGTGCTGCAGCGCCGTACGGGTTAGGTGGTGGAGCAACATTACGTGGTGGTGGCAAGCCGCCGGCCACGGGTGTCGGTTGTGATCCAGGCGCCGGTGCATAGCGGTTGCTCGCTGGGCCGGTTGCAGTCGCTGTAGTCGGAGGAGGATTGTAAGGCGAAGGACCACGGCCGAGAGGAGGGGCTTGAGGCGGGGGAGCCATCATCGAGGCGGGCGCTTGCTGTACCGAGGCTGGGGTGTATGCGTTCGATGCAGCAGAGATGGGACGTTGGATTTGCTGAGGACCTGACAACGGGGACATGACGCGAGGAGGCATCTGTCCTGCCTTGGGTGGCGGAGGCAAAGCAGCAGCAGGCTGGCCGTATGCGCTGCCAGGAGCAGGTGGAGGTGACATGACGGGAGCGTTAGGGAAAGGAGACGATACAGCGGCCATACCAGGGGTGTTTCTTCTTGCAGGCTGGACCGGCTTGGAGAAGCCTTCTGGCAGGTCATTCCACTGTTGTGTCTCTCCCTTCTTAGGCGGTGGGGGTACAGCACTGGGCGTCATACCACGAGGAGGTGCCATAGGAGCAGCTGGTGTGCCATAAGGTCCGGGTTGACCATATGCTGAAGTCTGGGGAGGCTGATATCCCTGAGGGGCATAAGCTTGCGTAGGAGGCGCGTATGGGTTCGAGACAGCAGGAGGCTGAGCTGCGCCGGGAGGAGCATAAGCGTTTGCGCCAGCCGTAGGAGCAGGCGTTGACATGATACCTCCGCTCGGTGCGTAGGGGTTTCCGGCAGCAAGCGGTGCCGGGGTGGGAGCAGCGGAGTAGGGTGCCATAGGTGCAGCACGAGCGGCGGCAGCGGGCTGTCTCTGGACTTGGGGAACCACAGGCTTGGTTCTGTTGGCAAGCTTGACTCTTTGTTGAGCAACCTCTGCTGCAGGAAACTTGGAAGGCAGCAGATCCAGGTACTTCTCCGCCACTTGCAACTGGCCGTGGCTAGCCAGAATATCAGCATACTCGGTGTACTTGGCGTACAGAGGAGCAAGCTTCCAGTTCTCGGTAGCCTGACGGTCAGGATCTTGGAAGCCAACAACCTGGCGGAAGACAGTGACCTTCTCGATAAAGTCTTGCAGAGTTCTAGCATGAACAGAGAAGCTAGTCTCGCCATCAGCAGCCTCCAAACCAGCGCTTTCCTTCTCCTGCAGCTCCTGAGCCCAGATGGTAACAACCTTTTCGAGTTTCGAGCCGGCAAGGAAACAGAATGATGCATCTCTTCTCAGAGTGCCCTTGTCTGTAGCATCAGACAACGACTCTTCCAGACGGTCGCCAAGAGCCTCACACAGGTCCGAGAATTCCGTCTCGTCGGCGAAAGTGCACAGGGTTGCCATGACCTCCTTCCAGTTCGACAGATCGGCGTTGTGAACAACATCCCACAGGTTTTTGCCAACGATCGAGGCAAGAAGACGTAGGTAGTTGGGTCCCTTTGCCTTTTGCTTCAGATAGGCAGTCTGTACCTTGTCCATACATTTCTGTCCACCGCAGATGGCGATCATGAAGGCGTCTGACATACGACCATCTTTCAGGCAAACGTCAAGAGCAGACTCAAAGTTGCCCAGCATGAGAGCACGTGTGATGTTCTTGTCTGCGTCCGACTCTTCACCACTGAAAATGTGGAAAGGTTGGTTGGTCTTGGCACCCTTGGTCGCTGCAAGATCGGCCAGGAAGTTATCGCCATCCTCTCCATCAGCATTGTCGTTGCCAAAAAAGTTGCTGTCATCCTCTTCCTTGGGCTTCTCGACATCACCATTGACATTGAGGGTGGCGGCCTTTCGGGCCACCTCAGTCTCGTCGGCAAAGCCGAGGTATTCTCTCAGCTTCTTTCTCGACTTTCCAGCGTTCAGTGTTTCAATGACTTGCCAGTCGGCCTTCTCTTCCTCATTGGTTGCGGCGGAGATTTTGGATTCGCAGATGCTGGCAAGGTCGCCGCTCTTGAGGGATGCTTCGAACTTCTGGGATGCATCGGTAACGGCTGAGTCGACGGCGAAAGTCTCGATGCTGACGGTGGACTTTCTTGAGGTTAAATCCGTAGCGAGTCTGACAAGCTTTCCTCCAAAACCAAAAGAGACACCAGCGGGGCGTTCCATCCACTTGGGAGCCTTGGGCAAGGAGAAAGAGACGTGCTGTGGTTGGTCTTGGACCTGGTTGAAGAAGTCCTCACCCTCCAAGGCCTGCTGAGCGGTCGTCTTTTCTTCACTCTTTGAGTTTGTGTTTTGGATAGTCTGGACAGCGATCTTGCCGTCGAACGAGGCAGTCGCAAGAAGGCCAGGGTTGTGAGGGTTCCAGCGAGTCTGGAAGGTCCAATTAGTGACTACGGGGAAGTCGCCGTATGACTCGCCAGTGTGAGGGTTCCAGGCTACGGTACGGTTGTCCTTGCCGCAAGAGAGCAACAGGCTCGAGTCCTGCAGACACCATGACAGAGAAAGAACACCGAGCTCGTGACCACGGAGAACGCGCTCAGGCGCGCTGGAGTTGCGCAAGTCCCACATGAGGATCAGAGGGTCTTGGTCGTTGGGGATAGCCGTCATGAGCTTGGTCGCAACATCCGGGTCCCAGGCAACAGCGCTGACAGGCTTGCGACCGAAGTTGTTCAATGTCAAATTCTCCTTCTTTTGTCTGACGTCCCAGATGGTGACGAAGCCTCCGCTTGAACCAGTGGCCAGGATGTGAGGGACTTTCGAGCCCTTGTTCCAGTCCAAACACTCGTAATCATCAGCTCTTGCGGCACCTCCGCCCAGTCTGAAGGGGTTGGCAATGTTGTTCAGGTCGTAGATGAACAGCTCTCCCTTGGCACCTGCCGTCGCGAGCAGGTCGTGCTTTGTGTGGTTGAATTGGACAGTCTTGATTGCTCCAGAGTGCTTTGTTGTTCTAGACATGAACGAGTCGGAGGGGCTGGAACGGAGCTTCTCGGCATCCCAGAGATCGAGGGAGCCATTCTCGAGAGCACCGGCAATGATACCACGAGAGCGGTCGGCGGTAGGCTGGCTCCATGCGATGTCGTAGAATCTACAATGGTGTCAGCGCGATAGCGTGTCGAGTTGTGGGGTACACACCTTGAGTCTGTGGAGATGGTGCCGACAGGGGACAAGTCAGGAGAGGCGTCGACCTGGTCTAGTTGCAAGTCCCACAACTCGAGGTTCGTGTCGTTGGAAAAGTCGTCGTCAACAGCGCCAGCACGAGTTCCGGTCGCGAGCAATGGCGGAGCTGAGCCAGGCGACCATGCGAAGGCCGCAGTGCGAGGAATCTCGCGCAATCGAACCATTGTCGAGTCTTTGTCAGCAATACACTCAGATCAGTCCAAGCATGCAGCAAACAAGAGGTAACTGCGGGTGGTGTATGAGAAAGGGGGTGGATATTGGATAATTATTGACCAGCGTTCCAGGGCGGGAGCTACGACGTGCCCTTCGTCACACCTCCAGCTGGCCTTCCGCCGCACGCTCCCTTCCAAAACATGGGGGAGCAGAAGCCTTGGCATCAGAGATCCGCTCTATTCTAGCCTTTTTCCAAATCACCGTCTCCGACCATACAGATAAACTCACCAACCTCAAATCACACCATGTCAGACGCACCGAGACCGAAAGCCACCGTCTACGTCGGAGGCCTGACCTCTGCCGTCGACAGTCACACTCTGCACAACGCCTTCATTCCCTTTGGCCCCATTGTCAACATTTCACTACCTAAGCCAGAATTACCATCAAATCCCGAACCCCACCGTGGATTTGGTTATGTCGAATTTGAAAGCCCACAAGATGCGCAAGAAGCAATCGACAACATGGACCAAAGCGAACTTTTCGGCCGTGTCATCAAGGTCAATCTAGCCAAGGAACAGAAAGCCGAAGGAGAAGGCCTGGGAAGCAAGACTGCTATCTGGGAGCAAGTGAGTATTTCGATTGACTTGTTTTGGTGACAACATGCTGACTGTTGTCTAGGAAGGATATCTCGCAAAGCATGCAGTCAGCGACGAGGACCGCATGGCTGCACGAGGAGATGAAGATGGTCAGGATGGCCCGACGAATCCTATGCAAGGCTTGGAGGGTCTCGACGTTGCTGGTCCTCAACAAGCTTAAATTCTCAGTGCTGTTTGATCATATCATAGCGAGGCGTTTGGGTGTGCACCAAGATTGAGCGCTGCATTTTGCGGCATCACAGGGGAAGTCTGGAGAACAATGGCGCGTGTACAGTTTCAATCTTGTCAAAATCGTTTGATCTGCTGTATCGCATTACAGGCCAATACTGGACTCATTGCCGTATTGTACTTCTTCTAGTTACCAACTACAAACTGATTTCAAAGTAAGAGCAGTGCGGTTGCGTCAGGTTGATCTCCCTCAATTCACGTCTCATAGTCTATCGAAGTCTCCGACAGGCAGTTCTGACTATTCCTGTAAATTCAAGAGGACATGTAGTCACTGGTGCATTGTCCCACGCAATGCAATGACCAGCTCTGCTCCGTACGGGCAATATGTCCAGCATCGCAGCATCCCTGGACAGCGTGGTAGATCAGATGAAAGACCGCTTTTGGAATGCCGTGGGTTGTAAGAATGAGGGATTGGCGCATATCAGATATGAGTGCTTTGGTGTTCGAGCAAGAGGACACATCCGGCCAGAAAGGGATTGACGACTACTACAAGAAAACTGGATACACAAGCCGGCGCACTGACACACACTGTGATATCAAGTCTTTTCAAATATGCATTGCTTCTGTCGACAATCTAGTGGGAGGGCTTGGTGTCGGAAGGAGACGAAGCCTGGTTGTGGCCTCTGGATCTGTACAGGCGGAGGGTGCCGTCGGTGAAGAGCTTGCGGATGAGCGAGTAGGCGGCAAAGCTGATGGCGACACTGTAAAGGGATTAGGCGACTGGTTGGAGGTGTTTTTGAAGGTAGACTTACGCAAGGACGATACCTGGAGAATGGTCAGAAATTGATTACAGAAATGAGGAGATGGACGTACCGATGGGGATCAACTCTGGGGGAATCTTCTTCAGGGTACGGATACGCTGAGAGATGGTGTGTGCTATAGAGTGAGTTGTCGTTAGGGCTGGGTCCTCGTTATGGTGTGGTGTTGGGTCCAATGCGGCGTACCAGAGTGCTCCTCCTTCTGCAATTGAGGTTAGCATTGGACTGACACAACAGCAGGATGCGCATGTTCAACGTACGGGAACGGGCTCTCTGAGCTTGGGGGAGTTCTTGAAGCCGCGGGTCTGCTGGAAGATGCGGGCGGCGGGGCGGGCCTTGACTGCCTGCAGAGCAGGAGCCTGAGCGCGCAGGGCGGAGGCAAAGACACGACTCGAGATCATGCTGGATTGGTGTATGGACAGTAGTGGGAGGGACAGATTAAAGCACCGCGTGAGGTCAGCAGAGCAGCAATCTGCGGATTCAAACTGAAGCTGGGGCCGAGCAGCCAATCACAGGCGGGCAAGCACTTGGCAGGTACGACCGGAGACGACAACGACTTCTGCTCGCCCGCGACTGCCACAGCTCTCCTACAGACCATCTCCCCTCAATTCCCCTCTCCGACTAATCACAACACCGCAAAAATGGCCGACGATGAGGACAGAGTTACCATGCCCTTCAAGTTCGTGACTGGTACGCATGAGCCCGCCCGCTGTAATATCGACTTCCCATGCTGACTGACGTGATTGATTGTAGCGGGTACGTCTTTGCCTATACCACGCGCCGCCCCCACCACCGCCTGTTCCACCTCCCGCGCATAACCCTTCTCCTCTTCCTCCCGTCGCCGAGCATACACAGCTTCTGCCAAACACATTCAATTGACACGCCATCCAGGCTTCGATGCGCGCTTCCCCAACCAGAACCAGACCAAGCACTGCTGGCAGAACTACGTCGACTACCACAAGTGCATCCTCGCCAAGGGTGAGGACTTCAAGCCTTGCCGTCAGGTACACGCCTTCTTCCCGCCGACAACTCCCGTCACACTGTCTGACGCACACACAGTTCTTCCTCGCCTACAGATCCCTCTGCCCCAGTGGCTGGGCCGCAAGATGGGACGACCAGCGCGGTGAGTCACAGACTAACCTTACATACAAGAACGCGCCGCTCATCATACACCGCAGAGAACGGCACCTTCCCCATGAAGCTGGACGAGTAAACGCTGTCTCGTGCGTGACGAATCATTCCACTTCTGGCGTTTTGGGCAGCAGATTCTCTTTTCTCCTGTCGATAGCATCCATTATTGAGAACTCAATCTCATTGCCCGATTCTATTGCTGACCCTCGAGCTTCCCATAGCTCTGCTTGTCTTGACATGGCTGTTTGACGTCTATGGCTGCGAATTGTTACAGCAGCGCCACTCGCAAGTCCTGCCCTGCGATCAGTATAGTAACGCGTGCTCTCGGTTTGTGTGTCGTCTCTTTTCATCTCTCATTCTCACCTTCCTTCCACATCTCCCATTCCACACACCAAGGGCAGCTATCAGGACGGCGCACAAGTTAATTCACTATAACTAAAATGCGTATCAATTCTCTGCCCGAGAAAAACCCGGTCGTCTGTTGGCACTTCCGACGGGCGACATGGATGTAGCTATCTTTGTCCGCTTGCCTTGCACTCTGAGCTCGTCTGCTATGCAGGGGTTCTATCCCATGTGTGCAAGGTTTGAGACTTTGGAGCTGACATATCTTATTTCTTGTCTTTATCCTATATTATCGTTAATCGAGTCTTCCTTGCACTGTGTTTATTCTCCGAAACATCATCAAACGCAGCCTCCCAATCGGATCGCTTGCCGAAGCGCAGCAACTTGCCCACAATAAGGATCAGCGAACGTAGAAATTCCTTCTCCTGCACATTGTGACGCCGACTTGGACTACCCTCGCACTTTCTAGCTCTTGTCAAGCGAGACATTCCATGCAATCTTCGATGCAGATACATAAAGGCGCCGGCTGTTTCGCGTATTATCGTCAGCTGAACCCCCAACCCCGCAATGCGATGCTAATCACTAAGCGAGGAAGCGACGTTGTTAAGGCCGTAGCTACCTACAGAAACTCAGCTTTTGGTCTTGACAAGTATCTATAGCATCCAGCTGTGACTACTCAGACGTCTTTCTCTCTCCGGACTAGCTCCTCGGCATTCCCGTATGGAGCGGCCCGCTCCTGACTGGCTGTCGCTGCGACATTCCACTACGCTCATCACTTGAAGTGCGTAATTGGAAATCCAGCAACTGCGTTCACGTTAGAAGTGTGAACCTGGCTTGATGGGTGTCTGAAAACTAGAGTCTTCTGGGCGAATGGTCTCGGTCATACCGAGCTGAAGATGAAATATCTTGAGTCTTCATCACACGGTTCACGATTTATCGTCTTTTGTGCTGTAGACATATAAAGCTCTCTCGCCTGCTCTTCAACTCAAGCATCAGAGCAATAACAACCACTATCCATCCAGCAGCGAACATCCTTGAAAAATGGCATTTCCTCTCTTCATTCCTTTCATTATTGAGCGCTTCAGTACGCCAGCTGCTCCTAATCTCCCACCACCCAAGCCATATCAGCAACCATCTAATACCATCCCGCATCTGTTCACGGCACAACAGGAAGAATGCAGCACTATCGAGTGGTACCACAGACTGTCCTCCTCCAGCGAGACCTACAAGAACTGTAGAGTAGTATCGATGACCATGGCGAAGGCTCTGAGGTCACTCCTGTCCCATGAATTTGTTCAGTTCATCATCGAAGACATATCCACAGGGACCCGCACCAGAGTCTTTACCGACCGTACCGACAGCACACCGCCTGACCGAGTCATCGTAGGCCGCAACTGGGCGTCTCCAAAGAACCCGTCGGACCAGGACGACATGCCTATGCCGTTGATCTCGCTCACCTTCACTAACCAGCCCTTCTCCGTTCTGCAACTCGCAGCACTCATGAAAGCCATCACTGAGCGCGAGCCCAAGTACCATTTCTACAGCACGATGTGTTGGTGGTATGCCATGAGCGTGTTCAAATCCGCGCAGATGTACGCTGCAGGCAACTGCGAAGTCAAGCAATGGAAGTTTGCCAACTATGCTTCCAACATGGTTGTTTGGGATGGCATCATCACTCCACGAGAGCAGATGGAGATGGAAGCTCATGCCTTCAAGAGACAGAATGTCGAGCGCATGGACTGGCTGGTCGATGGTGATGGTGTCGAGAAATGGACTACAGACCGTTATCTCAAGACTGTGTCAGAAGCCTTTAAAAGCGAGACTGCTCGCGAGGAATACCAAGAGGCCATGCAGATCGACCCATCACAAAAGATGGACTTTGCCAAAGTGAGTTTGCGAATTTGCTCATACAACACGATTTCTTTGCAAAAACACCCCGAGAAAAGAGACTGACGCTTTCATTCAAAAGGTGGACAGCTTCTTGACCACGATCAAGGAAGCACCCAAAGATGCATCCAGCGATTCTGAACCAACATCAGCTGATGTGAGTATCAAAGCTCAAAGATTCCATCTTATAGAAAAGATTCCTTCCACTAACCCGCCACCCGTTTCACCAGTACAACAAAGCCACCGACGCCTTTACCCGAGCAGTCCTCGACGAACCCGACGCAGACAAGAACCAGGAGGCCTTTGAAGAAGCTTGGCAGAAGCAACAGCAAGCCGTAAGCCCCATCTCCATCTGTTCTCCCATCTCGTCGTCACTCTTTTTTTTTCAACTCGTTTCTGATGATTTGCGATGACAGGCACACTCTGGTAATAATGTCAGGTACATCAGACAGAAACAGATTTACTGGGGCCCCATGGCAGACCAGAGACGTGAATTTGATCGCAGCATCGAGTGTTTTGTCGGAGGCGTGTTGCGCAGAATGAATGAGGGGTTTGAGGCCTGAAGCTTCGAACAAAATCTTTACTCTTGCTCTCAAGCATCAGCTTTGATGGGACGCAATGATGGGTAAACGAGTCGGTATGAGTGTTTCTTGCGTTTGATGTCTTTTGTTGGTTGATTTATCCGGTCGGTTTGGTTTTTTTTTTTTTTTTTTTTCATTGCAGTTTTGCGCGGTCCCTTTCAGTTTCAGTTGCAATGAAAATCGCTCTTTGAACACTCGATTGCAATGTCCTTTTTTTTTCTCCTTCCAAAACAGTGGCAGCGAATGTTTGTTATGACCATGAGAGCAATCAAAAAAGTAAGCTGAACAGCGACCCAAAGTCTAGTCTCTGGCACAAAGTTGCATCTAGAGAATAGTCGAATGTGCGTTCTATCATGTTGTCGCTTTGATTTCGATGCAAGTCGCTAGAGAAAAGTCAAGAGATATATTTCACACGATAATTGTGACCCCACTCAAGCAGCAGCGTGCGTGAGATATATTGATATATTATTACTCGAGTAGGTAGTTGGTGAGGATATTCTCAATCAGAATCCCAGGGTTCAAAGAATATCTGTCACTCCAAGGATGGAAGGCAGGTACACAGTAGAGAACCGGTGATTATTTTGGTAGACCAGGTTACTCTGCCTGTCAGCCATTTAGACGAGACCACCGACTCCGGCACAAGAAAGCACAAAAGTCAAGACTTCGAGATGTTTCGCCCCCTTGCAGTTGGCAAAGATAGCAAAAGAAATGGATGGAAGTGATTGGAGAGAAAGCAGGACGCTAGACAGAGTCAGGGTCTTGTCGACGCGCGCCAAGAGCGTGACTGGCAGGCCGTGGCGGACAGAGAATTCGTCTGCTGCGGCAGCCTTCACGTCTTCAACTCGTTCACTCCCTTCTACAACACAAGAAACCTCACTCGTAAAAGTTCTGTTGTTTTCTTATTTGCTTCGTCGTCTGTGCAGTTGTTTTTCTGCGCATCCGATACAAGTCTCTGGTCCATTCTCCGCCAGACTCCTTTCGTATAATCAACCAGGCTCGTTGGACTTTTTCAGTCATCACACGCCTTATCCCAACAATCGACATACCATAACCCGACCACTTTTTCGATCCGAAGAAACTCTTTCGCAAACATGGCCGACCAACTCAACATGAACAACCTCTCGCTGAGCGAGTCTCAGCACGCCCCTAGACAAAATGGCAACGGCGGATTTGTCCGCTCTGCCTACATCCCTCCTCACGCCAGAGGCAGCGCCAGAGGCCCTGCCCCTGGTCCTGCTGCTATGGATGGCGCTCCTCCCATGAACGGTCACTTTGACGGCCCCAGGTAAGTTTCCTCGCTTCTCTACTGCAAGCGTGCATCTGGCTGACGAAAATTTTCAAGACCCGGCTACGGTGCTGGTCGTGGCGGCGGCGGCTGGGGCGGCGCTCCCACTTTCACCCCTAGAGGCGGCAACGGCTTTGACAGAAACGCCTACGGCAACCCCGGCCAGGGCGGTGGTCAACAAGCCCGTGGTTCCGGCGACGGTCAGTGGAAAGACGGCAAGCATGTACCAGGCCCCTCCAACCCCCGCGTTGAGCGCGAGCTGTTCGGTGTCCCCAACGACCCCAACGTGCAGCACAGCGGTATCAACTTCGAGAAGTACGACGACATCCCTGTCGAGGCCAGCGGTCAAGGCGTTCCCGAGCCCGTTACCACCTTCTCCAACCCCCCTCTCGACGACCACCTTATCAGCAACATCGAGCTCTCCGGCTACAAGGTCCCCACTCCTGTCCAGAAATACTCGATCCCCATCGTCATGGGTGGCCGTGACTTGATGGCTTGTGCCCAGACCGGTTCCGGAAAGACTGGTGGTTTCCTCTTCCCCATCCTCGCCCAGGCCTTTGTGAACGGCCCCAGCCCTACCCCTATCCAGACCGGCATGGCCCGCCAGCGCAAGGCTTACCCCACTTCGCTCGTCCTCGCCCCCACTCGTGAGCTTGTCTCTCAGATCTACGAGGAGGCACGCAAGTTCTCCTACCGTTCGTGGGTCCGCCCTTGTGTCGTTTACGGTGGTGCCGATATTGGTCACCAGCTCCGCCAGATCGAGCGCGGCTGCGATCTTCTTGTTGCTACCCCCGGTCGTCTTGTTGACCTCATTGAACGTGGTCGCATCTCGCTCCAGAACATCAAGTACCTTGTTCTCGACGAGGCTGACCGCATGTTGGACATGGGTTTCGAGCCTCAAATCCGCCGCATTGTCGAGGGTGAGGATATGCCTCCCACCGCTGCCCGCCAGACTCTCATGTTCTCGGCCACCTTCCCCCGTGATATCCAGCTGCTGGCCCGTGACTTCCTCAAGGAGTATATCTTCCTCTCTGTCGGTCGTGTCGGTTCCACCTCTGAGAACATTACCCAGAAGATCGAGTACGTCGAGGACGTGGACAAGCGCTCCGTCCTGCTCGATATCCTCCACACTCACGGCGCTGGTCTTACTTTGATCTTCGTCGAGACCAAGCGCATGGCTGATTCGCTCTCCGACTTCCTCATCAACCAGGGCTTCCCTGCCACCTCAATCCACGGTGACCGCACCCAGCGCGAGCGTGAACGCGCCCTCGAGATGTTCCGCTCTGCTCGTTGCCCCATCCTCGTTGCCACTGCTGTCGCAGCCCGTGGTCTCGATATTCCCAACGTCAAGCACGTCGTCAACTACGATCTCCCCACCGACATTGACGACTACGTCCACCGTATCGGTCGTACTGGTCGTGCCGGAAACACTGGTGTCGCCACTGCTTTCTTCAACCGCGGCAATAGAGGTGTCGTTCGCGACCTTCTCGAGCTTCTCAAGGAGGCTAACCAGGAGGTTCCCGCTTTCCTCGAGACTGTCGCTCGTGAGGGCAGCGGCTTCGGTGGTGGTCGCGGTGGCCGTGGCGGCGGTCGTGGCCGTGGTGCTGCTGCTACTCGCGATGTTCGTAGCTTCGGTGGCGGTTCGCGTCCTGCTTACGCCGGCTCCCAGTGGGGTGGCAGCGGCGGCGGCTTCGGCGGACCTGCTGCAGGTGGTTACGGCGGTAGCATGGGCGGCGGTTACGGTGGTGGCATGGGAGGTGGCAGCTACGGCAACCCCTCTGGTCCCTCCGGCCCCGGCGCCAACTCTTGGTGGTAGACTCCCCAAGCGCGCTGAGGACCGAATGGCTTTCTTCGGTCACCCTTTTTCTTTCAGTCTTTGATTTTAGCTTTCTCGTTTCGCGGTCCTTCTCTCTGGACGCCATAACACCTACGGATCGATGGACGCGGTCCTTGCTCATATCCCCAGTCAGCATGATAGACAGCGTTGATTTTTCTTTATTCTCAGCACGGAGACGGCGCTCATCACGGTTTACGACTTTCTTCACGGCCTTGAGCGTTCTTACATGAAACGCTCGATGCACTCGACGAGCGTGGTATCCGGTCTGGGCAGATGAGGCTTCCAGAGGATTCGGACATCTTTCGATACCAGTTGTGTTTCCTTCAAGTTTTTCCTTTCAAATAATGATCCTGGCATTTCATTGCATCACGAGGCTCTAGGGCATCTGGAAAGGCGTTCTCATGGGACGCTGGGCCAGGCTGGGCTTTCAACGATGTTACGGCTGTCGCATATGGCATGGGCAGCTTTCTTTTTTTCGCTTTCGGATGGATACCCCAAACTTTATAGACTTCTTTCATCTGGAGGCAGGAAGAGATAGGCATGGCAAAATAATGGCTGCCTGCAAGGGATATGCTGGTCGCTCGGCAGGATCAATCCCAAAAAAAAGTTTTACTTCCATCTTCTCCTTGTGTGCGTTTCGATAGATGCGCAAATCGAGGCATTTCCTGTATACAACTTGCTGAACCCAAGTGTGCCTGCCGTGATTATAGTCTCAGATATGTGTGGTGTCACGTCATGATACCTGGGTTGCATTCTGGAGGGAGCTGATGCCATGTGTCGATGGTATGGCAGGATTTATCGAGACTCGTGGTGGATCTGAAGCTTGCCCCAGACGCTCCGCGTCGTCACAGGGAAACCGCGAACGGGAGCAGCCGCAATCTGTAGGTAGGCGTGGGCAGGAGCGCCATGAAGGGGAATCTGTTCTTCCCATCATCACATCCACACGAGACATCAAACACGAGTGCGCCATGGTGGAGCAGGACTCGCGCAGCAGCTTGCGACACATCCTCGCCGACGAGCCCGTTGGACAAGAATCCCGACCAGCACCACCCGCAACACCTGCATCCGCACCAGCGATACGAGCCTCGTCGGCAGCGGCCACAGGCGACCATGAGCCATCGCCGGCACCCAAGGGCGACAAGGACGACGACAATGAGGCCGAGACTCCATTGTACACATCGACAACACAGACAACGCGGCGTAATGCGAACGGCAGCGTGTCGTCGGTCTATTCGGGAAACAAGATCCGCCATCTGAAGAAGGAGGACGGTGTACCACTATGGCGCAAAGACATCCAATACGACTTCCTCGACATTGTCTTCAAGGATGACCATCGCGTCTTCACCCGCTACTCAGACAATACAAAGGGCCACACGTTTGCCGAAATCTACGTCGACGCCATGGCAAAGAGCAGCAAGTGCAGCAAGATCCTCAAGGAGAAGCTCAAGGAAGATTTCGAATCAGCCATCACCATGGCCATGGTCTGCCTGCTCGTCAACGTCGGCCGCATGAACACGACGCTCAACTTCTTCCCTGAAATGCGCGCTCAGCTCCGTACCTACCACTCAATTCCGGCGCTGCAGGCACATCAAGACCCGAACGCCTACAAGCAATTGCAAGATGCGCCACGCTTGAAGTCCATCCTCAAGGGTGCCACCGAAGACACGCCACAGCCAGGTACAATCGAAGATATCCGGCAAGCTTCGATACCTCGAACCAACCCCGTCAACCTGATCTTCGTTCTGTCACAATATGCGCCCAAGATATCGGAACTGCACTTCAACCATCCTCGCGACTTTTTCGACCTCGTCATGCGACCCAGCTTGAGCAGCAGAAGCAGAGCGACGGCATTCCTCTGGCTTATGTGGTGGTACCTCGAGAGCGACTTCTCCAACGAGTCTGCGCTCAGCAATCCCTTTGGAGCAGGCTGCGAGCCCGAAGGCGGCGGTCAGCCCATCAAAGTCCCCTCGCTCGAGAGTTTGACTGAGGAACAGGCTGCTTTGGAGAATGTTGATAGCCAAGAAGAAAAGGAGTATGGAGAACAGAAGCGCAAAGAACGAATTGCAATCGTGGCAAGCGAACCGAGTCCCGCCATGACGGCACTCAAACGCGCGCGAAAAGGTATGTTGTGCTGGCACGACCAATGACTAAACACTAACTTGGGAGAACAAAAAGAACGCAGCTTGTTTGCGGCGGGTCTCGGGGATGCAAATTCGGATGCTGGAACCAAGACCCCCAGCCGCGACTTTGACTCGCCAGCACCTCATGGTTCGACTCGTCTCGGATGCCCTCTTCAAGTCCACAGCTGACACTGAATCCAGACTCTTTGCGCAGGGCCTACGCTGGCAGCGACTACACACGTTCCCCCACACCTCCCACGAGCTCCTTCCAGGCCGTCAACACCATTTCGAAACCATTGGCATCCAAATCATTCTTGACCGAGGTCGATGAAAAGGAACATGACATCCGCCACTTGGCTTCACCATCCGTGGGCACACCACAAGCTGCAGCACTGCCCAAAAAAGGCGCTGGACGAGGTAATCGGACCACCAACTTACACCACCCTTTCTTGCTGCCCAACCCTGTTCACACATCCCCTCCTGCCCCTCCTGCCGTGCCGGATGCCGTTTACCTGCAGTCCCAACGAGACCACGTCCCGACATCTCCGTACCAACTCCAGACTCGGAACCGTCCGCTGACATCACACCAAAAAGCAGTCAGCGATTACCGCCGTGTGCGAATCAATCAGATCCTCGATACCGGTATCAGGCGACGCCACATAGCGGCCAAACGTCAACGTCAAGAAGAAGGTATACTGTTACGGGCTTGGAAACGCATTCGCATGCTGCCTTCCGGCTGGGACAGTGAAGATGAAGGTACAGCCGACAAAGGCAAAGAAGACGCCAAAGACAAGGACAAGGACGATGGCGGCTCTGGCAAGGGAAAGTCAAAAGAGGAAGAGAAGGCTGCTGCTGCGCTTCGTCGTGCCGCTGGCGGTGTCCGCATTCTTGGAGGCTTTGCCCTGCCCCTCACGGACAAGGAACTCGACCAAGAGAAGCAGCGTCCGCTGGACAGCATTGCCAACGTTGCAAGAGATGATGTAGGTGAGGAGGCACTGTTCTTCTCTCGAGCCTTCTCGCTTGGAATGGTCTCACTGGAGCGCGAAGAAAATGCAGATGTCGAGGGCAGTCTATTACTCCCGTCACCACCTCTCAAGCCTGTCGACGACATGGAAGACGAACGAGAGTTGCAAGCCATGGATGAATTAGCTGCCACGATTGTCAAACCCAGACAAGGCAGAAAGAGTCGTGGCGGAGGTGGAGGTGTGAGCAGAAAGTCCAAAGGTGGCGCGAATAAGCTGGCGGAAGAAGCGAAGGACGGAACGCCAGGCGGCTCGAGGCTTTCTACCGCACGAGCAGACAACGAAGCAGAAGATGAAGATATGCCTGACGAGGGAAATGTCACCATTGGCCCTAGTGCAGAGTTGGACGATGACGAGAGAGAGCTGCTCGGCGAAGCAGACACGGAAGACGAAGAGGAAGACGAGGATAACATGGATGAGGATTGAGGAGCATTGGAGGTGTGCATGAAAACATCTTGCTACAAGGCCTAGCTGCCGGCTTCAATGGGATCGCTATTGCTGTAACACCACTGCCAAATATACTTGTAGGCTAGAGCCACTTCTGCCAGTGCACGAAGCATCTCGATAGTGCGGCACAACCTACAGATGTTATTTGCCATGAATTTCTCCATGTTATTTCTTGGTGGAAGGTCAAGATGGTAAGGTATTGCCCGAAGGAGGTCCGGAGGAATGTCGGCAATGACGCGCAAGCACTTTGGTGGTGTCGCGAACGTGTCCGGAGAGCTCGAGCTTCAAGGAGACGGAGTTGAGCAGGAGATAGACTCTACACAACCATCACAATGGCAAACCGAGGATATGACGTGGTAGTGGATGTTGATGCCGAGGTCTGTAATGCTATGCGCTTTGTATTTTCTAGCTTGTATACTGACACGAGCGCAACAGGGAGATCTCGGTCATACCGACCTGCAAGAGGACCTCGAATTCCACTCGTCCAGTACGACACATAGTCCATGTCGCATACTCGATCACTCTTCTCTGACAGGCCTCACCAGACTTTGAAACACAAACGTCGACCCGCGGCAAGCTTCCCACCGGCAACAACTCCTTCCTGCCCACCAACAACGGCAACCCCTCGGTGACCAACAGCAAACACTACCTCTGGAGCATCTCCTTCTACGCCCAATTCTTCGACGTCGACACGTCTGAAGTCGCCCGCCGCTGCCGCGCCGCCATTTTCCCCCTCTCAAACTTCCTCGACGTTTTGGACGGAAACCCCGACTTGTACGGCCCCTTTTGGATCGCTACCACCGTCGTCGTGATTTTGTTTCTTACGGGCACAATCTCGCAATACCTGGCCAAGGAAGGAAAGAAACACTTCATCTACGACTTTACTTTGCTCTCTGGCGCTGCAGGTTTGATTTACGGGTACACCTTCATTATCCCCGTTGCCCTGTGGGGTGCCCTCAAGTGGTTTAGAGCAGAGTCTGCAAACCTGCTCGAGTGTGTCTGTCTCTATGGCTATGCAAACCTGATCTGGATCCCTGTGGCACTGATCTCGTGGTCGCCCATCTCGATACTCAACTGGGTGTTTGTGGCTATCGGACTCGCGGCTTCGGGCGTCTTTTTGGTCAGGAATCTGTATCCTGTGCTAAGCGCTACCGATGTCAAGACGAGCAAGATCTTGTTGGTTGTTGTTGTTGCGCTGCATTTTGGTCTTGCTCTTGCCATCAAGATTTTGTTCTTTGCGTAAGTTATTTTCTTGCCTCTTGAATTTCAAAGGCGTCAATGCTGATTATTGGTGAAAAACAGACATGGAAGTCCTGCCAAAAAGGACAAGGCAACCAAAGGCGACGATGATGATAAAATGATGCGCATGTTCTTTGGCTTGTAGACTCTCTTTGACCCTTTCTGAGTTTAATCCATGCGAGCATGATGAGTATAGCCGAACTCTTTCTACTATATCGCCTCTTCAATGAAGCTCACTTCCTTCACCTTTGTCCAAGATCAGAACAACGTTTGACGGCAAGTCTGGCCAGTCAAAACATGGCGGCAAACTCGTCCTCACCACTTCTGCATTTTATGTTTTACCAAGTTTCACATCGAGCAAGATTGCTGTGGCAGTCTGGGTTGTGACGATGTGACACCGTGAGTGAGTGAAACATTGTATTCCTGGGATACTATCTCGAGCACCTGAGCCCAGTTCGACTACACCAGAAACCTGACAATTGCATAGGGCTCGCGAGAGACAGCTCGGTGCTTAAAAAAGCACAAGTGGATACAGAAAAGGCATGTGTAGGGATTGCTCTTAGATTTCGTAAAACTGCCAATGCAATGTGTATATCTACTCTTTCGTGTTCGTGTTACCGTATATCCTTCCTCTTTCCCAAAAAAACGCCTGAATTACAATCAAATAGGTATCTAAACATCATCACTCGCCTTTACTTCATGAATCCAAGTCGTTTCTCTCTGACCTCTACATCTCTCATTTCCTCGTCCATGACGCTGTTGAAGTGGTCTGCACCGTCAAGATAGACGTGATGACCAGCCTTGCGGATAATCACTACCTTGGCATCGCCATTCTCCTTCTTCTTTTCCTCTTCCGTGGCGGTGGAAAGAGCCTTTTGCTTCTCGGCTTGCATCTTTTCTGCTGCGGCGCGTCCGCCGTCTTTGTCCATCCAGTCGTTTTCGCCGTACATGAGCACCACTGGGATACCTGTCTCGCGGACCTTGGAGAGGCCGGTGGGTGCAGAGGAAGTGTCGTCAGGGGTAGGTGCAGAGTGAGGTTCTGAAATCCATTGGCGACCTACACCTTGGATGCGACGGATCAAGGGGCTACGAGCAAAGGCACCAGGAGCGAGGATGTAGGCTAGAGCATACTCGCCTGAGCCGCGCTGGCGGAAGAGGGAGTAGCTGTAGTCGTGAAGGGCTTGTGATTCTTCGGCTGGGAGGTGGCTAAAACGACGACTCGTCCAGCCAGACACTAGGCGAGGACCCAAGGGACCGGACCAGCGGACAAAAGAGAATGGCGAGATGTTTGCGTCCCAGAGAGTGGTGAGCCACTTTGGCAAGGGCTTCTTAGGCGGCTTACCGCTGTTGTTGGCAGCGTCTCTTTTCGCTTTGGCGTTCATGAAGTTGTTGTTATCTCCAGTCTTTGCTGAAGCTGGAATGTCGGGATTTGTGCCATTGGCAGAGTTTGTCTGGTCCTGGGTGAATTCGTTGACCATTGTCGAGTCTTCGGGCTCAGGTAAATCGGCATTGACAGCGTATGGGTCTTCAGGGATACCGACAGGCGAAGCCAGAATCAGCTTGTTGAGGTGGCCGGGGTACTTGAGGGCGTAGGCGACAGCCATATAGCCACCCATGCTGTGACCGAGCAGAGTAAAACGATCGATACCCTTCTTGACGCGCCATTCCTCGAGAGCGTCAATGAACCAGCTCTCGGCCTCTTCGATCTTGGCCTGGCGGTCTTTGGCGTGAATCTTGAAAGGTGGGCGCGATGAACGACCCATACCGAGCATGTCCAGAGCGTACAGTTTCCAGCCCGGCAGTCTAGACAGACTCTCGAAGTTGCGGTAGAAGAAACCAAGACCAGCGCCATAGCCGTGGATCATGACGAGGTTGTTGTCAACTTGTTCACCGATCCTCTCGACGGAGAACTCGTTCAAAAAACGACTCTTTCCGGCCAGTTCTACCAAGTCCGAGTTCCATTTACGAGGGCCATACGGATCGTTGAGCGTGGAGGTAGTGACGGGATCTGCCTGACGGGCTTCAGTTTTTGTGATGTCCTGGGTTGAGGCATTGGTGGATGAAGGGGCCGAGCCAGTCTGAGTGTGGGTCGGAGGCTTCTGGAGGTAGGGGATGAAGGAGAGGACACGGTGTTCGGTAACGGCAGGAGACAGGCCAGCCCACTGAGAGAAGTCAGTAGGACGAAGAGCAATGAGTACAGAATCGTATACACACCCATTGACTGAAGCCCTCCTTGTAGCCTAGGGGAAAGTAGCCCGCCTTGGCCGCGGTCCTGGTGGCTTCAGATGGCGTGTCTTTGCGTTGAGAGGCCAGCATTGGTCGCTGGCCGCCGGATTCTGTGTCTGAAGCCATTCTCGGTCTTCTCTTTGAGGTGGCTCGGGTCGTCGGAGGGTGGCGGTTTATGCAGAGGGCGTTGTTGAAAGATTCGCTGACTTGGGTCCAGGCCTGTTTCCCAAGGCTGAGGGTTGCGCGACTGGCGCGCGAATATTGTAATGGGCTAATCTTGGAAGCGAGATGCGAAACGAGAGGAGAAAAACAGGAAGGAGCGGCGGGCAACGACTTTATTGCAATGATTGACTAGGCAGGTACGACGGACGACGGTCTTATGACGCTGCAGGCAACAGGCCGGAGTTAGGGTCAGCCCGCGTGCCGGACCCGCCGTTGAATCAATCACCGGCTGCATGAGCTGACGCCCGTAGTCAGTCTAGTCATTTGGGAAGTCATCACATTCTTAGACACTGCACGCTGCCACACACACCCAATCATGAGCTGAAGACCCTCGCACAGCCATGTCGACGTCCACGCTGGATAGAATCGTCAAGGGCGCCCCGCCGCCCGACGTGTCTCTCGACCAAGTCGCACAGTCGGCCCGCCGCGAGAGCTCGTCGACCACCAAGCATTCGCATACGCGCTCACGAGGAGACTCCATCACCGCGCCCCACCCACCTCCCGCCTCCCAGTCTGACCCGCTCAACAATCTGCCCTCGTCGCCTGAGCAGATCAAGCTCAATCTCCTCATCCTCGAGTCTTCTCTCCGCGCCCAGTACCTCTGCCTCCATGCCCGCCTACGCCTCTACCTTGTCTTGATGACTGCCCTCGCTCTCTGGATTGCCACCTTTACATATCTCCTCTTTCTCCGTCCGCGCGAAGATGGCAAGGGTACCGGTGGCTCTCCTTACTGGGTCGTCGACATGGCCGAACGCCTAGGCTGGGTCGGAGGTCTTGTGACTGCTGGTCTCGTCTGGGGAACTGGAATGTGGGATCGCGGCATCCGCTGGCCGAGGAGGTGGGTCAACATCACAAACAGAGGTCTACGAGGCTTTAACCTCAAACTCGTCGTCATTCGTGGCCCCTGGTGGAAAGAAGCTATGGGTTACCTCTTCTTCTTGGATCCTTGGGGTTGGTGGGGTCATGTCAAAGGCATGCGCTTCGAGTTCATGCCAAAAGATATAGAGAAATCTGCACTCGACAACAAGGACAAGGTCGGCTTATGGGAGACAGGAGGCCGCCACGGCTGGATTGAAGAAGATGTCGCTCCCGGTGGAGACGTCATCAAGCTCCTCTTACTACCGAAACCCTTTTCGCCAGACTTTCGC
This sequence comes from Aureobasidium sp. EXF-10728, assembly GCA_023848605.1. Classification (NCBI taxonomy): domain Eukaryota; kingdom Fungi; phylum Ascomycota; class Dothideomycetes; order Dothideales; family Saccotheciaceae; genus Aureobasidium; species Aureobasidium sp. EXF-10728. The sequence goes on from SWBG01000007.1 coordinate 211,116, forward strand.
GAAGACTGGGATACATACAGACATAATTATTGGGAAAAGGAAAACGAGAGACGTGCACAGCTGAGAGCTATCATCAAGACAAGGAAGCGGCAATTGGCAAAACAAGAAGGCGGCTGGCTTTGGTGGACTGGCTGGAGGGGTTGGAATCGTCTGCGACACCCGACAAGACCCAACCACGATCAGGCCAACAGGATGCAACGCGAAGCTTTGCGCGAGAAGCAAAGCCTGTCTCACATCAGAGAGAAAAAGATCAGACCGAGCTCCATCTTGCGAGACAACAGCCATTCGCGTTCAAGTTCGAGGAGTTCGACCCCTGAATCTCTCGGTCGTCGGTCCGAGGAGAAGCTACGCAGAATGAGTAGCACTCAGAGCCTCAGGAAGGAGCGCCCCAAGCCCACTACAGCCAGGCGCTCAAGTCGACTGGCGTCCTCTGATTCCAGGCCAGGCACACCCAGTTCTGTGGGTACCGCATCTGAGCACGAGACTGCACCAACATCGTTGCACAACCGTGCGAGTAATCTGAGCATCAGCTCGACGTCGACCTGGACAAGTGATGTACTTAAGGAAGACACACCGCCGACTGATGTCGACACGGCCGAGAAGGATCAGACGACGCCTAAGCTCTAATCTTGCGATTGTTTAGTATGATAACGACTGTTCTACTCCCTCTTTCTGATCATTTCTACCCATGCTTGCTGCTCTGGTGACTGTGATGGAGCCTACACGCTCAACGACATTCCTAACCTGAGACAATCAGACTTTGGGGCAGTCCAAGACTTTGTCACATGTCCGACCTGTGCTACCTTGAGATCAACACGAGCCATGTAGCCATCCCGTGCAGTGTCTTGACTCTGTTTCAAACATCAACGGTTAGCTTTGTGTGACCATGTCAATGAGGATCAGACAGGACAGTCTCATCTGTGCAGTGTCAAAGAAAAAGACTACAGACCCTTTGTCGGCATGTGATAACCATCACCGTCGCCCTTCATATACCAACTCATCTGCTATTGCCTCCATCAAATAACTTTGGTCTGACGGTAAATACAGCCAATCGATTACGCAGCTAACTCAATTCGGCAGTCACTGCATCAAGAACAACAATCCTCCTCAGCACATTGACACCATGTTCGAATCTCTGCAGCAGCTAATAATTTGGCAGCAATCGACTTGTCATCACATGTCTCTTGATATAGCGCCTCTGTGGAAAGAGGTCTGGTCACTATCGAGGGGCTGGGGGAGAAGTGAGGATGAGGATGGGGAGCGGAGGAACATCAACAGTGACGGCTGCAATAAGATATTCAGGTAAGTTGAAAGTCCTATACCGTCAGACCTGTGATTACTTTTTGTTTGGAGTGATCATCATGTTTTGCTTAGAGGCAGTGCATCGCGTCCAAACTCCACACTGCAAGTTTCTCAAGCTCGACATCAACAACAACATCCATCAGTACGACTTTATTTTTCTTTGTCTTAGCAGTCGCTCGAAGCCGCACTCTTTGTCTTGCTCTTTGTGAGGATACAATACATTGTTGGCTCGCGTTGTCTGCCATGCCAAACAAAGAGCTACCAAAGAAGAAAGGAACAATGCCCTGTTGTTTCTTTATTCTGCCAGAACACTCTTGCATGTACTTCATAAGCACTCATCCACCGTATCCATCTTGCGTCTTTCTACGCAGAAACACCTCGGACATCCAAGACACTAACTCACAGTACTCACCACACCCATCTGGCAGGCACCAGAAACTCACGAACATCTCGGTAAGTCTCCATCCATTTGACTTCAACTGACAAAACACAGAATCTTTTCCTTCTTTAACAATGCCTTCCAGTCAACCGTACGAGTTGGCCAGCTGGACCGAGATCCTCTGCCAATGCATGCCGCTACGCACCAAAAAACCCTCTGCTGAACCAGACATTGAGATGCAGAACATACCCTCTTCCTCTTCCTCTCACAGATACCCTACAGTCAACAACCCCGTCATCCCTTCCCACATCGTTCGCGCCAACAACCCTGACAATATCCAAAGGCCTTCACGCACGTCTTGGTGGTTGAGAGATGATGAGTCTTGTCCTTCGGCTGCTCCCAGCAGAAGCGGTGCTAGGAATCCTATTGCTGCGTCCCTTGATCTTACTCCTGGTCCTAGTGGTTTACGCACGCCTCATCGCATGTCTAATCCTCACACACTTCCTAGACCATCGTCTTCAGTTTACTTGGACTCTGATTCTTACAGCAGTGGCCCGAGTTGGCACCTTCCTGCTCCTTCATCAATCTACTCTTCCTAACCCAGCGATGGCACCCCTGTCCATGACCCGCACCTCTTAACTCGTATCCCTAGAATTAGCCCTAGAGCTGCTTCCTACGCTGCTGTTTTGGACGTTCAAGCTGGAATCGATGCTAGAAGATCTGAAGTCGTGCAACAGACTCCACCTTCACCTACTGGCTCTGTGGACAGTATTGATTTCTTCAGCGGTGCGGCTGCGAGAGTTGGGTTTGGGGATAGGGTTCAGAGGAGTGGTGGTAGAACTGCACCGGTGAGACCAGAGAGGGTTGCTGGGGCTAGTCCTTATATTGCTTAACTTGAAATCTACCTCTAATGGTTCTGGTGGGTTTGAGTTTTTGCTGAGGTTGGTTTGTGTGTTATTGACATTAATGATAATCTTTGCTTTTTTGTTTTTCTTCCCCCATCTTTGTTTAACAGTGATGCTCTTCTCGTTGCACTCGTGAGTTTCCAGAATCAACATGCTTTTTCGAGACTGGTAAAATTGTGACCATCTAAGGCCATTGTAAGCATACTTCTACTGTCAGCCCCATGTCCTCGACATTTTGGGCCTTGCTGTATTGAATACGCGTTTTGGAGGTTTCTTGAATTGCTTTGTTGTAGATACTCCAGGTATATCTCTGGGGAAAATTGCCAACTGTAATGTTATTGCATACAGATTTAGCCATTGTTTTTTTTTTGTTTCGAGCCAGTGTGATAACTTTTTCCAAAAATGGAAATATCAGTCGTCGTATTCATAACGCCTGTGGTCCCATCTTCTTCTCAATCGCAACCGTGACACCATGAGTTCATCACTGTCCTCGGTCGTTTGAGTCTGGTATTCTTCCGCCTTTCTCAAGTCTTCCAGCATCCTGTGGTCTGTTTCTTTTGGATCTTCATTGGCTTCTACACGCCTGACTATACGATAATCTCTGAGATTCTCTGAGGAATATGACTTTTCATCTTCATTGCCATCGTCAAAGTCATTCGTGTAACTACGTTCTGATGTCGTGTTGCTGCGAGTTCTCGACAAAGTATCTGCCTCATTATGAGTTTACCTCTAATAGCGCTATATAGCTTCATTAAGAGCTTTAAAGGCAAAGGAAAGCAAGATTTTTATAGGTATTAACTGTATAATGGCTAATTTAATGAGGTACCTAGGGTCAAGCGGCGAAATCCGGTGTCGAATCTACCTCCACCTGCGTACAAGAACTGTGGGCATGGCGACTATCGGTTTGTCATATCTGCCGACGCTGGACATTTTGTGTGTCTGCACCGGCGGAACGATGCGTGTTGCTGCTAGGACAGCAACGCAAGAAGGCAGAGACTTTTGGAAGAAAAAGCGAACATGCTCGCCAATAACGTCCAAAGTACAGCTGCTGTCATCTTTACAGACCGGATATGTCAATTGTGTCAACTTAGACTGCTTGCATGAATCCTTACTTGCTTAGTAAATCTAAGTATTTAAAAGTATCGGAAGAAAAAGCAAACATGCTTGCCAATAACGTCCAAAGTACAGCTGCTGTTATCTCTATAGACCGGATATGTTAATTATATCAACTTAGACTGCTTGCATAAATCCTTACTTGCTTAGTAAATCTGAGTATTTGGAAGTATCAAAAGAAAAAGCAAATATGCTCGCCAATAACGTCCAAAGTACAGCTGCTGTCATCTCCACAGACCGGACATGTCAATCGTGTCAACTCAGACTGCTTGCATGACTCGGCAAAATCGCTCAGCAAATCTGAGTCTATGATGTTATCGTGTCTTTGTTGAATATGGAGGACGAAGTCATGCGACGCATGTGTCGTTTCGGTACAGGCCGGACATCGCCAATAGGTACTTCGGGTATGGGCCTTGTATATATGTGATTTCCAATCTTCTGCTGAGCGATAGCAGATGTCAGGAGTATCACAGTCTTCAACCGGGCATATGTACTGCCAGAGGCCTCGCCCCTCCAACAATGAGTCGATCATACGAATCTGAATGTTGCTCAAACCGTCTTCAGGATCATTCTGTGTCGGCACAATTGTATGTGTGCTCAAAGAGGCTTGGTTGAGCATGGCGACCAGTTCCTGTCGGAGGCGGCTGTGCTCTACAGCTTCGAAGGTCGAGTCTGCCTTTACTGACATCTCATCTGCTGCTTGCCGAATTTTGAAACCAAGACGAATGAGCTGACTCAAGATTGATTCCACTCCTTTCATAGCTTCTGCCAGATCGCGATTCTCAAATCTGATGTTGGGTGTCACAGAGCTAGCCCCGACAGCATCTTCTGCGCTGCGATCTCGATTCGAGTGATAGTCCGCAGGGTCGGAACTTTCATCGGACCAAGGAGAGAGATAACCATCGGAGGCATCACTGGAGGACTCGTCAGGATCGACCGTACTTTCCGCATCTTTATTACTCTGAAAGTGTGCATCGTATGAAGCTGCCATGGTCAGTATCAGATTAAAAGCTATAAGTCGTTACTGTTACCAAGGGTACGACAAGAATCAAGAAATGATTCCAGGTCTCGATGATCATCTTGTCTCGAAGATTGAATGAAGGTAATGTTTCCAGAGATGCTTCAGATCTGTCCAAGGCGCCTAACCCTGTAATCCAGAGGTTGAAATCAGCCAGTCTATTTTCTATCCATTCTGCCATCGCAGACCGTGAACCTTGTGTCGTCACTATCCACTCCTTATCGAGCCGTTGATTGACTTCAGGCCGGTCAGTAGGGAAGTCGTCTCTCGTGCCTCCATCGTGTCGTCCGTCGGTGGACATGAACTCCCGATGTGCGACAGCTGCGAGCAGAACGAGCATTTTTTGGTGAGCACTGGCCGTTCTGCTGTGAATATCGTCGCGATCTCCCTGCTGAATTGGCGAAGTCATTGCGGATCAATATAGTCGCCTGTTCGTGTGGCAAAGCGTATCGCTCTCGAAGTGGACGATGTTTATTGGAGGCAGCAATGTCCACCGCACAACATTAATACTTTTGTGGCAACGCTTTCGGTGGCAAGCAATTGTGCACATACAATATGGTATAGCGTGAATCACCACGCTATGTCGGTATGGAAGAGAGCCGGTCGCAGTATTATTGATGTCTACGCAAGAGCCTTTCGATGCAGGAAGATAACAGTTGCTCAGCGAAGGGCGGTTAAATCAGCCCGGCTATGCATGTCGGTATCCTGCCGAGGGACGGTGGTTTCTTCCGCGAGGATAAGAGTCAGCAGTATGTTTTTGTACCGGTAAGACTCATTCAGTACGACTGACGAAATGACTGCGCAACAGGGTCTCAAGGACTTCTGTATTGTTGTGTCAACAGAAGTGGCAGGCGCCGCTTGCCAGCTTGCCCACTCGCTCTTGTCGCGGAATCGCGCTCAACCATCATCACCACGCGCTCTCGGCAATCTTGGTGCGATACTCGGTGGAATCGCGCATGATCTTAGAAATTGGGATCAGACGAGACAAAACATTCCGGAGCACAGGTTTCACAAGTTCTTGGGACAACTCGAGAGCGTTTGTGTGGTGAGCTTGGCGGCCGGTTTGCAGAATGCAAGAGACTGACATCGTACGAAGTTGCCAAACTCACTCGAACATGACTCTCCTTACCCGAGCCTCGACGCGATAGCGCAGCATGCCATCGTCCCTGAACGCCTTGCTTCAAGTCTGACAGCCTGGGCGAACAGTGGGTCAAAAAAGACTTCGGCTTACATCACTTCCTTCGACAAGTTTCTCCCTCTGGACAGAAGGAGCGAATCAGCTTCGCTTGAGAACTTATATCCTCACTTGAAACCGCTCGTTGAGGAGCCTGTCCCAGACGCGGTGAGCCAGCGACTATATGAAACAATTGCTCGACATGCCCTATGCGCATGTAGCCATGATCCCTCGGGATCTGTACGGCATTTTCAAGGTCGACTGAGGTTAATAGAGAAGGCCGACAACAACCGAGTCAACGATTATCTCTTTGATACAGTCTTCATCGCACCGGCTGAAATGCATCATGCCGAGCCTCTCCAGCGTCAAATTATGAGGTTCTATGTTCCGACGTATGCAAACGACATCACCTCTTTCGAAGACGTTGGTCAAGGTACACTGCTAGATGTGCAGGATTTCTGCCACCTTGTTCGACACAATGTAGGAGCTGTGAAGCTTCGTTTGAAAATTCGTGGCCACCGGCTCGTGAATATCCCTCGGCCTGTCCCATTGGGGGACACTGAATATCCGATTCAACCAGTACCAAGTATACCTCTCCGGAAGCTTCTCGGGATAAAGCATCTCACCACTCGTGATAGACTGGTCGTCGCATACATACTTGCTAAATCTGTGTGGCAGTACTATAACACCGACTGGCTCAACGCACTCTGGACCACGGACGATATACACTTTATGATGGAAGAAAGAGAGGACGACAGGCCCGAAGAACTCACGCTCAACCCGGCTCGACCCTACCTTGCTTTTGCTGATCATGGACATGAATATCCAAGGACTTCTGTCTCTGAGTCAGTCGATTGCTGCGTCAACCATCGATTTCCACGTATCCTAGCTTTAGGAGTAATTCTGGTAGAGCTTTGCCGCAAAGAACCCCGGCGCCGTGTACGCGACAATAGCACTTTGGACGCGTTTCTAAACAATAGCCTGCTTGACAGTTCGCGGACTATGAAAAAGGATCCTTCTTGGCCTCATCTGGAGCTGAATGCGACATATAGGAATCATTTCAGGGATGCAGTCGCCGTCTGCTTTGACTGGAGAAGGCTTGAACGCATATCTAGCCACGATCAAGATCCGATCAAAGCATTTCATAATAGACGCGATCTATTATGGAACGAAGTCGTGTCTCGTCTACAGCTGATCTGTCGAATTCTGAAGCTTATAGACGGTTGTGGAACTGTCATCCATGGCAATTCTCACACAATCGACCGCCTTGCTCTGTATCAGTCGTCAGTCCTCAACAGCAGGGCTGATCTCGCAGCTCTGGCTCCGCAACCACCAAGGCTAATTGCTCTTGGTTCTACCTCGAGAACCCATGAACCAGCACACGACTGGATCAAACAGATTCAGGGGTCTAGACTCGTGCAGATCCTGTTTCAGAGTGCCTTCAAGCCTGGTCCCTGCGATCCAAGACCGATTCGTATCGCTATATTGGATTCAGGCTATGACGCAAACAACGAATTCTTCACCAGTGCCAGGAAACAACGCATCAAATTCTGGCGTGATTTCATTATGAATGGTGAATGCTCTGGAGAAGGTAAAGATTCTGATGGTCATGGAACTGATGTGCTCTCCCTGGCCCTACGTGTAGCGCCCTTCGCAGAGTTTTGTGTGGCACGTGTCTTTGAAAGCTCTGATGATGTGGTTTCTAGAGCCGATCAGATTGCAAAGGTGATCACAACACACGAATGGTGGAAACAGCAGCGGCTGACTCAAGCAGGCGATCAAATGGGCAGTCAAGGAGCACGACGTTGACATTATCAGTATGTCTTTCGGATTTACAAAAGATCAACACGCAATTCAAGCAGCGATCACAGAGGCATACTCCTACAAGAAGAGACAGATCCTATTCTTTGCAGCCGCAGCAAATAAGGGTGCCAACGAACGAGAAATGTACCCAGCGAGGGACGACCACGTATTCGCGATAAGAGCAACAGATCATCAAGGCAATTGGTGGAAATCAAATCCTCCCGTTGACATGAACAAAGGTTGGTCGTTCATGACGCTTGGCCAGGACTTGCCCACAGCAAGCGGCACGGAGAGCGTGTCAGGAACCTCGTACGCGGCTCCGATTGCTGCTGGTCTCGCAGCCATGATACTGGCCTATGCCCGCCGTCTGTTGCATGCGTCAACTCAAGGAGTTGATTCGGAGCTGCTTGATAGGCTCTCAAGGCAGGACGGAATGAGAAAAGTTCTCAAAAAGCTGTCCGTTGAGACGACTCCGCCACGGTGCTCCTATCTCAATCCTATGGACTTCATACACAAAGAAGAAGACGAAAGACTGGCTATGCTTAGGTATGCTGATTGAGGGAATTCTTCGACTGGCTAGCATCGTCTCAAAATATTTCCTCTAAAGGGCGTTGTGTATTGTGCTGAATTGTGCTTGTACATTATCAGACATAGCAATAATTATACGTTGCATAAAGCTTGGACGCCGTGATCAGCCTAATCAAGCAGGCGTGACCCATGCGGGAGTACTTGACTATCGTACCTTCCATCTTCACAGAACCTCCAAGAATCTGCGACCCATCAGCATGGAGGCGCGTCGACGTGCAGGTAAGACCAATAAGCCACATCATGGCTGTGCACTAGCTCATCCTTTGCCTGTTTGTTGCATGGGCAGCTGATGCTGAGGGCGGCTATTCTACTATGGACTATTTATATGATGGCTCCTCCGCGCATGTAAACATGCCCTTCATCTTGACCAACTCTCGATTGTACTCTCACAATAAGTCAAGATGGCCATCTTAAAAACTTATCTTCTCGCCCCGAACTTTACAACTCACCTTGGTGCCAATGTTCAGCTCGGGACCATCATCGCTAACCCATTTCGTCCGAGCAAGTGGATAGGACAGATCCCGCTTAGCATCGAAACAGACACCCACGTCGAATATGACCGGTCCATATCACCCGGAGTGTCAGCTTCCACACACGTGAACATGTTCGCCAAGTTCCTCGAGACAGCAAGCGGAACCATTGGCTTGCAGAAAGACAAGAGCATTTTAGACCACTACACCATGGACACTCTGGAAACCATTTCCTACAAGCGCGACATTACCGATGACGAAGCTGCAGAGCTGGTCAAAGCCAACAGCAAGCTCCAAGAGGTCATGAACTCTGGTATACTCGGCTCTGTACCAGTCTACATCGTCACCGGTCTGAAAGTCGCTAAAGGCTTCCATCTGACATCCGAGATCACAAAGAGCAAGGGAGCGAATATTGGTGCAGATATACCAGTTACCGATCAGGTTTCAGCTGGCGCCGAGCTCAGCGTTTCACAAACCAAGACGCTCAGCGAGCAGTCCTCGACTACCCAAGACATTGTCTTTGCCTATCAGCTACATGCAGTCGCGAACAAGGGTTGGTGGAAAAAGAGACGGGTTAATATTGATGTCTACGCTCCGAAAGCTGCTGCTCTAGGGCAAGACGACCGTACAACGGAAGATGCGGTTGCGGTTGTAGCGGCCACAACAGAAGATTTTGAAGAAGCTCAATTCGACTATGGCGACATGTCTGTTACTGAGTACGCTGCACAAGGGGCCTATGGAGATATACCGCGCGTCTGCGTTGCCTTCAAGGATCAGGCCTGAGACACCTCTCTGTGTACACTGCGAGGGTCCGGAAGTCGCAAAGAACCCTTGACGCCAGAGACCAACCTTCCTGTATACTCAAGACTGCCACATTGTAGTTGTTAAAGTCTACGATTGATCTCTGAAACGAAAATGTGTTCACAGAGAACTCCTGTATAGGTTGTATTTACAATACCTCACTCTACACTGAAAAGTATGATGCATGATACCGACACAGAGCCCCTCCAGAGAGAGACTGATCTTGGTGTCGTAAAAGTCCATACCACATGAAAAGGAAGGAGCATCCAACACAATTGTCATGTCTTCTCAATCCTTCATCATCTTCTAGACCAAGTCTCAAAGCCACATCATATACCTATAACCACAACTCTTATGCCCTTCAACCAAAAGATCCCCAACACCTCAACCCTCTAGACCAAACCCCACTTCCACGCTCAAACCTCCGATACCGAATTTGTGGATAAGAGCCTCAAACAATAGTACCAGCGGTCGAAGGATGCAGTCATGCACCTAGTCGAGTCATTGTTTTTCTAAAGACCTGCGTATCGCGTATCTTCAGGAGCCGCGGAGGGCTTGGTTGTGGGGATGTGGTTCTGGAGGGGACATGACTCTGTAACATTTTTTTTTTGTTCTTGAGTCGTGGAGTAATATTGCTTGAACTATTTATCTTGAACTGGTTTGGACTGGTTTTCGGGATCAGAGATACTGGTTCCGAGATCGGGGATAATGGGATGAGGGTTTTGATAGTTGATGGGTTTGGGGATATTTGACTTGGTGAGTGGAAGGAGCTGTATGAATGGATGACGAGTTCTTGCCATTCCCGGTCTAAACTACCCAGAGAGGAAACAATACTCTCCTTGCATCGCTGGTAGAGCAAGATCTTGACGATATGGAAAATCTGCGAGTGCTGCTTCCACGCATAGTAGCGTTTCGAACAAACGACTGTACGTACGTTGGAGTGGAATCCAGAAGGATCAATTGACTTTCTGCCTTCTGAGCTTCATACCCGTTTTCGCTGGCCACGTGCGAGAGAACCCTTGCATGATAAGGGAAGAGTGGACTTGGCACCCTGTTTGAGAACTGTTGTGTTCGTCGCCTGTATCCTTCGGACCGAGAAGATTTATTCGATCTGTAGAGGGCTTCGGAGCTTGCGTGATGGTGGATGAAGGATCGTATCGAAGGGACGGGAGTAGCGAGCAGTGCCCTGAAGGGCATTCCGAGGGGGCTAAGCAATCAAGCGGGAATCAAGGAGAAGAGAAAGAGAATCGAGATTCTGTTAAGATGATCAAGAAGTTGAGGTTGTGGTATCTAGAATAACCAAACATGAACAAGAAAGCTGGTATATATCGTAGAAAGAACAGGTCTGATATCCAAACAGACCAGAAATCACGAGCGCTAAATCTCAACAAAAGAAAAAGGACAAGTCATAAAAAGGCATTATCCTCAAACAGGAGAATCATTCTGACTCTGCCGTAATAGCGCTTTCGAGGGCTTCCTCGGCGGCGACGAAGACACAATCTCCGTCGTCGAATTGGCCATACTGCGTCCACAATCGCTGCCACCGTCTCTACTGCTGCTGCTTCCTGGTTTTGGTTCTGCTGGCGCCCTTACCGCCCATGCCTCTGCCCATGCAGTTCTCCCTCCTGTCATTGAGTCGTTTTCGCGTTTCAAGCTCATCGTATCCTCCGAAACATGGATTTCCGTGTGTCGATGGATGCCTTCAAAGTCATCTGGATCCGGCATCAAAAGATCCAAATCAATTTCATCGTGGCGGGGCGTCTTTTTGCGGACCAGTGTTTCGACGCGTGTGTGTGTTGTTGTGTAGGTGGGTGTGTATCCATTATAAGGCGTGTATGTGTTTTTGCCGGAAAAGGAACCCAAAGAGCGGAGTTTGAAGATGCGGCGGAGGAGAGCCCAGACGAAGGCGGCGTTTGCTGTGAGCAGTGCTGTGCTGGACTCTCGGACGTACCAAAAGGTCCATTCTAGACCGAATGGTTGGTTGAAACTGTAGACTTTGTTCAAGATTGCGCAGATGATGACAAAGGTTCCCAGCGAAAAGATACCGACGATGGCAATCTTCTTTCTCAGGGGCAGTCGTGTCTTGATAAACATGGGCAGAGCAACAGCCAATATCATAGCATCCGAGCTGATATTGAAGACTGCATTGGTGATGAGATGGTTTGTTGCAGCCGTGCATTGCGTAGTTGAAGGCACGGCCCAGTACATTTTGAAAGGCCTGCACCAGACACCAAAGTAGAGGATTTCCATGATGACCCAGCTGAGGCAGACGTAGAAGAAGAGCGCCGTGATCGCAATTCTTTCCCATCTACCAACGGTGAGGCGGCGGTAGAGCAATAACAAACATAGCTTTTCACACCAGACAGTCATGATCTGACATTGTTCCACGACGAGCACCAGTTTGGAGCCATATGAACGGTCGTGTATTTGGTTGGGTGTGAGGCTACTGAGATCGAAACCTGGAGGTAGTAGATTGGAGTCCGATTGGGCGACAATGTTGATGGTGACGATTAACGTAGTGTAGAAACACATGGCTGCGATGGTGATATAGTCATCGGCTTGGAAGCGTCTGATCGTGCCGAGACTCTGGTACCTCGAGATCCTGGCATACAGTCAGATTTTTGTTGATGGCAGAGGTCGCAAGGGCTCAAATCACATTCGGCAAATAACACATATCACCACAAAAGTCCACCATATCCATGTCTCGGCTTTTAGAGGTACCATGGTGGAGGTTGATTGACGAAAATAAATGGCGTGAGGGAGGCGACTTCAGGGATATTCCTGAGGCGAAAGTGTAGTCCCTGCCTGTTGCTCCTTGGTCATACCGCGGCTACCACACTGCCAGAGTTGAAGAAAAGGGCGGTGGTAAGCAACTGGTCAGACAACGATACAATGCCAGAAAAAGGAAAAAAAAAAGAGTAAGATGTGAGATTATGCAAGTGCAAAGTGGGAGCTCGAAGGATTATCAACTGCCTGGACGGGACTGCAGAGCTTATTCCCACCTCAGTCCTAATTCGAGAAGGACTCTAGTGTCACGCGTATCCACAGCGCCCCGGTAGAGACGTACATCCGCTCAACGGGGTCTGTACAGAGAGGCTCTCGCCACCTGACGTGCGATAAGAACATGGTTGGCTTTCGCCAAGCACATCTAGCTTGTCGTATATCACCTGAAGTCGCTCCTTGGTTCTTTTCGAGCAGACCGTCGCGAAATCGCATCTACTGGAATACGCTTGTTGGAAAACTCGTCCGCAGCAGTGAGACAAGTCAGCATGCATAATTGATCTGCAATGCAGCCCAGTCGGTAGACTGCATCCTGCTCAAGATGCTGGGCGTTGAGTTTGAGGATCAGGGCCCAGCACTTAGGGAACGAGGGCAATCACAGGCGGCACACCCCCAGGTCCGCGGCCCAGAGGATGAGCGAACCAGGTCCGAGAACGGCGCATCTTGCCAAGCTGCTTATCCTCCGGCCACGAGTCGCATCTTCTGTAGACTATGATTTATCATGTTCGAAGCGATGTGAGAGAAGGGCAATTCTCTTATCGACAAAGACAGAGTCTCCGGACCGTTTGTTATTGTGGTTGTCATCACGCACTGGCCGGTGCGACTCGTCCAGGATCTCCAAAGCGGGTGCGGCTCGTCCAAACCGTTGTGACGTTGATCTAACAGGGTTCGGTCAGCGTGGCTGGAGATATTCATCTCGATTCTCGTCGCGTTCGAGTCAGAGATACACATGTGGTGATTGAGCGACTCGTAATTTGATATATGCGAAAAGGGATAAAGCAAGTGTTCAAGCAAGCAACTAATGACTGTTGTGAATCCTTCGTGCTGGGTACAAGAGTCAGGGACAGGGTTGCTTTGCCCCGGACTGTTCTTGGTGCTCATCTCGAGAGACAAAACGGCGACCGCGAAACACCGCTGCAAGGAAGAAACCTAGAAACGATTGGAAGCCCTAATCGTCGCGTGCAAGACGCCTTCTCTAGAATCGCCTCCGAAAGTAAGACAATAACGAAAGTGATATAGCCATAACGCCCATCGTGGAAAATCTTCAAGGCCCGGCCAGACGCCGTGCAGTGTATACCAAAGTGGTAGTCCCAGAGTCCCCCGTTCACGCCATCGCTTTAATGCAGATATGCCCTCCCATTTCCGATGCCTCAGGTCTACTTGACACGGTCGATGTAATCTTGGGTGGGCTGCTCGTACTCTTGAGACAGGTAGTTGCCTGCGTTCTTGCTGAGCCATTGAGTCATCTTGTGCAGCTCCTCACGAAGACGGCTAACGGCCTGAGAGTCCATGTTGGTATGAGCAATCAGATCCGGCATGGACACTGAGATGTTTGTTAGCAAAATCAATGACAACGCGACAAAATAAACTTACCAAACAAACGGCACAGATGTTCAACTCCGTAGATGTCAGTGGGCAGCTTGCCTGTCAAGTCTCCGGTACCCTTGTTGAGTTGAGCATGGATGTCGGACCACTGAGGACGCTCGAAGCGGTACAGCAAGATGCGCCCAATGCTCTTGTTGAAGTACTCCTTGACGCCGGCAATCACCTCCTCGAGGATATCTGCTTCGGCGCTGCCCTCTCTGCGCTTGGCGCCCTCTGATGCAGAGTAGTCCGCAAGGAACTGTGCTACCGGAGTTTTTGAAGGAAGCGGAACCAGTCTGTTTTCTCTGGTAACCTTCTCCCAATCATCAACAAGAATCGCCTTGAGACTGTCGGGCATGAAGATCTTGATCGAAGGTCGACGAAGGAATTCGTCTTCCTGTTTCATGGTCAGTAAATATTCTGGAGGTATTTGTGCGACGTAGCAGTGATTGTGCCAGCCGAGATCAAACAAATGTTAGTGAAGGCACCGCTTCCTCAGAAAGCATCGGCTTGTGGTGCAAACAAGTTCGTGTTCGGGCTCATCTGGCGAGGGGCAGATCTCCACACCACTCAACCACGCAAAATTCGAACAAACACGCAAATACTTCTAGATAGATTCACTGACCTTGTCAATTCCTTCGTACTCTCTTCCGCGTTTGGTTCCGCGAGTCGGTGCTGTAGGAGCTGCCCTTTCTTCGCTGCCTCTAGCAGAGCCAGTGTTCAGATCACGCTTTCTGGTGACGGTTGCAGTCATTGGTTTTGCTGCAGCTCTGCGTTGTGCATTCATTTCTTGCCTCAAGTTCTTGGAAAGTTCAAGGTTTTCGTCGTTGTACTTGCGCAGGCGATCTTGAGGCACCCAATCGTCCCAGCTGAATGAAAATTAGCACAATCCAGGCCGGCAAACGTCCAAATCAGAACATGTTTTTGACGAAAAAGAGAGCTTCGAGCGATGAAACTGTGATGAGTATGCAGAAAGTTGCTCATGTCATTCGTACGACGGAATGGAGATGAAATGTGTGGGGATATAAATGGCATTGTGAGTTCTGGATACCGAGAAGGCCACACCAGGGGACAATTTGCTGTGCAGAGGGGTGATGAACATTTGCAGACGTCGCAAACTTACGTGTTCTTCCAGCCCTTGTAGTGGACCTTGTACTCGTAGGGTGACTTCTTGTCGTTTTGGTCAGTGTGTCGCGAGTCGAGCACCTTTGCTTCGTAAAGTAGTTCGTGATGGAAGCAGAGCGCCTTTTCGTCCTTGCCATACATGGGTCCTGGTGCAGCTGGCGCCATGTTGGAGTATGTGAGTGATTGAGTTAGTCTGACGGCGAATTATTATTGTTGAATGAGAATGGAAGAAGGTTGAATTTCGCAGTTGGCTGGTGGATGGTTGATGGAAGTGGTCTTGGAGATTCAATCAAGGAGGAATCTGTGAAAGCGTGTCAAAGCTCGGACCAGCGCGTTCAAGTCTGACTCTCCTTCCAACCTCTAACCGTCCTCAGTACACTTGTTTGCCAGCGTTGTGTAGTTCGAATCGAAGATCCGATTGGCAGTGAATATAGGTAGCGCAGATGCGTAGTGCTGATGATTAGAGAACATTGTCTAAAATTATGGCGGCTATACATTTTCTAAATCTTCTTATGAGACATTCTTATGGATAGCACCTCCGTCGATATCATCGTCCTCGTCGCCGTGACTCTACTCGAACTTGATTTTGATACCAAAAACCCTGTCGACAAGGCCCAGGAAGATCGAGAGCATCAACGCCACTGGTGGTAGTGACAAAAAGAAATTCAGTACATGAGCGAATCGCATGATCCAGACAATTGCAGTACGCACTGCGTGATCCATCAAGTTCAGCTGAGGCGCTTTGCCTCGTGAGAAGGTCGAGTCCTTGAACTCAAATGGCAAAGTGGCCCCGAGATGATCAATTGCGACCTTGAGGCCACTGCTGAAACCATCTTCGTGGAAGCCGTACTTTGTCCAAGCTCCACAGTAACTGATCCCTGATGTGTTCTGGATCTCATTCATCCTATTCTGAGACCGTACGGCGGCTGGTGTATACAGAGGGTGACGGTATACAAATTTGCCTTGAGTTCGTTCCGGTGCAGGCTCATGAGGAGGGTTCATCGTGACAAGTACAGGACCGAACTTGGACTCTGGTATATGCTGCAACAAATTCATCCAGTATGTCAAACTCACACCAGCTGGGTGGTCAAGCTTGGATGGTGCAGAGGTCGTCAGGTAGTTCCATGCTGTGAAGACCGGTCTTCTCAACGGCATCAACGAGAGGTCAGAGTGAAGATACGCGATGTTCTCAGAAGTCTGGAATGCACCTAGGATCTCTCGTTCCTTTTCTGATGGCGGCACTCGCGACTTTGCGGCAAGAAGGGGCAAGATATCGTCTCCATGGCAAGCCATGATCACATGGTCGAAAGTTGACGATTCTTGAGTGCCACTCAGCGGACTCTTGTAACTGACTTCGACCACAGACTTGCCATTCTGGTTCATCCTCGTGACACCAGTGATCGGAGTCGAGGTGTGGAAATGGAATCTCCTCTTGTCAGAGCTGCGCACGATAGCATCGATATACTTCTGCGACCCATCCTTGATGGTCAGCCAAGTAGGTCGCGCTGCAATAGTGGACAGCAGATGGTGGTTCCACATGAAGCGGACAAGAGTCAGTACAGGAAACTCCAAACTAGTCTTGTCTGGAGATGTGCTCCACACTGCTGCAGTCATGGGAATGAGATAGTCATCCTTGAAAGCTTGAGAATAGCCTTGTTCCTCCAAGTAGTCGCCGACCGTCTGATCAGTGCGCGAAGAATCATCCTCAGTGAGTAGATCAAGAGCAAACTGATTGAAGCGAATAATGTCAAAAATCATACGCCACATTCTGGGCTTGAAGATGTTTTCCCTCTGTGCAAAAATGCCTTCACCAGAACCAGACCATTCGAATTCACCATGGTTCCGCGAAACACTGAATGTCATCAAGGTCGGAACAATGTCTACTTTGACGTGATTCAGGAAACGGATCAAGTTGGCTGATCACGGTCAGTGGTTATGTTTGGAGGAATCAACAGCTGGGACGAACGATATGTGGCAGAATTCATGACAATAAAGCCAGTGTCAACAGGCGTAGAGTGTTGGCCATGTGTAAAGGTCTGTGTATTTGTGTGACCTCCTAGGCGATCCGACTTTTCAAAGATGTGAACCTCATGGTCAGTGTTTTGCAATGCCCAGGCTGCACCCAGACCGGCACATCCACTGCCAACGATAGCCACGCGTTTCTTCTCTGTTGCAAGCATTGAACAGGATATACAAAGAAGGCAGGAGTGAATGTAGAGGAAGGTTTGGCTGGGTCGTTCAAACTGAACACGGGGACTCGGGGAAACGCGTTTCGATGAGAGTCGGACGTGAGGCGTTAAATCTTAAGCGTCATCGAGGAAGCACTGGCCCACCAGGGATGCATCCTCCAGCCAGCAAGGTTGTGTCAGAATGGAGGCTCATGACTGGCGCGCTGCTCGGTCCGTGGGCTATGGACGACATGGATAACTGAAAGCTGCAATGGAAGCGCAATCTGGACACGGCGTGATTGATGTGCCGCAAACATCTGAGATGATCGAAGAAAGAAAGAACAAAGTGGTCGGCCTGAGCAGCCGAGGAAAGTGGTCCGAGCTTGGCGTGTCGGCGGCCGCGGTCAACATCATCGTCCCTTCCCCGACTCGAAGCACATGAAAGAGCAGGAGACAGACACACAACACTGAAACGAGCCAAAACACCCCACGCCTTGTCGCAGAGTGCCAGACCATCCTACAACAACTTCCTACCCGCCACTCACCCACACGCACGCCGGCCGCCCCAAGACCCACTGCAGTCTACCACACATCGACCATATCCCAGACACCATGGCCAACCCCTTGGATAGTGACGCTGGCTCCGAACTCTTCAACAACTATGAAGCTGAACTCAAGCTTGTTCAAGCCGACCTGAACCAGAAACTCGATCAGCTGCCCGAACTCGCCGGAGAAGAGCGCAAGGCTGCCGTCGGCCGAGCACAACGTTCCCTGGAGGAGGCCACTGAGATTGTGAGTCGCCCTTCCGCTGCACTGCACGTCTTCCTCTGACACTATCTACGTAGCTGGACTCTATGCGACTGGAGAAAGAGAATCTGCCCGCAAACCAAAAGACAAAGACAAACCAGCGCTTCCGCAACTACACACACGACATCGACATGGCCAAGCAGAAACTCAAGAGCCTGTCCAGCGACAAGTCTGCTCTTTTCGGAAGACGCTACACCGACAACCCCACTGGCGACGATCAGCTCGAGCAAAGACAACAGCTCCTGTCAGGCACCGACAGACTCGACCGCTCGAGCGGCCGCCTACGCGAAAGTCAGCGCATTGCTCTTGAAACCGAAGACATTGGTCGCAACACCCTTGCCGACTTGGCCAGACAACGAGAGGTCATTGAGCACTCTAGAGACGTGCTTCTTGAGGGCGAGGGCTACACCGACAGGAGCAACAAGACATTGAAGCAGATGGCTCGTAGGTAATGCTGATTCTTCTCCAACAAACGACCTCACGACAACATTCGACTGACTATTTTTAAGAATGGCTACGAATAAGATAATCACCATCGCCATCATCACTGTTCTGGTCCTCCTGATTCTTGCCGTCATCATCAGCAAGTTCAGATAGACAACCGTGTGCCACGATACCACTTTTACTTTCTTGTCGTTATTTTCCTATGTTTCTTTCTGTTTCTTCTTTGGCGCACAGGGAGTTCGAGCAGCAGGCAATGGTTTGATATGTCCAGTTATCCAAGGTCTACCCCGAATCAAGACCACATAATACAGTACTTTCTTATTCTCGGGTGATTCTTCAACTATAGCTTGGCCTGATTGACGTACCTGGTCAAGAAACTGACAACCGCAGCATCCACCTCTCTAGCTTTGGTGTAATTCAGGTAATGAGGTCCGCCTTTGATGACTTGCAGCGTTGCATCAGGGCTGTTAACGAAGAGCTTGATCTCTTCCTCAGCATTAGCCACGCTGTAGACCACATCCTGGTCTCCATGCAGCCACAACACGGGCACTCGCACATCGAACAATCTACCATGCAGACCATCACGGTCGCGCAAGTTGGTAGCGCACATTCTGGCGCGTCTGCGACCATCATCACCACCCCAGTTTTTCTGGATAGCTTTGACCCAGAACTCCCCATCTTCAGTCGGAATGTCTTTGCCGAATCCAGAAGCATTCATGAAGTGGCAAAACTCTTCTGGGGGAATAAAGTCTGGTGTAGTCTCATTGGTTGTCCAGCCGTCGATTATGGGCGTGAGGCTTTGTTTTGCGTCCCAGCAGCCGAGTCTTACTGTTCGTTCGTTTTCTGTGTCCATTGATGTGCCGAGTGGTATTATGCCAGCGACCTATGGAGTTTTGTCGTTAGTAGCTGTCGCTTTTCTCGAGAAGTGTCATTACTTACCCTTTCAGGTGCCAGCAATGCCATTCTCACCGTCTGCCATCCACCTTGACTGGTACCCAATACGAAAACCTTATCCTTGATCTCCAACTTATCCAGGACTTGCAAATTCATAATCGCACTGTCCCAATACGTGAAGTTTTCGGTTTTTGCTCTGGTCTGGCCATGACCTAGCAACTCAATTGCCAGCAAGTTGACCAGTTTGTTGAGTTCTGCGTTTTGGTACTGGTGTCTGTAGAGGTCTGCGCTGGTACCGAAGGAATTGCAGAGCACGAGGGTAGGCTTCGAGGGGTCATAAGGGTGAGGCATGTACGTGCTGGCGTCAATGCCACCCAGATGAGGCACTTGTACGATCTTGGTGGTAACTGGTGTGATGGTCATTTTGGCTGGTGGTTTGGGTGTTCTTGTGAGAAGACAAGATGTGGAGTAGATGCCAATTTTGTACTTGTCTTATATGACCAGCTAATGACACTAGTATCAATATGGTGATGTTGTTTCCCGCTCTCCACTCTGTATGCGAGGTCGTGGTGAGCTTGAGGAGAAAGTTTGACCGAGGTTGTTGAACTTGATCCGAGCGTCTGCTTGGAAGCACACTTCCAGCGCCCTCGCGCAGCTCACACCTTGGCAACTGTAGCACAAGCTCAAGTGTTTGCTGCTTCGCCTCGTGATCAATCTTCTTCGCTCTCACATATGAGGTCGTCGCTGCGCTGTCGTGGAGCTCGGCTCAATGTTAAGTGTCTTCACCGCATAGCAACACTTCAATAAGATACTGTGTGAGCACTGAGTGGTCAGCTACAAGCCGGCTCCAGACCGTCCTCTTCACAGAATTATCAGTACAGACTTGAACTGATGGCGCCGTCCACCTTCTACGCCAGTGGATTCAATGCCTTCGGCCAACTCTCCACCGAGTCGGACAAAGACTTGTCTGAACCCACTGAGCTCGTCACATTCGAGGACGCCGACAACACCAAACTTCTTTTCGCTGGCTGGAGCGAGACAACCTTCTACCAAAACGGCATTGACAAGGAAAGTGGTCGGATTATGAGACTCGGTAGTACCAAGATTGCTCAGGAGGCACCGTTGCCTGATCTGGTTACCGGGTTTGGAGACCACAATGGTCTTCTTGGTGTGCTCAGTCGCAAAGGTGGTGTTGCGTTCACCGAAGAGAACCAGATTGAAGCGCACACAGCATCAGCAGACTCGCTCTCGGACGACGAGGGTTCGAGTGTCTCACACTTGGCTGTAGCCGGCAATGGCCATGTTGCTGTCATTCTCGCATCTGGCAGTTCTCCTCGGACCAGCATCCTGGAGTTCAAATCTTTCGACAAGTTTCGCCAATGGTTCGACGACGAAGTCAATGATCTTCATGGACCTAGCTTCAGCTATATCGTTCCAGGACGTGTAACTCAGTTGGTCGCCAATGTGACGGGCTTCGTGTGTCTGACCCAGGATGGCAATGTCTATACCTGGGGAGATGCAAGACACAGCTCGCTAGGTCGCAGCGTTGGCGAAACGGAAGCCAAAAGTCCAGGTCTTGTGGATTCTCTTGCTGGCATCCAAATCAAGAAAGTTGCGTCGGATGGTTGGATGACAGCAGCATTGTCGCAAGATGGTGCGGTGTATCTCTTCGGTACAGGAACACCTGGAACTCAAAACTCGCTCTCCTGCCTGGCTGAACTGGACTCGACGGGAGCAGCACTGGTCGATATTGAGGAGAAGGGAGAGCCTCTGGATCTTCTGGATGTTGCTGTGGGCGATGGACATGTCTTGCTGCTCACACAAGAGGGGCGTGTCTTTACTGCTGGCGATAATCGCAATGGTCAACTCGGCCTTGGACCCAAGGCCTCGACTTATATCAAGGACTGGCGAGAAGTCATCATACCTGACCACCGTCGCTGCGCTGCCATATTTGCAGGCCCAAAATCATCATTCTTCCAGATCGCCGAGACTTGAGCGACTTGAACGGTCATCATGAAAATATCCGCATCTCGCGCGGTCGGTCTTTCCTCGCTTAAACGCCGACCACAACGCGTCGTCACTTGCAGGTCGCTGGTATATGCCAAGGCGTCTCGCGTGGCGTGGATTATTTTGCACTTTGCCTACCATCGACTCACTGCGACATCTCCAATATCCCGCCGGCATTCTTTTTCCTTTGAAGCTTATGGATATTGACGAGCTTGAACACTTCCTTTTTGCACACGCCAGAGCAAGTCACACAACCCACCACCAGCACTCACCGTCCATCATGGCCAACACTGCCAGTCACGTGCGCAATTGTGCAGTTTGCGAGAAAGACAAGCCCTCGGGGTCCTTTCCCGACGTCAGCAGCGACATGCGTCATCAACATGGCGCCAACACCTGCCGTGAATGCTTTAACAAATACCTCATCCAGCAAGTCAAGGAGGGCCAGGCTCGCGCCAAATGCGTTGAGTGCCAGGTAACTCTGCGCTATGCACACGTTAAGGATATCGTCGCCAAAACCACTCTCATGAACTATGAAAAGGTTCTGCTCAAGTTATACGTTGAAGAGGACGAAGACTTCTACTACTGCGTAAGTAATTTGAGACTCGCGAGACTGAAATTGGAGAAGTGTTGTGCTTCGTAACTATAAAGACACCGGCTAACTCTATTCTTCTTCTGCAGATGTCGGCCAAATGCAAGTCGGGTCAGATCCACATTGGCGGCGAAGACATGCCTATCTTTTGCTGCAAGGTCTGCAACCACAAGCAATGCATGGTCTGCGAGATCCCATGGCACGAGGGCGAGACGTGCGACCAATACCAGGCCCGTCACGACAACGAGATCATCCAGACCGAATCCCTCATTCGTCAGACATCCAAGATTTGCCCCGGAGGCTGTGGTGCCCGAATTGAGCGCAACGGAGGCTGCCCCCACATGACCTGTAAGTCCCATGTGTTCAGGACATGAGCTTGATCCTACATATACAGTGGCTAACACATGCTATTCCAGGCAGAAGATGCGGTCACGAATTCTGCTGGCTCTGTCTCGGCGATTGGGCACCCCACGCGACCCAGGGAAGATGCAACAACCCCGTCCCTGCCGCCCCTGAAGCCGATTTCTACTCCGCCGAGATTCAGGCCCGCCAGGACATGCGTCAGGCCCGCCAGAACCTCCGCGACTTTGACGACGAGCAAGCCGAAGCTGTCATCGCAGCCACCACAAAGCCCTGCCCCAAGTGCAAGGTCCGCATCGAGATCGACGGCGGCTGCGACCACATGACTTGCGCCCAGTGTTCGTACGAGTTCTGCTTCGAATGCCTCGCCGACTACAAGAAGATCCTCAAGCACGACAATCGTCGCCACAAGCGCACCTGTGTCTATCACTCTGGCCAGGCCCACGGTCGTATCATGCCACTCAAGACCGACGTCGACGACGACGACGACGACGAGCCCTCGTCGAGCGCCATGACGAAGCGCCGTGTCACTGTTCGCAAGCCGACAGTGAAGAACAAGAAGCCCGCCGGCGTCACAAAGAAGAAGGCTGTCGTTGCATCGCCCGTCGTTCGTCGTGGCACCCGCACTGGATTGCGCAGCTCGACGGCTGCAGTGAGTGGACCCGTCACTCGCTCGCAGACCGCCGCCCGTAAATAGATTGTTGGTTTGGCTTCACTCTTTTTTTTGTTTTGTTGATACCTCCTTTTTCACTTTTTGTAGTATAATGAATCAATGGATAACGATGTTTTTTTGCACATTTTGGTTTCTGACTTTGCATGTGATGTTTCGGCTTTTAATCAATTTTCGATTGCTTTTCCATTATTTTCTTCATCACTTTGTGTTTTTCTGTTTCTCACTTTTTATTTTCGTCCCTCTCCAACTACATAGAGCAACTTCCGATACGCTATAAAAATGCAGCATCTTTATCAATATCCAATAAGATCCGGTGAGATGTTGATTCTTTGTAGCTCTCTCTGGACGCATCTCTGACTTATTTACTATTGTGCATTTTTATAGTGCACGTAGTAGGGGGTATGGCCAGTGAGATGTGTCTTTTGGTTTGCTCTCCATGGATGGTAGCTGTTAGTCATATGTTACTATGCATTTTTATGGTATGTTAGGGGTGGGAGGTGGGTATGGAGAGCGACCATGACTGTGTGTTGTAGGTGGGACCCTGGCTCTATTTGTTCCTTGCCTACCATGTCCGTCTACGGGTATCTGTTTACTTTCAATTATGGTGCTTGTATGGACTAGAAAGGTGTAGAGCCATCAAATCTTATAACTACATGCCTATCTACTATACTCATCACAGAATGCGATCTCGGATTATAAAATAGAATCGAAGTTCGAATGCCTTTGACACAGGGCAAACGACCAACTCTACAAATGCGTGCAGAATCTCAACCTCGGGGCCCGTATTTTGATAAGCCCAAATCACACAGCCACTGTCCGTTTTACCATTCATATCTGCCGGCCACGAAACCCAAGAAGCACGAGAGAAATATATCGCGCGCGTGCGGTTTCTGCATTCTGCAAGCGGTCAACAAGCCGATCAGCAAACACATGCGGGTTTGTGGGGAAGGAGTTGGCTGCACTCTCTGAATATTTCTCCTTTTTTCTCTTCTTTCTTTTGTAGATCCAACTCTCCACTAGACGAGTTACCATCGAGTATGTTTGAATATTTAGCAACGCTGAGTACACAAAACATTATTGTTCAGACCTTTGTGATATTGCAACCACAGTGTTCTTTATAAACACCAATTAGGCAGGACCGACTGGCTGCCCCCCACAGCCCATCCCCCAAACAATGGTTCGCAGGGCGCCGTGCTGTGCGAGATTTTTGGTCCCTCTCCTCTTTTCTTGCATAGCCACCACTGCGGGCGCGCGACACAAAGAACATCAATAAAACGGCCATGGTAGATAATTCGCGCATCACCGCCGCCGCAAACAAAAGGGCGCGGGGGCAAAATAATCGCGCAAGGCCATCTTACAAAATTGGTAGGAGGTTTGGAAGGATGAAAAGAGGTGTTCCCAAGACACATGCATTTGCTGAGAGTTTGCCAAAGATGGATTAGGTCAGAGGATTTTATCTCGTTTCTGTTGTGGACCTCGTGTATGTGTGTGTGTGGTTCCTTGTGATAACCCAAAGAGCCATAGGAGGCACGGCAGAAATGGTTACCTATATATTCATTTTCGTCCATTGTTGTTCTCTGTCTTCATTCTTTGCTCTTCCTCTCCCTTGCGTCCTTGGAGCTCTTTCGAATCCAATCGCTCTGCTGTCGACTGTGTTTGCATCTTTGTTTTTGCAGATAGCTTGGTAGAGGGTTTAGCAGCCATGTCTTCCAATACTCAAGAGGTGGAACTGGCGGACCAAAAGGTCCCTCGCATCACCTATGCCGACGACGTGGAAATACGTCCTCGTACTGCGGCGAGATCGTCGCGTCGTCTGTCCACGGACTCGATGTCGATTCGTTCGATATCGCACCAGAGATCTGTTGACCCTTCGCTGGTCCTGCCGCCCCAATTCAGAACTCTGTGAGTATACCTGTTTGTTTCGAGCTTTGGGTGGGATGCCAGTAGCTGATGAGTAACCAAGGTCCTTCGATGTCGAACAGAGCAAGGCAAGAAACGACGCGCCGGTCAAGGGTGCGCTGAAAGGAAAAGACAAAGGCTCAGATGGTAAGTGCTGTACTTCACCTGCATGAACGACATCAATACTGAGTGGCTTGAACAGACTTTAGCACCTATGACTTGCACACCATCCCGATCGAAGAAGTGTTCGAGCGCTTCTCGAGTTCACCTACGAGTGGCCTGGGCGTCGACCAAGCCATGGTCTTGTTAAGAGATGTCGGGCTCAACAAGCTTACCGCACCACCGTCCAATTGGCTCAAGAAAACGGCAACCTACCTATTCGGAGGCTTTGGCTCCATCCTGTTCGTTGCAGCTATCATGGTGTTTGTCGCATGGAAGCCTCTTGGTGACCCTCCTGCACTCGCCAACCTTGCGCTTGCCATTGTCTTGGTACTGGTGTGGCTCATCCAGGCAGCTTTCAGCTTCTGGCAGGACTTCTCAAGTGGCCGCGTCATGGCATCGATCAACACTATGCTTCCTGATCAAGCAATGGTTCTAAGAGAAGGTAATTGGTCTAGTGTCGACGGCACCAAACTGGTTCCTGGCGATGTTCTCAAGATTAGTATGGGCAACAAGTTACCGGCGGATATGAGATTCTTTGACGTCTCGTCAGATGCTCGTTTGGATCGGTCCATCTTGACCGGCGAGGTCAAGCCTCTGGTTGCGACTGTCAAGTCTACTGACATGAACTTCCTGGAAACTGCAAACATTGGTCTTGCTGGAACAAACTGCACCACTGGTACCGTGTACGGTATCATCATCAACACAGGTGATAACACCGTCTTTGGAAAGGTATGCCGCTCTCAACCATGAGATGGATCGTAATGCTGACTCTCCCCAGACGGCAAGACTTACCAGTCACGCCAAACAAGGCCTCACTCCGCTCCAGAAAGAGATTCTCATCTTTGTCGGCATCATTACTGCATTGGTGAGTAAAGCAAAGGTACAAATAGCATGAACCAGAACCCATCAGATGGGTTCTGGACTGCTATTTGTCCCATCCTCAACCAGAAGAAACATGCTAACTGTACCTTCACCTGAAGATGGTCTCAATGATCATCCTCGTCATCATCGTTTGGGCAGCTTGGCTTCGCAAAGACTACCCCGATTGGATAAACGTTCCCACTCTGATCGTCGACTGTGTATCCATCGCAGTTGCGTTCATTCCCGAAGGTCTTCCAATCGCTGTCACCGCCAGTCTGACCATCACAGCCGGAATCATGAAGAAGAACAAGATTTTGGCAAAGTCGCTCAAGACAGTCGAGACACTTGGAGCCGTCAATGTCGTCTGCTCAGACAAGACTGGAACGATCACGAAGAATGAGATGACCGTCACCGATTTCTGTATCGGCTACCATCCTCATCCAACATCCAAGGCTGCTGCTATGGTTGATCAGTCTCCAACCATGGCTCGATTGGCCATGCTCAGTGGTGTCTGCAATGCTGGCGAGTTTGATGCCAGCACCAGAGACAAGCCGATCGCCGAGCGCAAGGTCCATGGAGACGCTACAGACAGAGCAGTGCTTATGTTCGCTGAGAGCATCATGCCCACAGCACGACTCCGTAGTCTGTGGCGCACGGTCTATCGTATCGACTTCAACTCGAAGAACAAGTTCATGGTTAACGTCTGTCAAAACGACAGCGATCCTCAACAAGGTATTCTTCTGACCATCAAGGGAGCTCCGGACGTGCTCATCGGTAAATGCTCCACGTACATGGACCAGAACGGGGACATACAAGAACTTGGCAATGAGGGTCGCTCGGTAATCGAAACCATCAAGAACAGGTGGTCCTCTCAAGGCAAGCGCGTACTCCTACTTGCTCAGAAGCCACTGAGCCAAGTGAAGCTCAACCCGCAAGAGCAACCGCAGTTCTATGAGGAGTACATCATGAGCAACGTCAGCTCTGGCATGACTCTCGTTGGCCTTGTGGCCATTGTCGATCCTCCAAGACCAGAGATGTCTGAAGTGGTCAGAACTTTGAAGGGTGCTGGTATCCGCATCTTCATGGTGACCGGCGACTTCAAGCTCACGGCGAAAGCTATCGCCTCCGAGTGCGGTATCATCAGTCAGGAGGCCGATGATATTCATGCTTTGGACTACGACGGCAGTTTACACGACTCTAATGGATCCAAGGAAGGACATGCTACTTTCAGCGAATCCACTAAATCGATCGTACTCAGTGGATCTGAGATCCGAAACCTGGACGAGGATCAATGGGACCGACTTTGTCAATACCAAGAGGCTGTGTTCGCTCGCTGTATTCCTGAGTATGCCATCGCCATCAACTTTGTGAAATCATGCTAATTTTAACTTCGCTTTAGGGACAAGTTGATCATCGTCAAGAACTTGCAGCAGAGAGGCTTGATCACGGCAATGACTGGCGATGGTGTCAACGATGCACCGTCACTCAAGGCTGCGGATGTCGGTATCGCCATGGGCTCAGGCTCGACCATTGCCATCGAAGCAGCCGACCTTGTGCTTCTGGACTCGTTCGCAGCGATCGTAGAGGCCGTCAGATACGGTCGTGTGGCTTACGACAACCTCCGAAAGACGATTTCGTACCTCTTGCCTGCAGGCTCTTTCTCGGAGTTTTGGCCAGTTCTGACAAACGTTGTCTTTGGTCTGCCGCAGATTCTGTCGTCCTTCCTCATGATCATCATCTGCTGCTTCACAGATTGCGCCGCCGGTGTTGCTCTTGCATATGAGGCTCCTGAAGCTGACGTCTTGAACCGTCCTCCTCGCTCCAAGAAAGACAGACTGGTCGACTGGAAACTGATTCTTCATTCGTATGCGTTCATCGGCCTGTTCGAGACAACTCTCTCATTCACGGTGAGCTATTGGTTCGCTCAGCGCAAGGGGCTGTTTTTCTCGGATCTTTGGTTCGGCTTTGGCAAAACACCCGACGGCATGAGTGATGATACCAAAAACAATATCCTCAACATCGCGTCGTCGATCTATTTCGTCAACTTGGTTGTAATGTGAGTAAGCATCGTATCCTTGTACAAAGCAAGAAGCTAACTTTCTTCAAGGCAATGGTTCAACCTGATGAGTGTGCGCACCCGTCGACTGTCGCTCATCAACCATGCGCCTTGGCGGAACCCTTATCTGTTGCCTGCCATCATCTTCGCAATGATCATCGCCATCTTCTTCCTGTATGTGCCCAAGTTCAACAGCGTTCTTGACACTGCAGTAGTTCCAGTCGAGTACTGGTTCTTGCCCTTCGCTTTCGGGATCGGGTTGCTGCTGTTCGACGAGACCAGGAAGTTCCTTGTAAGAAAATATCCCAGAAGTATCCTTGCCAAGATGGCATGGTAGAGGCATTTCCGTGGGTTGATGGAGTGACAAAATTGGAGGATAGATCCCTTGTAGATACCACCCGTGTGTTGATCCTTTCTTTCTTTGTTTATGTACAGGGTCACGACGAATGCATGTATATCCTCTTGTCGATGCTGTTCACCGGACTCCGAATACTCTGACGACAGTGCCTAGGGTTGTGTATGCCCCCATGTACAGTAAGTAGCACACTGCCGTTGTGTTTCGGAAGCACGCCAGGTTTTGGGGCATGTTTCGAGATCAGCCCAAGTATCTGCATGGTCAACGGCACCTCAGACGATGTGCTGCAACAGACAGGGGAGCCGTTGGAAGTTAGGGCACTGATGCGGCTCGCTGTATACAAGCACATGGTGACATAGGTCACCGTGAAGGTTGGAAATTCTTCTTTTTGGCGCCCAGAAATCGGGAAAAAGTGACGATATTCATGTATGTTGAGCCAAGATTCGGACATGGTGAAAGTCGATAAGATCCCGTCTCTGCATAGGTGGCTGGCTGTTGACAAGCACATTGTTGAATTGTGCTGACTTGGCTGACTCGTCCTTCAAAAGATGTCGGCGCGATTTAGACGGATTTCCGAGTCACCCTAGAACCGTGGAAGAGGATCGCTGCAGGTGTCCCGGCAAGGGGCCAGTTTGACAGCATCACGTTGAGAGTTGCTTCAGGAAGTACTTTGTGAAAGTACACACCGATTTGTACTCTCGTCCCTGGACCAGGTACCGACCGAATTACTCCCATCGGAAAGCCACGTTGAAGGACCCTTGCCAGTGCGAACTTGCAAGTTGCGCAGAGGATGTGGTGCAGTGGGTTTTCGTTCAACCGAGGTTAAGAACGCGACGCCAAAAACGATGTATGCGGGCGGATGAATAAGAAGATGCTTGCCAGGTTAACTTTTGGTCGAAGGTTGATGCTGTGAGGAGGTTGGAAGTTGCAAGCCCCGCTCGAATGGAATCTGTCAGATTCGGCTTTGTGCACCTTCCTGACTTGCTTACAGTCGTTGACCGGCTCAGGCAAGGTCTCGTTACACTGGAACGCTCTGGTCTATTGTGCCTGAGACATCGCACAAGGATGGTCTATCGTCTCTATTGCTTGTGTTTTTTCAGTTTCGATGTGGTTTCAATGTAGTTTCAATGCGTTGCCAGTCTCGAAGCAATTGAATAATGGTTGAGGCATGAAGCCAATTGGAATTTGTAACAACCTCTCCACTTCACCACTCTTCTTCCACACCAACAGCCAACCGCACTCGTCCGCTGGCTGCGCCTCGTGAGTTGCCCAACAGTAAGAGATGCCCCACGATGGCAGTTCTATCCTCGCGGCAGACGTCGTGCTGCATGGTTCCTTGATGACAGTCTGCCATGCCACGAATCACAGGAGGGCCGGCAAAAAACCAAGCCACCGGGGGATACGAGACTGCGCATGCCAGTGTGACGAGTTCGGGCTGGTCATGCTGGGAGGTGGCAGACTTGAAAGTCTTCACCACAGTCTATGTGCTGCAAGCGGAGTTGCTTTCCTCGCTTCTGCCGCGTCTACAGACAGTCCGCGGACGATGCTGGAGCCACCTCGATCGCAGACGCCAAGGCCCAGGTGGATGTGAGTGGAGCCATGGCCTACGAGCGAGAGGTGCTCGGTGAACTCGGCGAAAGGACCCTCCAATACTCCATGTCGAAGACCAAAGTGCTTCCACCCACCAGAAACGCAAGCACTATTGAACGCCAGTGGGCCACATTATTCAACGCGGCGGGAGATGGACAGTGAACTCGGCGCGCGATGGCACAAAAATCTAGAGCTGGAGGAAATTTTCTTACAGAGATCCAGACCAATCAGCATTCGCGAAAAAAAGAGTTTTCGTCTGATTTCTCCTTCCGCGTTAGCGCTTGCACTTTGGTTTTTCTGTGGGTATCCATTCTACCCTCCATGTCTTGCAGATGCTTGTGCCCTCTGCCGTGTTGAATTCGAGGTTTCTCTTAACGTGAAGTTACAGCATTATTCCATGACTACAACCACAATGGTCAATGGCATCTCGGCGCATACATGAGTGCATAAGCAACCCATGTTGAGCTTACCAAGCCAACCAGCCTTCCGCGCAGAGAAGATCCACGTAACGACAGCACGTAAGGCTTGGGCTAAGATCGAGGCTTTGCAGCTTTGCAGCATGGCACCGTTCATCAGCCGCTGTACCAGCGAATCGTCGAGGAACAAGTCCCGGGTGTGCCTGAAACGGTACACGAATGACAGCGCCAGGAAGACCGGGTACCTGGACCGAGTGGTCCGTAGCATCAACTTTCCGCACCCCCACCAGGACAAGGTCCGTCTCGGTCACCTCGCTGGCTGCTGTGATTGATCAATTCTTCGGCCACTATTCCTCGATAGGGTTTCGCGCGTGAAAAAGCACATGGTGAGTCCAACCTCCATGCTCCACATGGGGCGGCTCAGTATTTTTCAACCTTCTGTCTGGTGTGTACCCTGGGGGCTGGACAAGCAGCATACATAAAGACAGAAGATTCCCGCTCGTATTTCCGCTTTCTTCTGTACCACCACTGTCCGTCTCTATCAATTGCTCTGGTTAGCAACACTGCTGTGCAGTTCACTCTTTCACTGCTCGCCACATCAGTCTCTACCAAAAAGGTTTCAACTCCACCTCGACTTACCGACAGTCCTTGAAAACATCAAGAAAACACCCCAGTCACCAAAATGAAGAACTCCATCTACGCTACTGCCGCCCTGGTGGCCGCCGCTGCTGCCGACTCTGTTGGAAGCGCCATTGTTGTCAACAAGTGCAACTACGATGTTACTCTTGCCAACGTCCCCTCTGCCAATGGCGGTTACTCTGAGGTTGACAAGATCCTGTCTCCCTCCGACACCTACACCCAGCAGTGGACCGCTCTCACCAACGGAAACGGCTGGTCTATCAAGCTCTCTAACAGCTCTTCCCTCGAGAACATCCTCCAGTACGAGTACACCTACCAGAACGACGGAACTATCTGGTACGATCTGAGCGAGGTCAACGGCAACCCCTGGGATGGAAACTGGGAGATCACCGCCAACGATGCTTCTTGCAACCCCAAGCAGCAGGCTTACCGCTACGCCACCGATGATGCCTACGGCATGCAGGCTTGCCCCGCTGATGCTGTCATCACCGTCACTCTGTGCTCCGGCGACGAGTCCAACGACAGCGCTGCTTCCTCTGCATCTTCCGCTGTCTCAGCCGAGTCTACCTCCAGCCACTCCACATTCTCGACCACCGTCGCTGCTCCTTCCACTGTCGGTGCCTCTGCCACCACTCTCCAGACTTCCGTTATCACCCAGGCTGCCAGCAGCTCCAACGCCGATGTTGTCGTGACCGTCACCCAGGTTGCCTACACCACTTACTGGGACGGCCACCACTGGGGTCGCCCCGCCAAGCGTGATCACCAGCACCGCCGTCACGCCCACGGCAACTAAAATGAGCAATGCTCTGCGCAGGCACCCTGGATGTTGACATTCGGGTGCTTGTATGCCACGATGTTTGATTTGGATCTGATTTACGACAATCCTCTTCTTTCGGTCATGTGGGAATATTGAGCACAAGCCTCATGCCTCACATGTTCGCCTTCTTCTTTTGAACTTCTGAATGAACATTCTTTTGGTGGTCGTGAGGTGCATTTCGATGCCCTCACTGTTTGGTGATTTTTTCAACTTCATTTCACGCGCTGGGTTCTTTCGAGAATCGTCGGCTGGTTGGGTTTTTTCTTTCTTTCAATGCTTCCCTTCACGAAGGTGAAAGCTGGTTTTGGCGCTGATGGTCGTTGGGATACAAAAGATTGGGGCTACCACATGGACAAAAAGTTACGACAAGTCACGGCTATCTGAATGGCTGGTCGGCATGTATGAGCTGCCAATCAAGGCAAGAACGAATTTCCTTTTCATGTAGCTTCTTCGACGACCAAAAGATGCCATCTGGGATCTTTTAGGATTCACGACATTTTTCTTCTATATCAAATCCACATTGAGACACCAGATCTCCAACTACGTTCTTCACTACCCTTTTCCATGCTCCTTCTCAATTTTTTGTGTTTGTTTATCTGGCTTGCTAAACTTTTGCGAGACATAAACAGACGATCATGGCCCATCAAGCTGTCACTCGCATACAATAGTTGGACCACGGGCACTAACCATAGTCGCCATGTAACAGCTGTTTAGGCTGACGTTCGGCTCTCGCTACCACTTCAGCATTCATTCGTCATCTGCGCTTGACGATCATCCATGACGCTCTTTGCTTGTGGAGTTGCACCGTTGCACGTGAGTGCACGGAACTCTCTGCATCCCCATCGCATCCTTCGACTTTCCTGCCGCGGGCATGCGATCACCATCGACCACCACCGCACACGCCGAATCTTCTCGTCAGCGGCGGGAGAAAGCAATATATCAATAATACGAGGTCCTCAACAAAACCTGGTGAGGCAGCGGCGACCATATTCGCCTTAAGGTGACGCATAGCCGGCAGTTAGCAACTTGGTTAATTGCGATTCCTGCGGTCCTTCCCAACCAACAAACCACCGAAACAACAAATTGCTTCAACACTTGCTTCCCAATCACGCAGCGAATGCATGATTATACGACCAAATGACTCGGCGCAGTAACGGTCAATTTGGTTCATGTTCTGCTGTCATGACCAGAAAAATTCGCAGCATCAGGTAAAATATGTGCCGACGTGGTCCATCATGCAGCCATCATGTTATTTGTGCAACATGAGTCACAACATGCCAACTCTTCACGTCTTGCTGACAGAGCACCTGATCTTTTAAGATCGTGTCTGGAAGGCTCTTTTATCCGTTGTGTACTGCCCAGAGCTCGTATTCGACTTGCTTACGACGACGGACTTGCCACAATGTCGCGTGTCGTGGCCAGCGACTTCTATCCTACCAGACTTCGAGTGAATTCGCGGTGATAGATATTTCAGCCCCTTGCAAGCTTCGCGGCGCTTCTCATCGTGTATCGGAGTAATTGGTCATGTGAGTACGATGAAACAGAATGAGCATTTGCCAAACACAACACTCTGTGGTTCAGTATAGAGTACAGGCAACGAAATGCCAAATATGAAAATTCGGCAAGAAAATTGCCATTGCAGAAGGGCACTTAATCTCGGTTGGTCGCGAATGAACACAAGCTCGACTCTCGGGTTGCCAAGAAGCGCAACAAGCAGTCCATCTACCTCGTCGCAACTTCCTCGCAGATTTCTTCTTCATTGTGAGACCTGCCTTCTCAAGACAATCTTCTAGCAGTTGCAGTTGCCATTGCTCCGTATTTCATGTTGATCATGCAGACGATTCAGAGTCTGCTTTTGTTTCTTTCTCTCGCACTTCATCTGGGCATCGACATACCACGTCTAGGGGTTCGATGATCCGCCGAGTACCTTATCTGTGGGCCTGTGGCGCATGTTGACCACGACTGTAGCGATAGTCACATGGAACAACTTCCCTATCTGGACCATGGAAACTCTCCTCTTCGATACTGCAACCAGCGCAGCGCCAGGATTTTATACGCGCGGGTCCAGCTTCTTACCGTGCAGTTCTTCATTTTGATACATCAGGTCTTAAGGCGCATCTGACACTTGACACTGGCCGACAGCCTGGCAAATGGAGGCCAAATTGCGTTACCAATCACAATTTCGGCCACTCTATGTCGTTACCGAGACGGCGTCTCCGGACCAATAACAGCCTCAGATATGCATGATGCAGCCTCAAAATAGTTTGTCGCAGGAATTCTCACCAGGGCCTTGCGTCAAGCCTTGATCAATTTATCAAGGAGCAGCAGATCAAGCAATGGTGAAGAGTCCACTTTGATTTTCTGAACAGCTGTTTCCTTCCAGACCGTCCACCATGGCTGAGCAAGCAGGGGACCCAGGTACTCGACATGATGCGTTATACTTGTACTCTGAAGAGGATGACACTTTTCTTTCGTTTCATGAGAGTACGCAAGACCTGCTTTCCGAAGAAGCATACGAAATGCAGCAACCAGGCTCGGAGTATCTCCAAGATGAATCTGTCGGACGAGTATCTCATGAAAGTCCAGAAAGAGAAACAGAGCTTTTTCTGGGCGCTACCGAAGACGTCTTGATCGATGAACAAGAAGCAGAGCTAGCATCTGATCAAGTGTCTCTGGAGAATAGCGATCAGTACATCCGCTTTGGTTTGATACACCTCTTCCAGCCATGGTTCCCGGAGGTCAACCCTAGTCATCCTCGCGCGCGGACCTTGCTGCGGCGTCTCTCAGACAGAGATCTTGCAGTTCTGATCCATCTCCTGCTCTCAACTACAGTGTTCATCGTCAATCTTTCACTCACCATCTGGGGATTGAGCACATATGATCCTGTCAATTTTGGCAATCTTTATGGTCCCGAGGAAGGTGCGACCTGTGAGTCTGTCAGGGACTGGAATACTAGCCTTCATCTGGTAATCAATATACTGTCGACTCTGTTACTAGGAGCTAGCAACTATTGTGCACAGATCTTGGTGGCTCCAACGAGAGAAGAAGTCGACAAAGCACATCGAAACCACGATTGGTGTGATATCGGCGCGCCGAGCTTCCGAAACCTGTTCAAGATTGCCCGAAAAAGGCGAATAATCTGGATATGTCTTATGACCAGTTCAGCTTTGCTGCATCTCATGTCTGTTCATCTTTCCATACTTCTGAATTCCTACTGACGGGTTTAGTTGGAACTCTGCTGTCTTCTCAACCATTCCGGTCAGCAATTATCGCGTGGCCTTGGTGACAGCCGACTATGCTTCTGATTCGACGTCGTGGCCGACAACTTTCGATGCCCAAACTCTATCCTTACAACGTACGAAACAAATTGAGGCTCTCGACAACAAATTATGCGTTGACAGATATACCAAGAACGCAACAGGCTCGCGAGACCTGATTCTGGTGGCTAAGAACATTACGATGTCGGACCATTTGTCTGTGACTGCGTCTAACAGCTCGTCCCTGTTGTACAGCTTTGCGATCCTAGATGATCCAGGCTACTGGCAATACAGCCAATTCTGGATATGTGGAGGACTGACCGCGCCGGCTGATATGTGGAAGAAATGGTGCAGTGCAGAAATCGTCCTTCCCCAGCAATGGACTCACCCATACGGTGAGAACTCTGCAATTTGGGCAGCCATCGACCATTGCGAAAGTCTAGGCTATGATGCGAGCATCAAAGATCGCTGTGTGCTGCGATTCAGTCCCATGGTCATGATTGTTGTCTGCTTCTTGAATCTGTCCAAGTGTATCTGTATTGGCTTCACAGCCAAGTTTCAGCGCGCCAGTAAGAGACAGAGACAGAAAACTGCTGATGGTGTCAATCGAAAGACTATGGACAGGAAAACTCCACTAGTCACGCTCGGCGACGCAGTCGCTAGCTTTTTGGTCAACGAGGATGAATTTACTAAAGCCCCAGCGTTTCAACTGGCTTCCAAATCAGACTTCGCAACAAAAGACTGGTCATCTATAGAAACGCAAGACCGTTTGCCAATACCAGAAAGATGGCACAAAGCAGCTAGCATCAAGCGTTGGGGTCTCACTATCAGTCTGTGAGTACTCGATTTCCCATCTCATAGTTGGACCACAACCAAGAGTCCAGTCTCGTGAAGTGCTTCTCAAACTAGCTGTCTATTTTCCACTCCACAACTAGCTGACCTTTCGATGATATAGCTGTGTACTCGCGGTTTTCTACGTCGTGTACCTACTCATCAGCAATTTGAAAGCACAGAAAACGTATGGTCTTGACATCGACCTCGTCTCGCTCCAAAAACAAGGACTTGGAGAGGCCCAACCTTACGCAACAGTACTGTCTCATTTCTGGCCAACATTGAACCCAAAGACCGGATTTTGGGCCGCCATATTCACCGCCAACATTGCTCAAGTCATCCTTTCAGCTTTGTATCTGCTTTATAACGGCATAGCTACCACTATGCTTGTAAGCGATGAGTGGAATGGTTTTGCCGCCGCGCGAAAAACACTGCGGCTCTCGGATCCAGAGGGTATTCAACGCTCCTCTTATTTTCTTTCCATGCCATATCGCTATGGCGTGCCCTTGACAACACTATCCGGTGGTTTGCACTGGCTCATCTCGCAAAGCATCTTTGTGATCCAAACCAGCGTTTACGATTCACCGGACTTCTCGCCAGTGCTTGAGAAAGATCGCTCAATTGTCGGATACAGTCTCATTGGTATCGTATGGGCTGTATCGCTAGGCGTCACACTCATCATTGCTTTGCCATTGTTCGGATGGTTTCGGAGGTTCAGATGTAGAGAAGACGGTCCCGCCTCTAGTAAGAACTATCCCATGCCTTTGGTATCTACTTGCAGTGCAGCTATTGCGGCAGCTTGTCACCGACATCCGGCGGATGTGGATGCGGATCTTTTGCCTGTCAGGTGGGGATACACAGCTCTTGATGGACACTCTGAAGAGCCTGGACGGTTTTGCTTCTCGACTGATCGGGAGTTGAGTTGGCCTGTTCTCAGTAGGTAGTCAACACTATGACAAAAAGACTGATGTGTAGCCTCTCATGTCAATGACACGGAAATGAAAGCCTTGAGGGAGAAGCTTGATCTAGTGAGGAAAGCTCAGAAAGACAACGTTGCTGTTGCAAGCAGACTGAAGATTAGGTGTATCCCCGAGGCAGAGCACTTCCACTCTTGGTGTGAATCATGGACCATTCTCAGTGGCGCCTGTAGCGTGCTTGGCAGTCAGCAATCCTTCGAGATATATTACCTCGCGTGACTGTCCCAATCAGTAATTCTCTCTCCTTCCAACCATCTTCTTGATAGAATTGAGCTATGGTCTATTACCCAAGCGAGTACCGTGATGTGCCACCTGTGGACCTACTCTCCTGGATCTTCGAGAACAACGATGTGGATCCCGAGAAAGACGTAATGGCACACCTTGTCGATATAAGCAATGCAAGGCTCACGTCAAACAGATCTTGATTGACGCCGCCAATCACCAAAACCGATTGAACACACGACAAGCAATTTCGTTGGTTCGAAAACTTGTTGCTGGGTTCAGAGCGGCTGGACTGGAGCCGGGCGATGTTGTCTGTGTACATGCATTCAATCATGTAAGTGGTGAAGAGACTGGCCGAGGTCACTACTGAGCAAACGCCAGATCCTCTACCCCATACTGTACTATGGCATAATCGGTTCAGGTGGAGTGTTCGTGGGATCGAACCCTGCTTACAAGACCTTGGAGTTGAGTCACCTGTTGTCCATCACAGAGCCCAAGTTTCTCGTCGTTGAAGCAGATCTACTGGAATATGCACTGCCTGCGACAGAGGCCTCGATACCTGCTCTCCGAACACTCATCTTCAGCGCTAAGGCTGGAGAAGCCAGAACGAATCATTTGAAGTGCTGGAGTAGCTTGCTTCAACATGGTGAGCATGACTGGATCCGAATCAATGACAAGGATACAGCCAAGTCGACAATCGCCGCACTCCAGCCAACGAGTGGTACCACCGGCTTGCCAAAAGTAGCAGCCACCTCGCATTACGCTCTCGTTGCCGCAGGAGTCGGCGTACGGGACTCAACACAGACGGCCTACGCGATCTCAAGACTGATTTCTCTACCTTTGTTCCATTCTTTCGGCGCGTCATTTGTACAAAGCTCTGCCTTCCGTTACGGCGAGCCAACGTATATCATGCGTAGATTCAGCGCTGAGGATTTCATTAGTGTACTGGACCGATTCAACATCACGGAAATTGCTGTCGTGCCCGCTATGATGAAAGACATCTTCAACCAGTGGACCTCGACAATTTCACTGAAGAGTCTGCGCCGAGTATGGTGTGCTGGGGCATCCTTACTCCCGAAAGTGAGCAAGGCTACGTATAAGCTTTTGCATGAGGATGCTGTCATCTGTCGAGTCTGGGGTATGACGGAATTTGGTCGCATCACATCCTCTGAATGCTGCGAGAAAGACGATGACGGTAGTGTAGGCAGATTGTTGCCGAACACAGGAGCAAGGTATGTTGTCTCTTGCGATAGGATCAGTTCTGTGAATAACACCTGCGTAGAGTGGTAGATAGACAAGGTTTTGAGGTTCTTGACGAAGGATACCAGGGTGAGCTTCAGGTTCGAGGACCTTCGGTGATGAATGGTTATTCAAGGTGTCCGACCGGCACTGCCGAAGCTTTCAGTGATGGTTGGCTCAAGACTGGTGACTTTGGGTATATCAAGTCCGACAAAGTCTACATCATGGGTCGTGTCAAGGTAAACATCTGTCGAAGTCGTTGGTCAGAGGCGTCTTCTTGGTAGCTGACCACTCCTAGGAACTCATCAAAGTGCGTGGATGGCAAGTCTCGCCCAACGAGATCGAGGTTGTTCTTCTGATGCATCCACTGATAATCGATGCTGCTGTGATTGGTTTTAGGCCGTTTGGCAGAATCTCCGAGGAGGAGCTTCCTCGTGCCTATGTCGTAACCAATAACAGGCATCTTACTGGGTTAGATGAGGTGGAGGTGATGGAACATGTCAAGGATCGATTGGCCAGCTTCAAAGCTTTGGACGGTGGCGTGGAGTTTGTGGCTTCAATACCGAGAAACCACAATGGAAAGGTTATGCGGCATCAACTGCTGGAAAGAGCGATGTTGGTTGTCGCTGCGAACGCGATCGAGGCAAAATTTGATTGACAATGACCAGCCTGACAGGGACTCCGTTTGCCAACATACACCCATACTTGGATACTGTCCGCATCCAAGGGCGGAAGGATGATATTAGCATCGGTCGGGGTCAAGCCACAATAACAGAGGATCGACATTTGCATCTCAGGTAGCCATCGACCAGGTAGTCGGTGATTATTCGTGCAGCAGACCACGAGTCTTCAGACCTGCGAGTGGCAGTTGTTTCAACACCGTAGAACCGAGATAGTAAGTGCAACAGACTAGAGGGAGGTCGCAACAAAGGACGAGGGATGCCTTGACCACCAGGGCAGACAAACGAACGCACAGACCAACGCGTCACTTCCGCACGCGACAGTCCTCGCCAAGCTCGCTGCTACTGCAGCCTTCATCCTTCGACGACAAAGAAATTTCTCTAAAAGTGCATCTGCTGCTTTATCGTCAGGCTTACTTGTGTCAGCAAGCATAAGCGAGCGCGTCAGAAGTTGATCCTTGCACGCCGCAGTAAGCATGCGATGGTGCCCAACATGTTGGCAGACGCGAAGCTTGACTTTTCCTGTTACTCCTGTGATAATACGTTGTTGAATGGCTGATGAGGCAATGGACGCTTCCATGGCCAACGGGGTGTCAAGAGATAGCTACGAGCCAATCGCAATTGTCGGAATGGGTAAGGTCCTCATGACGCATTGTAGACTCAGACAGTAACGCGGAGCAAAGGCTGTCGATTGCCTGGAGAATCATACACGCCTTCGAGACTCTGGGACAACCTGCTGAGAGATGGAAGATCGGCATGGTCAGAACTGCCCAAAGGCCGGTTCAACCTGGATGCATGGTATCACCCTAATGGTAGCAGACCAGGAAGTGTACATACACGCGGAGGATACTTCTTGAGCCATGATGAACATCTACGCCAGTTTGACCCGTCATTCTTCGGCATATCTCCTCTCGAGGCAGCTTCAATGGATCCACAACAGCGCAAGCTTCTCGAGGTTGTGTATGAGAGCTTCGAGAACGCTGGAGCTACTCTCGAGGAAGTTTCCGGTTCGAAGACATCCTGCTTTATTGGCTGCTTCACCAACGACATGCATCGTATGACCTCTAGAGACCTAGAATTCGGGGCACCTTATGAGATGACTGGAAGCGACATGACCATCTTGAGTAATCGGATCAATTACGTCTTCAACTTGAAGGGACCAAGCATGACAGTCGATACAGCTTGCTCCTCTTCGCTCTACGCCCTTCACATTGCCTGCCAGAGTCTGGTATTGGGTGATTCCGATGCAGCAGTTGTCGGCGGCTCAAACATTATTAACGACATCGAGCAACACATCGCAAGTGTAAGACTTGGAGTCTTGTCTCCAACGTCAACTTGCCACACTTTCGATGAGCGAGCAGATGGCTTTGGTCGAGGAGAAGGCATATGTGCTATATATATCAAGAAACTCTCAGCCGCCATCGCGAATAATGACCCGATCCGTGCCGTCATTCGAGCTACTGCTGTCAACAGTAACGGGAGAAGCCAAGGCATCAATAATCCCAGCTCAAAGGGACAAGAGGCCGTCATCAGAGAGGCATATACTAGAGCCAACCTGAACTACGAAGATACCGGTTACTTCGAATGTCATGGCACCGGTACGTCTGTCGGCGACCCTATCGAGGTTCGATCGGCTGGAGATGTTTTTTCCTCTGGCAGGACATCACAAAACCCTCTTCTCCTGAGTTCCATCAAGACCAATATAGGCCATACTGAAGGCGCGAGTGGACTTGCCAGTGTCATAAAAGCGGTATTGAGCATCGAGAACAATCTCATACCGGCGACGGTAGGAGTGAACAAGCTCAATCCAGCTATCGACTTCAAAGGCGGTCGTCTTGAGGTTGTCAGGGCAACTAGGCCATGGCCCGAAGGATTATCCAAACGGGTTAGTATCAACTCGTTCGGATATGGAGGCGCAAACGCACACTGTATCGTTGAGTCTCCCGACATACTGCTTGGGCCTAGCCATGGCTACAAAGCCGTGCCATCTGCCTTGACCAGAGTTCACGATAGTCTAGTATCCTGTCAGATCCATGAATCTCCTAAGAGATACCTGTTTACAGTCTCGGCTCATGATCAGCTCGCGCTCGATAAAAATATCAATGCATTGGCAGCCGTCGCTGACGAGTATTCTGCAGTTGACATTGCGTATACTTTGACTACAAAAAGGACAAAACATCGTAGCAAAGCATTCGTCACAGTCACTGAACCAGACCTGAAGTCCCAACTCATGCCAGAGCGTTTCAAACGCGCTTCTGAAATGGTTGCCGGGAATCCGACCGTCGCGTTCGTCTTCACTGGACAGGGCGCACAATGGCCAACAATGGGTTATGGACTGGTCCAACAGTACCCAATTGTACGCGAAACCATGGCAACTCTCCAGTCTGCACTGGACCTACTTCCAGAACCACCAACATGGCGATTAGTCGAAGAGCTATGTAAGCCTGCAGAACAGAGTCGTATGCATGAGACAGCACTAGCTCAGCCTTTGAGTACAGCACTGCAGATCGCTCTTACAGTACTCCTGCAGTCTTGGGGCATACGAGCCAAAGCTGTGGTTGGACACAGCTCAGGCGAAGTAGCAGCAGCTTTTTGTGCAGGCCTGCTCACGGGTGCTGAAGCCATCGCAGTTGCTTACTATCGTGGCATAGCAGTCACTAAGCACGGTAAGCCAGGGGCCATGATGGCTGTGGGCCTGGGATCGAATGAAGTCATTCCTTACATCCAAGATCAGCCTGATATTGTTGTGGCATGTCAGAACTCCCCTCAGAGTGTG
The DNA here is from genome assembly GCA_023848605.1 of Aureobasidium sp. EXF-10728. Taxonomy (NCBI): domain Eukaryota; kingdom Fungi; phylum Ascomycota; class Dothideomycetes; order Dothideales; family Saccotheciaceae; genus Aureobasidium; species Aureobasidium sp. EXF-10728. The sequence continues at coordinate 252,878 of SWBG01000007.1, forward strand.
ACTCTTAGTGGCGGAGCAGCTGCGATCGCTGAAGTTCATGCATGCCTTTCTAACGCAAGGATATTCTCACGTGTCTTGAACACCTCGCAGAACGCTTATCATTCGCATCTCGTCAAAGAAGCTGGCCAATATTACGAAGACTCGTTCAGGTCCTCGCTCACAGCGTCCACGTCTATAGCCGAAACCACCAGCATTCCTATGTATTCCTGCATAAACGGAGAAGTCCTCGACAGCCCGAGCAAAGTGCGGATCGACTACTGGAGAAAGAATCTAGAGAATGCTGTAAACTTCACGCAGGCTCTGTCAACCTTGATCGAGGCACAACCGACTGTCAATTGTTTGATCGAAGTGGGAATGCACAGCGCACTTGCAGGTCCCATCAAACAGATCCGATCTTCTCTAGGCATCAAGCCAGAGGAACTCTGTTACCTACCAAGCATCATACGAGGCGGTGACAACGTTGAGAATGTCCTTGATCTTGCTGGAGTGCTGTGGAATGCTGACTATCCGATTGATTTGACGGCTGTCAACGGAGTAGGCAGCTTCCTGCCAAATTTGCCCACCTACCAGTGGAACTACGAGAGTGACATCTTGTGGTCAGAAAGTCGTTTGAGCCGTCAAGTACGATTTCGTAAACATGCACGCCATGATCTGCTAGGTACTTTGGTTGTGCCATCCTCCGCGAGCAATCCGACTTGGCGAAACAGACTTAAGATCAAGAATGTCCCATGGCTCGCCGACCATAAGATCGGGTATGACGTGATCTTCCCAGCAGCTGGATACTGTGCTATGGCAGTTGAAGCGGTGACACAATTCGCAGAGTCTTCACAGATATCAGTTGCCGGCTACACAATTCGAAGTCTATCAATCAAGGCACCTCTTGTCATCGCACCAGATGGGGAAGCTGAAACTCTGTTTGACCTTCACCTCGTGCATAGCTCGAACATGCAAGTTAACCGCAGAACATTCGAGTTCAGCTTGAGCTCAGTCAAGACGGAAGACAAATGGACGGAACACGCTTCAGGCAAGATTGTTATGGAAAATTCAGATGGGTTACCCAGCATTCAAAATGACTACAGCAACGATGAGACTATGATTGGAAGGAGTGATGATGTATGGTACGCAGCACTTGCCAAGATTGGGTTGCAATATGGGCCGACTTTTCGCCCATTGACAAATATGCGAGGCACCGAGAAGGAAACTGCGACTGCTTGGATTGACCTTCAACCAACAAAAGACGTCATGATTGGCGAGTCTCGCTACGCTGTTCACCCCGCCACTCTCGATGCCTGCATTCAACTTGCAGTCATTGCAGCATGCAAAGGTGATATCGCAAGTATTACAAAAGCATACCTACCAACGACTATTGAACACCTGACGATCTGGCAGAACGCTGATCTGCCTCATCTACCCGCTCAAGGTCTACTCTCCAGTCATGGCACTTGCCATGGCATGCGGTCCGTCCATGGGTCGTCAGAACTTGTGACTCTTGAAGGACGTCCATTAGCGCAGATGGCGGTATCTTTGCTCTCATTGGAAGGAGGGTTTGCTGACAAGAAACTCGAACAAGCTCGCGAACCATTCACACGCCTCGTTTGGCAACCAATCGCGGATCAACTCGAAGACGGATCTGCATTCAAACACTACCCAGCTTTCGCTGATCACCGCCTTGCACCATTACCAAAACTCTTGCTAGTCTACAAAGACTCTCCTCATTCCCTAGCCAAACGAATTCAGACATGTGCGAAGGGCTGGGACATCAATGTTCACAGCATTCCTCTTTCAGCTGTACACACTCATGTGTCTGAAGGCGCTCGTGTCCTGATGCTGGCTGAACTCGAAGGTCCAATGCTCCTTGATATGACCAGTAAAAAGATGGATGCCGTGAAGACAATGTTTGAACTGGCTACCTCTGTCTTGTGGATCACTCCTGGTGGTCTACTCAAAGGCAAGAAGCCGGCATACTCTTTGTACTCGGGTATGATCAAGTCCATCACGAAAGCGCAGCCCTTTCTTCGACTGTCGAACATCGATGTTGACCCGGAGGACAATGAGGAATTGCACTCACATATGGCCAAACTGATTCTTCAGTATAAGCTAAACCTTTGCAAAGATGACAACCGCGTTCTTGATGACCAACTCGTCGTATCTGACGGTGTTTTGTACGCAAGCCGTTACATCCCTGACGAACATGCAAACCACGACTTTGCACGTCAACTCAGGCCTGAGTCAAAGCTATGTTTGATAAAGGGCAATCTGGACCTGACCTTCGAGCAAGTCGGTCGCATGGAAAGCTTTTACTTCAAAGAGAAGCCCGAAGTACCGTCTCTCAGGTTCAATGAAGTGCAACTGAGACCAATAGCTTACGCACTCGGTCAACGCGAAGCCAACATTCTCAAAGGTACACAAATTGGAGCTCACTTCAGCAACATGTGTGTTGCCTTGGTAGAAAAACTTGGTTTCCAGGCTGAAAAGTTCAGACCAGGCGACCGCGTGGTTTGCTGTCGTCCGGGCAGATTTGACAGTTCATTAGTCGTGAGCGAGACTCAATGCGAATTGCTGGAACCGCAAGAAGCCGACGGAGACGTACTTGTTTCATTGTTACCTTATTGTGCAGCCATTCACGCTCTCAGAAATATCACAGAAGGGAAGATGATACTAATATACGGCGTTCCGCAAACTCTGGCTGTTGCGGCGATTCGCTATTCACAAGCATTTGGATGCAAAGTCATGCTGGCATTTAAATCAGAAGATGATAAGAAATCATTCAAGATGAAGTATCCAGATACCAGCGACTACACACAATGCATAACCGACTCGGGAATGGCGGCAAAACTGTCAACTCTGACAGCAAAGCAAGGTGTCGATTTAGCATTAATACATCCGAGAAGCTCATATTCGTCAGATGTATGGCGGTCTCTGGCGAGAAATGGCTGTCTCATGTACATTCTGGAAGATTCAGAGATGCCCAACCTCAGCTTGTTGGATCCATCTGTCTTTGCCAGAGGTGCGTCGGTCAGCTCTTTCAATATCTACGACATGCTCGCAACACAACCAGAGGAAATGAGCAAGCTTGTAGCGTCAGTTTTGAATCTGCTGCGAGATGGGGCGCTCCCGAAGTTTGCGCCTGCCGCGACCTACGATGTGTCGGATTTGCCAGCTGCAGTTGCCGCAACATCTCAAACAAAAACAGCGACTGACGTTATTCTTACGTATGACAGTCAGAGTGTAGTTCCTGTTCATATGCCTTACGAGCAAGTCTCATTCAGCTCGGAGTCATCGTACCTGCTTGTTGGCTGTCTCGGTGGGCTGGGTCGGAGTCTTGTCCGGTGGATGTTATCTCGAGGTGCAAGGCACTTTGTCTTTCTCTCAAGGTCCGGAACAGACAAATCGGAAGCAGCGGAATTCATCAACGAGTTGAAAGAGGCTAGAGGAAAGCCGATTGTTGTCAGAGGCGACGTGAGCATCCGCGCAGATGTGAACAACGCTATCGAGCAAGCAAAATCACCAATCAAAGGAGTAATGCAACTGGCAATGGCACTCACAGTAGGTACTGTTTGCTTGTTTGCTTTCACAATTGCTAATCATCAAATCAGAGCGATCTCTTCGAGAGCATGTCTTTAGAAGATTGGCACAAGGTGTTGGCTCCAAAAGTGCAAGGCACAATCAATCTACACGAAGCACTACTGTCAGAGCCACTAGACTTCTTCGTAATGACCAGTTCAACTCTAGGAGTTGCTGGAGCCTCAACCCAGAGCAACTATGCTGCTGCCAACGCCTTCTTGGACTCTATGGCACGACATCGTTGGAGCCTGGGTCTGGAAGCATGTTCCATCGCCCTCGGCATGGTCGTCGGCGTCGGACACATGGAGTCTCATCCCGATGTCAAAGCAGCATTTCAACAAAGAAACGTCTACGGTATCCCCGAAGACGAGTTCTTGAGAATGATGGAGATGGCGTGTAGACCTCGAGGCAGTATTAAACCTGTATCTGAACATGATCCTCTGAGTGTCGCACATATGGTTACTGGTATGGAGCCCAGTAAGGTCGCAAACTCAGGTATGCAACCCTCATGGCTTACCGACCCTCGGTTCAGCGTCATTGCTGCTGCAATCGCGAAGAACGGTGGGAAAAGCACGTGGTCTGCGGACTCTGAAACGGCTACGACTTCAGCCCTTCGCACCGCTATCGCCTCTCACGATGCTCGTTCTATCCATCTGGCCCTGCAATTTCTCGTTCTCTCCCATTTCTCCACACTCATCATGGCGCCGATGGATAAATTGACTGCCTCGTTGAACCGCCCGATGTCAGAATTTGGCATGGACAGTATGATCGTCGCAGATCTTCGGGGTTGGGCGTGGAGGGACTTGAAGGTTGATTTGCCGTTCATAGTGCTCTTGGAGGGAGGTTTGACACTGGATGGACTCGTGAAGTTGGTATGGTCGAAGCTGGATTGGGACAGTCTGGTGGTCGATGCATAGGAGGCATCGTAAAAGCCTATTGCTTGTAAGTCGATGGCAATACATGAACGAGACGAGTCTTCTCACCATCTGAGTTTGATCCGAGTTCACCATTCTGTACCCCTTTGCTCGGAACGAGGACTGCCCCTGGGCTCGGGCCCAGGCCGACACGAGCCAAGCTTCTGCCCCATGTTCCAGCACAACCTCACCTGCTCTGCTTTTTCTTCTCCTTTTGTTCATGTGCTTCCATCCTTTCGATGCTTTGGGTGACACGAGGGTCTCGCCGGCGAGCGACATGGTTCTCGATCTCAGGGCTTCGTGACATTCTTCTGTGACTCCTGACATGACTTGTGTAGAACCGCATCTTCAATGAGGCATGACGGTCGTCCCACGGCCTGAGGCAGAAATTATAGCAGCTCTTTGCCTCTTGATCTCGGCTTTGGTTCTTGGTCCCATTCATAAAGGTTGAGCCTGCCGGTCTGGGTACTGCTCGGTCGCCAACCATTGCTTCTTCTCGTCTGATGCGACTCTTTGACTCCTCAAGCAGCCGCAAGTAAACGATGACTTGGCCTAGATGATGGCATTGCGCTTCTGATGCTCTAGGATCAAGCTCCTCTACCTCCCTCCCGCTGGATATGGCACTGGTCTTGGGTGAGGTGCATGACAAAAGCTCGCCTGTCTTGGGCTGTCCAAATCTTGTGTCCTCGTTCTGTTCCTTCTCTTGTGTGTTTTTTGCTGCAGTCTCGAGCCGTGGAAGAGATGGAATCTGCGAGCGCCGAAAAGAGACGGGACTGCCTCTCTGGGATCGGCGTATGTCTGTGAATGGCTGGCAGCCGACGGCTGGCGGAAAACTTGTCGTGTCTGGTATCGTGCGGGCACGAAAAGAGATGGTGGATCGAGCAGGCTTGCGATGAACGTGTGCAGCTCGTTCTGAAGGCGAGTGTCTCGATGTGCGGGTTCGTCGTGGGATGCTGGGTTGATGAGCTCGACGGGTAGTTATGCGCCGGCGCAGCCCTTGATGATGGTGAGGGCATCGGTCTTGATGATGGATAGGTGTGTAGCTGCCTTCTGTATGTCAGCCAACTATGGCACTCGCTGGCGTGCGTAAAGTTCCTCGTGTAGGTACCTGGCGCTGAGGAGCCGCTCGAAGATGGCGCCGGCTTGCCTGGCCAAAACAGACGCATCGAGCAAGCACAAAGATAGTTGACAGGTACAAGAGATGGCCCTCTCGCATAGATAGGACTCTCGTCTCGTACGATTGACGCCGTTTGCACACAGCTGGCATGGATCCCGCAGGGCCTGTCAATCCTATTGCTGCCGTCGCCCAGCCGCAGGCGTCTTCTCTGCGCCTGGAGCTCTATACCAAAACGCAGCAGGAAACAAGTGGAAGACATCAAGGAGGCATTGTAGACATCGATCAGACACTGTAAGACACTTCTATTGCTATATAGATGGATATGGAAAGACCAATTGGGACATTCTTCGAGAGTGAGTGAGATGTCAGAGGTCAAGTTCCGCCAGAAAAAAACAGGCTCTCGCGTCACTTTTTTGGTGAGGGAGTATATAAACCCTGCACTTTCCCACCTTCCAGCGCCCTCCCTCCTTCCTTCCATCCACTCTCCAAGAATCATCTCTACTTCTTCAGACATCTCTTCTTCCATCATCTCTTCCTTCTTCATCATCAATCGTCTTCATCAGTCATCTTCATCATCAATCATTGGCATTGTTCATCATCAACAACAACTGCTTCTCATCATGCGCACTTCATTTTCCACTGCGCGCAGCGCCTTCTCATCATGCGCACAACAACTTTTCGACGCGTCTCTTGCCTCTGCGCATCAAGTCTGATCAACAACAAACATCTCTTACACATCTTGGGCATCGAGTGTCTTCTTCTTCCACTTCCACTTCATCGGTCAACCATCTTCCACTTCATCACTACCTACCTTGATCATCAACATCAACACCGAGACATCTTTCAAAGATCTCTCGCATTTCATCATGGTAAGTCTTTCGCTCATCTTCACTCTTCTCTCTTCACTCACATCGCGCACAGGCACTTCTCTCAGCTGCATGGCACAAGTTGTCTTCTCACTTGCGCTGCGCATCTCTCTTCATGCCACTCATCAAGACGCAAAATTTGGCGCTTTTTTGCTTCCATCTCAGAAGTGAGTGTTGTTTACCTTTTTTGACCTTTTTGCTCACAGGAAACAGCGACTCTGAATCACTTTACTCCACTTCTTCAACTCAATCTGCACATTATACACATTCTCTCCTCTCTACTTCTTTTTCACTTCACTTCATCGCACAAGCTGCACACGACAATCTTTTTTTTCGACATCAAACTCATCAACAACCATGTTTTTCGACACCAAGCTCATCAGCAACCATTTTCGCACTTCGACAACGACTTTTTTTACCATCAAAATCATCTCCAACATCAACATCTCATCTTTCTCTTTTTCTATCTCCATCAAGCTCACTTTTTCGACCAACTACGGGGTTTCGGCACTATCAGAGTTCGTACTCAGCAGAAAAAATTCCTCGGCGCAAACACTGACGCTCAGCAGATTCAATCTCAGGGGGCAGGCATCTTTTGGCGTTCAGCATTCCGAGCCTTTTCGTCTCAACCATTTGCTGCTCGATTGTCTCAGCACAAAAGTCTCGCGAATTACAGCCTTTCATACGAGATCAGCAGTCCGCCATTCGACTTCTCAGCAAGCGAGCACATCACCAGCGAAGGCTCACCACTTGCGAAACACCGGCTCATCTCTCCATGCCAAGTACGCGAACCTACCGAGTACAGAAGCCACTTTTTCCTCTGCAAAAACACAAAAAGTACGTCGACTTCAATGGCTCTTGTTCTTCATTGGCACTGCATACGATCTCTGTTCTGTTTGTGCGATTGCAACCTGCACATGGCTAGCTGAGCGTTCATCTCGGGTGTGTTTGACTTGGAAAACTTGGGAAAAGCTCCAAAAACGCACTCGGGATGGACTGCACATGAGCTCTCAGCGCCTGTGTCAGCAGCTCTCCAGAAACAGTCCAAATCGGCGTGTTGGTGTGGGCAAGAGTCGGCGAATATCTTCTGAAATGCGTGCAATGCGGAAAAAAACAGTTGGTGGAACGTCGAGTGTCTGGGTACCGAAAAAGCAAACATCCCGATTTGATGTATGCCGCTGGCAGAAATCATTTCGCTGATGGTGGTTGAGAGAGCTAATCAAGGTGTCAAGCTTGGGGAGGGTCTTCTGCATATGGTCACTGGCTCGGCTTTAAAGTCGGGTGTTTGGGACAAAAGACTATCTCAGCTGGTTCACTTGATCAAAACTGCTTGGGCATGGGTTTGGGTGTTGGTGGCTACAGAGTTGGTGTCTCTACTGGGTGGTGGTGCGCGATTCCGCAGACTTGGGGGTTTTCATCTTCAGAACAAGGACAGACAGGGCATTCGATGCGGGCAAACAAAAATCAAAACAAACAACAAGGCAGAAAGACAAACACTTGGGCATTGGCAGAGATAGAACAAGGACTTGAGCAGGACGGGAAGGATATTTTGAAATCTGATAGTGCTGGAAATTAACCTCATTCTCAACATCGTTTCTTCTTATTGCCTCTTACTTGTGATGTCTTTGATTGAAAATATACAGATCTTCTCTCTTATTCGACGACGCGACGGCACCTGGCTGCTCTTCTACCCATGTTTCTATCATGAAGAACCTGGGATAAGTCTTGCCGAACTTTTGCTTAAGCCACATGGTTCGTATAGGTAGTTGTCGACAAATGCTGTACCTATGTGGCCCGACTTCCTACCATTCTCCAACGGCAGTCTTGGATGGTCTGACAGACTCTGCCGACATGATGTGTCAAGGCGATATATACTATCATATCAATCACTGTTGACCGAACGCAGCATCTTTGCTTATTTCATTCTCGTCAAGGTAAAGGGAATGTCATTGCATTAAGCCTTGATCCGAAGAACTATACGATAGCAACACTTCACCGTCTCTCATTGACGAGTATTGTATTGTCGAAGACGCAATCAGGCAATCCAGACAAGGGAGATGTTACCAAGATACTTGATGCCAGTGACAAGAAGGATTACTCTTTGCTCGCTGGTGGGTTTGATTACTTTGATGATGGATAGCTGTGATGATGGATAGCTATAGAGTTTACTCATCGCCAAGGACAGTACAGTAAGCAAACGACCTCAGAGACGATACTGCTATGTGTCTTGTTTGCAGTAGCTTGACGGCCAAACAGTAGTGTAATCTTGTTGCATCTCTTTTCTTCTCCGCTGGGGCAAATCTTCTAAGCAGGCAGGGGTGGGTGGTAGCCCGATGAAGGGCTTAAGATAGGCATTGAAACCACTGGAGACGATATGGCAAGGAGGGATAGATAAATTCTAACAGAACTAGTAATTAAAGAGAAGGGGAACAAAAAAGGAATCAGAGGTCGAAAAGATCTTGGAATAGCAAAGGCCTGAGTGCATCAAGTCTTGGACCAGCACTATGCTCGGCGAAAGTGGGATGTGGGTTGGTTTGGTTGGACAGCTTTGTTTACCTCTGACGAGCATCGTGTGTTCTGGTCACTGTATTGATGGATAGCAGAGGAGCTCAGAGTTCAAGATGCCAGAAGCAGACCGTCATTTCTCCAGACTTCTCAGAAGGTTGGCACCATCACATGAGAAGGTAGATAGTCACGATGTTCACTAATCGGTCAACAGCCAGAGTAGTAGACTCAGCGTCCAGAAATATGTCCAGGGAACGGCAATACTCCCCAGACGATAGCATGATAGACAAAAACAGCCATCTACCCAAAATCTTGCCGTCGACTACTTCGCAAACGCGTCAATTCCGGCGAGCCAAGTGGTCGGCCTCCAGCATACCCATACTCCAGTGGCAGCAAAACCTCTTTGCCCATTCTCAGCACGGTACTGGGACCAGGCACACGTCCAGAATATCGAAATTTGGCCTTGCCTGGGACGAAAAAGTGTACCAATTTTTCTTCGTAAATGTCGTCGAGGTAGAATTGAGTCAGTGGTCGATGGGGAGAGGTCAGGCAGTCGAGAATGAGACGGAGAGAGCCATTCAAGCGGATATATTCGAGATGTACGGTTTGTAGCAACGGCGACATCAAGAGTCTGAGCAGGGGCGGTTGACTCACATGAAGCCCGCGTAGAGTCAGGTCTCGAAGGTTGTTGAAGGAGGCGTTTTCAGAGACTTGGTCGAACCAGCCACGCGACAAGACGTCCGTGTCGCTGGGTGGATAGCTAGAGGTATTATACCAGTGGAGGTTGAGTTCTTCGACGTGGGAGGAGGCGAGGCAGATGAAGTTGACCACGGCCTCGACTCCTTGCAAATTGGCTTTTGCATTGTCTGTTATGCTGTCTACGAGTTCGTCTTCGGCTTCTTCTTCAAAGTCAGGTTCTGAGAATCGCTGAGTGAGGCTCATCGACAAGCTCCGTAAGTGTGAAAAGCGGACCTGCTGGGCTGATTCGAAGAGGCTGTCGAAAACGGTGCATGGTACACTGCATTTCGTTACATCGTAGAGAAGATTGAGTTTCTCTAGAGGAAGGCCGCTACTGTTGGCTGCGTTTAGTACAATCGTGACTGCAGACGCTCCAGCAATAAAGCGTAGAAATAGAGGCAGTTTGGACGTCTGGTCATCAATGCCGACGGTCAAGCTTCGAAGAGAGTACTCGCTGGAGTGCTTGGAAAGATTGCGGAATGCCGTACTCAGCATGTCGACATGTTCGAGATTGGGCACGCTAGTACTCGGAGCCAGCGGTATGCCATTGACGCAGAGGTCTTGCAGAAGAACCGCAAACCGACTATGCTCTGTGATGGCAGCGAACCTTGCGACTGCCTTGGTTTCCAGCTTGATCGTCTTGCTGAGGAAGAATGTCCTGAAGTATGCTTGCGAGGAAGCGGCTTCGATAGTACGACTGGCAAGACGAAGGCTGCAGATGTCTCTCAGGTCCAGTAGGCACACTATACTCTCGACGATCTCGGATGGTAGATCGAAAAGGCGAGCCATCCTCTTTGTGTGGTGCACAATTGTCTTTGGAAGGGCAGTATTACTCAAAAACAATCTAGTTGCATTGTATCGTCACTTTGTATCATCGTGAGAGATGTTGATGATGAGTTCGTGATTAACAATTGACATGAGGATAGCTGTTGTCGAAGGAAGGAGCAGAGGTCAAGTGAAAGGGCGACCCTGCCATCAAAGTGGCTTGTGCACCGCCAGCTTCCCAGTGACGCAGCACTTTGTCGCAAACATTCCACAAACCACAAAACCAAAACATGGCAGACCAACAATTAGAACTGGCCAAACGGACAAGCACCAAAGGCAGGGTGCCAACCGGATACGCCGACGAAATTGTCATCAGCGAGACGGCCTTCCGCAACGCCCACCGAGCAGTCGAAGCAAACCACGAGCCGCCCACCAAAAAGCGCAAGAGAGAGGGAAAGGGCGACAGCAGTGTTGTCTACGGTGCAAGCGCATACAAAGGGCCATGGGCGCGCTATGAGGAGGAAAGACCCGATGACAGCTCAGGCAGTGAAGAGGAGGTCGAGGTCGAGTACGAGGAGGACGAGATTGCGCCGCAGCCCTCCGCGCCCTCAAAGGCCGGCACTGCCTATGTTGAGTCGGATGGCTCGAAAGAGACGACCGAGTTCCATGGCAGCCAGCAATACGATTATCAGGGCAGGACGTACATGCACGTACCACAGGATCTGGATGTTGATCTACGAGGCGACTTGCCAGACGATTACAAGAATTATGCTCCCAAGAAGCTGCTTCACACCTGGAAGTCGCATACCAAGGCCATCACACAACTACGCTTCTTCCCTGACGCTGGACACTTGCTGCTCTCGGCTTCTGCAGACAGCAAGGTCAAGATCTGGGATGTCTACCACCAGCGAGAGTTGCTGCGTACCTACTCTGGCCACACAAAGTCCGTCTCGGATATCTGCTTCAACTACGATGGTTCTCGCTTCATGACGGGCTCTTTCGACAGGCAGATGAAGCTCTGGGACACCGAGACTGGCCAATGCATCAGCCGCTTCAGCACTGGTGCCACTCCTCACGTCGTCCGCTTCCAGCCCGACCAAAACTCGGCAACCGAGTTCCTGGCTGGTATGAGCGACAAGAAAATTGTCCAGTTCGACACGAGGACGCCAGGGGAATCACCCATCCAAGAGTACGACCATCACTTGGGCCCAGTCAACACAATCACCTTTTGCGACGAGAACCGCCGCTTCATCACCACTTCGGACGACAAGAGTTTGCGCGCCTGGGAATACGGCATCCCCGTACCCATCAAGTTTGTCGCCGAACCTTACATGTTCCCCATGGTCCGCTCCAGTGCCCACCCGTCTGGCAAATACGTCGCCTTCCAGAGCTCGGACAACCAGATCGTCGTCTACGCGTCGACCGAGAGATTCAGGCAAAACAGAAAGAAGAGCTATCGCGGACACAACAATGCGGGATATGCCATTGACGTGGCAATCAGCCCCGACGGCGGCATGGTCATGTCCGGAGACAGCGGGGGTTACGTGTGTTTTTACGATTGGAAGACGTGCAAGATGTGGCACAAGATCAAGGCGAGCGAGTCTGCGGTTGTGGCTGCGCAGTGGCAGCCCAAGGAGACGTCCAAGGTTGTTACGGGTGCGTTGGATGGCTTGATCAAGTACTGGGATTAGATAGATCAAGTACTGGGACCAGATGGATCAAGTACTGGGACCAGATGGATCAAGTACTGGGACCAGATGGATCAAGTACTGGGACCAGATAGATCAACAGATCAAGGCGGTGACTTGTTCTTTCGGCCAAGTCTTTCGAGTTCGTTTCTGCGAGCAACCATGTCCTTCCACTTCGTGATACCCTCGTAGCCCCGCGGCATGCATGCATGAAGATCTTTGGTATAGCAAGCAGGACAGTCGTATTTGTCTTGGTCAAGCCTGGCCCACCAAAAGCGCAGGCCTCCGTGTCTGCTGTCATTACAACCCTGACAGAAGTGAGAGACCTTCTCGGGGTACTGGAGAGGGCGGTGCGTCTTCCATGGCAGACTCGACATGAAGTCAGGATGACGGTCGGTCCAATCGTGCAAGCGTCTCCTTAAGTGAACCTTAGGGTCCTGGCTATACTTGTCCTTGTACATGGCCAGATTGCGTTTGCGTTGCTGCTCTTGGTAGGCAGCGTCTTGTTGGTACCTGCGCTTGTGCCTTTGGCTCATGGTCTGCTTGAATTGTTGAAGATCTCTGGCGCGATAGTTTTTGTTACGAGTGAGCACTTGTTCGCGATAGGCTGCATCATTGTGATAACGGAGTTTCCGAGCGGCATTGCCTTTTGCCCATGGCTTTTCCGGAGTTTCAGGGTCATCCTTGGTGATGAATTTGATCTTCGAGATGGAGAAGAAGCGTGCGATTAAGGGTGATGATGGCAGGGAGGGTCGGAAGCCAATGATTTTTCCAAGTTTCTCGAGCATGGTTCCAGTCCAGAGGCCGAGTTTTGATTTGGTGGTGCAGTGGGGAGATATTGTCGGAAAGCTTTATGACAGTGATGAGACAAAGCAGTGGAGATTGGGTTGAGAGGTCGAATTTCTGATAAGAAGGAGGTAATGGTGTGATATAAGAAGAAAGACGTCGGCAGGCAGCCCCACCAAGGTCCAGGCGGTCTCAGCCAGCTGGAGCTTCGCGCACATGCGACAAGCCTCTTGTTTACAAGACCGCCCAACATGCCGCAACAAGAGTCGAAACCCATAGACGCCCCTGTCAACCAGGACTCTCTCGACCATGCCGTCCAGGACCTCAAGCTGTCCGAGGAACAGTCCAAATCAGGAGACGCAGTGAAGGACGCCGCAGAGTCGGGCGAAGAAGACGCCAACCAAGACTCGACACAAGCACCTGCCAAAAAGTCAAAGAAGACCAAGATCAAGGATGCCGTCGCCAGCATCGCCTCGTCGTCCAAAGCCCCTGCCGCGCCCACGTCGGCCGAAGACCCGCTGCCTGCCTCGACCCTCGACAAGCTGTCCGACTCGCAAATCAACCAGCTGGTTCAGAGCAACCCTGCCCTGGCCCAGGCCATGCTCAAGGGCAACTCCTCCCTCGATGCCCGCAGCATGCGCGAACTGCTCAAGTCTGTCAGCGCCGCCGACCTCATGACGGGTATGAGCTCGGGAAAGAATGCAAAGGACATGGCCAACTACAAGTTCTGGTCCACCCAGCCCGTCCCTCGCTTTGACGACAAGGCTGCTGCCCAGGAAAAGCCTGTCCAAGAAGGTCCCATCAAGGAAGTCGATCCTGACAAGGTCTCGACAAAGCCATCTCCCCTGGTCGCTGGCTTCGAATGGTCCGAGATAGATCTACTCGACGAGGCCGAGCTGAAGGAGGTCCAAGAGCTGCTCTGCAACCACTACGTCGAGGACGACGAGGCCATGTTCCGCTTCAACTACCTCAACGAGACGCTCAACTGGGCCCTCAAGGCTCCTGGCTGGCGCAAGTCATGGCACGTCGGTGTGCGCGCTACCAAGTCACGCAAGCTGGTCGCCTTCATCTCTGGTGTCCCCGTGCGTCTCAATGTCCGCGATCGTCTCGTCAACACGGCAGAGATCAACTTCCTCTGTGTCCACAAGAAGCTTCGCAGCAAGCGTCTCGCCCCTGTCCTCATCATGGAAATCACTCGTCGCTGCAACCTCGAGGGCATCTACCAAGCCATCTACACTGCCGGTGTTGTCTTGCCTAAGCCCGTGGCCAGCTGCCGCTACTTCCACCGCGCTCTCGACTGGGAAAAGCTCTACAACGTCGGCTTCAGCCCCCTCCCTCATGGCAGCACCAAGATGCGCCAAATCTCCAAATACCGCCTGCCCGAACGCACAGTCACCCCCGGTCTCCGCTTGATGCGCGCCGAAGACGCCGATCAAGTCACCGACCTGCTCGGACGCTACATGAAGCGCGTCAAGATGGCCCAAGAATTCAACAAGGAAGAAGTACTCCACTGGTTCCTCGACAAGGAAACCGACCCCAAGAGTAACAAGCGCGTCGTCTGGACCTACGTCGTCGAAGACGCCAACAAGAAAATCACAGACTTTTTCAGCTTCTACTGTCTCGAGAGCTCCGTCATTCACAATGCCAGCCATTCGAGCACGATCCGCGCTGCTTACCTGTTCTACTATGCCACAGAAAGTGCGTTTGAAACTCAAAATGCCGATGATGAAGTCCTCAAGGCCCGTCTCAACTTGCTGGTCAAGGACGCCTTGATTCTCGCAAAACAGGTAAGTTTCTCTCTTTCTTTCCATTCTATCCTTCCTCCCTATCCACAGAAACTCACTGACATTCAACAACAGGCCAAATTCGACGTCTTCAACGCCCTCACCCTCCTCGACAACCCACTCTTCCTCGCCGACCAGAAGTTTGGCCCTGGAGATGGTCAACTGCACTATTACCTCTTCAACTACCGCACCGCAGACTTGCCTTCTGGAGTCGACGCAAAGAACCAAGTGGATGCCAGACAGCGCGGTGGCGTGGGTGTTGTCATGTTGTAGTTTGCTTTACTCCTGCATACTTTTATATGACCTTTAGCGGAAGTAAAAATGAGACGAAAATCTTGACATCTCGTCGACTGAATACACCTTTCTGATTCCTCTTTTGTTGTTGCTCTCTTCTGCTGTGCCTATTTCTCTGCCATCCTCTTTCCCTTTGTCTTTTGGTGAAAGCTGATGAGTCAATCAGAGGTGTTCAGCCAAACAAAGAATCGGGAAAGTGCAAGCCAAATATGTCTCAACCCAATCGAGCCGGGGTCTCACGGGTATATCCTGCCTTCTTCTGACCACCTCAAATGAATTTCCTTTATCCTTGCTCGCTGCATCTGACAGACATACCAGCCATCTGCTTCCCATAAACGATACCAAAAGAAGCAGAAGAAGCCAAGAACCTTCGCCATCCATTATCAACAAACCCTCATACTTGCTCTAAACACCCAAAAGTCATCGATGACCAGTCACACAATACGGAAAATAAAAAGCCTGCATGACTCTAAATCTGTCAGATGGTCAGATGACACAAAAAATTGCATTGCATTGCAGTCGTTATATAAACCCCCACTACCCCCAAGTTGCTTTGTCTCTTATGCTTCAGAAGAAAAATGTCGTAACAATTCTGAGACCGATGATGATGACGTCCAAATATCCTGGTTTCGATATTGCTGATTGAGGTTGGCACATGTTCGAGCTGGCGATGTTGGTGATACTGAGGTCGAACTTGGAAGCAACAACGAGTCCAGAGAGAGAGACAAGAAGATGGCAACTCTCAATGGACACCAATCTGCGCTATGGAAAGACTCTGCATCTAGATGACCACACGAGGAAACCTTGCGGATAGTGGGAGGAATGCTTTTTGCATTGATTCTTCTGTTCTGCTTGGCTCTTCGATTGTATTGGGATACTGGATCTAGACTCTTGCAGTACGTCCTGGTGTGTTCGTTTTGTGAGACTTTTCAATGAGTGCTTTGTTGTCACATCATTCTATCCTGTACCCGGCTTCCCAAGTCTCAGGTACCTCGTGCTTTGTCGTGGACTCTACAACTGCAGTATATCTCATCAGCAAACATTCATCGCAGAACACATTACTGCAGCATCTCATACCTCGTCCAACGCATCTCCACCTCCGACCCCCATCGTCATCGACCTCATCCCTCCTCAGTGCTAACGACAGCAAAGACCCTAGTTCCACTCAAGCGGTAGACAGTCCAATACACAGCAACAAGGATAGGCGCATAAAACGCCATGTCAGAGTCGGTGATGGAAGGAAACAGAGAGGCAAGTAGCATGCCAGCCAACATGCCGAAGATGGGGAGACCGGGGAAGACGCCGAAGATGGCGAGGAGGAGGCACATGGCTTGGTAGAGTTGGATGACTTGGTAGAGGCGGAAGAGGTTGTTGATGAGGTTGATTATGGCGAGGGGAGACATTGTTGTTGGATGGTGGTGAGGTGGTGTGTTTGGTGGTGACGTGGTAGTTGGAGGTTGGTTTGGGATTGTGAGGATGAGAGTGTGGATGTAAGTGGAACTTGTTTTTATGAGGGAGGATGCCGAGAATACGTCGACGGGGCGATGAGATAATAACGTGAGAGTACCACAACGAAGAGTGAACATCTCTGTGCTGCTGATACCTTCGTCGTCGAGTGCATTCTCCCTTATGCTCTTGATAGACCCATGCCCAGCACAAACTACAACTCTTTCTCTTGCGATTTTCCTTTCCTTCAGTGCTTCTAGGCTATGGCTCCCTATTCTCTCCAAGGATAATGTCTGAACGAACATGATAGTCTCTTTCTGGCTTTGTCTGTAGTAAGAACCATTAGTAGAAGGCCATGTCAAAGTTGATGAGAAGTTATACTCTAGAAGGAAAATTAAGAGGTCTCGAAGGCGCCTGTGTGCTTCGAAAATGATGGCCATCTCAGCGTCCACAACTTGCTTGGATGAAGGATTGACGGAGAACACAGACAGAACGCACGATCCTGATGATACGACCGCTTGAGTTGGCTCCTATGCCTCGATTGATATTCATGTGGAAGGAGCGACGAAGCCATGACAGTCTTTATTGAGGTTGTCCTCGATAAAAAATATCTTAGTGGTCTGGACGATATAAACACGATCATCACTAGACTCATCCGGGTCTTCTCATAATGACGAATCATCTGATGGGAGCTACATCCTATGTACTCTCAGTAAGGGGTGTTCATGAAAATAACACACAGGAGGTGAGATTAGCAAGGCTCAGCGACAATCTTGGCGAATTGTGGTGCAGGTTCGATCAACGACAGCACTCTATCTTGTTCGTATCTAGAGAGAACATACGTACTGATCAGTCCAATTTTCAAGAGACGAACAACAGACTGGAATTTGGTTGGTTGGCGGGTTTTGTTATTGAGCACTCAATGTGGAAATGCGACTTAGCTTATTGATGCCAGGATTCGGCCTACCAAGACAACGCCAATGGTACATTTTTGTCAACCCTCCAACGATATCCATTATGGCATACAAAGCAAGACATATATCCAAGCTATTCCCTTGTATCGAGTGTTGAACTGCCGAGTCTGTCCCTTGTGCAATGCGCGAGTAATGTTGCCTTGCCAATTTCCCCATCTTGGGTCGAATGCATCCTCTCGAGACATCCTTTGAGACGTTATTGTCGAGTCGTCGAGTCTCACAAGGTCGAGGCCTGCTCTCGTCGAGAGTGCAAACTTAGGCCTGGCTATGTGTGGTCCTTTGTCAAGTCTTATTGATACACTGTTGCGAAGCTAAACAGATCAGCGAAGAAACATAAAAGAGGCGTTGCCTTCGTCGACTGGTCAACCACTCACCACCTGAGTACTCCTCACACTCTCTTTCTTATACAAACTCGAAACTTGTCATGAAGTTCACCACCGTCGCCCTCGCCGGTCTGGCCTCTGTCGCCATGGCCTCCCCTGCCGCCGAGGCCAACCCTGCACCCAAGGCCCAGCCTGAGGCTGCTGCCGACCCTGCTTTCTCGTCCTGGGGTAAAAAGTACCACCCTCACATCTGGAATGGCTGGGGCGATGCTCCCGGTCAGGTCTACCGCCGTGAGGCCGATCCTGCCTTCAGCTCATGGGGCAAGAAGTATCACCCTCACATCTGGAACGGTTGGGGTGACGCTCCCGGCCAAGTCTACCGCCGCGAGGCTGATCCCGCCTTCTCGTCCTGGGGAAAGAAGTACCACCCTCACATCTGGAACGGTTGGGGTGATGCCCCTGGACAAGTCTACCGCCGCGAGGCTGATCCCGCCTTCTCGTCCTGGGGAAAGAAGTACCACCCTCACATCTGGAACGGTTGGGGTGATGCTCCCGGCCAGGTCTACCGTCGTGAGGCCGAGGCCTCTGGCACAGCCTCTACTACCGGAGCTGCCAAGCCTGCTGAGACTGGCGTCTCTGCCGAGGAGGAAGAGAAGGCCAACTTCGAGCGCCGCGACCCTGCCTTCAGCTCTTGGGGCAAGAAGTACCACCCTCACATCTGGAACGGCTGGGGTGATGCTCCCGGTCAAGTCTACTAGACGCATTTTTCCAGAGTAGAAGATTGGTGATTCGTTGCTAGATCTTAGCTGGGGTTGGCCATCTCTTTTTGCATCCTTCTCCTTGTCTTTTCTTCTCTTTTCTTTGTTTTGCATATTCGCGTTGTCGGATGGTGGTATACTGCACCTCTGGCATGTTTTCTGGGAAAACAACAGGACAAAGGGTTTTCTCTGGATATAGTAAAGTTTGCTGATATCGAAGATTCTTGTCCATACGTTTTGTGCTTTCACGTCTTTTGTGAACCTATGTTGTTGATTGATTGTGTGATAGGTTGATTGATTGATTGGAGAGCATTTTGGTTGCTTCGTGTTGCAACTGTAGCAAACGGATGATAAGTCGCGGTATTGTGGCAGGCCTACCGATATTTTTTCTAACGTCCAAGAAGATTGAATGAAGACCGGGGATGGCGACGAGAGCGATTGATCAGACCACTCTTTGACACAAGGCGTAAAAATCTTTATTCTGTAGATACGAAACCAGTCATAGTATGTGATGTTCGGACTTTGTACAGCGGAGTCGGCCACCAGCGATGGATGATGGTTGGTTGCGACACAATTACGAGCTGCCGGGAGTGTGAGCAATCTCCGCTCAGGCCGGAACACACACTGATACGGTCAGAGAAAGAAGCAAAGAGATGACAGCACGCAGGGCGGGATGGGCAATTGGCAGTCCCAACGCTGTGGCGGTTCTGCGGCTGGCGATACAGCTCAGCAGATGGGTATCACGTTGTGGCACTTGAGATGAGCATAACAGAGACGACTTGATGTTGGGAGTGCCGTGACGGACAGCTGTTGCTATAAGCTCACTCGGCCCGATCACGGCGGGCAGCACGCTGCCTGGAAACGTGAAGAAAGTGAGTCGAAAGTCCGATGGCCTGTGCTCAGGCTTCAGCAGCTTTGTTGGGTGCTTAGGAGGGGTTGAGGGCTCAAAAAGTCCTGCTGTCCACCACCGCCATCTCTCTCTTCCCTCTTCACATCCACAAACCACATCACAAATGTAAGAAAACACCCTCCTCCACCTCCCCGGATACTCTAGGAGCTTGACACGGTCGTCAATTGCGGGGCCTGTACGGGGATCTTGAACCATGGAGCTTGTCCTCTCCGTTTCTGCCCGAAAACAACACCCCTTCGGCCCTCACTACGGCCCTGTTTGACCCTGCTATAGCCGAGGACCCTGTTCTAGTGAGCATTGGACATCGTCCCTGAGCTACAGCCTTGTCTGCTCTCAAGAGATCTTCATAAGGACCCCGCATCCTCACCCTGATACCCTCCTGACCCCTCGACTAACATATCTTCTCTCAGCATCATGCCTATCCAGAAGATCCACGCCCGCCAGGTCTACGACTCTCGTGGTAACCCCGTTCGTACTTGCCCTTCTACTCTTCTCGGATCAGGATGATTGGTGAGGTGGGGGTTACTCTGACCCCTTCCTCGCATTATACCTGATCCCCACCGAGTACCACCCATTTGTTACACTCCTAGCTGACTTATTCGCCGAATTGTAGACAGTTGAGGTCGATATTATCACCGAGACCGGCCTTCACCGCGCCATCGTTCCCTCCGGTGCTTCTACCGGCTCCCACGAGGCCTGCGAGCTCCGTGACGGCGACAAGACCAAGTGGGGCGGCAAGGGTGTCCTCAAGGCCGTCGCCAACGTCAACGATGTCATTGCTCCCGCCCTCATCAAGGAGAACCTCGACGTCAAGGACCAGAGCGCCGTCGACAGCTTCATGAACAAGCTTGATGGCACCACCAACAAGACCAAGCTCGGTGCCAACGCCATCCTCGGTATCTCCATGGCCGTCGCTAAGGCCGCCGCCGCCGAGAAGCGTGTCCCTCTCTACGCCCACATCTCCGACCTTGCCGGCACCAAGAAGCCCTACGTCCTCCCCGTTCCCTTCATGAACGTCCTCAACGGTGGCTCCCACGCCGGTGGCCGTCTCGCCTTCCAGGAGTTCATGATCGTTCCTTCGTAAGTTTCGTCTCAAGAGCATTTTCAGACTAGCATCGACTGACTTTTATTTCAGGGACGCCCCTACCTTCACCGAGGCCATGCGCTGGGGTGCCGAGGTCTACCAGAAGCTGAAGTCCCTCGCCAAGAAGAAGTACGGCCAGTCTGCTGGTAACGTTGGTGACGAGGGTGGTGTCGCTCCTGACATTCAGACCGCCGAGGAGGCTCTCCAACTCATCACCGAGGCCATCGAGCAGGCCGGCTACACTGGCAAGATGAACATTGCCATGGACGTTGCCTCGTCCGAGTTCTACAAGGTCGACGCCAAGAAGTACGACCTCGACTTCAAGAACCCCGAGTCGGACCCCGAGAAGTGGGTTACCTACGAGCAGCTCGCCGACCAGTACAAGGAGCTCGCTTCCAAGTACCCCATCGTCTCGATCGAGGACCCCTTCGCCGAGGACGACTGGGAGGCCTGGACCTACTTCTCCAAGGTCTACGAGCACCAGATTGTCGGTGACGACTTGACCGTCACCAACCCCTCGTTCATCAAGAAGGCCATCGAGACCAAGGCTTGCAACGCCCTCCTCCTCAAGGTCAACCAGATCGGTACCATCACCGAGGCCATCCAGGCCGCCAAGGACGCCTTCGGTGCCAGCTGGGGTGTCATGGTTTCTCACCGCTCCGGTGAGACCGAGGATGTCACCATTGCCGACATTGTCGTCGGTCTTCGCGCCGGCCAGATCAAGACTGGTGCTCCCGCCAGATCTGAGCGTCTCGCCAAGCTCAACCAGATCCTCCGTATCGAGGAGGAGCTCGGTGCCAACGCCGTCTACGCCGGTACCCAGTTCCGCACCTCTGTCAACATGTAAATGCTGCATTTGATGACACGAGAGTAATAAAGGACAGAGAGAGGACGGCTCAGGAATTTCTTATTGCGCACACGTTATATCCCCCTTTTTCCAAAATTTGACGACGACAAGAATAAAAACACAGTTCAAACACATACACTTGCCTTTGTTTGCGTGACTGACTGATATGCGTGACTGTCATGTCCTCGTTGGAAGTTATTGATAACTAAAGATTTTGCATAAAAACTTGTGCAAGTCGCGGAGTCGGCGATGCGGCTTGGCAACTGCGGCGGACTTTTGAAACTTGAACGGGCACAAGCATGAGCAGGCATGGTATAGGTCGTTCTCCGTCGCAACATGTCTGGATCAATCTGTCTGCGGTGCCTGGCCAGGCCAGCAGTAAGCACACTGGAGCAGAGCCCACTACGAATCAGCACACAAGCAACAGCGGCATTCTCGACCAGCGCCGCGCTGGAAGCCAACTCGGCCGTCAAGAAGAAGAGCGTGTCGGTCGTCAAGCCCGGCCGTGGAGCCAACGCCTCGTTCAGCAAGGCCCAAGGCAAAATTCGCAAGGGACAGCCTGGAGCAAGAACGGGCAAGCCGCCGGCCGAGGGCGAGCGCAAGGCCATGCGCAAGCGCGTCGTCCTGTCCAACACCAACGCCGTCGAGGTTCAGGGTCTCGACAACTTGTCTGCCGCCAACGTCTATGATGCCGGTATCGAGGGCCAGGTCATGGGCCTCAGCAACGAGGTCATTGATGCTCTGCGCGCCATCGAGGCCTTCAAGCCCACACAGGGATGGAGTCTTTTCCGGAGACCGGCCACGCTGGTGCGCAATGAGACGGCTGAGCTCGCCAGATTGATGAAGGATGCCGAGGCCAACAAGACTTCGGTGCGTCGTGTCATATGCGGAGAGCGCGGCTCAGGAAAGAGTGTTCTGGCGCTGCAGGCAAAGGCCATGGCTCTGCTCAAAGGCTGGATCGTCGTACACATCCCCGAAGGTATGGACTGTCAACCCCCAATTAGAAACAGTGTATGCTAACCATATCGCACAGCCAAAGAGCTCGTCCTCGGAAACTCGTCCTACGCCCCCTCGACCGAACAAGGCATCTACAACCAACCCCACTTCACCGCCGCCCTGCTCGCCCAAATCGCAAAAGCAAACCACACCGTCCTGTCCACCCTCCGCCTCTCCCAAAAACACGAGCTCTCCATTCCCGTCCAATCAAACATCTCTCTCGACCGCTTCGCCATGCTAGGTGCCCAAGACCCCGACCTCGCCTGCGAAATCTACAAGGCGTTGTGGGTAGAATTGACCGCTGCCTCGCAAGAAGGACAAGGGCTTTCCCGTCCTCCGGTGGTGTTTACAGTCGACTCTGTCGCGCACATTATGCGCGACTCGGCGTACATGGATCCTGATGTCCAGCCTATCCACGCCCACGATTTGACGCTGGTCCACCACTTCCTGACTCTGTTGTCAGGCAAACAAGCCCTTCCTAACGGCGGCATGGTGCTAGCCACAGACTCAGGCAGCAATAGACCCACTCTCCCTGGTTTCGACCACGCCATCGCGCGCAACGCCGCCCTCGCAAACGGCAAACAGGTTCCCCAGTGGGACCCTTGGGTCAAGGTCGACCAGCGAACAATCGATGTGTTGGATGGCGTGGACGTCTGGCAGATCAAGGGGTTGAGCAGAGAAGAGGCCCGCAGTATCATGGAGTACTATGCCAAGAGCGGCATGTTGCGTCAGACCGTCAACGACAACTTGGTCGCCGAAAAGTGGACGTTGAGTGGTGGTGGTATCATTGGCGAGCTCGAGAAGGGCACTGTCAAGACTCGCATTTAAGAGGATTATATGATAGCTTGGACGAAAGATGTATTTTCTGTATGTATTATTCTACTCGAACAACTTGAGCAATGTTTCAAAAGCACATTCGAGAGCGTTTTCTATGTTACTGTCACTACAAATGTTGGTCAAGATTGCGTGCGATAGCATCGAAGCTTGCGTGTTGGGGCTGTATCAAAGTCTCGTATCCAATCTCATGTCAGCAAAGGACAGATTACGTTGACATGTTCAAGTCAGGTTCAGGGATACGAAATAGAGAACACGAGGTTGAATGATGTAGGTATTAGGTTGTTATCTACGAGACTCTTGATTCACATTGCCGCGTCGTGCTTCATGCCATCACCCTACTTGAGGCCTTGACGAGATGTGCTGGGGATCTGGCGATGCTTAGGTTTTGACAGCTGTCTCGGATGCGTTGTGTTGAGATGCTTCTGAATAGGGCGGCTCAGTAGCTGCTTCGTGCTTTTCGACCAAGACAGGCTGCTGAGTTTGCATCGAGCTTGTGACAGAACTATCAGCCTTCTCGGTTGGCATGGGCTGAACGGTCTGTGGCTGTGTAACGACTGGTGCTTCATGCTTCTCAGATGGACTTTCCTGAGGAGTTTGAGTCTGGCTCAAGACAGAAGTGATAGGCTTTTCCGGTGCAATGGGCTGGGCACTCTGTGACTGTGTGACAATAGGTGCGGGCTGGGCGACGACTGATGCCGGCTGGGTGACGACTGATGCCGGCTGTGTGACAACTGGTGGCTGAGCAACAACTGGCGGCTGGTTGGTGACTGGTGCTTCGGGCTTCTCAGTGTGCTGAATCTGTTGAGTCTGGGCAGGTCTGTCAAGCTGTTTGGGCGAGATGTGCTGGATTGCCTTTGTCTGATCAATGGATGGCCCGTCAGACTTCTTAAGTGATGTTTGCTGTGAATGCTGCGTCTGGGTATCGACGAGCCCTTGAGACTTCTCGGATGAGTTGTGCTGGGAAGTCTGCTGAGCAATGGCAGGTGTTTTGAGTTTTGCCGTCGTTGTGTGTTGGGCAGCGTGTGTCTGCATCTCAACAGGGTGTCCGGACTTCTCAGATGAGATGTGCTGAGATTTTGTGTTCTGGCTCAAAACAGATGCTTCGTGCTCCTGAGGCGAATGATGCAGAGAGAACTGTGTTTGAGTATCGGCAGCTCCTTTGTGGTGCTCAGGGGGGATGTGCAAGGGGTTGTGTGGATCAGACGAACTCTCAGGTCTGAGATGATCCTTGCTGTCCATGTTGCTCAATTCATGTCTGCAGTCCTCCCACCAAGCCGTGCTTCGGAGCTCAGACTCGCTACGATATGTGTCTTCCTAGGCGTCATCGTCGTGATAGCGGTCGTCAACGTCATCGTCGTCATCATCGTCGTCGTCATCGTCCAGATCACTGTCGACACCGTGGTGGTGAATGTCGACGGTCTCGCCCTTCTGCTCGCGTTCCAAGTTCTGCTGGTGCCATTTCTGGTAGCGGTGGGGCGTGTCAACATCGCGATGGTATAACCTGACATCGTAGTGTTCTGGCCAAGTAGGCAGCTTAGCCAGTTCCTCAGCAACGGCTGTGCTGCGATGACGTCCCCTGACGCAGGCCACAGCGACCTTGACTTCGACCGGGTGGACGGTGTGGTCTTGAGTATCAAATATCAAAGCTCTTTTTGCTTCCTCGGCCTCGAGGATTTGAGGTTGTGCTTCGTCAAGCAGTTGGTGGAAGGCGGGATCTGCGCGTAGGTCTTTGCGGAGGCCTTCGCAGCGACCATCGAAGGCTTTGCGGAGCTCAGTTGGTGGATTGATCAGGCGACGGGCATTGATGTGAACGTCAGGCTCGAAGTCAAGTGATGGACCTTTCAAAGCATAGCTAGTAATGCTAAGATTGGTCTTCTTGGGTGTACTAGAAGCGGGGTTTGTGTTGGAGAGCATTGCAGGGTGTGTACGAATGAATGGATTATGGTCTATGTGAGAAGAATTGATGAGGCTTGATGACGGATGACAGATCAGGGAATTTGTTGCCGTTGAGACTCAAGGAATAGAAATGCGAGAGGTTGGAAAGCACGATGCTCACCCACAAGCACTTACACCTGCCTTTCGATGTCATGCCGCTGTCATCGCCTTGATATGGAAGGCGCGAATGTTCATTGCTAGTTCTGTGGAACGGGCAGCTCCTCAATAATACATCGAGGCACAGCCATCTTGCGCATCATCATAACCAGGCCATGCTGACCTCTGTTGTAGAGTGCTCTTTGGGTGGACGACGAAGGTCTCTTGCATCTCAAGGGTCCTTGCCGATCTTCGAGCTCAAGGATGATGCCGAGGTTCTTCCTGCAGTGCGCCCTTTCAGCACTGCCCATGACATCCCAAGTTTCCAACAACATCAGCAGCATACTTGATGCCCTTCCGGTGAGAACCGTCGCTCCTTCACGTTTGATCGCCATGATATGCATGAGTATACCATGAGCCGAGAGAGCTAGCGATTTGTGCTGTAAGCGCTTAGAATCCCGTGGCTGCCAGCACTCGCTTGCTATTCGCTATCACCTCCGCTTCTTCACACAGCTCGCCTGCATGCCGTCTCGACTCCAGACCATGCACCTTGGTGTGACTTGTCCTGCCATGGGCGCTTACACCCCAAAAGCACAATGGCAAATTTGCCATGCCAGACAGCGTGACCATTCTTAAGCAGTGCTTTTGGACGTCGAGAGCGGGCCACGAATTTGCATGCACCGTCTTCTCCGTCTAGCACATCCCGGGTCAAATCAACTCTTGCTTTTATATTGTTGGTTCACGTGTCAGCGTTCTATTTACAAGGCTGTGGTCGATCAGATCCAAAGCGCCTATTTTAGAACCCAGCCCCCCTCGAGTCAACTCTGACCTATCAGCGCTACGAATCAGCATCTGTAAGAGGTCAGTTACCGCTCATCTTTCTTGTACTGGGGTCGCACATCTGTTGGCGCTACGAGCCAGCCCCCAAATCTGACTACCTCTGGCTTCGGGCGTTTAAGGTGTCAAAAGGTTGCCATCTCCTGCACCGTCCTCTCAACGTTCCTTCCCATCGTATGCTGTATACCTTTGTTGTACTCTGTTTTGCTCCAATACCCTTCTCCTAGCCTTGCAAACAGAAAAGTACTGAGCTTGGCTCTCGAGTTGTGTTTCCTCTTGATACCCTCTAGAACCATCTCACGTCAGCCCCATATTGGTTTTGGAAGCATGAGTACCAACGGCAGTCAAGTACCCACAGATAGCGACCCTCCAAGACCTCGAGCTCAATCCACGAACTCGTTCGCTTCGTCCTTCAAATCTCCGCGAGTCGCTCGTTTCGCCGAAGCGACGACTGTCAACTCGCCCATCGACCCACCTCGATCATCTTTCATAGCTGTACCAACAAACCACTTTCGACCGCAGCCACAGCCATCTGATATTGGATTTGGGTATATTGATGACAAGCACACTTCGCATGTAACAGTCGAAATGGAAGACACAGACAACAACCATCTACCTCGAGGTAGAAGCGACGCACCTTTGAGCCCGCCTCTCAAAAGTGCAATGAAGACACCTGGAATGGCTCCGAGAAACTTTGGTAACCTCATGAGCCCCACCTTCAGAGAAGAACACGTCTTGGAGAAGAGAGAACTTGCTACTGAAAAGGAGCAAGCTAAAGATCTCGTGAGTGTTCATCGCGGAAAGATGACTTTCACACATCATTGACATTTTAATCAGAAAATCAAAACACGAGTTCGAGCGGCGAAGATGTTTCTGAGAAGCATCAATTTTGCATGCTCGCTCATTGTCTTGTCTATGCTTGGAACGACATTTGCAATCTTCAATGCTACCAAGCAGCTTTCACCTCGAAGTAATCTACCTCCATGGGCCGTTGGTACGAATCCATGGCCCCAAATCGTTCTGCTCGTCATTGCATGTATTTCGATGGTATTCTGCATTGGGATTTTCTGGGGATACTGCAAAGGCGGACACAAGAGAGCCGAGAAGGTCCAAACTTACTATACCGTCTTCGCTGTCGGATTCTTCGCCTTCAGCGTCGTCATGTGGGGCATCGGCGCCGGCATCCTCAATACCACTCGAACAAACAGCAGCGGACAAGATCTTTGGGGCTGGTCCTGCAAGGAGAACAAGCGCAAGGAACTCTTCGCTGACGATGTCGACTACGCCCTGGTCTGCCGTTTGCAGAACTGGTCTCTGGTTTGTGCAGTGATCGAAATCGTCGTCGAGCTATGCGCCATCGGCTGTTACTCGTTCGTGTTCTACCGCATCTGGTCTAAGAGGAAGCTGCGCAAGTCAATGGCCGTCCGTGACCGCGCTCGCTCGGATCTTTATCTTGCTCAATTGCGTTCCCAATCTGCACCAAACACACCTGGCCTTAACGGACCATTGAGTCCAAGAGACGGTGGTTGGAGGCCGCCTGTCGACTATTACAAGGCCGGACCATCACTTGAAGCTGGGCCTATGGGAGATGAGGGCGTCAGATACGTTGATGCTTCTCAACAACCTCCAGCTCCCAAGCCATTCGTACTGCAACCACCTCCGACCAAGGGTTCGACACCAAAGATTCAGCAGACCGGCTTCACTCCCCTCAACTACACTTCGCCAGCCGATTCGAGGGCCCCTTCGCCTGTGCAAGCACAACCTACGGAACAACAGCAAGAACACTTTGCTGCAGCTCCTGGCGAACGGGTGTACGAGTCTGTGCCTATTCCTGGTTCGTATGCAAGTCCGTTGAACTCGCCAACAGTCGCACCACGACAGATGAGCTTTCCTCAAACAAGCAGACAGCTGTAATTTGTCTCCATATCTTGACCATAATATCTCTTTTTGCTCACAATGAAGTCTCGAACACTCATTCGAAATTGGAGATACCACTCGGAGTTGATTGGGACTTGGGGTCGGGTGACCACCAATCTAGTGTTAGAACATCCATATCTCAAAACACATTTACCCCCACAAGCTCTGAGTTTCTTCATCTGCAGGATGAAATTATTTGTTTGGCACATCCTGACTCTTCTAAAGTTCTTGGCGGTAGAAGCATAGGCAACGCGGAAGCTTGACTTTGCTTGTGCTTCTGCCGGCTCCTTCGGATGTCACCAAATCCAATGGGATAGGCGCGGAGATGTGCAGGTCATGAAACGTCAGGTACAAACACATCGGCGTTACTAGAACAAAAGTCGCTCTTTCTGACCGAAGGATATCGCAGAGTAAAGTAGTAGCAGGAGTAAAGGGCCTTCGGGGCTTGCTTCTACACAGGCGCTCGACGAGAAAGTGTGATGTAGGGTGCATGTCCGAAGGACCACCGACATCGACTTTCTCAAACATTGGGCAATAGACAGATACTCTGACCTCTTGTCCAATTGTCAGCAACGCCAAAACTCGCGGTTTCGTGGTATGGCCGCCGGGCCGGGAACTCAAATCAATGTCTCTTCTCCACGAAACATCGAACGGATTTTCAACCTTTTTTGACGTCACCGAGGCTCCGCGGTACTAGTGACAGCGCTGAACAACTCAATTATCATGATTGTGGCAGTGTTTATACAGATAGGAAGATCAAATGTGTGCATCTGTCTTTGATCTCGTTTCCTCAATCACTCTTCCATAGACATTTTATCACAAACTTCAAGCATATCGACATTCACAATCTGCCGTTCTCACGCGATCCCCACACGCGCCCTTGCAGACCCGGAGGGACCTTTTGAAGTACCGGCCGACGCACCATATGCCTTTACCACCATGGATTTCTGGAAAGAAGAGCACGGCGCCGGCTCCTAGCCATGGCTCCTTGTTTGGCAATGGCAAGGTCCGGAATCCCAAAAAGCCCAAGGCGCGTCCGCCAAAGTCGTTGCGAGAGACCATGCTTTTGCCAGTGAGAGCGTTGCCAGCATATTCCGGACCGTATTCTGTAGGAACCATGGAGATTGAAGTGCCTGTCGAAAACCCTCGAACATTTACCAACATCACGCGAAAAGGAAACCACGTATTGCAGCTGAAAACCGTGCTGTTGACGATATACTACCCGGCTTCTCCACCTCAAAAGAAAAGGCCATCTCGACAATTATGGCTGGGTCGGCCTCGAGTCAGTATGGCAACAGGTTATGGGCAGTTTGCTAGTGTCGGATCTCTCGGTGTGGCAGTCTTTCTACCCACCATGTTTACCAAGCTGCCAGCTTTTCGAAATGCTCCGATATCATCACAATGGCCCCCTGAACCTGAAAGTGAGCCTGGTGAAGAAGATCAAGAATCTGAAGAAACCACGGAGGAAGAAAATCAAGACGAAAAGGATGAATCTACGGACACGCCACCGAAATTCCCTCTTATGATCTTTAGTCATGGTTTGGGGGGCACCAAGACTGCTTATTCGAGCGTGTGTGGTGAGGTATGCGAAACCAGGCTCTCTCGGAAACAAATTGTAGCTAACCAACACAGTTCGCAAGTTATGGATTCGTTGTAATCGCATTGGAGCATCGTGATGGTAGCGGCCCTCGAAGCTTCATCAACCAACCCGGAAGTGGTGAAGTCCGATTCGACGAGGCCGGTGAGCAGCGAGATCCAGAGAAACATCATAGAAAGCATGAAGACACGCATTACGACGTAATTGTAAGTATCGATCTCGAAGAAATAGTAGATCCCTTGGCTTACGCATGAACAGGATTATCTCTTTCCAAAAGGTTCGTGGCGATTATTCTAGAGTATTCGACATCGATACTGACAGAAACAAGACAATCCTATGGACACGAGTCCGACCAACGATAAAGGTGTTGATCATGAACTTCGAGGGGGTCAACTAGATCTTCGCTTGGCAGAGATCGAAGAGGCTTACAAGGTCATAAACATCATCAACTCTGGCAGAGGTGAAGAGATTGCCGCGAAGAACATGCGTCAGAAAGGCTACAAGGCTTCGAGTACTCATGGTCTGGACGGTCTCCATTGGGCGAACTGGAAGGACAGAGTCAACACTCAGTTTGTCATCGCTGCTGGACACTCATTCGGCGCAGCAACTGTTGTGGACATGCTGAGGCACGAAAAACGATTTCACTGGGTTGCGCAAGGCATCATTTACGACATCTGGGGGTAAGTCTGGTACATTCGATTCGAAGACCTACACTGACCTTCTTTACAGAAGTGGAACACGGCCATTAGCCGAAGAAGATCAGAAAATCCAGGCACCGCTTCTTGCCATCAACTCGGAAGCCTTCACATACTGGCCTTCGAACTTCGACCTCGTATCGAATCTAGTGGAAGAAGCTCACCCATGCCCAGCCTGGCTCATGACCGTCCGTGGAACAATACACGTCTCGCAATCAGACTTTTCATTACTGTACCCCAATGTCTGTTCGCTACTTTTAAAGGCAAGCGCGGATCCTGAACGAGCTCTGGATATCAACGTCAACGCATCGTTAGAGTTTCTACAGATGGTGATGCCATCAATACCACTTCGCATCAAGAAGGCATTCCCAAACGAAGAGTTGTTGCAGACAGAAACCCATCACCTCGAGGATATCCCGCAAGTCGACTTGCACAAACCAAAGGACGAAAAGTGGATGGCAGCCAGATTGCGGATACCGCACGAGTTCACGTGGCGCGTCGCTCCCGGACTGGCGAGAAGATTGGCGCGAAGGAAGATTTGCGAGGGGGGCGGTTCACCAGATGATGAGATTTGGTTGCATTGTAAGCCGGTGGAAGGGACGGTCGAGAAATACAACAGTACAGTGGACAAAAGGAAGGCGAAAGATCAAAAAGATGCAAAAGCAGCGCCAGGATCGGTGGGTCCGAATAAGGATGAGAAGGAGAAGCCAGGATGCAAGGAATGGAGGAATTGAGGCTGGTACTTGATGGAGATATGTATCTGTTTCTGGCAACCAAAGCGAGCTTGTCTTTCTGCATGTCCCATGTTTCCTGCTTCTTTTTGTTGAGAAGCACTTTGTTAAGTTTGCATGACCAAGACACGCTTGACATGAGAAGAGTAGCTGTCTTTTTTCAGGCTTTGGAGTTGTAGCTGTGTTATGATAGTGTACTATATAACTCTCCCAGCTGGCGATTCGTCACCTGGACAAACATAAAGATTCTTCCCCTATATGGCAGAGTTGGATACCAACAACAGGACAAGAGATGAACATCAATGGTGAACTATTTTCTGACCAACTAAAGTCTCAGATCTACAGTCTATAGATTCATTCTAGCCACTCTCAAATGTAGTCGCAGTCTATATAAAGCGTAAATTTCGCCAGCTGAGGCAGTGACAGCTCCCAGCTGTTCGGAGAATCACCGAAAATTTGCTGAGCTGAGTGGCGCAGCGGAAGGTTCGTAACATTGAAACACACTCGATCTCTTGAACTCATCACTAACTCATAACAGCGCGCCGGGCTCATAACCCGGAGGACCTTGGATCGAAACCAAGCTTAGCTACCATATCTTTTTGTCTATACGAGGGCATCAGGCTACTGTTTTGCTCTGCTAAGGCACAGAGTGTATGGTAATTTATCTTTGACAAACCTCGCTCTGGCCAAGGGCTACGGATCGAATCCCAGGGTGCTCCAATTGCCAAAAGACAAGGCTCACCTTTCCCACATTTTGATGCCGAGATTTTTTTTTGTTGTGACTCAAATTTCCTGATTGGGGAAAGCGTCGATCATCGGAGATGTCTCCGTTCGCTGCAGCCTCACTCCACGCAGAACAACGCCAATGTCCTTGTCTCTGTTACTCGCACGAAAAGCGGTCGTTTGATCCAGGCGGGTGCGACCATTTCTTGATGAATTGTGTTCTTGATATTCCGATACTCATGATGGTGTGTGTCATATCTTCTGTCGAGCAGGTAGGTGCATTCCGAATTCGTTGACCATCTACATTCCTCTCCTTGTGGGACCAATTCCTCTCCATCTTGTTGCCCGGGAGGCATCGCAAGAGTCTTGATCTATCAACAATAAACAGATCTGTCTCCTTACAAGCACGTTGAAGAGCCTCTTTGTGATGTTTTTCTGCCAAAGACTACTCACGTCTCGATTCCCATCATCCTGTCTGCCATCCCAAGCTATAACTTAAGACTCGCCAATTCGATCATCATGCGACCCGCCGTCTCCTTGCTCTACACAACAACGGTGCTAAGCACCTTTGCGCAAGCACTCAGCCTCTGGGGTCACCCCAAGCCTCTGAGTTTGCAAGAACGAGCCAGTATCTGGGGTCTACCCGATTGTGCCAGCACATGTGTCACTTCCAGTTTCGGCGGTTGCAACTCGATCGACGTCGAATGTATCTGCAAGAACAAAGACTTCCTCGACAACCTCGGTTGCTGCATGTCCAAGGCCTGCGACAAGGCCGACCAAGACGGTATGTGAATATGCAAACAAAAGTTAGTCAGCCACACCACTGACGCCAACAAAGCTGCCATCGGGTTCGCAAACAACTTTTGCTCTGCCTACAAAGTCAGCGATTTGCCTACGGCAGCGACTTGCAAGTCGACCGATGCAGCAAAAACTGCTGATCAAAAGACTACGCCTGCTCCGACACTCGACCCTTCTCCGACTTCTTTGCTGCCGGCCTTGAGTTCTGCGGCTTCGGCTGCTGTTGCCAATGTCTCGAATGGCACGAATATCACTGGATACATAAGTACGCAGCGGGTTACTGTTACGGCGACAGTCACGGCTAGTAGTACTGGGCAGGCTCCTCGTGTTGCGGCCGAAGTGACTGGCTGGGCTTGGGGCATGGGTGCTATGTTAGCCGGAGCTGCTGCCGTGGTTGTCTGAGCTCGAGGAAGACTTGCAGACTTGGTTGAAGATGTGAACCGTGCGATATGCTCGCAATGGGCAGTGTTGTTTCTGTTCTCTTCGTGAAACATATACATGATAATAATGCTTGATCTTGTTGTGTCTAAGTTTGTCAGACTCATCCCATCCATAAATCAGAAGTCATAAATGAACGATGGTTTTTAAAATCAGAGCTTCCTGGACAGGAGAGCAAGCCCTGCTCACGCTTGCCTTCTTTTTTTCGACGTCAACCTCTTTTCCAGAAGAGAGCGCTACCATCAATCTTGATATCCAGGTTATTATAATACAACAACAGGACAATATAACCTAGCATCGCACTTGTTGTGTTTGCAATCATCGCTTCGAAGATTGCCTAGCATTAATGACAGGGTCATACCCTTAGCTATATCTTTTCGAAAATCGAGATATTGACATGAAAAAAGCAATCGAGTAAGAAAGAGCTTTACCTAGGGTTAAGTTAGTATTACTCCTTCCCTGCTGACAGCACAGAGCGACAGTCCGCGAGACAAAGGGACTAAGTATAAATCAAGGACATGACAAATGGACTACGAACTGACAAGGGAAGTTCCATCGAGCTGATCAAGTTGTAAAAGGAGAGGCGCGTATGAGGACAGAGAATCAAGAAAGTGATCGGTAAGAAGTTTGATGTGTGGATGATACTGTAGATGGGAAAACTGCTCAGTCTAGATGCCCATTTGATACAAAGCAGCCGCAGCTCAGGAGCTTCTGCTGACAGTCTCAGAGCATTTCGGATACCACTTCTTGATGCCGATTTAGCTCGATCAGCGACAAGATTGTTGATGTGGAAGCTGAAGCTGAACAGATACGTGAGTCGTGTACAGGAACAGTCTTACTAGAATCCATGGTATTGGTTTCTTCTGGTCATGGTAGCAGTCTTGATACACTGGTCACAAGTGGTCTGCTCGGATCTTACCGGGTCTTTCTCCTGGGTTGCTTTGATAGCGTTACGTCGTCCTCAGATATACATGCTGTAGCCATGGAGAACAGTACCCTTCATTATAAAGAGTCAGCAGGCGACATAGTCTGACTCACCTACCTGGCGTTTGGTGCAATAGCCGTTGATCTTTTCAGTTTGAATTGTTCGGTTCATTCTGGACATCAACCGGGAACATCCAAAGGGAACACTACGTGCGCGAGAATTCTCCGGATGACAAGCACTAGGATAGGTAACCATTCTCAAAGATGGTTCGTCCGACTGTCCGAGGCCCGGCACAGAGACAAGCAAGTCAGAAAACAAGATGTTCGAAAATTCCAACTACTTGCATGTAACAACACACCAAGCCTGCAGAGCACAGTGTGGAACAAAGCCAAAGTCGTACAACATTGGTGCAAGCTGACCATAAAACAGTACTTGTCGACAGCCTCCTCTTTGTTTGATCGCGGGCAGGTCCGATGTATGTGAACAAAGTGGTGGAGGGTTCCCGGCTTCTCGGATGCTCATGCTGGTATATTAGAAGGTCGGAGGGCGGATGGTGGTCCCAAGAATCAGATCACACTCATATCCGCAGCTGAGCACCCTGTTGTTGAGGCGCCGCTGCACTGGTCAGTCATGAGCTTTTCAATTCCACTCTCGTTTGAGATGGACACAATCATCCTCACAGACCACGATGTCTACGACGCAGAGATTGCACTCTCTGTATTGCCTCAGAGACATCCATTACAGACATTGGCAGATCATCTCAAGAACAGAGTCCACAGGCTGGCTATGCAGAGCATCGTAGCACAGACGACCACGTCCTTCAGGCATATGACGAAGAGCTGTTACGCATCTTTCCCACACGGAAGTTCGTGCCCTGAACACACATAAGGGGGTTTATCCACTAAACGATTGCCACTATCTCTTTGACTGGAAACGCCTGAACGGGGGACAGTCTCGTCCTGAGGTGTGCTGGAGTTGGTCTTGCAAGCATGTATCGGTAACAATACGCCCGGTAGGTCCGGCCTCCCACAATGAAGTCCAGGAAAAAGGCTGACCAGGTAGCAGGACGAAGTAGCATCTTCGCCTGAGCCATGCAAAGGGCATTAGTGACGCACGGCTGATTATCGCACGCATATGCATCCTACGCGTTGAAAGGAACGAATTCGGGACGGCTTGGTCTTTGTCGTCGTTTGGACTTGCAGGCTGAGAGTCTTGGTCGGAACAGCGTGAGATGGCCTCGTGAGCATCTCAGATTCTCTATTAGTCAAGGAAATGGCCAGGAAGGGCAAGTGCCTACTGAAGGATTGTCTTTCCCCATGGAGATTCAGAAGGATAGATTGATGAGAACGAGAAGCATGTATGCCATGATCACTCTCCTCATGGTATGCGCTTGAGCCTTATGAGCGAGGTGCACCGTCTTGTGAGAATTGCCAAAAGAGAAGAAGTGGTCAGCAATCGCGTTGGTATTCGATGCCGCAATCGGCCTCCGGCTTATCAGGGCCATGACAAACTGATTTCCCCAGATCTCGGGTCTTCCTGCGCTTAGGGGTCACTTCCATCTTGAAAACCGCTATGCACAGGTATAGCCGTAACCAGATTTCTTAGCTGGCGAACACGTTTTCACTACAAATTCCTTCATTTCTCAGCCCTTCCTCTCTTCTCCTTTTCTCATCTTTCCTAGAAATCAACTTTCCCGGCATTCTTTGCTGTATCTATTCACGTTCTACCTTGTCAAGACCCTATCTGCCCCGCGATAACCCCACTATCAACAATTAATTTATCCAAACATGGCACCCATCGCCATTCACACTTCGCCCAAGGACTCGCTGAATGCTGAGGCCGAGTCCTTCAAGCCTGTCGGTAACAAGCAGATTGATCCTTACCACTCGGCCACTTCTGCTACCGCTATCGCTGCTGAATCCGCATATGCCGCACACAACTACCACCCTCTGCCCGTCGTCTTCTCGAGGGCACAGGGAGTAGATGTTTGGGACCCAGAAGGTATGCCTTTTGCGCGCGATCAATGTACAAGGAGAGATGCTGACAGCACGCAGGAAAGCACTATCTCGACTTCCTCTCGGCATACAGCGCCGTGAATCAAGGCCACTGCCACCCCGAACTCGTCAAGGCTCTCGTTGCACAGGCTTCAAGACTCACGCTCAGCTCTCGCGCATTCTACAACGATGTCTTCCCTCGTTTCGCCGAGAAGGTTACCTCGATGTTGGGTTTCGAGATGGTCCTGCCCATGAACACTGGTGCTGAGGCTGTCGAGACCGCCGTCAAGATTGCACGCAAGTGGGGATACAAGGTCAAGGGCATTCCGGAGAACAAGGCCTGGGTCTTCTCCGCCCAAGAGAACTTCCACGGCAGAACAGTAAGTACTTCACGACTACGAGAGGTTGTCTTGGTGCGCAAGCTAAACCTCTCTCCAGTTCGCTGCCATCACCATGTCTACCGACCCCGAGTCCAGAGACAACTACGGTCCTTACCTTCCCAACATCGGCTCTTCAAACCCTACCAACGACGAGCCCATCCGATACAACAACGTTGCCGACCTCGAGAAGGTGCTTGAGGAGCATGGTAAGAACACCGCCGCTTTCTTGGTCGAGCCCATCCAGGGTGAAGCAGGTATTGTCGTGCCAGATGAGGACTACCTCAGAAAAGTACGTGAGTTGTGTGACAAGCACAACGTCCTCATGATCTGCGACGAGATCCAGACTGGCATTGCCCGTACCGGCAAGATGCTGTGCCATGAGTGGAGCGGCATTAAGCCTGACCTTGTTCTCCTGGGCAAGGCAATCAGTGGTGGCATGTACCCTGTCTCTGCTGTCCTTGGCAAGAAGGAGGTCATGCTCACCGTCGAGCCTGGCACTCACGGTAGCACTTACGGTGGTAACCCTCTTGGTTCCGCCATTGCTATTAGAGCGCTCGAGATTATCGAGGAAGAGAACATGGTCCAGCAGGCTCAAGTCCTTGGTGAGATGTTCAGACAAGGTCTTCGTGACATCCAGGCCAAGAACTCGATGATCTCCTTGATTCGTGGTAAGGGCTTGCTTAACGCCATCGTAATCGACGAAAGCAAGACCAACGGCCACAGTGCATGGGATCTTTGCATGTTGATGAAGGAGAAGGGTCTCTTGGTAAGAAAAGCTTCGCTAACGTGGATGAAACCCATGGCTAACGTCGTTGCAGGCTAAACCCACTCACCAAAACATCATCCGTCTGGCACCTCCTCTCGTGATCTCCAAGGAGCAAATCGAGACTTCTCTCAAAATCATTGGAGAGGCAGTGGACGAGTTGCCCAACCTGAAGGGTCAAAAAGAGGAGAAGGTGCTTCCTCCCGGCGAGAAGGACGTGCATATTGGCGTCGACAACTGAACACAGCCAAGGCTGGTTCAGCGAAAGAAAAGTGCGTCGAGCTCATTAACGTTTCCGCCATGATGCCATGAAGCCGAACCCCAGCATGTTTTATCGATTTCTCTAGCGTTTTGAGTCAGGACTCTGCATGGATACCCCCGTTTGGAGAGACTGCATGGGTGGTCGGGTTTAGCAACACTTCGATAGATGTTCTTCGTAGAGCTCAAAGAAGCCACATAGAATGCATCATTGTCACAGCCGGATATAAAGATTCGAGAAACCAGATCAACGTAGAATCAGGCGCAAGTGAGACAGCCGTCAATCAGCAGACTTCTAGGAATCTTGGGGTGTATGCTGAGCTAGCTACCGACGAACCACAAGGACGTGTGGCACGCCGGGCGACGGCCCAGAGCGGGCGGAGCAGCCTATCAGCAGGCATGAGAACGTCGCTTGGATTGTGCGTCGCGGTTGCGATAAAGCAGAGAGTGTTCGAACGGCCACGCCTCCACAACGTGCTGAAGCACTTCTGGGCCAAAGGTTGAGAAGTGCCCAGTCTTCTTCGCACGCTAGCCTCCGCGTAGCTTCGAGTGTAATCTTGGTATTTTACCCCAGACTCGATTAGGCGGGCCGATTGAGGATAAATTGATTGCAAGGTTATCGAAATGTGCTTGATACCGAATCGTTCGATGTCAGTCAAACAAATGCGGCACGTACGCAATCAACTTTTACTTCTGTTGAGGAGGCCTTATCAAGCCGGAAACTATGCAGAGGTGCTCGTGAGTGGTGTCGTTCGAAATGTGCGTTGTCTATCTGATTGATCCAGCCGTGTTTCTCATGAGCGGCGATGAGGTGTCCAGGCTGCGCGTTTTGGGGGCGGAGAATGGGCGGAGAATGGGCCGTCGAGCGTTGCTGGCGCGAAGAAGCGTGCGGATCAGGGGTAATTAGGGTCTGGGCTCAGCAGACCAACAGCGCTGAGAGCAGGCGAGTCGAGAAGTTCACATGTTCTGTCCAACAGCGGCCAAAAGAGCTGAAGACGGGCGGGAAGGGCTTGCACCATGTTCATGTCCAGTGAATCAATGGCGAAATCAAAATGGAGCGCTAGAGAGGATTGAATGTTAGCTTGGAAAAAGAACCTAGCGTATGGGCGTATTGTGCATGTGCGGGCACAAGCCTTGGTGCTATCTAAACGACCGTGCAGCCCTCGCTGTTCGTCGTCCTCCCCCGTTCCAACTTCCAACTCTCTTCTCGAACGACAATTCATTGTGACGCCTTTACCGTAGCGGCTTTTCTTGTCCACCTCTTATACCCTGCCGGCCCCTCTCCCAGCTCTTTGACTGGTTGCTTTTCCGGACCCATTGCGTAGGACCTCATCGTGTGCACCATCCACTACAACGACGCCAGAGCCGCTGCACCTCCGCCTTCCTCGTCCATCCCCTGGTCCTCTTTTTCCAGCGACATCCACTAGAATCTCCATCGCCTGTCGATATCAATATCCTGAACGACCATTGACAAAACACCATCATACACAATGGGTGTCTCCAAGTACAACCACCTCGAGGATGAGGTGACCTTTGGTGCGACCGTCGACACACCCACCAAGACTCAAAACCACCTCGCGCCCAATGTTTTCGACACTCCCAAGTCGCTCAGTCCCGTCGTCACTGTCGACTCGCCATCGACGCCTGACGAAGAGCGTTTGACCCCATTCTACGCTGCCCCTTCTGCCGAGATCTCTCGCCAAACACTCCCAACCGCCCACGACAACGACCTTGAAGCCGCTCGCAAAGAGGGCTACTTCATCACTTCAAACCCCATTGGTTCAGACCTCAACCTTCCATCCGAGATGGCGACCGTATCGGCCGTCCCTACTGGATCCCGCTTGAGCTTCGATGGCCGTACCAAAGAGTGCACAATGTGGCCGACCAAGCAGACACTCCGTAACCAAGACAAGGCCGAGAGAGCTAAGCGCAGAGCTGCCAGAGCCTGTGGTTGCAACAGCATCAACGCCTGGTGGAGCAGCATCTCCAAGAAGCAAAGACTGTGGTTCAAGATCCTTCTCGCTGCCTTCATCGTTGCCCTTGCCTGTGGTCTGGGTATCGGTATCAGCAAGGCCGTTGGTGCTGGCGTCTTCGCTGGCAAGGGCCAAACCAAGCCCATTGCCAACGCATAAAAGCATCATCCTGGCTTCGTTTTCTTTCGTCTTGGAGTTTGATCGGCTGGGTCTTGTTTCGTTGAAGCGTTTCTTTTCTTTTCTTTCCCGCGTCGCTGGGCCGGATGGCTATTCTTCTTCATGTTTTCCTTTCTCTGTTGATTACATTATGTTGCACCTGTGGCAGTGATGCATTGATGTGGCGTTGGTGGCTGGAGCCTCGAGGGGCTATGGTTTCGGAGTATGGGTCATGTACAGGGAGGAGCCTTATTGAGTATCCGTGGAACCTGCAATTTGGGCGGGTGTTTGCCTAACATTAAGAATATGATCTTCTATCCGCTTGATCGCGGATTTTCTGCACATTGCTTTCGTTCGTTGTTGGGTGAATGTGTATGCCATGGCGTCGTACCTAGATGTCTATATGTCTTTGTCTCATCTCAAGTGAAGGTTTCATACTCACGTAGGCTTGTTCTTGACATCCTGGGCATGCACATTGACACGGTTGTACATCCACTTCAGACAGAGCGTGCTGCAAGTCATGACGACAGCACTGCCCGCAAAGAGACCAACCCTGCCAGCGGTGCCCAACACATCGAAGATGGGATAAGGATACCATCCATTATGCCTGTAGCACTCCTCGACCCAGAACCAGTACGAGACGGCAATGCCACTGCTAATGCCCAGAGCCGGCAGCACGGAAACGGTATAAGGCGGAGAAAAGAAGAGCAGATCCAGGATAAGTGCAATGGAAGGCGCGGCGTGGAAGGAAAAGTCGGCGCCAAAGGGAATCCTGGGTGCCCAGTCGGGGAGAACAAGACTCTCGTCGACCTGTTTTTATCAGTTGGGATTCAAGGATACGTGCAGAGTGTTGTGACATACGCCTTTGAGACCCCAGTATAAGATACTGATCAGAACTTCCATGGGTGCACTGGTGACCGAGAGGATGTTCTTGACTTTGAACAGGCGCGTAGACATGGTAATGTCTGCAAGCAGTCCGATCACAAAGGTCAAGGTGGCCAAGGTCAGACCGAGAATAGTCAAGTGTTGGAAGTGACGGCCATAGGAATCATTGACAGGATTGGGGTTTGCCTCTAGCCACCAGAAAGAGTATGCAAAGCTAGATAGACCAAGGAGCTGCGCTGCAAGTCAATCATCCTTTACTCTTTAGTTTCCAGGCACAAAAATCAGTCATACGTGGAGAGCAGCACTCGTGCCTCGAGAGGGAGAGTCGAGCCTCTGTTGAGGGTGGCGTAACAGCAGTTCCTGTGCAGTTTTTGTCGACATGGTTATAGATGCATGTATGTCCAGCGGGTCAAGTTCCTGGCAGGGCCTCTTTGCAAGAAGGAAGAGAACGGCCACTATGGGGCATTGGTGACGTTTATTAGTGAGCATGCCCACCTGGAGGTCCGCTAAAGCCGGCTTCGGATGCTCCAAAACCCGAAGCATGAAGGTTCTGTCAACTGTCGCCGGAACAATAACCAACCGACCGACCGTGGATATCCAGAAAGGCATAGATAGCTAGGTAAAAAGCTATGCAAACCATCGTGTAGGTAGGTGGCTGGTAAGGATCGCTGTATCAAAGCAATTCGGGTGTGTGCATGTGGTCTTCCTCGATGCCAATTGGTCGGTATGCACGATTCCTGAAGCTTGAAAATTGTTATGCAACCTGCGCTCGTCCTGCACCAATTGACAGATCTGAAATGTGCTAGGCATCTCTCGGATACCAAACTCCAAACAACTCTGTCTGTCTATTCAGAGAGCTGCCAGCATTTATCAAGCGAAATAGTGTTCGCGTGTGGTAAGCCCTGGCCGTTTTGCCTTATCTCGGGTGCATCGGTTCATTGATAAGAAGGGCTGGCCGAGGTGTATTTTCTCGTCAAGGCCAATGAGCCGGTCACTCTCCAGGATATCGTCCAATAATTTTCTGTGGAGATTGTCGCATCATACAATTGCTCCAGGACGCTGAATCGTGGACCGTTATGACAAAAACTGGTCCTAGGATGTATACGAGACCACATTGAAACAAGCACGCCAAGCTCGCCCGACAGATCAACATGCCTCAGAGCAAAGTAGCTGTCTCTGGCAACGAGCCAAAGAAGCGCTCTCGTACAGGATGCCATGGTTGCAAGAACAGAAAGGTCAAATGTGACGAAGCAAAACCTCGATGCTCCAACTGTGTAAAACAGAACGAAGAATGCGACTACTCTTTGAAGCTGCAATGGGGAGGCAGAAGTAAAAAAGAGCAGAATGCCTTTTCGGCCATGGCCAATGCGACCTCTGGTTTCTCTACTATCAACTTTGTTGCTCCGAGCATGCCGATGGCTGCAAGTGCATCGCCGTCGGTTCAAACACCATCTGTGCCTGAGATTCAGAGCTCTGGACCAGAAGCTATACCTGGAGAAAGTTGCGGCAACGCTAACATACAATCGACACCACTTAACTACAATGCTGGACCTGAATCTCGGCCCAGCTTATGCACAAGTCGGTCGCCGGCTCAATTCGAGTCGAATGGCTCTTACTCCACCTTACCACAATTTGCGCTGCCAGATCCATATTCCTCTATGAACCCTCCAACGGCACAATATTATCGAAGTCCTAGTCTCACGCGACCGCCTTCACCATATGAGTTTGGGTGGGCCAACGAAGACAGGGCTAAGAGGGTCAGATTGGACTCTGGCGATGGCCTACCACGTAATCTTCCACCACTGTTTGCTCGACCTGGTCTTCCTGAGCCTAACAGCGCGTCCTACTCGCCATATGATCAAGCCTCTCCAGGAGCACCTACAAATCACTCTGCGCCTTCTCCTCTTACCCCTGGTCCTTCGAGTGCTTTCGCATCACCTAGCTTGAGGAGACTCTCTGTGAACTATCTGCTGTCAGGTCCAGCTGGAGACCATGCCAGCCCTAGGTCATCTTATGAGCCATTTAGTGGAGGTCATCGAAGGTGTGAGGATGGTTTCACAATCTACGGCTATGACTACGGACTACCTGATCTGGATATACCCAAGAATGACGACAACGGAGCAATCAATCCACAAACACCTGCGACATCCATGAACTCCCCTAGCACATTTTCTGACGCTGCATGGTCGCCTTCACAACTGTTTGATCTGGCTGTTGAGAAACCTGCTTTTGAGCGAGGTGGCTACTATGCTCGCCCTGTGCCGATACGAATACCATTGGACCTTGAACCATTACCTGCACAACTAGCAGAGAGTCCGATGAATCTCATCTACTTCCACCACTTCTTGAATCATACGGCTCGCATCTTGGTGCCGCATGATTGCCCTGACAATCCTATGAAGACTACCTTACCGCGCAGTACGTACGGCATGAGCACAAGACGCAGCCATTTGCTAACATGACATCTAGTCGCTGTACAAAACG
Organism: Aureobasidium sp. EXF-10728; assembly: GCA_023848605.1. NCBI lineage: Eukaryota > Fungi > Ascomycota > Dothideomycetes > Dothideales > Saccotheciaceae > Aureobasidium > Aureobasidium sp. EXF-10728. Next base: position 295,659 of record SWBG01000007.1, read on the forward strand.
CGAATCTCCTCAATTTACTCCTAGCGTACTCGGCATCTCACAGGGCACGTCTACTCTCCCACCCAGAACCCGTCAACCGCATCGCAACATGGCTGCGCGACGTGTTTCCAGATCTGCGGCGGTCGCTGTCTTCCAACGAGCCAGTGTCGAATGCAACATTGACTACTGCAATCATGTTGGCCTCACGCGAGTGCATCAACCCCGACAGCCTCGATGTGACCATCCCCTGGCAAACGCATCTCGAGATTGCCCGACAAATCATCATCTCCCGCGGCGGTCTCAGAGATAGAGGCGACGGCGGCGACCCCTTTGTCAATTTTCTCGCGAGATGGTTTGCTTATCTGGATGTCATTGGCTCGTTGTCTGGCCATCGGAATCAAGCGCCTCTGGACGACGAGTACATGATGTTCGACTCGGAGAACCAGTCCGACGCATATGGCTTCACCATCGATTGCTTCTTTGGCTTTACGAATTGTTGCATCAGTTTGCTTGCTCGGGTGGCGAGATTGGCTCGGCAGTGCGGTGCCCAGCGTATCGATGCTCAAGGCAATATAGACTCTACCTGGCTGCCCTCGGAAGACGTGCTCAAAGAAGCAGAGGTGCTAAAGCAAGAACTGTCACACAGCAGACACCATGTCCAAAGAGGATGTCGCCATAGCCGAGATGACGACGAAAAAACGAGCGAGCGGATACGACTAGAACTTCAAGAAATGGTCTCGGTTAACGAATCTTTTCATCTTGCCGGCTTGATCCATTTGAACCGAAGGGTATTGGGAAAACAGTCTACGGACCCAGAAATACAAGATTCGGTCAAGCTTGTGCTGCAGGCGTTGAAAGGTGTGCGCAGAGGTGGCACTGCAGAGTCGAGTCTGCTGTTTCCGATGTTTACGGCTGGGTGCGATGCCCAGGACCCCGAAGACCGGGATATGATTTTGGAGAGGCTCAAGTTGGTCGAGGGGCTGGGTATGACTTATGTGAGTTACCATTTTTTTTGTGAATTTTCGTTGCAATCACGCAAGACGGGATTACTGATCATGTTCGAATGCAGGTACGAAATGCACGGCACCTCATGGAAAAGTCGTGGGACACTGGCAAATCATGGGAAGTTCTGGTCGCCGGCGAGTTTTTGGGATAGAGGGGAAAAAAAGTTGCAATTCATGATTTGGCAACGGCAGACCATCACCTTGGCTATTTGATTTTGAGGAATGTTCTCGAGACATGTACCAGTCTCTGAAAAGTGATCTTGACATGGAGGATACTTGACAGACGAAAGAAAAAAACAAGACTTTTTTGTGTACATGACATGCAGATAAACCCGAGTTCATGCCCAAATCCCGGAACCGTAAAAACGCCATCGCTGTGCAAATCCGAAGGGGGAAAAGGAAGAGATGTGATGGTCGAGAAATCATGACTTGTTGGGCTGGTTTCTGCGCTCGTTTGCGCGCATCCTCCTCTCGTTGCGCTTGACGCGCTCGACCCTCTCCTCTCTCCTCTCCTTTCTGGCATCGTGCTCGCTGCCGTCCTTTCTCGTCTTCTTGTCGTCGACCTCGACCAGCCAGTCGTTTTCGCCGTCCTTGTTCTTGCCCTTGTAGCCGTACTTGGGCAGCCATTCGCCGGAGGCTTGGTCGTAGACGAGCTTGCCATCGCGCTTCTTGTCCTTGATGCCCTTCTTCTTGGCAAACTCTTGCCACTTGGTCATGGGCTTTTCCTCGGGGACGGGCTTCTCGCGGGGCAGATGGGTGGTGGGTGTGGGCAGGGCGAGGGTGACGCTGGTGCTATCGTCGGATTTTGTGATGGGGCATGTGGAGAGGAGTTGGTTGATGAGGGCTTGGGCGCAGTCGCGGGCGGCGTTCTTGATGTCGGTCTCGGAGAGCTGGCTCACGACGGGCAGAGGGTTGGTGTCGTTGCAGAGAAGGTTGCCCAGGTCGAAGGTGTAGGGAATGGGCTTGGTGACTGTGACGGGAAGGCGAGGCTTGGAGCCTGCGGCGACTTGGTCGTCAATCTGCATTTCGTCGATGCTCATGTTGGCGATATGTTGTGGTGGTTTGGTTGGTATGGATGATAAAATGTCAAATTGCTTGCGGCGAGACTTTTCGGTCAGGCTCGGCGTTTAGCTGCTTGCTCCGTTGCGCGCGCTCGGACACGGAAAGTGGGACCCTTAACAAATAAACACTCGGCCACTTGAAACACCACACACACTTCTTCATCACCACAACCCTGCCATGTCGTTCCTGTCGGGCTTCTATAGTCGCCTTTCTGGGACCTTCGCCCGGCCGAGCGAGGAAGGCGATATCACTGTTGTCAAGGTGACTCAGCCAGCTTCGCTCGACTCCAACGATGCATCAAGCCGCACACTGTCTCCCGCAGACGACACAGGAGACGTCGACACTCCTGAAAAGGCTCCTGTCTCTTCCCGGTCGCATGTCCCGCCTACACCGTCCTTCGCTCCTCCGGCCACTCCCTTCGCAGGTCAAGCCTCGCCAGCAGTCAACCGAGCCGCTGCTGAACAGCTGATGCGCGAGGCTGGCGCTTCTGCCCCTACTCCCGCAGCACTCAAGGCTACGCCCTTCTTTGGCATCTTTGCTCCGCCGCAGACCCCCGCAGCCCGCAACTTGTCGCCTGTCAGAAATTTGGCCGCTGAGGAGCAGCTCAGGCGTGAGATGCTGGGCGACGTACCCGAGACACCTGCCACCGTCCACGCCAAAGCAAGAGGTACTCCTATGACACAATACAAGACACCCGCCGTATCACATACTACGCCAACCGAGCCCTCCACAGAACAGTCCGTCGCCGCAGATGCCTTCCAGACTCCTTCGGTCATGCCTACGAAGCGCCAAATCCACAACCAACCGCCAATCCAGGAAGAGTCGGAAATCGTCTTTGAGAATATCGTGCAGGAGCCTCCATCATCTTCGACAGCCGCCATCGAACAAGACGAGGCAGAGGAACAAGATTCGGAGGCCTCGGCAGCGTCATCACCTCATGCAGTCGTTGACATGGATCTGTCCGAAGCAGAAGAGAACGATACGTCGACCACTTCGATCGAGTCCAGCGACTCCGAGAAGCGTCGCGTCATGGTCATTTCCGCCAACAAGGGTCGCAAGAATCAACGAAGACCCAATCAGCGCACCATTTCCAAAAGCCACGACGACAGGAGGACAAGAGTGCAAAAGCCAACACGACCGGGAGTGGGCAGAAGTGTTAGCGGAAGGGAGGAAATGTTGAACAGAGCACGTAGGCGCTTCTACGATGGCAAGACAGGCAACAACAAACTCTTTTGATTTTTTTCACAGCAGCACGGGAGCATTTTTTGGGCATTTTGGCGGTTTTTGGAGCGACGCATATTTCTGGCTTATGATACCCTTTATGGCTGGGCTCTTTGGGTCGATATCATGTTTCATTTCTCTCTTTTGTCCTATACAGGGGTCACGTCTCCCTGCATCACATATTACCAGCCTCCAATGGCAAGCTGATTTCGTATACGTCCCGAATAACCATACAAGATGATTGACAAACAAGACGCTGCTAGAAAAATAAGCTATGTGAATCATAGCTGGACCCTGGTGGCTGGAAACGCACATGCAACATGTCAGGTCCGCACGCCCTACGGAGCTGATCGATCGTCAATCGACACTTTTTGTTCAAAGTCGCACTTTCTTCTTCCCACATCAATTCATTGTGACTTTCTTTCATCTGAGTATTGAATCAGTTTGCAATCATGGCTACCTCTTTCCCTCCTCCTCCCGTCAACACCATTGGTACACCCGTCCACCATCTCCGTCCTCATACCCCGCCATAGCTAACTCGGTACACACTCAGACTGGGATAACATTGGTTTCCAAGTCCGCGAAGGCACGTCGTCCTCTGACCTCACCCAATCTCTCAACCCACATCTCTAATACCCCATCAGTCAACGGCCACATCGAATCCACCTACTCCAAAAAGACTGGCAAATGGACTGCCCCCGAATTCGTCACCTCGCCCTACCTCCGCATCCACGGCATGGCCCCGGGCCTCAACTACGGCCAACAATGCTACGAAGGCCTCAAAGCCTTCCGCAGCCCCGACGACTCTGCCATCACAATCTTTCGGCCCGACATGAATGCCAAACGCATGCAACACTCTGCCTCCTTTGTCTCGATGCCCGAAGTCCCCGTTGAGCATTTTGAAGACTGCGTTAAAGCTGCTGTAGCTCTCAATGCAGAGTTTGTGCCGCCTGCTAGAACGGGAGCAGCCATGTATATTCGTCCGTTGCTGTTTGGCAGTTCTGCGCAGTTGGGCTTGAGTCCGCCTGACGAGTACACTTTTGTGGTTTGGGTGTTGCCTGTGGGTGTGTATCATGGCGTGCACTCTGTGCCAGCACTCATCCTTGAAGACTTTGATCGTGCGGCTCCCCATGGTACTGGGTCTGCCAAAGTAGGTGGCAATTATGCTCCTGTGCTCAGGTTCAGCGAACGGGCTAGGAATGATGGGTTTGGGATTACTTTGCACCTGGACAGCAGGACGCGCACCGAGATTGACGAGTTTAGCACTTCTGCATTCTTGGGTGTTAAGAAGGAGGGTGAGAAGATGACTTTGGTGGTCCCGGACAGCAAGAATGTGATTGAGAGTGTGACGGCAGACAGTGTGTGCCACATTGCACGCAGCTTGGGTTGGACTGTCGAGAAGAGAGCCGTAAGACCCCTTTTGCCTCCCCTTGTCCCTCTCCCTTTTACACCGAAAAAACTAATACTTGTCACCAGATCACCTACGACGAACTCAAATCCTTCAGCGAAGTCTTTGCCGCCGGAACAGCGGCCGCCCTCGTCCCCATCAAGAGCATCACCATGAAGAGCCGTGGCGACACTTTTACCTATCTGGACTCTGAGGAGCCTGGCCCCGCCTGCCTCGAGTTTCTGGATAAGCTCAAGGGTATCCAGACTGGTCGCTACGAAGACACGTTTGGCTGGAACGTCAAGGTTGGGCAGGAGAGCAGGGAGAAATTTGAGAAGGGCGGGGATGAGACTGAGGGGGGTAATGTGGATGTCATGAATGCTTGAGTTATGGCTCGGTTGATGTTATGAATGCTTGAGTGTGGCCTCGTCGATTGGGATTGAGATTTGGATGAAGACTAAGATGTAAGATGTGGTGATTGCTAGCCAGGTTTGCCGTAGAGGTAGGCGTAGGCATCTATATGTACATGAGAAGCATCTCTGCAACGCAAAAAGGATACATTTCTCAAGGTAATAGCAAAAAAAAGGACTCGTCTTTTGTAGCCTTTTTTTTTTTCACGAAAATTGAAACCAGCCATTCCAAGGCAAAGTGACCAACCTAGCCATGTAGCAGACTGCAAAGCATAAAGTGACCAAAGCCAAGTACCTCTTATCCATCCACTCAACTAGGTCTCAATGGCTTCCAACCAGCCATACCACCCTCATCCTCCTCATCCAACAAATTCCTCTGACTCATACCCGTGCCCCTTCTAGGAGGCAACGGCGGACCATCCTCACTCCCACCAGTCTGTCTCGACCACCTCTCAATCCCTTTGCCGTTAACCTCGCCCGCCGCACTCCTCCTCGGCGGCGGAAGCACAGGCATAGACACACTTTTCGGCACCAACTCCCTTGCAGACGGCAGTGTATTAGTCCTCAGTGGCAGTCTTGGAGCAACGCCCTCGTCTCTAGTAGTAACTGGAGATTCTGAACGTAGCACAGAGGGTTTCTTGGGGATTGGGGGTGGGAGGGGTTTGCGTGTGGCTTTGTGGTCTGCAGAGGCGATGGAGGAGACGGAAGGTCTGCGGGGCAGGAGAGGGGGTGGAGGGTCTGGGATGGGTTCGTCGAGGAGAGTGTGGGTTGTGGATGTAGGTCTAGATGAGGGAGGTACAGCAGAAGTGGCTTGGGTGGGCCATACTGGCGGTAGTTTGCGGGATAACGGTTGGGGCTTGGTGTTTGGGGTTTGGCTTGCTGTTGAGGTGTTGCGGTCGCGGAGGGAGAGGGAGCGAGGGGGTGGTAGGTTGGGTCGAGGCACTTCGACCCAGTCGGGCTCGGTGGTGGCGCTGAAGGGATTGGGTGCTCGTTGGGGGTTGCGCACGTATCCGTCGTCTGGGGGTTTGACGTGGGAGCGAGCCGGCATGCCATTGTCGAGCCACCATTTACGCTTGTCGGAACTCGCGGGCGGTAGACCTGGTTCGATGGACTCGTAGCCGAGTAGATCTTCGTCGTCCGTGTCCTCGGCTCTGGTGTTGGCGGTGTGGCCACCGACTACGGCGCGTCTTTGCTTGTAGAGTCCTTCGCTAATCTCCTGTTTCTTCTTTTCGTCAATGACGGTGATGGTGCACTGGAAGGTGGCATAGACGGGTCGGTGGTCTGAGAATTTCAAGGGTGCGGTGTTGTAGTGGATTTGCCGCAGATTGTTTCCTTTGGTCAAGACGCGATCGCACCATGCAGGGATGCGAGCTTTGTCGCTGCTGTCGTACTCGTCTGTGCCGACGTCGTACTTGTATGTGGGTAAGAAGGTGATCCTGGCCTCGTTGTAGTATGGGAACGTTTTTCCGTGGACCATTTGGAGGTTGAGCTGTGTTGAATTAGTATGGGAGAAGTCGAGTCTGGACATACTAAAACTTACCTGATCGTTCTCGTACAGTTTCTCGAGGTCGCCCATCTTGACTAGCTGCCTCGTCTTCTCGTTGGCCATACCGATACGGTAGTTGAAGTCTCCGAGCCAGATAATGGTGTCGTGGTCTTCAATCGATCGGTTTCTGGCGAAACGCAGTCCATGGCTGATGGTTCGATAGTCTTGATTACGCTCCTCGTAGTTGGCAAATCCTGCAGCCAAATGTGCGGTGACCAAGCAGATGGATGTGTTGGCGTATTCCATGCGGATGGCCACGGCACCCTTGTTACCTGCCATACCGGACATGCCAGTCTTTTTCAAGGCACCCTCGACGTTCTTGATATATGGTAGAATGCTTGCCTTTACAAAGACCGACAAAGAGCAGCCGACCAACTGCCCGCCTCTCAGCATGACATATTCTTCTGAGCCCAGAGTCTGGGCGTGCTCGTTCAACGTCGACTTGACTGCTTCTTCCCACGCTTGTCTTCTATGCGGATCAGTAGACATGATCTGCTGAGGACTAAGGTCGACGATTTCCTGGAAGCCCACGGCCACAATCTCAGGCTGCTGCTGGGAAAGATCGATGGGTGGACAGAGCCAAGGAGAAAGATCCTCAGACAGGCCTCTAGTCTTGCCGTTGAGGTTGAATGTACCAACATAGATGTTGATGTTGTCACACGCCGAATATTCGTTTGTTCTCTTGGTGAGCTCTGCAGAAACCCAGTCGTTGATTGGATCGAACAGGTGAACCGGGGCTTGTTCCACCAGGCGGCCCAACAGCATATCGATAGTGTTCTGTCTGCCTTTGTCCTCGAAGTTGTTGATATATAGTCGCGTGGCGCTCTTTCGGAAGTCCGCGAATGCGCCCGCGAGAGACGACTTTCCATGTCTGGTGAACGAGGATTTCAGTGCTCCAGTGCCTGCATAAATTCGCGACAACGCGTCGCCATTGTCAGCCCATAGAGTGCCGTGTCTGACCCAGAAATCATTGGTCGCTGTTCTTTCGCCTCGTTGGTTCAAAAATTCTTGGATGGCCATCTGACTGATAAGTGTCTGAATGAGGTTTGTTCTGTCCAGACAATCGAGACAATTAGTGCGGAACACGCCTTCCTGCTGTAAAATGTTCATGTTTCTTCGCATGACTGATTGTGGTCTGCCATTAGCATTCTTCGGCTGGTCGTCCACTTCTTCTGAGAGAAAGTAGGCAAAGTTCTCAATCGAGTCCTGTACGTATCGCCTGATTCCTTTTGCTGCTTCGTATCCAAGTGCGCGAGTCTCGGCGTGGAAATCATAGTCGGTCTCTTTGATGAGCTCGTGGTCTTCGACATCTTTCTCTCCAGGCTCGCCAGAAGGTAGGTTGAGGGGACTGTTGCGAACATGATATTGGTATCTTCGACTCAGCTCAAGTTCGCCAGGCTTTTCGTTGCTGAGCAGATTGACGACGTGGATGTTGCCATAGTTGATTTCTAGGTCCGACATGTGTTTGTCGAATGCAGGTTGCGATGCTTCAGCAGAGCGAGTAAGCTGAATCTTCTGTTGTCCTGGAGTGAAGCCCGCAGCTTGCTCCCAGAACAGAGGAATGCTGCCTCGTACTTGCACATAGGAGAAGCTTGTGTTTGCAGGTGTAGAAAAGATGACCTCGGTCTCGACAAAATTTGCAACGTTACCATCATCGTCGATACCTCGAGCGTTGAAGCGAGTACCGGCTCTGCGACAAGATAGACGAGATAGTAAAGTCAGTGTGGAGGGAAAGCCGGAAGAGGAGTGACCGATTGGTGACGAAGCAGGTGGGACTGTCAGGGTCATGGCAAATCCGCGTATGGCAGATGTCAACATGCGGGAATCATCTAGCTCTCTCTTTTCACGCTCTGATAATCTTGAGCGGAAGCTGACTAGTGGTTGGATCATGTACGAATTCCAAAGGAAACCAGCATCGAGACTGTCAATTGCGACAGTTGCTGACAATGATGATCTGCCACGAGTCAGCTCGATATTGCTAGAAAAGAACATCAGTCGTATCACCTGTCTTGAAGACGTCTGGTCAAGTCAAAGTCGGCGCTGTAATAGAAACTGCCCCCACTGAGGAGTTTCTTCATAGCCATGCAAGGATGTTCCATGGCAGGGTCCCTAGCGTGGTAGTGATCGAAGCCATCTTCGTCGACATCGTCTGTTGAGAAGTTGTTGATGCGATCTAGAACGAGGTAATCATAGTCGGACTTGTTGATGCAGTCTGGTATTGAATGAGCAACAAATTCAGCAAAAGTCAGGACCACAAAACTTACGAAATTCAACAGAGGTGATCTTCAAGACATTCTCACCGTTCCTCACAGTGGCCGCTCTTTGGGCTCCATTCACGACACACAGGAAGATGTCACCATTGATGGTGATCAAGCCGAGAGTTCCGAAGACCGAAAGAGAAGTCAATGATCGAAAGTCGGTTGTGTCAGTGTCTGCAGTTCGAGCAAATTCGACCATACATCTTGGCTGCAGGGTTGCACTCTGAGTGGAGTTGACGGAAAGCGAAGAGGCGCCAGCGGAGGAGGGACTATGGCGGAAGGTTAAGATGTGGTCATCAGTGGCTAGTGCAACAGCGCGGTGAGGATGGTCCCTCAGCAACACACGGATTGTCATGCCGCATGCTTTGCGCTCAAGCAAGCCTTGGTAAAAGTCGATGTCGGTATTATCGTAGGAAGTTAGGCAAGGTAGGTAGGCATATCATAACCAGGAGATGGACCAAGAACGGCTTTCGAACGTCGGCTGACGCCGGGATTATTATACAGAACGTGGCTCGTGGGCAAGAATACCTATAAATACATGCATGATTGAGAGTATCATGAGACATAGGATATTGTGAACGTCTCTTATATGTGATTATGTGTCTGAATAAACTGGCAATCTTTGGGAGTTTTCGGACAGGAGTTTGACCCGAGTGTGAGACTTTAGGCTTCCACATCTGGTCTCTTCGATACCGAATCAATGTATGTTCTAGATATGACTTGCACATAACGCCAGACACTTGCAATACAGAGAAGCTCAACATAAGCGCGGTCTGGTGGTTGGTTCGTGATAATAAATGATATTGATACAAGAAGATATTGAACGCCATTAACCATGCTTCCTCTGATGGTGGCATATCAACCAAATGTGATCATGCCGAACTCTAGAACACTTCTTTACAGTAGAAGGTCGTTGTCTGTTTTGTACATGTGTCTTAAAGGGATTGAAGGCGGATATCAATGGCTGAGGGTAGATCTCTTCTTCAAAAGTCTTCTCTTGATGAGGTTGCGGCCGTTCCTTGTGCGGATACGGGCAAGGAAACCACTTCTTCGCTTTCTGACGCGGTGCGAGGGATCGAATGTATCTCTCTTGGGACCTCTGGCTTGCAGAAGGGTGAGTGTGGTGGAAGCAGCTGGCAGAGTTGGTAGCTCGAGGGTGGTGTTGAGGGATAGCGTCGAGGTTGGGGTGGTTGGAAGTGTCGGGCGTCTGGATGACAGCAGCGAGAATGTGCGACTGTAAGCAATGGTTAGTGGGTATGCAGTGTAAGGCGGACAATGGGAGACTTGCGATTGTGCGGACTGCGATGCGGCCAGAGGGCGAAGAGTCGACTGGAGCAGCGACGTGGTCGAGGGGAGATTGAGCGACGGGCGCGCTTGGGCGATACGCCGTGTGCAGCGTAGGAACAGCATGACGGGCGACAAACTGCAGGATGTATGTGCAAAGATGTAGACGAGCGTGTCAGTCTCTCGCGAGCATCATCGTCGCCGGCTGCTTGTACGCGCGCTCGGACCACGGACATTTTTCTCGACTTTCGCAAATCCCAATTCCGCTCCGCGACTGCTGCTTCTTGCAATTGCAGACACTCGACATGGCCTCGACTACCCCTTACCCGCCGCATCGCTCACATCCTTCGACTCGCATCTCTCCCGAAGATGCCTTTGCATCAGTGTCCAAGTTCATTGCTGCTTCTGAATCCACTCCTTGGCTGCACCCGGATGCCCGTATCACTCCCGATGAAATCAAATACTCGACCAACGGTGGGCCTCAAGGAGGAATCATCATGCACCACCTGCGCCGTATCGAGAAAGGTCTGAATGGCGAGACCCTCGCTCCCGAACCCGACGACATTTTCGATTTGCCCGACGGCGACGATGCCAACCTCGACACTCTCGCAGCTGGCTACCAGTCTACCCTGGACGGTGGTCTGAAGAAGGGCGCCCTGAAGACGTTCGAGGAAGAGGGAGAGGACCCCGAGACCTATGCGCGCAACCAAGACATCATCGAGGGCGAGGTCGGCGACAGAGACACTAGTCATGCTCAAGCCAGCTACGACGCCGATGCTATGGATCTAGACGATGAAGCATACGCTGGTACCGGTCTGACCAAGGCTGAGAGAGAGGCTAGAAAAGAAGCAAAAAAGAACAAGAAGAAGGCCGCCGCAAGAGAAAAGGCCGCCAAGAACAGAGCAGAAGACTGATCCACCCATCTTCATCTGTCTCTAAAACCCGACCATTATACCCTCTCCCATTCGTCACCAAGCACAGAGCCTGTGCCGCTTGGTCACGCGATGTTGATACGAGAATTGCTTCCATTATGAGGCTTGTACACCCTCGACACGATTTTAATTACGACAGCTGCACTAGAGCTCACGACCCGTGGCCTCGCCCGTCTTTTCCTCCAAGATCTCCTTCTTCTGGGATACTTTCTTTTCGCTGGTCCAGCCAACAGCCTTCAGGCGTTCCGTGAGGATAGGGTGCGAGTAGTGGAAGCTGGAGTACATCCAGTCGGCATCCATGCTCGAGAGGTTCTGGATCTGAAGCTTGATCAGGGAGCTGGCCAGCTCAGCCGAGTAACCGAGCTTGAGCGAGAAGTTGTCTTAAGAAAGCACGTCAGCATAAACTTACATAGCATGCACTCATGTAACATACCGGCTTCGAACTCCATTCTTCTGGTCATGATGTTCATGAGAAGCTTAATGACAGAATCCGTAGGTGCCAGAACTTCGTTGAATAAGATGAAACCAATCATGATTGGTCTCTCGCGAGTGAAGCCAAAGGCGTTGTACAGCGACTGGTTGTTGATGAAGACGGAGAAGAGAGCGAACATGTAGAACAGGTGGACCTGCGAGATGAGAAGCAACTTGGTCGTGTGTCCCATTATCCAGTGACCCAGCTCGTGAGCAAGAACGGCTTCAATCTCTTTGGTGTCCGACTTTTCAATCAGCGTGTCGTAGATGACAATCTTCTTTTTCCAGGGCAGACCGGTGAAGTAGGCATTGCTGTGAGCGCTGCGCTTGCTGCCATCGATGACCTGCAACTCGGAGAGAGGGAAGTTGAGGCGTTGAGCAAGAGCTTCAACGGCAACCTTGAGCGGGCCGGGCTCGAGAGGAGTAAGCTTGTTGAAGAGAGGAACGATGACGATGGGGTAGATGGTGATGGCGAAGAGTTGAACACCAAGAGCGAACAACCAAAGATAGTAGAAGAACTTGTCACCAGTCTTTTGAATGATCTTCAAGAAAGCCCAGCCGAGGGGTACACCAAATGTCACCGAGAGGGCTTGTCCCTTGAGCAAGTCGGAGACCCACAGGCCGATGGTCTGCTTGTTGAAGCCGAACTTCTCCTCGAGGACGAAGTGGTGGTAGTACGAGAGTGGCAGACTAAGGATAGTCTCGATAAAGGACGAGGCGAAGACGAAGAGCAGCGAGTGAGCGATTTCTCCTTGACAGCTAGCAGGAAGGTAGCGAGTAAGGGCAAGACCAGTGAGAGCCCAGAATCTGGGATAGAAATCGTAGCGGATGACGGCGAGAGACTTAAGCTGAGAGATGACACCAGAGACGAAGCCGAACTTGGCTTTTGCGCGACCGTAGGCCTAGGAGATGCAGGTCAGAGGACGTGAGAATTAGGCGAGGGAAGAGGTATAACTTACCTGACTCTTGTCAAAAGTGGCCTGGTCGACTTCGTTTTGCAACTGCTTGGGCACCTTGGTCCCTTGCAGCACACGATACTGACGGAATGCCAGCCAGTTTTCGAGAAGATACTCGCCCAAGCTGAAAGAAATGATGAGAGACTTCCAGGGGAAGCCCGGGCGATCGAGCCATCCGGCCAGACGACTCAGGAAATCCATGTTGGAAATGGATGAATGTGTCTTGTTCGGAGTGAACAGCAAAGTCACTTTGGCTTACTTAGGAGAGTTGACACATGCGTGTGCCAAGCAAGACGTTTGATCCCGCCGCCGCTGCCTTCTTTTTGAAACACTCGCAGCCCCGCAGTGAGCTCGCGTCTATCTTCAAGACCAAGGCTTCACAGGCAGAGCTCGAGGCCTCAGGCGCAGACATGGACTCCCAATCAATCTATCAAGATTGGCGATGCTGTCGCTGTGGCACGGCGGGCGCATCGGAAACCAATCACGGGTCTGGCGACCATGCACCCCCACGTCACTACCAAGTTGGCAGCGCTTACGCTCCTCTCTAGCCCCATGTTGCAGGTTATTGCGCCAGCTTGACCTTCCGTAAGCATCGCGCTGCACAAGACTGCGCACCAAGGTAGGCCACGAACACGCCCATTTCCTCTCTGCTCGCCCCTCGTCCAGTCACTATGATCGTCCAACTCTTTTGATTGTGCCCCACTATCACGACGCGAACCACCTTCACCGCCGCCCATACCAACCCCCTCGTCACGCGAAACACGCCGACATCATGGACGGCGCCCACACTTTTCAAGGTCCCGGCGACTTCTATTCTCAACCTCCCAGAAGCTCCGACCCAGAGACTCCAACTGTAGGTCCTTTGCGCATCCACAAAGTAAATCACTCCACTTCAACCACCTTGACTCCCTCGAGGACATCGTCAGAAGAAGCCGAGGTCGACGGCACCTCGCAGACCAGGCGCGCCAGTCCTCCATACCCAGATGATCGCTTTCGTCCTGTGCATGCTGCTGCCGGCGCGCAACGTCTAGGAACTCCCGAGCTAAACTCGTCAGGCATGCGCCGTCAATCCTCAACCCGTGCCAAATTTGGCGCGAGCGATCCAAACCGTCCTACCGTCTCTGGCTATGCCGGCACCCCACCGCCCTCCCTTACCCCAGCAGTCAGAGGAGACAGAAACAAACTTGCTCCGGAGGTACCAGGAAAGGAAGAGGTAAACGACGACGACGACGATGGCTTGTTCCAGAAGCCTCCACCAAAATCCGCTGCACCAGCAGTGCCTGTGGGTGACGAGGGAATAGCTCAATCTACGTACCAACAGTACTACCCGCCCCCAGCGGCTGCCACACTCCAGCCCCCAAGCGCTGGTGTAAATCGACTGAGTTCGACTGCCTCCACGTCTACGACGCGCGCTCAAAGAGGGTCTCCGCCACCACCAGAGACGCCTATACTCGGAAAGCCGACAGGAGGTTTCGAAGCCGGATACCCATATGCTCAAACCGCCGCGGCCTCTCGTGCCAAACAGTATGCCAATCCTGTTGCCCGTCCTTCTACCATGTCGCCATCGCAACAGCCATTAGAAGTCCCTCGACCTTGGACACCGACTGAACAACCTGGCAGCTATCCACATGGGCCGCCGGTTGCCTTTCAGGGCGGCACTGAGGTTCCACCTGCTTCAAATTATCAGAGTCCTACCATTGCTGCCCATCAAAGTCCACCTCAACCAAGCCAAACCCGCGCAAATCAGATTTCTCCCTCTCAGCCGATCCAGCAATTCGTATCACCGCCTGTTCCACAATTTGGAGTTCCCATCACTCAAACCCCTTCTCCTGCCCACCTTGCCCAACCCGCCCAACATTTGCAATCATCTCAGAACAACCAGCCCGGTTCGCGTCTATCTTTCTCTCCCCAGACACATCCTCTGGAGCAGGACATGCAGCGACTGCAGGTAGCGGATGAACCCCCACCAGCATATTCGAGTGTGTCTCAGCAGAGATTGCTCTCTGGACCGGCTGCTCAAGGTTATCCGAATGAGAAACGCTTGAGTAATGCTTCCGTGCCTAGCTCTACTTCTTCGCAGGACCCCAATCTTCGTAGACACCCGGCCTTTGCCAACGACGCAGGCCAACCTATCGTGCAACAGACTGTGCTGCAACCTGTTGCCTCCGCACAGCCCACGACTCTAGCACCCATCCAGATCATGTCACCAAGCCCGGGACCCAGCATAACACCTGCATCTCCTCCACCTCTTCCCGAAGGATGGATCGCCCATCTAGACCAGAACTCGGGTCAGTATTACTACATCCATTTACCCACCCAATCCACACAGTGGGAGTTCCCTAAAGGGCCAACTCCACTAAATCTCCAGGAACCGCTTTCGCCAACAGCAACTTTTGCAAACCCGATGGCTTCCCCAGCTCTGGGCGGCTTCCCACAGCCTCTGGCCTCACCTGGCTTCCCTCCACAAAGCGCTTGCTACCATCGTGACAGTATGCTGAGCATGAACAATCTTGCAAGTCCCACGGTGACTGGTTTTACTGGACCACCTCCAACTGCTGGTGTAGACATGTACAAGGTTGCACCCACAAATGGCGTCTACTTCGGCCCATACTTGCGATATACTAATATAGATCTCGAAAGAGGGCTCTGGCTCGGCTCTATCCTCCTTGTCACAGATGTGCCTCAGCCTCCTACCATCCATATTCACCAAAGCACAGATTTGTCTCCTAATCGTAAGTCGTATGACAATCTATTCCAATCGTCACTGACTTGGTACAGCTCGTCAACTGAAGGCAAACCCAATCTATCAGCATCAACGCTGGACGTTCTATCGCTACGACATTGATCTGGTTATGGACGAACAAGACACCAAGTGGACCTATGCGATCACGTCGCACCTTGGCTGTACTAGATACGAGTTCCTTGTCGCTGGACGCTACGAGACGAGCTGGCGCTTCATTTCTCATTCTGGCAACGACTTTGCACTAAACGTCAGTGCCAATGAAAGAGCCAAGCTTGGGGGAATTGGCCTCATGTGGAAGGATGTTTTACAAAAGCATGTCGAGTGTGGTGGCTTTCATGCCCAACTTGGTCTCGGTGGTCAAATCTTTGGCGACCGCCTATGGAGAGAGGTTCCCGCTCTCAGGCAATGGACCGCCATGAGTGGTAAAGAGAACCGCAAGAACGAAGCATGGACTGCAAAGCTTGAAGATGATGTGTCGCATGCTTACTTCCATTATTACTCAAGCCACTTTGATCAGCCACATGTGCGAGAAGCTTTCGCACAGATCCCTCATATTCTTACGCTTGACGACAACGATATGTAAGTCGCTTGGCCTCAATCCACAAACTACGACTGACGAGCACCAGTTTTGATGGCTACGGCTCTTATCCCGAATACATGCAGCAGTCCAACATGTTTAAAAACATCGGCCGCATTGGCGTTGACATGTATCTGTTGTTCCAACATCATACGACGCATGAGATTCTTCGCAATGTTTCGGGCGATCTGGACCTGTTCAGCATTACTGGCACTGGTTGGCATTTTGTCAAATACCTCGGTCCAGCAGTAGTTGTCGTTGGCCCAGACACTCGATCCGAAAGAGATTCACACAGGGTCATGGCTGGCCCTACCTATCAAGGTCTGTTCCCCAAAGTCGCCACTCTGCCACCTAGTGTGCAGCACTGTATCTGGATGATACCAGTGCCTCTACTCTATCCAAGGCTTGAGACTGCAGAGCACATAGCGCACACCATGGCAACGGGCAAGAAAGCCGTCACCGGCACGTTTAACATGCTAGGTCGAGTGACAAGTTCTGTTGCTGGAGTGGTCGGCGCTAAGGGCGTCGTCGGCGATGGCTTCAGCTCGATCAAGAAGGCTGTTGGAAAGTCGGGTCTGATGAGTAGTGTGCTCAGTCCTTTTGGAGATATTGACATGCTCGATGAGCTGCGGGATATGTGGACTCATGATTCAAAGGTAGCCGATGTCGTTTTGATGATTACGACATGGTGCTAACAGCATCCAACAGGACCTTGAACGAACATACTTGATTCGTACTCTACAAGGTATCGCGCACAACAAGTCTCTGCGCATGACCTTTTTGTCGGGCAGCGTCAACGCCTGTGGTGCCGGCCTTGTGCATGACCCTTCGCATCCTGGAGACCACAAGACCATGTATCAACTGATTGCCTCTTCCATCGTCAACGCACCTCCACCATCCTACGTCCTGCGTCTACTCAACAGCAACCCCAAGCAACCAATCTACATACCTCAAAACGGACAGCGCAGCGCCGGACCACACCAAGCAGCACAACCAACCGACACCAAAGAAGACATGATGGAAATCTTCGTGGCAGACGTCAACGGCGCCCCTCGCGAGATGAAACGTCTCATGGGCCGCAGAAACTACGTTGCTATGGTCGCTTACGACCCCGAAGTCGTGCGCGGCTCTCACGGTTCTATTGTTCCTGGTAGCAAGGGCTCGAGTCGCCTTAGTCTTGCTGCTGATTTCATGGTGCAAAACGAGGGTGCATATGCGGCGCCTGTTAAGTACGGTCCGGTCATCATTCCCAGCTTGGAGTTTGGTCGATGAAGAAGGTTTGGGCGTGATGGAGGGTAGGGAGGTGGTATTTGTGCTTTGTTGTTGTACGTTAGCCCTTTACCTACCTGTCCTTGGGGCGAGGGCGCTATGAATGCAATGATGAGTCTCTTTTCGTTCGCCATTGCGTTATTGTTGTGCTGTTTGTGTCTTCCAGCCCCCATTCTTTTACCTCGAAAGGGCCACCAAGTCATGATTGTTTTGATGTGCAAGAAGAGAAACAAGGATGAAAGTCTGGAACCACTGTCGTACCTTGCTCATTGTATGCCAATCTGTCCTGTTGTTTGTTTGCTTTTGTTCGTTGCTCTCCATAAGTACTGGGATCAAAAACGATGACAGCAAACGCATGACCGCGTCATGTGCAACAGCATCTTCCGATCTCGATCACGCCAGGCACAAACTTGGACAGCATCAAGAATCTTTGACAACAGGACCATTGATTTTTGAAGGAACTTGACGATTCAACATGATTGCTACCTAACTCATACAGTACCCGGAGGAGCAGCGGCAATGGCATGTTGCACGAGATCAAAGCCCCTCTGCCCTTCTAGTCAATCTTCATCCATACTAACATCAGCCTCCTGATAGCTGACTTTTGACTTGCTTGCCCTGCCGCTCGATCTCGCTCCCGCGCGAGGGGCAGCTCGCTTGGGTGCAGAAACAGGAGCAGCATCGTCTTCTGACGAGTTCAACTCGAGTTCCGAGTCCTCGCTGGTGGGCGGCGTGACCTCTACTTTTTCCTCCTTCTCCTTTTTCGGTTTTGGGGCTGGGGCTTTGCGTTTGGGTGTTGGTTTTGTTGTTACTGCGGCTGCGGTGGGAGGGGCGGTTACGCTGTGCATGGCGTCTGATTTTGCGCGGGCGGCGGCGGCGCGTTGCTTGAGTGCCTCTTTGGCTTTCTTTGTTGCCGGCGTGGCGGCCTCTGCTGCTTCCTCGTCCGAGTCGTGTTGTTCCTTGACGGCGGCCTCGAGGGCGACGGCATCGGCGAGTGCCTTTTTCTTTTGTGCTGGGGTGGCCTTTTTTGCTGAGCCGCCTCCGGGTGCTTTGGGCTTGACTTCGCGCTTCTTGGGCCGCAGCCAGTCTTCCATGCCTGGTGGCCAGTAGACGCGGCCTTCGGGGCCTCCCATGCCGACTTCGTCTTCGGGTATCAGAGCAGGGGGTTCGCCGTCTACGAGGGAACCTGCGTCGTCGTCCATTTCTTCGTCTTCGTCTTTGACTTGCTTGCCCTTCTTCTTTGGCGTTGGCTTTTTCTTGTTCGAGGCTTGCATGGCTGCCTTGTTGTCGTCGTTTCTGACGTGCGGGATTATGTCGTTGAAGGTGTCGTAGCCGGGCAACTTGAAGGTTCGCATGAGTTCGAAGACGGCCTGCTCTTTGTCCTTGGCCTCGATCATTAGGTCCATGTCGTCTGCGCAAGGTGGCAGGGTGGCCACACGTGGGTTGTGCTTTCTCCTTTGTCTGCCGGTGATGGCGGCAGGTGTCGGTTCAGAGTAATGCATCTTCTGCTTGATGCCCTTCTTGTCCCAAGTTGCCTTGATACGAGGGTAAAGATCGCAAACATCCTTTGTTCCCTCACGGATTTGCTCGGCATCGAAGATGATATTGTGGTGGTGATAGTCCAGGACCATTGGGATGTTGAGCTCTTCACAGACAGGCAACAGTTCGTGAACCGACCAACTGACATCGTCGTTCTCGAGCACCAGTCTGTTCTTCACTGACTGGGGAAGTGCCTTGTAGTTCTCGCGGAACCTGTCCAGAGTGGCTGCCTTGTCACCAAACACGCCTCCGAGATGCAGGATCATGACTGCATCCCTGTTCATCTGCTCGGGAAGCTTCAGGAGAGAAAGCATCTCGTCGTGGTATTCCAGGTCGCGGAGAGCATTGTCAATTACCTGCTTGCGCGGCGACCCCAACTGAGTGAACTGGCCAGGATGAGTGGTTACGCGGTGGCCCAGTTCGGCAACCACCTTGCCAACCTCTGCCAGTGTCTCGGACGCAAAAGGTGCAAGTTTGTAGCCATACTCCTCGTGAGAAGCAAAAGGGAACATCTCGCTGGAGAGACGCAAGAACTTGATTCCGTACTTGTGGTTCCATCTGAGCATCTTGATGACATCTCTGGCGTTGGCCACACCCAATGCTTCGACGTACTTTTGACCTCGCTCTATACTGGCAGGTTGCTCACGATCGGGACGATTCTTGGTCGGGTGCTCGGGCTCATTGGGGTCGCGAAGAGGATGTCTATGTTCCAGAATCGAGGCAATGCGACACGTGCGGGAAGCAAATACCGGAGGTGTGCTGTAGCGCAAGTAAGTGTTCAAGCAAGCCTATATCTGTTGTTAGCATCTGCTCATGGTCATGGGATTCCAAAAAACATACATAACCAAGCCTGCCTTTCCAGGGAAGGGGAAGGTAGTCACTATTGACTGGTGGAGGACGAGCCAGAGCTGCAGAAACCTCTTCCTCATCGGCCTCCTCTTCACCCTCGGCTTCCGGGTCATCCATATCATTACTAGCAGCCTTCTTGACGGGTGTCTTCTTGGCTGGTGTTGCCTCGACAGCTCCATCATCCTTCTCCTTCTTGACAGCAGGACCGGTCTTCGCAGCGCCTTTCTTAGTGTTCCTCTTCTTGGCCGGTGGCTCAGCATCAGGTACATCCGACAAAGGTGACTCTGATCCCTCCTCTGACTTGATAGGTCCAGGTGCGATGCGCTGGTCTACATCACTGTCTGGCGAAGCTCTGTATGCATTAGGCGCGTCAATGACCTCGGGATTCGCCTGAGGATTGGTGAGCCCATTGGGTGGCAGAGAGGGAACTGCAGCAGGCACCGCAGCAGCGTTTCTCTTGCGTTTCGCGGCGACCATGGTGCTTTGGTATCGCAAGATTGGTGATGGTTTGTATGGAATCAGGAAGGTGTTATTCTTGAGCGCAAGGGATCTCGCAGACGTGTGAAATAAAGTCCGAAGCATCAATTGGAAAAGGGAGTGGTGAGGTTGAACGAGCAGAGATGCAAGAAGAACAGAGATACAGATGAGCTCAACCTATCTGCTGCTTGCCTATGACGATGCTTTCTTTTTCGCAATCGTTAGTTCGCAAAATGTAAGAGTTGTCTTGATCGTCAATGCGAATCGGTGATGATGTCACGCATCTGGCGCTAGCGAAGGAGGATCGCGATAGATCTGCCTGGTTGCTGGCAGGATGACCCTGTATACCATTAATCGCAGCTATACCAAACGTACACAACACGAAGGAAGACTTGGTCGGTACTGATTGTTGTTCATGGACAAGTGTTCTTCGGATCTTGTACAGTTTCCAGAAATGTTTGTGCGAACATGCGAACTTATTAGTGTTTATTAACCTTGACACGAGCAATGGATTAGCACATTATCAAAGAGGTATGATGAGTTGTTGTCTATACATGAGATGTCATATAAGATATCTGAACTATTATTGCATGTACTTCTTCAGACCTCTGAGCCTATCTTTGGCCTTGTCGAGCACGTCGTCGTTCTTGCAGATAGCAAATCGCAACCAGTCCTCGACAATGTGAGCATTGTCATCGGTGAAGAACTCGGTGGGCGGGATGGCGGCGACGCCGAGCTCTTTTATAATAAAGTATGAGAGCTTGAAATCGCGAGGACGGCTGGCGACATGTTCAGGGAAAGGATAATCGGCAGGAAGCTTCACCTTGGACATGTTCACAAGGACGAAGTAGCCACCTTCAGGATCGGAGTAAGGCAGATCGAGCTCATCAAAGATAGCGACGAAGCGGTCAATCTTGCCTCTCATCTCAGCTTTGGTCTCATCCCAGAAGCCGTGCTTATCAGCCTCCTCGAAGCCGATAGCAGTGGCTTCTTGCAGCGGACTGACACTGCTGTAACAGATGCGTGTGTGAGCAGCACTGACGGGTTGGATCAGGTGCTCAGGGCCAATCAACCATCCGACGCGCCAGCCGGTGCAGTAAAAGTTCTTGCCGCCAGAGCCAACAGTAAGTGTGAGGTTGGCGATCTCGGGAGAAAGAGTAGCCATGCGAGTGAAAGGAGTATAGTAAAGACGATCATAGACCTCATCGCTTAGGATGATGATGTTGTGCTCGACGCAAAGGTCGCCGATGGCCTGCAGCTCTTCGCGCGTAAAGACTTTGCCAATAGGGTTGTGAGGAGTGTTGAGGACAATCATGCGAGTGTTGTCGTTGATGGCAGCTTTTAGCTCGTCCATGTTGATTGACCAGTCACCAGCCGAAGTGGTCTCTTTCGCTCCCTTCTCCGGAGGGTGGAGGGGCACGTAGACGACCCGTCCTCCAGGCATCTGAATGTTGTGGATGTATTGATCGAAGAATGGCTCGAAGACAATGACCTCGTCGCCGGGTTCGACAAAGCCCATAAAGGCCGACAGCATGCCCTCATTTGCACCAGTCGTGATTGTGATCTCCTTTTCAGGATCAAGGGTACGGCCGAAGAAGGGCGAATAGGCGTCGGCGAGGGCTTTCTTCAGACGGGGTCGTCCCTTGGTGGGCGAGTACTGGTTGCATTCGACTCTGTCCAGAGCACCCTTGGCGGCATCGATTACGAATTGAGGGGGGTTATAGCCAAAGAAGCCTTGTCTATGTTGGTGTTAGCTGTCGGTCGGCCAAGCAGCTATAGCAGATGATTCCGCTCACCCCATGTTCACAACATCGGCGACCTTGGACGAAGCAGCGGCCTCGTTGACGATGGACCAGACATCTTGCTTCTGGCCGGCCACACGGGCTGCGGGCTTGAAAGGATCTTTGCGCATCTTCGGGCTGGACGATGAGAAATGAACGACGAAGCTCCTGGTAGACAGTGGAGCAGGGGCGGCTATGATCCTCGAGAAAGGAAATGGACGGGACAGCAATCTCATGGCCATGGCAAGAGTCGGCGAGCTGTATATTATCTTACCCCAGATATTTGTCCTCCCCACCAAGGAACGAGCACGACATCATGGTCCCGATACCGCAGGTCGCACCGGCGCGCCGTATTCTACCGTAGGTCATCGAGAGCTTAACGCGTCTTCTGAGCCAACCGCGTCTTTCGTATCAAACCATGTAGGTATTTTCTTGAACCACGACCCATGTCATCCAATCAGCTTGTCGATTGTCCCATCTGTAGCAAGCCCGTCAAGGAGCTGAACATCAATCGACATATCGATTCTGGTTGTGAGTCTTTGGTCGACGACTCGCCTCCAGCAACCCAGCAAAATGCACTCAAATCCACTCAGGTTGCCAACTTCTTCCAAACTCCGGCTGTGAAGCGCACTCAGCCCATTTCAGCCTCTACACAGGCCGTGAATGGCGCTGCGACTCCGCGGCCCACGCAAACACCCATCGCGACTCAAAAACGACCCCTGGAAGATTTCAAAGACGAAGACATCCCTCAACCCTTGCCCAAGAAATCCAAAAATGTCAACCTGGAAAAGGCTGCTCCCCTGGCCGAACGGATGCGGCCACAATCTCTGGATGAAGTCCAAGGTCAGGAACTTGTAGGTCCAAAAGGTGTTTTGCGCTCCTTGATTGAGACCGACCGCGTGCCATCTATGGTATTATGGGGCGGACCAGGAACTGGCAAGACAACGATCGCTCGATTGATCGCCAAAACCGCCGGCAACCGCTTCGTCGAGATCAACAGTACCTCGTCAGGTGTTGGTGAATGCAAAAAACTGTTTGCCGAAGCTCGCAACGAGCTTTCGCTCACTGGCCGCAGGACCATTATCTTCTGTGATGAAATCCATCGTTTCAGTAAGAGCCAGCAAGACGTGTTTCTGGCACCTGTAGAGAGCGGCGTCATCACCCTGATTGGGGCGACAACAGAAAACCCAAGCTTCAAAGTCATCAATGCTCTTCTGTCAAGGTGTCGAACATTCACCCTTGCCAAGCTAGACGACGAGCATATCACAGCTATTCTGAAGCGTGCCCTGAACATTGAACCTCCTGCAACAGAGCACGCTGCAGACTTGTTGGAAGGGAATAATCACGCACTTCTCCGTTATCTGGCAAGCTTTGCAGACGGAGATGCACGTACGGCACTAAACCTCCTCTCTCTCGCCCTGGATCTGTCAAACAATCCCGAGACCACCATCGAGACTGTCAAAGAAAACCTGACACGGACGCTAGTATATGACCGTCAGGGTGACCAACACTATGACACCATCAGTGCCTTTCACAAAAGTGTCAGGGGTAGCAATCCTGATGCAGCTCTCTACTATCTCGCCCGCATGCTGCAGTCTGGCGAAGACCCGGTTTACATCGCGCGGCGAATGGTAGTCATGGCTAGTGAGGATATTGGCCTCGCAGACAACAGTTTATTACCACTGGCAACAGCTGCTTATACTGCAGCAAAGGAGATTGGTATGCCGGAATGCAGAATCAATCTGGCCCATGCAGCGGTCGCCCTTGCCGAAGCTCCAAAGTCTACACGCTCTTATCGAGGCCTCAACGCTGCATATGCTGCTCTATCAGAACCTGGGGTCGCCGGACTGCCTATTCCTGTCCATCTTCGTAACGCCCCCACAAGGTTGATGAAAGAGTTGGGCTATGGCAAAGAATACAAGTACAACCCGGATTACAAAAACGGAAGGGTAAATCAAGAATACTTCCCTGACAAGCTGCAAGGCAAGATCTTTCTTCCACAGAACCATTTGGGGGATCAAATTGATCCCGACGTTCCTCCCGACGTGGATGAGGAACAGAGCCAAGCGGCGGACGATGAAGAACTTGAGGGGTGGCCAGTTGAGGACGATGAAGCTACAGGCAATGACGACTTAGATGACCATCCAGGCGAAGAAGACGACAATGGCGAAGGTCGTATACTCAATCCTGATGGAGAATGACAATGAGGGCTTGGGACAGCCCATCCCGAGCATATTCAACATACCAGCTGTATAATCGAAACAAGGATACGAGATAGAGGTCAAGTAATCTGAACATATCAGACTTCCAGCATTGTATCCCCAACTATCGATGAGGTCGTCTTTCAGATACCCAGTTTCGTTCTTGATACAATCTGCTGTGGCATAGTTAGGGACAGTTTCAGCCGAGCAACCGTCTACTCTCTGCTTCACATTCTTTCGAGACTTGTAGTAGGATAGCAGTTTCGGTCCGCCAGCTTTCGCGAATAGTCACATGGCGATGGTACGAAACAGCATGCAGAAAGCGGGACATGGCGCAATTAGATTACCACGGCGTCTGTGTGAGACCCATTCCATGCAAAGCGCACCTGATGAATCAAGCCAAGTGGATCTGTACACAGCTTTGGAATTTCAGAGCCACAGAAAAAGGTCAAATGACATTCGAAAACGCCAAAGGTCATGTTGAGGGAGGACGCCTACAGATGTAGGTGGTGCCTTCCTTCGTTCCTGGTGCCAAGCTGAAATGAATCTTGGAGCGCAAGCCAATCGATGAGTGCACGTTGTCGTTACGCACGTTGGTATCCATCAGACCGACTGTTACAATTCATTGACCTATCCACACTTGTAGACACGGATGTCCACGTGAGAAAAGGCCGAATTCGATAAGAACGAGGAGATTGCCACCGGCATCCTGGAGCGTGGACGAGAAAACGATACCGACATCGAGCTCGGCCTTCTTCTTCCCGCACCCGCTGTGCCACTTCCACCGACATCACCATCGCACAACGAATATTCGGCCGCGCGCCTCGAGAAGCTCGCGCGCATACTCGACATGAAGTTCTCACATAGCATCCAGTTCAATGCTGTGCCCGAGTGGAGTAACAACTACATCTCGTACAGCAACCTCAAGAAATTGTCTGCCGCGTCCTGGCCGAGGCCCTTGTTTTCTGCGTACTGACGTATTGCAGAATTTACGGCCTCGAGAAAAGGCTTCACCAAGCCAATGCCGTCCAAGAAGACGTCGAGTCATCACCACTCCTGGCTGGTGACTCCGAGGACCTGGATAAGGTCTTTTCACGCGCTCTGGACCAGGACCTCGAAAAGATTTGTACCTTCTACCAATTGAAAGAGTTGGAAATCTACGGAGAAGTCGAATCACTACTACGAGACGAACACGACTTTGAGGAAGAGACAAGAGAGCAGGACGGAGAGCACGATGCAGGCCCTGCTGCACGGAATGGTACCCTGGCAAGAGCGAGGAAGGCCAGCATATTCAAGGGCTTCAGCATTGGTCGACGCCGACGCGCTAGCACTCTGAGCGACCACCAGGAAGAAGCCGACAGCGACGACGAGCGCACCGGTCTCACCAAATCAAACTCTCGCGATGGAAACCCGTACGACATGTCAGCAAGTTCCAATCACGACACTTCATCGCGCCGACGCCCGAGCAGCTCCCACGACTTTGACGATCAAGCCCTCGATGTGCTCTACAACGAAGGTGTGACTCTCAAGAAGCGCACCGTCAGCCTCTATGTTACCCTGTGCGAGCTGCGTTCGTTCATCCAGCTTAACCAGACTGGCTTTGGCAAAGTCTTGAAGAAGTACGACAAAACTCTGGACCGCAAGCTTAAAGACGCTTGGATCAAAGCCAATGTCGCGACTGCCTACCCTTTCCAACCAGAAACCATGGATCGCTTGAACGCCAACATCGAAAAGATTGAGACAGCATACGCAGACTTGGTGACAAAAGGCGATATCAGCTTGGCTCGTCGCGAGCTACGCCTTCATCTGCGTGAACACGTCGTTTGGGAGCGCAATACCGTTTGGCGTGAGATGATTGGCATTGAACGCAAAGCCCAAGCTGCCAACATGGGTCTTGGTCAGACCATGCTGGGTGGTATTGAAGATCGCGGCAAGGCACGCTTGCAGGGCGACGAGGAGCAAGAAGCTACCAAGGAGGTTGTTACACCTCTCGGCAAGTACAGGTGCCCACGTTTCCTCTTGTCAAGCACTTTCTACACTCTTGTGGCTGTTATAGCTGTGTTCTTTGTTCTACTGTTTGCTCCCATCATGGAGTCTCCAGTCGAGCAGAACTGTTTGGCGCTTGTTGTCCTGGTCAGTCTGCTCTGGGCCACCGAGGCCATTCCGTTGTTTGTGACGTCTCTGCTTGTACCCTTCCTCGTCGTGGTCCTGCGCGTCGTCAGGTCCGAAGCTGAGCCCCACCGCCGTCTGGAATCCAAGGCCGCAGCTACATTCATCTTTGGGGCTATGTGGTCTCCGGTCATCATGCTTCTGCTTGGAGGCTTCACTATCGCTGCTGCGTTGAGTAAGCACAATATTGCAAAGATGATGGCGACATTTGTGCTCAGCAAGGCCGGCACGAAGCCTCGCAACGTGTTGATTACCAGCATGTTCGTGGCAATGTTCGCGAGTATGTGGATCAGTAACGTTGCGGCTCCCGTTCTCTGCTTTTCTATTATTCAGGTACGTTTTTGAGATAGTCCAACCAAGAACGGGAAACTGACAGTCTTGTAGCCTATTCTCCGAAACCTGCCTGCTGACTCGGACATGTCTAAAGCCCTGCTTTTGGGTATCGCCCTGTCTTCCAACATGGGAGGCGCGGCCTCACCAATTGCCTCGCCTCAGAACTTGATTGCTCTGCAGAACATGACACCAGCTCCTGGCTGGGGAGTTTGGTTCTTCATTGCACTTCCAGTCTGCATCATTTCCATTCTCATGATCTGGGCTCTGCTCCTGGTGACTTTCCGCCCTGGTCGCAACACTACCATTGTGCCCATTCGTCCCATGAAGGACAAGTTCACCGCTACTCAATGGTTCATCAGCTTCATCACCATCCTCACCATCATACTCTGGTGTTTCAGTCATCAGCTAGAGTTCGTTTTTGGCGACATGGGTGTTGTCGCTATTCTTCCCATGGTTGTATTCTTTGGTCTGGGTATTCTCAACAAGGAGGACTTCAACAATTTCCTCTGGACCATTATCATTCTGGCTGCCGGTGGTCTTGCGCTTGGAAAAGCTGTCAACTCATCCGGTCTTCTGCGCACTATCGCAGTATCCATCACCACTCGTGTCGAAGGCCTAGGTCTTTACAGTGTGCTGGTTGTGTTCGCTGCATTGATTGGCGTGGTGGCCACCTTCATTTCCCACACAGTGGCTGCTCTGATCGTGTTGCCCTTGGTTCAGCAGGTTGGAGAGGGAATGAGCGATCCTCACCCCAACCTCCTTGTCATGGGCAGCGTGCTCATGGCCTCTGCTGCCATGGGACTTCCTACCTCAGGTTTCCCCAACATGAGTAAGTGCTCAATGTCTTCTAAACAATTCCGCGTTTTCAAAACTGACATGCGATGCTACAGCTGCCATCATGATGGAAGAGCCAAACACTGGTAGACGTTACCTCCAGGTTAAGCATTTCATCACCCGAGGTGTGCCTGCTTCAATCATGGCCTATGTTGTGATCATCACGGTAGGATATGGTCTGATGCTGGCTGTTGGATTCTAAGCAGGTCGGACCTAGGTACTGGTGTTCTTGGGATAAGACATCATAAGCTTTGCGATTTGAAGATCTATGATGGTGTACATTTGGAGATGATTGGTTTTGGTTTTGTGTGCATACATGGAAGAGAATGTTTTATGTCCAGACGAGTTTTCCTACATTCAGCGCTGCAGTAATTTGAGCGATATTCGCAGAGACAACTCAATTGTCTCGCTTACCACGACAACGTCTACGGAGTGCATTCCATGCCAGGTTTCTGTGGTGGTCCCGATGGCTGGTGCACTTGCAAGCCACAACATCCACAGATCTGATCTTGGCCAATGCAGGATGACGCAGCGCGGGGCTTCGGGTTACTATTACGGTGCTCGAAACACCACACCAAGGCTCGGTGGACCGAGGAGTGCGTGTCTGGAGCAGGTTTTGTGAGAGCTGCAGCGTTCCTTCCAATTTCAGTCGAACGTTATCACTCCGAGGAGAGCCGGTTCTTCCTTTCCTTGTCCTCTTTCCCCATCTATCTGCTGCCTATCTTCATCTGGATTCTCAGGCCTCTAAGCGATCCGAATATCTGAGGTCGTGTGCGCGCAATCGAATCGGCCGTGTGATAAATTCCCCTGTTCGACAGGATGGGACTCATTGGAAAGACGTCGCATGTCGACGCCAAAGACGAGCAAGTTCGCGACTCGGAACACGCTGAGCAGAAGAGTGCTGGCGACCACATCAAGCATCCTTTCTCTGACCTGAGGCAAAAGTTGAAGGAATCATCGCTCTACGACATCAAGGTCAAGGCCATCCATGCGAAACACAAGATTGGCAAATGGCAGAATCTGGTCAACCCCAACCACCGTCACGATGAAGAGCACGAGAAGGCGACCGACGAGAAGAGAACGAGAATTGCCGAAGGCCATCGCTTCGAAAGTTTCGCGCCCGAGAGAGATGGAAACAAGATCAAATGGTACATTGATGGTCGTGACTACTTCCATGCCGTCTCGGTCGCACTCGAAAGAGCAAAGGAAACCATCTATATCGAGGACTGGTGGCTGTCGCCCGAACTTTTCTTGCGCAGACCTCCCTTCACCACTCAGGACTGGCGTCTGGACCACGTCTTGAAGCGTGCAGCCGAACGTGGTGTTCAGATCTATATTATTGTCTACAAAGAGGTGAACCAAGCCCTTACTTGTAACTCGGCGCATACCAAGCGTGCTCTTCGTGCTCTTTGCCCTGAAGGCACTCCTGGCCATGGCAACATTCACCTGTAAGTACAGCACAGCGCTTTCAGACCTGTTGCCACAGGCCCTCAGCGGGCTCGAAACACATTACTGACCTCGTAAAGCATGCGCCACCCGGATCACAACGTCTTCGAAAACGCTGGAGATATGACCTTCTAGTAAGTTCACCAAGCAGTATGGTAAAGCTCTACTGACAGAAATAGCTGGGCGCACCACGAAAAGTTCATTGTCATCGACTTCGATCTCGCTTTCATTGGAGGCCTGGATCTTTGCTTCGGTCGCTGGGACCAAATGCAACATCCATTGGCTGATGCCCACCCCGCTGGTGTTGAGGAAGAAATCTTCCCTGGACAGGACTTCAACAACAACAGAATCATGGATTTCCAGGACGTCCAAGATTGGAAGAGCAACGAACTGAGCAAGGCCGACTACGGACGCATGCCATGGCATGATGTGGCCATGGGCGTGATCGGACCTTGCGTTTATGATATCGCCGAGCATTTCCACCTGCGCTGGAACTTTGTCAAGCGTGACAAGTACAAGCGTGACGACCGTTTCGACTGGCTTACTCTCGAGGGTCGCGAAGGTGAAGATGAGGATCTTGTTGCAGTCCAGAGGCCTAAGCATCCTGTTGGAGAGTACATTCACCACCCAATTTCGCCCATGAACGTCAAGACTGGTAGACCGGACCCCAGCAATGTCCAGGGTAGTGTTCACGCACAGATTGTACGAAGCAGTGCCGACTGGTCAAGTGGTATCTTGACTGAGCAAAGCATTCAGAATGCATATTGCGAGATCATTAGAAACGCTCAGCACCTTGTCTACATCGAGAATCAGTTCTTCATCACTTCGACCGGCGAGGAACAAGCACCCATACACAATCAGATTGGTAAAGCTATTGTCGATGCTTGTGTCAGAGCAGGCAAGGAAGGCCGTAAGTTTAGAGTCATCATCGTTATTCCGGCTATTCCTGGTTTTGCTGGTGATCTGAGGGACAATGCTGCTGCCGGAACCAGGTAAGTCATATCGGTATACCATTTGCGACGTGATGACATGCTTATCCACCTCTAGAGCCATTATGGACTATCAATACAAGTCCATCAACAGGGGCGAACACTCGATCTTTGGTCAAATCAGGAAACAAGGAGTAGAGCCTGAGAACCATGTCTTTGTCTTCAACCTTCGCTCATACGATCGACTCAACAAGACCCCAGCAATGAAGAAAATGGAAGAAGAGTCTGGCGTCACCTACCAAGAAGTACAACGTGCTCAAGCCGAAGAGATCATGTCTTCAGGTGTGCACGGTGGTGCCGAGTCGTCTTCTTCAGACGAGGGCGAATCTGAGGACGACGAGAAAGATCACTACTCGAGCCGCAAGAAGAAGTTCGAGGCCCGTAGAGCGGCAGCTGGACTCAAGAAAGATCAGATTATTAGCACAGACAGTGTTGCTAAGAACGCTATGTTGGGCGAGAAGAAGGTCAGCGAGGAAAAGTGGGATGAGAATGACCTGGAACAAGAGAAGGCAAACTGGGTACAGGAAGAGCTCTATGTTCATGGAAAAGTGAGTTGATGCTCTTTCTAAAGGACAGAAAACATGCTAACCCCTTGTCAGACATGTATCGTCGATGACAGAATTGCTATCTGCGGAAGCAGTAACATCAATGACCGCTCGCAACTGGGCTACCATGACTCGGAACTCACAATCATCATGGAGGACACCGAAGCGCTGCCCTCGATCATGGACGGCCGCGAGTACCAAGCTGGTCATCACGCGGCGACTCTTCGTCGTATGCTGTGGCGTGAGCACTTGGGTTTATTGCCCGCTCAGCCCCTCGACGCAAGCGAAGACCCAAATGCCCAACCTCCGGATGTCTGTCCCAACCACTGGTACGAGGGAGACGAGTGGGACAAACTTGTGACAGACCCCTTGTGCGATGATGTCTGGAACTTGTGGACTCAGCAAGCGACCACTAACACAGAAGTCTTCCGTCACCTATTCCACGCAGATCCTGATGACAATATCCGCACATTCGAGGACTACCAAAACTTCCTCCCGAGAAATGATACGTAAGTCAAGCTCGTGATGTGTATATCAACCATACTTGCGGTAACTGTGCTGACGACTCTTGCGCTTTAGGAAGCAAGGTCATTTGTACAATAAGTACATGCCTGACGACGAGGTGAAGCGCGCCCTCGACAAGATCAGAGTGAGTCCATCTAATCGATTCGAATCTATATACCACTTGCTAATCTCCATCAGGGACATCTCGTCTGGATGCCGCTGCGCTTCCTCGAGAATGCAGAGATGGCCGAAAAGGGACTTGCGGTCAACTACTACACTGAGAGTATCTACACTTAGGCTTTTAAAGTGTTACAACGAGATCGATATCATGATACTGATTTGGGAGTGAATGGAGATATCCTCCTTGGTGATGGGATCAAGTTACATTTTACTCATTGGTATAATTATGTTTTGCATGTTATGACATACTTTCACCTCTTTCTTCATGGTGGTCTTCCAAAGTTTCTCTATCGTGGAAGTCTTCTTGTTTTTGAAGTGGACTCGCAAGATTTAGCATGTCACATGCAGGGGCAGAAGAGGAAAGAGCTTCGATTGACATGTTTATGTCAAGAACTAATTGGTTCCGGGAAGGAAGAAATGCACGTAGTTTCAAAAAGAGACGCATCTTGTGGCGACCATGTCTCAGCAAACATAAAGTCCATCTTGGAGAGGCCGCTATCCAAAGGATCAAATATCCGTCGTCTCGTCGTCAAAAGGTAGTGGTGAAGCAACGAGCAAGCGTTCGAGGAAGCGAGGTTCCGCAAGGGTACAAGCAGAATGAGCAACCGGCAGATGCGTGTTATGATCCATTTGCAAATCATCCACCATCAAGAAAATCTGCATCAGTTGGGGCAAGTCTAGAAGGCTTAAGGTCAGCGATGTTCCATTGCAAGCACAACGTCTGATGGAAAAACCCACAGCGCCGCAAGAGCCGCAAGACTTTCCACCCGAGACGGCGGCACCGCACTTGGGACAAGCTGAGTGGGACATTGCTGCTGTAAAACGAGATTTGTTGCTTGGTGTTGACTTGAGGTAGTAGGTCGCTGCTGGATGAGAAGATGAAGCTGGGGGGTTGGCAGTGGTTGTTTGTCAAGTCTTGAGTCGAAGAAACAGGAAATAAGAAAGAGGGAGTGGTAGATGACCACCCTGCGCTATATATACAGATTCACTTGTAGTGTGAGCGGGACGACGTGTGGTTGGAGGAAGTACGGCTTGACCGCTACTCTCAGTTATATCGCCTGACAGAGCACTTTTTTGTACCTCAGTGACTATTCACAAGCGAGAGAGGTGCCATGGTTGGCGTACACCTCACTACCATGTGTGATACAAACCGCACTCTTCCAAGACTATGAGTTCTACCAATATCATCTCTTGATGCGGGACTTGGTAGCATGGTCGCTCGAGATAAGCCGCAGAGTTTAGCTCACTGCGGGAGACCAAAGATACCGCGAAGTTGGCCAAAAGTTTTGTCCGAGCGTCTATATCAGGGTACTACCTATCACGCGACAGCGTGCAGCCGGACCAGATGAGACCCAACTTAGGTTTCCAGCTTACACGGGTCAATTTCTTGATTTTAAAAGTAACGAGCAGCAGCAGGTGCTACCTACAAGACAGTGAGGTTTTGGTGCTGGTAGTCACAGTGGTGCCAAGTGATATGGCGCTAGCGGCGATAACGGAGCAAGCAAGCAAATAACTTCTGGTGGAGCAAAAATCCATCCAAGCTCACTACCTCATCATGTGAATAGAGCAGTGAAACAGACCTCGCCTCGACGCGATCAATTCAAGCTCGTCCACGCCGAACGTCCATCGTCCGACCTACCTCCGACACCCAAACAACAAGCTCGACCGTCGACAATCAGCATGCGTCGTACCTGCGTCTTCGGCGGCCTCAGCCATCCAGAGCTGACCGACCTCGTGTGCGAGAAGCTCGGCAGGAAGCCCGACAAGGTCGAGCTTAGAAAGTTCGCCAATGGAGAGACCAGTGTCGAGATCAAGACTTCGGTGCGCGACCAGGATGTCTTTATCGTCCAGAGTGGATCCCACAAGTACTTATGCCCGACATGACTGCTCGCGCGCCTGGCTGACCTCTGACCTCCTCAGGACCAATGACGATGTCATGGAACTGCTCATCATGATTGCTGCCTGCAAGGGAGGCTCGTCCAAGTCTGTCACGGCCATCATGCCCTACTTTCCCTACTCGCGCCAGTCCAAGAAGAAGAGCCACCGCGGAGCCATCACTGCTCGCATGATTGCCAACTTGATGCATGTCGCCGGCGTCAACCATGTTATCACCATTGATCTTCACGCCAGCCAGATGCAGGGTTTCTTCAAGTGCCCTGTCGACAACCTGGTCGCCGAGCCGCTCCTCGCTCGCTGGATCCGCAGCCACGTACAAAACTGGAAGGAGGGTGTCGTCGTCAGCAAGAACCCCGGCGGTACCAAGCGTGTGACTTCGTTGGCCGATGCCTTGAAGCTGAGCTTCGGCATTGTCACGACCGACAGAGTCCGCCACAACATGGGCCAGAGCATGTACAACAGCGTCATCTACCAATCCGCTACCGGCGAGAACATGCCTCCGATCGAGGTCCAGTCCGCCGCAACCGAAGAAGTCGAGGCTGAGCAGCACATTGATCTCGACCACGCTCCCCCAATTGAGCACGACTTTGCTCCTCAGTCCGGCTCCAGCAAGCCTTCCGACTATGCCAATTCTGAAGCTCGCCCCGACAACTTCTCCCGCCGTCCTGCTAAGCAGCGCTCGACAACCGCATTCAACAGCAGGCTGCTAGGCGCCCCTGCTCTACCCAGTCCTTTGGCCCAGTTCTCACGCCCCGACTCGTCCGACGGTGTGAACAAGGACGAAGGCGAGGATAACTCGACCAACAGACCCAGCCGCCCCAGCTTTGGTCTTGATGGTCCCCCTAAGATGCATCGTACAGCCACCGCTCTCGGCACCGTACAGCCTCCTGCTGAGCCCAGTACCGACAACGAAGACGAGGAGGATGCAGACGAATACACAGACGAGCGTGCCCGCAACGTAATTACCGGTCGCCTGATCCACGGTCATCTTGTCGACGATGATTTCCCTTCGCCAATCATGTCCGCCATGTCGAGCTCCACCCCCGGACTCTACCCCATGAAGAGCGCCGGCTCTGACGACGAAGAAATCCCCGACCACATGATGAACTCTTTCATGTCGAACAACTCATCCCGCCGCCCTGATTTTGCCCTCGGCGGTACTGGCGACGCCACAGCTTCTGACGATGAAGAGGAAGAAGCCCTCCAAGACCCCGAACTCGAAACCACCATCACGCTCGTCGGCAACGTGCGCAACCGCCCCGTCTTCATCGTCGACGACATCATCGACAAGGCCGGCTCGTGGATCGCCGCAGCCGAGACTGTCGTCAAGAGAGGCGGTGCCACAAAGGTCTACTGCATGGCCACGCACGGCCTCTTTGGCGGCGATTGCCTCCGCGAGATGGACGAATGCGAAGAAATTGATGCCATCGTCGTCACCAACGCGTTCCCCATCCCCGAGGAGAAGCGCAAGGGTATCCGCAAGCTGGTCATCTTGGACGTGAGCACCCTGCTCTCCGAGTCGATTCGTCGCAACCACCACGGCGAGAGCATCAGCCAACTCTTCATGCATCACGATTGATCTACGGAAAACCCGCAAACCGGTCAATGAAAGAAAAACATGAATTGGGAGGGGAAATGGGGGAAATCGAGGAGATTATGGGATGGTTGCTTTTGTGATTTCTCGTCGTCTTTGCTTTTCATTTGCATCTGGCTCTGGCGTATAAGGCGTTATCATCCGAGCAAGAATAGGGCAAGGCAAGCATATTCAAGAACTAAGGCAAATCCACTGCATTGTCATTAAGACATTGCTTTAGCATGAACAACATATTTGATATTTGAAGCATCTTTGAAGGCATCTCGTCTTTGCATACTGTTTCGCCGGTTTCGCGTACACGCTTTATCAGATGATCTTGGAAGTGCAATGCAACCAGAAGAACATCTCGGGAAGCAACTGACACGACTGCCGTCCCCTCGGGCCGCAACGGAGCTCAGCAGCATAGCCGAAACATGCCGTCGAACCCGACCTCCTCCACTTTACCAAGACATTTTGCACCACAACCACAAAATCACCGGAGAGAACGAAACAATTTGCGGAGAAAGATGGTATTTAGGAAGGGTGTGGATGTATTGTTACAACGGATAAACAGTAAAGAAGAAAAACAAAAAGGCACGCACAAGAGATGAGGAGACGTAAAGAACCAAGAAAACAGGGGAATATATAGATATGATGTTGTTTTTTATCGTCAAAGTCTCTCTCTCTCCCTCCCTCCTTCCCTTTACCACCATTCGTGCCATTCATTTTGCTCCAGTGACGAAGTGGTATTCTAA
The DNA here is from genome assembly GCA_023848605.1 of Aureobasidium sp. EXF-10728. Lineage (NCBI taxonomy): Eukaryota > Fungi > Ascomycota > Dothideomycetes > Dothideales > Saccotheciaceae > Aureobasidium > Aureobasidium sp. EXF-10728. The sequence continues at coordinate 330,829 of SWBG01000007.1, forward strand.
GCGAGCTTCTGGATAACGGCGGCGGCGTACTCGTGGGTCTTGGCCGAACCACCAAGGTCACCGGTGATGGTCTAGAGAACAAAGTTAGCGTTGTGCTGTAGTAGTAAAGAGCAGAGAATAGAAATACCTTGCCCTCGGCGAGAACATCAAAGATGGCCTTCTGGATTCTGTTGGCCTCGGTGTGGAGACCCATGTGTTGCAGCATCATGATGGACGAAAGGAGAAGAGCGGTGGGGTTGGCAAGGCCCTTGCCAGCAATGTCGGGAGCGGAACCGTGGACGGCCTCGAAGATGGAGCACTCGTCACCAATGTTGCCCGAGGGGGTAAGACCAAGACCACCGATCAGACCGGCGCACATGTCGGAGAGAATGTCACCGTAAAGGTTGGGCATGACCAGGACCTTGTCGTTGTAAGGAGTGGGGTCGGTGACGACCTTGAGGCAGGTGTTGTCGAGAAGCTCGGCATCGAACTCGACGGCGGGGAACTCCTTGGAGAGCTCGCGGGCGGTGTTGAGGAAGAGACCGTCGGACATCTTCATGATGGTGGCCTTGTGGACGGCGCGGACCTTGTTCTTGCCAACCTCCTGGGCGTACTGGAAGGCGAAGCGCAGGACACGCTCGGAAGCCTGGCGGGTGATGAGCTTGATGGACTGGACGACACCGTCGACGACGACGTGCTCGATGCCAGAATATTCTCCCTCGGTGTTCTCACGGATGAGGACGGTGTCGACGCCGTCGTAGGGGGTCTTGTAGCCCTGGATGGACTTGCAAGGACGGACGTTGGCGAAGAGGTTGAAGGTACGACGGAGAGTCAGGTTGAGCGAGACGTGACCCTTGCCAACGGGGGTCTAGAATGGGGTGTTAGCGGGGCGCGCATGCAGAGAGACGGAGAGGAGCTGGCGGGGGTTGCGCGGGTGGGCGTAGCGCAGCAGGAGCGGGAGGGAGTGGACGTACGGCGAGGGGACCCTTGAGGGCGACGTAGTTGCGCGAGATGGAGTCGATGGTCTCGTCGGGGATGACGGTCTTGCCGTCCTTCAGGCGGGGGGTGACATCGACGGGCTCCCACTTGATGGGGACGTTGGCGGCCTCGAAAATGTCCTTGACCGACTGGGAGATCTCGGGGCCGATACCGTCACCCTCGATGAGCGAGACGGTGTACTTGCCGTCGTTGCCCTTGGTGCCCTTGAACTTGGCGACTCTATCGTCCGAAGCGACGGCGTAGGAGCGAGCAAAGGAAAGTCTGGTGAACTGCTGCTGTCTGGCCTGGCGCAGGCACTGGCGTGCAGGGGTGGCCAATGATCGGGATCCAAGCATCTTGAAGGTTGTGGGTAGAGGGACGAGAGACGACGACGGGAGGGAGTGTGCTGCCGGTAAGAGGTGCGAGGGCAGAGCAGTGGGCGGCAGCGACAGCGAGTAGGTACCGGTAGAGCAAAGTCGAAATGCCAAGCCTGCCGTCCAAAGCAGCTGGCCGATCGGTCAAATTCGGACCGCGCGACAGCTGCTGCTGCTTTGCATAACCCCCACACTCGCGTGCACAACAGATGAGCCATCCCCACATAATCATACTCCTAGCCGCAACCATGGACTTCGAGGCCGCAAGCACCCTTCGACCAACCAAACACAAATGTCTGCCGAAGTCGAGCGAGAGCTGTTGAACCACTACAAGCTCGACTCTCTATATCCCTCGGAATGGCCGGACCGGGACGACGATGACTACAACAGTGATGTCGACAATGACGCGACAGATACGAACCACAGGGAGTCCAAGTTCGCTGCGCTGGATCGCTCCGTCTCTGTGCGAGGAAAGACAGCCGACAACAGCGTGCAGAAAGATGAACCCGATCCGCTAGGCATCGTCCCGAGTGTCGTCCACGAATTGCGCCGCCGTGGCTTGCCCGTCGAGGAGAACCTCCGTCTGCGCAACCGCTTCATGCTGTCCTCGACCACCTTCTCACCCAACCTGTTCCTGTCACAAGTCCACCACGACGCCTCGACCGACTCACTCCTCAATGGTCTGCACTTCTTGTCCAATTCCATCGAGCAAAAGTCTGCCTCCCTCAAGTTGCTGGTCGAGTCCAACTTTGAACGCTTCGTCAAAGCAAAGGCTACTATCGACAATGTTTACACCGAGATGCGCACCCAAGGTCAGCAGGCTATGCCGGTATCCCCTGGCCACCAGCGAAGACACTCGCGGCACACCAGTCGCGGAGGCATATCGCATTTCCGTACTCCTAGCGGAGCTCTGTCTCCCTCAGTCGCAACCAAACTTCCAGACAAGAAAAAGAATGCCTTGACAAAAGAGAGCGAATACGGTGTTCTTGGCATCAAGGCTCCTCTGATCGAGCTTGGTGCCAAAGCTGAGGAAGTCTGGGGCCCTGCGCTGGGCGGTCGTGAAAAAGAAGAGGATCTCAAGTCGGTGCTAACCTATCTCGAACAACATCGTGACGTTTTCGAAATCGGTCAATCCTTGCAAGACGCTATCCGCAAGAAGGACTATGATTCTCTTGTAACCGAATACAATCGTGCTAAGAAACTCGCGAATGATGCCACGAGAAAAGCTGAATCTGGTCAGGAATTATCAGATGCAGACGTCCATCAGATCTTGGTTGCTGCCAAAGTCTGGTCAGATGCTCAATCTCAAATTGGTGCCTTCAAGCGCGAATCTCGTAAAACCCTTTCTGCTGCTAGAATCCGCCGTTCTACGCCATCTACTGCTGCTCAACCCGACACCACTATGAACCTGATCGCTACTCTTTTGCAACTTGACATGGACGATAATCCCATCACATTCTGGTTGTTTAGTCGATACAACAACCTCAAGGAAAAGCTCACTCGCTCCTTCGACCGCATGCGCATAGAGATCGAGGTTTCGAGGCGGCGTTTGGCATCAGCAGAACCACCTAGTCTCCAGACATCGAAACTTCATCTCCAATCTGCTGTAGCCAACCTCGTGCAAGATCGAAACTCGAACAATGCTTCCAACGCCATGGACGCCTCCAAGATAATCGATTTCTGGGAGAAGATTCAGAGCGCACTAAACAGCTTGTTATCTGCACAAGGAGGTCTATTAGGAGAGATAGTCGAGTTCTGGGAGACTGCAGAATCGTTCATCTCTCACAAAGCCCAGAGAAACTTGCCCACTGGAGTTTTTGCTTCAGAAGGCCGTCAACATCTTGATCTCAGAGAGGACGAGATAAGCCGCCTACGTCAATCTGCTACCGATCTGCTTAATAGTATGCGCGAGAACTTATTCTCGTTCTTCGTCGACTCGCCAGTCGAAGACATCTCATCCTTGTTCTCGCCTGTTCCTGCAACACCCGACACTCCGTCGTCTAGTCTGGCCAGTGATCAGCGCATGTTTTCGTTCGATGTGAACAACATCCCTGAACCTTCACCCAGACGAGGAGAATCTTGGGAGAAATTTGCCTTTTGGGCGCCATACGCAAATTCCTTGAGTGGTGTTCATTATCTCAGCAATATTTTGCTACTCGTTGGAACGTCCGCAGGCGAGGTTGCTAGTCTCTCCCTCGTCAGAGACAACTACCGTTTGGCAGAACAGCTGAAGACCATGGTCAGCGGAGTGCGCGAACGATGCATTCAGGCTGTTTGCGCTGCGTGGAACGTCGACTCGGACAAGACCAGATATCTCGAAGACTGGACGCGGCATACAGATCGCCGTGATCTCACAAACATGCCATTCCGCTTCAGTGCTTTCGAGGAAACCATCCTTAGTGATATGCAGAAGATTCTGTACATCTCTGGAGCGATGTCGCGTCCTGGTTATGAGGATGTTGTTGGACCGCCACCGACCAAGCTTCTCCAGATGGTCAGACATCAATTCATCACTAGCATATATAAAACGCTTAGTGGCGCTGTGGAGAACGCAGAGAAGAACAAGAAGATTGGAGATTCCGGGATTGATGACCCGGATGGTCTAACAGTACCGGTGACGCAAATAGGATCGGCCACAGACAGTAACGTTGTGACCACACAAGCAACAGACAAGGTGAATCAAAGAAAGTCTGTTGCAGAACTCGTCAAGAACTAACATTGATACAGAATGTCCGCCTATTGCTCACACTTAGCAACCTCAATCATCTGCGGCGCGAAGTGGTGCCTCAATTGATTTCGCAATTCGAGTCCTCTTTCTCAATCAAGTTCACCGACGAATCTAAACAAATTCGTGACGTGCTCAAACAGATCGATGATCGTCTATTCCTGGGCTATGTCAAACCCACAACCACACAACTTCGAGAGATTATTACAGCTGGCATCTCCTCTCCAACCTGGTTACCTAAGGCCTCCACACGACCTACAAATGCTCGTCCATACATCTATGACGTCCTTCTTGCTTTGGTGTTAGTACATACCGAAGTCTCAACAACAGCAAGCACATTAACCTCGCCTCTTCTTTCCCACTTCCTGGAATCCGCCAGCGAATCTCTCCTCGCAGCTTTCTCTGAGCGGCGTTCCTACTCTCTGACAGCTCTAATGCAAGCGACTCTCGACGTCGAGCTGCTCGCCCAGACTCTCTCAAACTACACCACCGAAAAGGCATCGGAGATTCAATCAAAGATATATCTGGTGCTCGACGAGAGGACGGATGCAGATGCAAGGACCAGACTGCAAGCTGAGTTGCCAGAGATGAGAGCTATCTTGAAGAGGTTGAGAGAGGGTACCAAGGGACAATTTGGATGTTTCAGGAGGGAGAGGAGGGTTAGAAGTGACAGGCCTGGTAGCTCGAGAAGTGGTGGGACTGCAGGGAATGGATCGGTGGTCGGATAGAAGTGCATCAAACATAAATGTGTTTACTGCCAGTTCGATACTGTTATAGTTGTTGATGAAAAATTACGGCATCTTCCTCACATACGACGAGGTCAGGTCGCGGAGGCTAGCCAATATGGCAAGTGCGAATGCGAGTTGCACTCCTTCAGCTTCCAGCTGGACATCGTTCTTTCCCGTGAAACTTTAGTTCAAGGCGAAATAAACACAACTTCCCAATCAACCTTTTTCTCATCTACAATCTTCCCAGCCAACATCATCGAGCCACAGCGCATCTATCAGCGACGGTCGGCCACGCGGCACGCTTAACTCTGCTTTCCTCAAGGGGATTGTGAGACTCGAAACTACCGCTCAGGCATCCCTCTGCTGAAGCTTTCATGCTGATTCAAGTCTGCTTTTGCGCTGTCGAATCGGGTTGCGTGAAGAAGCGGGTCGGCCTATCAAAATATGATGACTTTCGTTCGGATGTGGGTTGGTAGAGGAGTGTTGAAGTTCAACTTGTGCGTTGGTAAGCCTCTACGCTGATATATCGTTGCGAGCTGACCTAGACAGACTACACAATGGCCTCGGCTTAGAGAATCCTAGCTGCAATGCCTTCTTCCTCTGCGTACTCTTCGTAACTCTCTTCGGCCAACTGCTCACCAGCCATGACGAATCTGTCCGCATCTGTGCTCTCGATCCATCGTTCACCGACCTTGCCAGGCTGCTTCCACGTTGGCACCTCACCTGGTCCGACCTTTCCTACGCCTCTTTCCCTCCACTTCTTCGGAGGCTTGAGACCTTGCTCGGCCATCTCGGTCCATTTCTTCTCGCCTCTCCTCTCCCATCTCTCTCTTCTTTCCTCGGCTTCCTCTTCGCTGGGCTGCCATTTGCTCTTCAGTATCCGTCGAATGGCTTCTGGAGTGACTTTGAAGTGCTCGGCCAGAACAGCTGTGCTGAAGGTCTCTGGCGATTTGGCGTGCAAAGCTCTGATACCAGCCAAAGCATCTGGTGAAATTCGTTTCCTAGGGTTCCAATTCTGCTCTCCAAATTTTTCTTCCAGAGCTGCTTTTTGTACTTTCCAGCGGTCTGTGTTGCGGTTGCGCTCTTTCTGGACTTGCTTGGCTGTTGCTTGCTCTTGAACAAGCTTTTCTACTGCCGCCTTTTTTGCAGCCTTTTCCTCTGCCTTTCTGGCCTTTATTGCCAAGGCTATTCTGTCAGCTTTTGCTTGAGAGAGGGGCTTGGGACCTGTTGCCGATGCGATCAAAGAGGCGACGTCGGCGGTTTCTTGGTCTTGGGTCGCTTGTTCCAAAATGGCCTTTTCGACTTCTAGAGCCAACGCTGCTCTCTTTGCCTTTCTGTCTGCTTTTGCCTTTGCTTTTGAGGCAGCTTTAGAGGACAGTTCCGATCCTATCGCGAGTTCCAAGTCCTGAGTCGTCTGTTCCGGCAGGGTCGCCTGTGTCTCTGCAGCTTGCGCTGCTCTCCTTGCCTTCTTACGTGCATTTTTGCCAGGATACTGCTGTACTGCTGGGGCAGAGAAGATGTTGAGCCTTTTACTGAGTGAACCTAGCTCACTAGACTTGAGCTTTGGTTGTGCCAACAAGTCTGGGAAGAATATGGCATCGATCGCCTGGTCTCGATCTCTTAAATCCAGTCCCTGGATGCGTGCGTCTCTGACAACCGGATCGGCTGTTGTCTGCGCTTGCTCCTCGTGTATGACCACTTCCGGCTCAAAATTTTCTACGCTTCCAAGCTCTTCATCCGGATCGAACGGCTCGGGGGTTTCTGAAATTTGATTCGATTGCGTCGATTTGGATGAAACGTTTGGTGTCGTAGTGGATTGCTTATGTGGTGCAGCACTTTCGAAAGGCACAAAGGCGTCGTCGAAGGAGCCGACAACAGTGGCTCCTTGGGAAGAAAGGAATCGCGGTGACGATTGGCGTATCTGGAGGGCTGATCGTGTGCTCAGGCTCCGAAAGCTGATGTTGTTTCGTCGCTGGCGGATGTCAAGACCAGCGACATCTCTGACGAATGCTTCCAGAGCTCGCACGGAGCAAGGGCATCTATATGATCGCTGCATCTGATGTCTGAACCGAGTGGCTGTGTTTCTACCAAATAAGAGGGTCAAGAGACCAAGATAATTCGCCCATCTTTGTCCTAGACCGCCTGGCAGATCCTATCTCCGTCAACTCCGGACACCTCGATGGTCATGGCTTCTTCCAACCAGCGCGCTTCAACCTTTCCGCATACTCACAAACAACAGTCTCGCTACAACACGCGGACCCGAATGTTACTGTTTCTTTGTCGCAGCTGTTACAAGGTCTGAGGAAACCACAACTGATATGAAGAGGAGAGGACAACTACAAACTCCGTTCTTCGGATGAGGTTTTGGATATTATGATTCAGATACGAGTAGCCCTCGACAGGCAACAGATCAGTCTACAAAAGGCTCCATGCACTCTTAATGCCCCAGGTTGCTAGACGCGCTCCCAAAAATCCGACTTTGACGACTACAAATCCGACCACTGACACAACGGCAATGCCCATCAGCAACCACTTGAGACTGGCAATCTCGAGTTCAGACTTGGTCTTGACTTCCTCAACACCGCCCATTTCGGTCATGATACTGTATTCAGGGACATATTTGAAGTCGAAAGTCGACTCCTCGCCCTTCAACCCTCCCTGTACAATAATCTTCCAGAATATGTCTCGCAGCACTACCAACTTCCTCTGGTCTGTCGACTTGTTCATACGATTGGTGTAGCACCAGAATCCGAAGAAGATACATTGGCCGGCCATTAGAGCCGTGTAGTATACGCTCGGCTTTGGTAGCGCCAAAGCATCGCACAGTTTGTTGCCATTTAGCCACCGTGCTCCGGCGAGTAGGAAGTCCGCTGATGCATAGCCTGGCGGCTTGTCTTGCAGACTCCTGATTACGTTGTTTGCGAGGATCTGTGATGTGCGTGTGGGCGCGATTTCGTGCATCATGATGCAGTCAAGGATGCGTTTGCTCTGTTCTTTTGTTTCCAGAAGACCGTCAGTTGGACACCCTATCACATACGCTATGTACCGCCATAGCGCAGTGTAGTCCTCGATTTCTTGTGGACGAAGATAGATGCCTTGGCGTGGTAACGAGAGATAGATGAGTGCGCTAGAGAAGCTGACGATCGTGCCGACGCAATCCATGTCGTTGATGGGCACTCCTAGTTTTGCCGTGTCGAAGTACTCTGGCCGTGTCTCTGCCAGCTTCATGATGCGGTTTCGTACGGTGGCATGCAACAGTCGAACTCGTATCGTAGCCGCCCATCCCTCACCACCGGGCTGGATATCCGCTAGCGACTTTGTGCACTGTAAAAGATATTGCGTGGTCTCGAAAAGACGGTTCCTCGCCACGTCCACCGCAAATCCGCCCGTCCTTGACAGGACTTCGGTCACTCGAGCCGCACCAAGCCCACCGAGTAGAGATTGATAAGCCAGTCCAGTAAGAACAGGCCCGCCATACCTGTAAAACACATCCTGACCACGCGCAATCTGCTCCCAATCCACCCACTCGGGAACAGTGTTTACCTGCCTCCAGAGCTGCCGCAACACCTCGTCCTCGGCAGCATGATCGCGCAGCAACGCGAACAAATCCCTTTTGGGCTTGACATGCGGCTTCGGCTGCTTTTCATCATCGGGAAATGGTTCTTTGCCTTCTGAAGTTTTTGGAGGGGTGTGTCGTGGTGGTGGTGGCGAGATTTCGTTTAATCGGTTTAGTGCTTTTTCGCCTAGGTGGTCCCAGGTGTGTTTTAATGGGTTCATTTGTTCTGGGGTTAGATGCTCGTCTGTGAGGACGAATTTGTGGCCCCATGCACTGTATTGCAAAGTCAGTCTCCGTGTTTTTTTTTTTTTCCCGATGGTATGTGAGGGTTGTAAAACTTACTTGACTGTATTGGGCGGATCTCGTCTGAACCACGACATTTTGAAATTAGAATATGAGTACAAAAAGAATATGCAGATGGTAGGATTAAAGATGAGGATCAAGATGATAGCTTTAGAAGAGACGTTTAGTGTCTAAAGTGTCGTTTTGAATGTACCACGACTATTGGTGTTCTTAACGGTATGTGGTGAGGTCATCAAGGCATAATTAGCCTTTTTGATGCTCGGTCGCCTCTCAATCACCACGTGGATGGTCAGATTACCTTGCATATATGTATAAGCATTTTGCTACAATCTAATCTCCTGTCCATCATCACAATATATCCAAGTGTCTCATTGTTCGCGAGGCAAGAAGCTAGGAGGGGTTTCCAAAAGATTCGCCACACAGGTCAAACTCGAGCTTGGAGAGAACAAAAGACATTCAGTAAACCCGCCGCGAGGCAGATGCAAAGTCTAGATAGAACAAACCGTATATAAAGATATTTAAAGTATAGAGAAAAAACAAAACTCCGAGGCTCTCTTATCTGGATGAGCATGCTGCCGAAAACACGCCATAAAAAACACAACCCTTTTCGCCAAAGAGATTCCATGTTCCGTTCCTGGGGATCGCTTTCTTCTCTTTTTGTTCTCAACTGCTCGACGTGAAAAAGTCAAAGGCCAAAAAAATCATTACTTCATATCCATGCCAAATATGTTCAACGCTGGGTAAATAAATGCTGGGGTGGGAAAGATCGGGAGAGTGCTGTAGAGTCGACTATGCACGCCTGAAGAGCTCACGCAGTCCCTTTCGGTCTGCGTTCTCTATAGAGCAACTGCGTTCGTAGAGGGCCTGAGATGATGTTAGTTACGAGCTTCTCGCTATGTTTGATTTTTTCGTTTACCTCGTCATCTCTGATCATGTTGCTGTTCAGGATCAAGGCCCTCAGCTCATCATTCCTCGGGCCGAGCATTGAATTCCTGTATGGCAGACCTTGGGCTTTCTGGATGCCGACAATCGTTTCTCCCATGACCTCGAATTTGCGCCAGTTGATTCTTCCGTTGGCCTCGTCACCAATATATGTCTTGTTGCCTTCTGCAGCGGCAACAAGATCTCTGATCGGTAAGGGAAGATAGGGGATTCTCTCTCCACTGGAGTTCTCCCAGGCCAACCGATAAGCTGCATAGGAGCGAGTGGGAGACATCAAGATCTCCAATTTCATCCAGTCTCTGCCGGTCTCTGGCGATAGCAGTTCCCGAGTAGCGGCAAGTCTATGTACAGCCGCGCTGCTAATGCCAGCAAGGAAAGCTCCCAGAGAATTGTAGTTGTTCATCTCTCGCAGCTTGCGAGCGACATGCATGAGCTTCTCTAGCATCAAAACTCGATGCTTCGCTTTCTCTCTAAGTAGGATCAAATTGGCTACCCAATCTCGAATGTGGTTGAAATGATCAATCATGCGACTGACGTGAACCAAGGACTTGCATTGTGCCTTTTGGCCCTGGGACAGCGAGACATGTCGTACTAAGTCGCGCGGACGAACAGCACTGAACATGATCCAATCGATCCGGGTCAGCTCGCAAGCGATGGAGTCTGTCGACGTCTCCATCAACACGTGCCAGTGCGATTTGCTGATGGGAGTTTTCGGTATCGGGACGAGTGATGGGCCCTGTCTCCTCGCTGCGTCGACGGTTTGGAGCATACCAAAATCAGTATGCAGTGAATGCACTTGATTCCTGTCTTGGCCGCCATCGAGAGAGAGACTTCCAAGATTGTCGCTGAAGTCAAAATCAGGGTCATCCAGGAGTGTGCTTACTCGAGATGACCAGCTCAGGTCCGGGCTTAGAAGGCCACGTTTCTCACGATCCAAGTCACAGCATGCCCAGTTGGTGTCGTCGTCTTCGACTACAACGTCCAGATCGCAACTCATCTCTCGCGCTGCGGCGGAGAAGATACGGGTGTTTGACAGTTTTGCGACAAAGGTGCGCATCCGACGGCGGGTCTTGATATGTGCAAAGTCTCCCGGGTATGCACCAATCCACTGCTCGATGACGGACAAGTAACGCAACTGCGAGACTGTTTTGGTCATGAAAGGGCCATCCTCTTGTTCTAGAGCTTCGAAGCGGTGCACTATGGCTTCGAGCAACTGGCCAGGAGCGGCAAACTTCCGGTACAGAGCCAGAAAGACGGCGCCGAATCTTGTATCTGCCTTTGACCTTGGTAGCTTCAGAAGGCGGTCGACAAGATTGTCGAAAGAGTAGCCGCGTTCGTCGGATGGGGCTTCTGATTGACTGTCGACGTCGAGACCACCGTCCTCGGACGAAGATGCATGTTCAGAGCGGGAAGAGTCGGTCATGTCGTCGCGTGATTGATCCAAAGGTGTGTCGAGATCGGTAGACTGATGGGCGATATTTGAAGGGCTTGCAGTGGTGGTTGTAGAGTCGTGTCGTGAGTCTTTGCGCATGGTGTTGGACTGTATGGAGCTTGCCCTGGCGTGGGCTGGAGGTGGATGTGATCGATTAGCTTGGCCAAAGGCTATGGCAGATGAGATGGTTCGGCGGCGAGACAAGGCAGGGTCTCTCTGGGCTGCTTGTCGGTCAGCAGACGCAATCTTCAGGAAGGCGGCGGGGCAGAGTGGGCAAACAAGACTTGTTTGCGTGAGTGGGGCTTGGGAGCGGAGGGGCATGGGCTGGATGCGACTTGCCATTTACAGCTTGTAACAGGCTGGCTAGTCCTTGTGCGTGCGTGTCGACATGCGATATCGACGACTGGATAGTTGTGAGCGAACGGAGGATGGCTTTTGCTCGCTGTTCAATGTTGTTCGGGTCGAGCTGGCGATGGTCGCGGTCGCAGTCGCATTTGTTGGAGACAAGGAGGGAGGGTATCGAAGCCTTCTCGAGCGCGTCTCTTAGGGATCAGTCTTGTTGTCATGGTAGTTGGCGGGCTGCGGGGTCAGACTCACTCAGCACGACTGGAACGTCCTCAAACGAGTCTTTGTTGGTAATGTCGTACAAGGTGCAGGCAGCGTCGATGGTGGGCATGCGGGCGTCTGTGGGCCAGGTGACTTTGTTCTCCCTGTCGATGATCACGTCTTCCAGCTGGCACTCGAGCATGCGCACCAGGAAAGTGGCCTTGTCGAGACTGATGCGGCACGAGTTGACAGCAGTCGTGGGGTGCGAGACGAGGCCCAGACACTGCTGGATAAAGGACGACTTTCCCACGCCGACGCAGCCGACGACAGCAATGTTGACCTGGTGCTCGGCGTCGTTGTTGGTCTGCAGGAAGCCGTTGGAACGGCTTTCGGTATCTTCTCCCAACCCCAAGCCCAAGCGCTGTACGGCGAGCCTGGGAGGCGCTGCGCCCGTCAGCGAAGCCTGCCATGGTTGCTGCTGGACCTGGTCGTCTGCAGTCGTGGCCGTCATGGTGGGCGATGAGTGCGTCCGCTCCAGAATACGCGGTCGCGTCAGGAGGGGGCCGCTCAAGCCCGTCGTGCTGCCTTGTTGGTGGTATTGCTGTTCCGCCATGGTCTGATTTGCGAGGGCAGCAGCTGCGGCATGGCCAGTCCAGTGTACAAGTATCCTATAGCGACATGTCTCAGGGAGCGAACGAGATGCGACTTGCAGCCTCCGCCATCCAGCCCAGTGCCCGCTCTCACGCCGTGAGTCCGCGAGTCTGCGACGATCATCTCTCTCCTGCCAAGCTAACCCGACCGACCTCGTCTAATCGCTCCCCTTTGTCCTGTCTGCTCCGCCCGCCCAAATCTCGTTGTCTGCCCACTCTGACCTGCTCCTGGATCCAATCGTAGACCTCTCGCCGCCGCTGATTGGACTTTACTTGTCCACATCTGTCCACGCTGCCTGCAAATCGCTCTTCGATACAAGCATCTGGGCTGAACCGGGACACGGGGTCTGGGTCTTCGGCGAGCTTCCGATCAACGGCTGCACGTGTCAGTCGCTCCACTAGCGCCCCTTTGCGCCTTCTCTTTTCTGAATAGCATCCAAACATTCAACCCTCACACACGACACTGCCAACAAGAGAGTCATGCTCAGCTTGATCTGCTCTTGCTTGTTGCTATTTAAATGGGCGGTCAAATCTCTGTAAGCCCACCCAGCCGCACTATCTGCTGCGACACCCATTGCCTTGTCTTGGAACCAGACACCAAGCCAGCTTCTGTCAGACTATCTACACCCTCCCCGTGTGCTGAAACGTGTAGCACGTGTAGCTAGAAAAATCCACAGTAGTTGGAAAGCAAGAGAGTATCCCTTGAAAGCCAGCATCTCGGCGGCTCTCCTTGGCTGTTCCTCTGCTCCAGGAAAGATGTGTGCCTTTCTGGAGCACACACTTCACTATACGCTCTTGCGGAGAGAGGGCTGAATGACAGATTTCAATACTTGGGAGGTAGGAACGCCCACAGACAGTATTGTTCTCTCTATGTTTCGATTGCTATGGCGGACAATACACAACGTCCTCTACTTATCGTTTCATAGCGTGATATCTGTTTAACATACCTAGACAACGTCTTTGGGCACTCGATGCCAAAGACATCAACATTCTGACACCATCACTTGTTTGTCCTGCCATATTAAGAACCACATGCACTCCTTCTTCAAGCACCAAACCCGTAATTCACGTTTCGTTCTGCAAGCTCATAACAACTTTAAACTCCCAATCAAAGGTATGATGACGTCAAATGTGAGCTCATCAAGGTATACCTGGTGTCCTCCTCTTCTTCCAGATCAGATCAATTACAGTAACAGACATCTGAACACATACTGACACAATGGCTCCATCTGGATTAGCGATTCTCTTAGGAGCAGGTCCTGCTACGGTAAGTGCATCTTCAACCATCTGAGCTTCTTGTGTTGATGGGAAGAAAGGGCGCTGGCATTGCACGCGTGCTGGCTGATCCGGCTCGCGGTAATATGGCAGTCGCATTGCTTGCTCGGCGCACCGAAGTGCTGAACGACATCGTGTCTGGACTCAAGTCATCACTCGACAATCCAGTCGTCGAGGCCTTCCCTTCGGACACCTCTCCCGATTCGTTGAAGAAGGCATTTTCGGACATCCGCCAGCACCAGTCTTTCAAAGATCTCAAGCTGCGCGTGGCTATCTACAATATCAAGCATTCATCGAAGAAGCCTTTCCTTGACGAAACATATGATCAGTTTACCGACTCTTTGGAAACTTATGTCGGAGGCGCCTTCACGTTCGCACAGGAGTCTCTCAAGCGCTTTTTCGCCGACCACGGAGAGTCAACTCTGGCAGAAGGCTCCTCTAAGAAAGGCACACTGATCTTCACCGGCACGCTTGGTGCTCTGAGGTGCAATGCCGAGTTTGCAGCATACGGAGCAGGCAGATCAAGTGTGAGACAACTTGCTCAGACGCTTGCTCGCGAGTTCAGTGCAAAAGGTGTCCATGTGGCACATTGTATTGGTAATGGTTCAATCGAAGACAAGGATGGCGAGGACCAGAAGAGCGGCAAGAAGATCTCGGCTGAAGCTGTTGGCAAGACTTATCTGTTCCTGTCCGAGCAAGAGCCATGCTTATGGACCCATGAACTCGACATGAGACCCGCACAGGAGAAGTTCTAAGCGGACCATGTACGTTGCTAATCGTCAATGTCCGCGTTTGGGTTGTGGATCCAGCAGCCTTCTCTGGACCTACATGGCGAGCTCCGAACCTACAATACTCTATGGTATCACTATCTACTAGTATCAATCGTTTGTAATGCCAAGTCACCTTGATCTTTTCTATCATCGACTCTCGCCTCGTTTTTGATTATCGCCTGGGGCTCACATATCAAGGAAACGATCGTGCTAGCAGGCCTCGACTCTCGACGCCGCCAACGCCAACTCATGATAACTGTTTGTCACGCCACTCGGTTGCGGGGGACCGCGGATGAGCCTGAGGTCTGGTAGGCACGGTATGACTGCGGCCTGCATTGACATTGCCAACAACCACAACGATCGTCCATTGTCGATGCGCATATATTTCGAATGTGCGTAGCTATGATGTCTAAAGCTATACAAGCTACCAGTGTCGACCACTGATGGAAGGTGGGTATGTTTCGAAGTTATTCTTGCTGATATGGATTTCACAGCCTTATATGGCTGCGGGATTTATGAGGGCTTTGAAGACACAATTTATCAGGACAGCGCAAGGGAACCTCAGAGGTCTTCAATTACAGACAACAAACTCGAGGACTCGTAGAGACACATCTGTATGTTCAAACGACTTCACAGCTTGACATGCTTCTCCAGACATTATCATCGAATCTCCTTTTCATCACCTTTACGCTTATCTGCGTCCATCGATCGATGACTTCGTTGTTTCCATCCTTTGACCATTTTCCTGCTCGAACCTGAGGTGCAGCGGCATAGAACGAATCTGCTCACTACGGAGTTTGACTAGGAGACATCTATGCACCGGGTCAACGCTACACCACCAGTTGTTGTGACATGCTTACCTGTCCAGTGGCTGTCCGTACAGCAGGACCACCAGGCTCTCGTGGAGACTTTCTGCCCTCAGACAGACAAATTCCACAGGCATCGTGTGCTTGTGTCGTCCAACGACCGCATATATGAAAGTATGTACATTGGTGTTTGAAGAAACCTCCTTGGCCGGCACTCATGATTGAGAAGACTGCGTTTTGATATTGCTTCGCTACAGAATTGATGGAAGAGTGTTTAGAGCTGACAGTGTCCTACTCCCATGTCGCATGGCCGGCCATTCTTATAACGTCCCGACTTGACCGCAAGCTCGCTGTATCGTGGACGATTCTGTGCCGTGCGAGTTGCATGCTGTTGGCTCTCTTGTCGTTGTCGGTCTCTTCGATACAACAGACAGAAAGATGGCAACGCCACGTTATTGCTGGATGGCGGTCATTGTTGTCAGAAGCGCTGCTGTTGGTAACCAGACTATCGGTTAGGCTTGCTGCTGCAGCCGCCAGAAGAGGGGTGCATATTGTCAACGACACACATCTCGATGGAGAATCCAACAACATGGACTGCATCCAAAGCAGCTCAGGATAGGAGAGTCAATGGCCCGTCTCCGGTCTTACCGCTTTGTGGCTCCTGATAGTTTGTTGCCTCGTGAAGCACAGATGTCAGTCAAAGCCGGAGCAAGGCGTGCGTCTCTGTACAAGCTCGTCATTCTCAATGGTCAACAAGCACCAGAAGCTATATTCACATGTAAGAAGGATTCAGACCCTTGCCAGAGGATGGACCGACTGTTGAACTCGGCGAATTTTAATCAGGGCACGGAAGAATTATGATTGTAGAGACTTTGGCCCAACCAAACCCTGTGTCTCGAGGATCAACGTCGGTTGAACGCGGCTGGGTAAAGTCAGCGAGAGGCTCAGGCACTTCAGCAAGATGAAAGACATTTAGGCGGATGTGCCTGGCCAAGGGCACAGATAAAGGACTGTCCCGGCGCCTCGTCAAAGAGATGATGCTCATGCGGAGAAAGATGAGGTGCTAGAGGCCAATGTGCTTTGAGCCGTTGCGACTCTGCCCAAGGTTTCCATCATTGCGGGGTCAATGCATGGAGATCTCGCGTAAGTCGAACATGTTGCTCAGTGCAATGACTAATGAAACCGAGACCGAAGAGACAGGCTGACTTTCGAGGCGGGATACAACACCTTCATGCGGGACTCGGTAAGAGGCTTTTATGAGACAAGCCAGGGGCGTTGCAGCAAAAGAGACTGCGTAGAACAATCGACAATTTGAACAAGGCAGGGCGAAGATACGGACGGACCTGGTCAAGCAACGATAAGATGTCGGGCTCCGACTCTCATTGGCGGGCTTATCGTTTAAGGGTCGTTCGCCCGTATTCAAGCCTCGGCTCAGACATGTCCCTAGATCCAAAGCCAATATGTGCCATTCTCTACAATGTCGCGTGGATCAAAAGACTTCGCAAGTACCTTGAACTTCGAGAACTTACTCTTCTTGTTAAAACATACTGTTTTGCCTCTTTCTGTGCGACATCCCTGTCTAGAACGCCAGTCCCTACCCTTTACAAACCATAAGCACTTGACGTAGCCGACACTCGCGTGGCTGTGACTACATACGACGTTCGACAAGGACGATTTGACGCCTCGATCTGCTCATATTTTATATACTCTGCCGTCATGACCACGGCTTGTATCAAGCCAGAGGCTGACTTTGCTCTGGAGACGAAGCCCACTATCAGGAAACGCCGAAGGAGGACAACAACTACAGGCGCGGCCGACGATTGCTTTACGTGCCAGAAGCGGGACGCCCCGTGCGACCGTAGAAGACCATACTGTGGACAGTGTCTCGAAATAGGAAAAGATTGCTCTGGATACAAGACGACGCTGACATGGGGCGTGGGCATCGCTAGTCGAGGAAAGCTGCGAGGCTTGACATGTCCTGTGGCGGAAAAGACCGATGGCCCGGTTGGTGTCACCAAGCGGAATAGTCTATCGCAACCTCGAAGGAAGCCGTCCACGACGGCAACTGCCTCGGCGAGGTCTGTACCCCCACGTATAGATATAAGCACCAATGCTGTGTCACGTCCCTCTCAAGAGCCTCTATATACTCCGTCCTACGGCCTGCTGTCACCGCTCGACTCTCAACAGCCAATCTTCTGGCAGTCTTTGCAACAATATGCGAACACCGAACTTCCATCGCCGACCTCTCCGTTTGACAATGCCCAACTACTCCATCAGAGAAACCCAACCGAGTATCCTTTGACACCAGTCTCATTGTCCTACAACGATGGCTTGCAGTCTTCTGCTAATTACAGCCTTGTGGAGCCTTCGCCTCAATCTTACTCTGACTCCTATCCACCACCATCAACATTCTACCCCGATCCGCCTCTAGAACCATCTAGTGCCGTTGAAGAACGGAAATTCTCTCAACATCAAGATACCTCCTTCTTCGAGCCTGGGTACGATGTGAATGGTGCAGATTACAACCAAACCATACAGTCTGATTCCTTCGACTACACCAACCTCGATCTGACGTTGGCTGACCCTCAGCAACCTTCAAGCACACTACCAGAGCTAGCCATATCCATTCCGAGATCAATGGCAACCTCGTTGTTCTACCACCTGTCGCCAAGGATGCAATATCTGCTTGACTATTATGACAAGCATATTTGCTCTGTTCTAGTTGCATTCGACGATACCATCAATCCATATAGAATGCACATTCTTCAGCTCGCCACACATAACCAAGGTCTCCAGAACGCTCTTGCAGCTCTTTCGTTGAACAACATGCGAATGCGACTACACAAGAGAGCCCCTCCAAAAGGCTTTATTGAAGAGCTGGACAACAAGCAGCAGGATAACGACAACAGCGTTCTAGCTCGGCCGTCACCCGAGGAAAGTTACTACAAGAGTGTGTCGATTGGTCAACTGCAGGCTCAGTTGGCCGATGCAGCTAATGCCCAGGACGATTCGGTCCTTGCCATATTGCTCATTCTGTGTTTGTTCCACGTCTGCGACAGTGGGTTTTCCAAATTCAAGACGCAGCTTGAAGGCGTGCAAAGATTACTTTCCATGCGCGACCCAGGCGTTAGGACTGGCTTTATCGGTTGGGTCGAGATGTTCTTCGCCTGGTTCGATGTCATGACCTCGACTGTGAATGACAGAGAGACTGAGATACAGGGCGATCGTCTAGATATGCTCCACTTTTCCTCCAACCTTGGCGCTCTGGAGCAGTTCTCAGGATGTGATGGTCGGTTATTCAAGTTGATTGCGCGCCTCGGCCGCTTGAATCTTCTATCACAGAACCGTCCTGTACGTCCAGATCCTCGGAACTCGAGACCATCCTATGGCGCCACTGCAACACCAAAGTCGAAGGACCCAAATGCTTTCTCTACTCAAAGAGGCCGTCGCCCACGTTCGCACGTCGAGCCGGTGGATTTCAGCCGACTTGATGGCAATGGCTGGGGCGCCTTGCTGGCCGAACCTCAGGAAGACTTTGACACAATCTATAGGGAAGCATCGGACACACGACAAGAGTTCTGGAAGGAATGGCACGATATCCGATCTCGGCTAGAAACATGGTCCATGGACAGCCCTTGCTTATCACCCACAGCTCTCGAGTCCTCCGCAGCATCACTTGAGCCTGGACAAAGGGACCTGACGCACATTAACGAGTCTTTCCGTTCATCGGCTTTGCTGTACACCGAGCGTCTCGCCCACCCTTTCCTGCCATCATCGTCTCCAAAATTCCAGGCACATGTTCGCAATGCTCTTTCGCACATTGCTGCATTGGAGATCACCTCGTGCGTCAACAAGTTCTTGCTTTGGCCTTTGTTCATCTCAGGAACCGAGTGTGTCGATGCAGCTGATCAGGCACTCGTACGCGACAGGTGCATAGAGGTACAGATCGAGAGCGGCTTCTTCAACAACATTTCCGTTTTGGATGTCCTCGAGAAGGTGTGGGCCGAGAACGACAATCAGGATGTGCAAGACGCAGATTCTGACGAAGTACAACGCCGACGAGACAGTGCCAAAGAGAATGGAGACTGTATACAAGCATTCAGATGGAGAAAAGCTATGGACAGGGTCGATGGCGAGTATCTTGTCATTTGAGCCTTGTGCCCGATTCAAAAGTTTGAAGTATATACATGTTAGTATGAAGAAACGAAACGATCTGCTCACCACAACCAAGATGTGTCTCTGCCCCTTTTCATCTCGAGATTCAACAGAGGACCAAGTGACTGCTCTTTTTATTTGCCATCACATTGCCTCCTGAGGTCTTCTCCCACTCTTCAATATTGGTCTCGTCCTCTCACTTGCGATTTCTTGGTCCTTGCCCCATTTCGAGATGAGCCAAACCCTTCACTCGACTCTACACAGCTTACCGGTCTGCAAGTCATAATCCCACCACTCAGCACCAACCCTCGACACCGCATACAGCGACTCTGTAGGATCGTACTTTTTCTTGATGGCAGCAAGTCTCTCATAATTCACACCAAAGAAATCGTGCTTCCAGTTGGAGTTGTACGGGTTTGCTTCATTCATGTACGCACCCGTGTTTGGAGCCCACTCGCGCCACACGGCTTCCCTGTGGCCTTCGTACCACTGGGCTTGGTTTCTGATGGTGTCAGCTGGGGTTGCCGTGTCGTTTGAGGCCGGAGCAGAGCCAGAGATGGCGTGCACGTAGGTGTTGCGCCAGACTGGGTTGACGGCACCTTGGCGTTGCAGAGGGGTGGTTTGGACGCCGGGGCCGGCCATTAAGCCGAGGATGAGCATGGCAGTCTTGCCGCTTGCAGGTTCTGTCCACATAATGCGGCGGAGGTAGGATGAGAGTTGTTTGTAAGGGAGGCAGAGTTGGGCCAGGCCGAGCAGACGGCTGGTCTCCAGGCCACCGGATCCGGCGGTGGTTGAAGGGGTCTTGGAGCTGGCGTTTCTGTCAAAAGGGGAGACGATGGGATTGCTCCAGGTTATAGAGAGGCTGGAGTTGCTGCTGGTGGTTTTATTGCGGATTGCGGCAATGACGGGTTCGATCAGAGCGGTGACTTGAGATGCAGTGCTGTTGTAGGCTGAGAGTTGAGCAGTCAACGAGACTTCGCCTGGTGTTTGACCAAAAGCAATGATGTTGCCCCAGAGGCCTTTGTCCATGAGATTGGGTATGTGGTTGAGAAGAACACCAAAAGCATCCCAGGTGATGTTACCAGTAGCGTTGTTGCCGCCACTGATTGACAGTGTTCCAGCTACAGAGTTGGCAGGTGCTGGGTAGGTCTTGAGAACATACTCAGTAACCACGCCATAACTACCGCCGCCGCCCCCACGGACCGCCCAGAAAAGATCCTGGTGGGCAGTATCGTTGGCGACAAGGATATCTCCTTCTGTGGTCACAATGTTTACTTGCAGGACCTGATCGGGAGCAAGGCCATAGGTCGAAGATCGGGGCCCATAACCTCCACCTTGGATGTGTCCACCGAGTCCTACGCTACCATCTGCACCGCCAATGGCCACTCTTCCGAGCTTTGCTGCTGCATCATAGACGTTGGCCCACTGCTGTCCGCTGCCGACGATGGCAACGTCTTCTGTACCGTTCCAATTGGACTCAAACTTGATGTGGTTGAGATGGTGGGTCCAGATTGATAGACTGTGGGCACCAGTGGAGCTGAATATCATGTTAGCTGCTGTAGTCGAAAAGGAGACATGAACCGCTTACCGCCCATCTAAATCGTGGCCAGTTCCCTTGACAATGATACGGATGTTGCGACGCGAGGCCCAACGCACTGCCCTGGAGATGATATCATTCGAAGTGCCGTTGACGACGTATGCTGGATAAGCCCCCAGGGTGCAAGAACTGCCCTCGATATGCCCGTCTGCTCCCGGAGGAACACACGAATTGTTGGTCCAAATCGAGGCATCGATTGACTCGGGGAGCATGGCATGGAAGTATGTCGAGTTCCATTGGTCTTCCACTTCATTGCAAGATAGAGTCGAGTTGAAAGGATTGCTAGCATAGCATGCAGATGCAACCGGGCGAGTTTGAAGAAGTGCGCCACCAAGTGTGCGATTCAGGGCTGTCCATTCGGATGCTGTGGGCCAAGTTGCGTCCAAAGGTGTTGACTTGCAAACCAGGGCAGTGCTAGGACTGCATAGTGCCAAAGCTGCTGCAATAGTTGAGGTGCTTCTCATGGTGGCTGATGATTTTTTGAGACAATGTAATTGTGGCCGAAGGGCCCTTTTGAGTACATATTATGTTGTCTCAGTCTTTCAATTATGACATAGTATCTGGGTTACTTGGTCTTGTCATGGACACAGTGGCTCAGCGTGTCGTGGCGAGAGGTCAAGATCCACAGCGTGTACCATACGCGAAACCGCGTATTCATATACGGGCAGGGTTTAGCCCTGAACAGGACTCCAACTCGTCGGGGAACAATGTCCGGCATCGCTCGGATGAGGATGCCTGCATTTACAAAACTTAGAATCGGATCTTTTCGTAATGTCGTGTAAACAGATCAAGGATTTGTCTGCGCGTTCGGTCTTATCTTTGGAGTACTCGCTCACAGTGTGCGAAAGAATCTCACAATTCCATCGATAATCCTCTCTCGCGCCGATCGTAGTAGAATCGGCAGCTACGACAATGTACAGCTGCTTTGCAACTAGAAGCATGCCCTTAGAGAGACCTTAGGGCAGCCGACATACGCTCTTGCTTCAGACACCTTTCCGCACAGTGCAACCCTATATATGTTGCAAGCTCAGTAAAGACCATGAGAGCGTATGGCCTCGCACACCATCGATGACACGAATACACCTATTGGAAGCTCTGTGTCAGAATCTGAGGCTTGCGGTCATGCAAATCTAAGATCATTTGACCGAAAAGTCCATTCGCCCAAGAGAACCACGGCCGCGTATAGTCGGTTTGATTGGAGATATTGATGCTCTCATGGATCAGGCCAAGTCCATCGGTGCTGTTGAGAATCATAGCAAGTTGTTCAGTGATCTCGGTGTCGTTGTCACTGGTCAGTATGCGTACGATAGAAGCCATGGGCCATGCATAACCAGGACCATTATGAGGACCTCCTATGGCAGAAACAACAGGGCCACGCATGAAATAGGGGTTACGGTCGCTTAACAGCAGGGAACGCGTGTTCTGATAGACTTCGTCGTTGGCGTCAAGATAGCCCAAGAAAGGTGCAGACAGAAGCGATGGTATGTTGGCATCGTCCATTATATTTGCGGAGCCATATCCATCAACTTCGTAGG
Source organism: Aureobasidium sp. EXF-10728 (assembly GCA_023848605.1). NCBI lineage: Eukaryota > Fungi > Ascomycota > Dothideomycetes > Dothideales > Saccotheciaceae > Aureobasidium > Aureobasidium sp. EXF-10728. Next base: position 353,180 of record SWBG01000007.1, read on the forward strand.
CGTATACACGCTTACCATCGATAGTGACGATACCATGTTCTTCGATGCCTTGCCTGATAGTACAGGCAAGCTGTGTCATTCGTTGGCAAGTGACCGCACCCGTTGAATCGTTGAGCGCAAGCATGATGGGAACGGTCGCTTCAAGGTAGTGAGCTAGCATCATGTTTGCAGGGATGAGATATTGGTAGATGGTCGCATCGTCCGAAGGTCTGAAAGCTGAGCGCAACAAGCCAACTCCGCCTCGATAGGGGTTGCCCAGACCGTCGTTTGCTAGAGTTTCGGTTGCGCGGTTGCTCACCCTTGTGAAGGTGTAGTCCGACTTCTGAACACGGCCATCCGCGTCATAGGTCGAGGCGGATAAGAGGCTCTCGAAGATCCGAAAAACATTATTGATGGCCTCGACCCAGTGGTGCTTGGCGAAGAAGGTGATGTCCCCTGTTGCGTTGTAGTAGTCTGAGCTAATTTGTAAGAAAGCGGCCAGGGAGTCCAGCTCGTACTTGCACTCGAAAACTGAGGAATTGTCGTAAGTGGGAAAGACAACATCTTGGCTGGCAGAAGGATTTTTTGCGGGAGCGATTCCACTCTCGATTGGAGGCTGGAAAGCATTGCAGTAGGGCGAGGTGAGAAGGTAGCGGGCCTGGAGATTGATCACACCTCGGAACAGCGAGGCAAGCGAGTCGACAGAGGAGTTTGCGGTCAGAAGAGGAAGGTAGGACTGCATCTGGTTGCTGCTATCCCTCAACCACATGGCATCGATATCTCCCGTGACGAGAAAGGTGAGCTCCTCATCGGGAGAGTCGGCAGCATAGCCCTTCCAACGAACAGCCGTGTCAAGAGTGTTGGGATAGGCTATGATATATCAGCATCGAAATTAAACAGCAGCACATGATACTGACCATTTAGGAACAGACGAAACAGATCTGGGTCTGGGGCGGCATGCATGAGATTGGGGAGAACTTGGTCTTCGAGAAGAGAAAGGTTGAAAGTGCGGCATGCAGGATCAGGACGCTGGTACGAGATATTATGAACACCTCCCGAGTACGGGTAGTGCTTTAACGTAGAATAGTCAAGGTAGTCAGGGCACTGAGCAATGGCAATGCCAGCGAGTAGAGCAAGAAGCGAGAGCATATTGGTCAGCATGTTGGCAGGACGGTGTTTGAGAAGAGATGCCAGGAGAAGGACAGGAAGAACGAGGGAAGGAAAGATGGCACTTAAACGATGAGCATGAGCAAGAGATGAATTGGGCAAGAAGGGAAGCGGGGACCAGAGAAGCACCTGCCTCTGTTGACTACTCTACCTAGGTACACTGCTTTCACGCATCGATCGACGCAATGGCATCACATGGACAAGACACTTAAAAGTCTTGTTGTTTGTATACAAGTACGCGGAAGCCCGAAAGAGCGTGCTCCGACAAACAAGACGGAATGGGACAGCATGTTGAGACTGCGGGGCAGGGATTTACAGTTGCACTCTGAGGTTGCGCCACGACGTGGGTAAATAGAGCGAGCAGCGAGCAGCGAGCTTGGCGGTCTGAAGTGAAGACTCACGAGGGGCAAGACGCAAGAGGGGTCGAGTGGTGTGTATAGTGTATGGATGTGTTGGACGGAGGCAGAAGTGAAAGTGAAGGAGCGAAGGCATGAATGACGGCGGGCGTTGAAGGTTGACGTCGTTGCACCTCTCTACTTTCTCGAGTCGAGTATTCACCTCCCAACCACGACAACCAAAACACAGGCACCACATAACGGAGAGGTCATACCATACCAGTCGTCCTACGAGCCCACACAATCTTTTCAGCGTCCAGCGCCATGGCCTCCCAGGCAGCCGCTCTTCGAGGCGACGAGTACTCATCCCGCCTGCCTACCCCTCCGCGTATCGTCGTACCACCGCCGACAGCAAACATCAACTTGGCTCCCGAGTTCAATCTGCATCCCATCGCCCAATCCGGTCCGCTCTCGGCCGTTAACTACGACAAGATGGTGACAGGCAGCCTCCTGGACTGGAGCTACGAGCGTCGTCGTCAAGCACAGCAAATCCTCCCCTTCCTCTACCTGGGTCCCATGAGCGCCGTCAAAGATCGCGACTTTCTACGGAATGAGGGCATCACTCTACTCATGGCTGTCCGCCAACGCCACTCGTTCGAAAGCAAGATTATGCAGGCCGCTCTCAATGTTGCCGACGAGATCAACATCCAAAAGAAGGCTCTCGACATGTCTAGCCCCTACGAACTGGTCGCCTCATTCACCCGTGCCGCAAAATCCATCAACGACCACATGAACTCTTTCCCAGATGCCAAGGTGCTTGTCTTTTGTGAGAGCGGAAACGAACGCTCCGCCGCTGTCGTCGCTGCCTATCTTATGGAGATCCTGGCCGATGTTGATCACATCAAGGCCATGCAGATAGTCCAGGCTCAGCGCTTCTGCGTCAACTTTGACGACAATGTCAAACGCTTATTACAAGGCTACTGGGACATCTTGCAGGCCAGACGGACCACTGCCAACTTCGACACCAGTGGCAGGCCCAAACGACATCTTGAGAGGGACTTGGACAATGATGGCATGGACATTGATGAGTCTGGCGACGATGGCGAAAGATTCGAGAGCAGGAGCTTCGCCCCCTTCGTTGACACTGCCTGAAAGAGCCATTCTGCCTCCCTTGTGTTTTATGCATAGCGTTTTGCTTTTCTACCAAGATACCCCTTTGCTTTTGTTTGCTCGGCGTTGGGGGTTTGCTACTTTTCATAAGTGGTGGCACAAAGGTTACCATCCGCCTTCCATAGCGTGCATACTCGTGGCCTATGATATGCTACATTCCGTTTTCCATTTAGTCCTGTTCTCGACCAATTGACACGTCCCCTTCCATTACACATTGACTGGCACAAGCCCAAGCATGGCTGCCAACACAGGGTATATACAATCATCTTGCCGCCTTCTCGTCGTCGATCTGCTTTCTCAGATCACTAAGCACTTCCTCTCTCTTCCGTAGATGAGCCTCTAGACCATCGACTTGCTCTTTGACCATTGAGATCTCATCACTCAGACCCTTCAAGCCCTGGCCGACCTTTGCTCTTCCCTCGCCTGTTTCGAGATCACGCAGCTCACGACGCTTCCAGTCCAGCAATTGCTCGAGCTCACGCTTCACCAAGGCAGGCTTGCTCTCATCCCGCCTGCCGCCACGTTCCCTTCGCCTCTTTGCTTGCTCTTCGACCTTTTCCATCTTCTCCTCGAGCTCTTTGAGTTGCTTCTTCAGGCGGACCTCCTCCCATTCGGCATCGGTGCGGGTGGCGGTGAAATCGGTACCCTTTGGTCTGTAGGCACCACGGTCACCCACTCCCAAACGACTGAGGTATGCGTCGCCAAACTTCTGCTTCTTGCCGCTCATGGTGTTGTCATCACGCTTGGTGCCCCAGCGATCGGCGGCGGTTTGTACCTTGTCGACTTGATACTCGATACGGCCCTGTTCAAAGGTGGCGCGGAGACTCGGAGGCACGGAACGAGGGATACGATAGCCTTCGTGGCGGTTGGCAAGCATATGGAGAAAGACAAGACACTGATCTTTGCCAATAGCCGGATCGCTACGAGGATTGACAAGATTCCAGGCACTGCGCATGTCGGTGTCTGGCACATCTAGCGATTCGTAGAGCGGGTTGAGAGATTCAAAGGTGATGCTGCCATCACGCGGGTCGCGGTTTGCACTGTAGATTTCCTCGTACTTTGTGCGGTCGGACGGAGGCATGTACCAATCGAAGCCATCTTTGAGTCCTGGCGTGTCGTCTTCTAGGTCATCGACTTGCTCGAACTGGGCTTGGCGACCTGAGATAGCGTGGGAGGCTTGGATCAGATGTGCTTTGCTTTCGGGGACGAGCCAATCAGGCAATGTGGCCGGGACGTCCATGTATTCCTGGCAGCAGTTAGCTGTCGTGCTGGGAGAAAGAGTATCTGTCGGCATTTGCTTACACCGTTGACCAGGTCAAAGATAAGACGCATGGCGACGCAGAACTCCTCAAAGTCCAGGCTGCCATCTCCATCGACGTCTGCGAGATCCCATACTCGTTCTAGCTGGTCGTCACGCAATTGACTGTTCTTCAGGACCGAGGCTGCCTGAGCACCATTGAGATGTGTGCCGCCATTTGCAAGCGAGGCGAAAATCTCCCAGTAGCGTTCAACCTCCCACTGCTCGATGCGCTTTGTCGCCATGCTGAGTGTCGCTGTGTCGCTAGGGGATATGGCTGTAGGATGCGTGCGGCTCGGTTGGCTTGTCGGGTATCGATGGCTTCGGTGGTGGCTGCTTGCAGCACTTCTTTCTCGTTTCTAAAATGCCGTGTGGCTACGTATACAGTCTTGTTGATGGATGTGGTTGTGGGAGCACTGCCGAGCATCCGCAACATCTGGTCGCGTTCCTGGACCTGAGCTGTGACGTTGGCCGGCGTCTTGGCTCGCTCTCCTTCCCCAATTCATCTCCGCCTTTCTGGACATTTCCCACCTGCATCCCATCGTGGCGGTACCACCAACACGATTCATCTAATCGCTATCCAGATATCACGGCTGACAAATTTCACTACATCATGTCTAGAGCCGTGTCAAGAAGTTTTGTATCGATTTTCGGACTTCGAACCATCAATACGACAAGCTGTTGCTTCCCGCTCAAATGTTGCGCGTCCCGCTCTTGCTGACTTGCCACAATGTTCAGACAGGTACGATACAATAATTTACTGTAGGTATATTAAACCTTGGTCGTGTGCTTCCGTCTGAATATACCGGAGGATCGTCCCCCTCACTCTTCTAGCCTTTCCACCGAATATTGTCTGGAGAGCCTTGTTCAGAAAGTTGCCGGCACAACGCGTAGACCTGGCCGAGATTTACAAACTCTATACTGACTCTTCATTTGGGACGACCCTGATATCGACTACCTCTCATGTTCGTAGGTTCGACTTGACAGGAACCATCAACAGCGCCCATGTCTGAATATGGAGTGAACCTTCTTGCCTTGTTCGTGACCTTATCCCCGAATAGGCCGAGTGTGCTCATCCTTCCGGACAGTACTTGCTCTCAACCCTCTTGACCACCATTTGAAAGTCTGTGTGCTCAGCTCGTTACAAGAGTACCCATGTCCATCGACTAGCATTGTTACCAGGTCACTAGCAATCCTTCGCTTAGTAACACGACCCTGCCGTCACTCTATCTTCGACTCCATTTAGCTACTGTACACTGGGCTCCAATTCGAAACTGGTCTATAGAGTTGATGTCTGCCCGGCCACAGAGACTGGATCACCGAGGTGACGATAAAGCCGTCAAGACAAGCATTTGTGGACGATGTGGCTTTCTTGGCCTTGTGCGCAGGGCTTATGCTGCGAACTATTCTTGACAGTAAGTTCGACCGTAAGTGTCTCTTCTTTCCACACTTTCCGGGGTCCTCTTTTCAAATCATCATTCATGTCTCTCCGTCGCCTTGTTGCGGACTCTCCAAAATCTCCGTAGCATTGCTAAACCTTGTTCTCTTTTGGGAAAATATTATTGCCGATCGGTCCGGGATCTACGACAAAGTTGGAACGTCACTGGTAATACTCCGAAAAATGCGTTTATCAACTTCCAAAGATGCAACATGCATGTGTCCAGGTGCGAGATCTCGTCCGTTTGGTGGTCCACAATCACGGTCCACATGGCATCACAAGTCTGACTACTTCAATGCATGCCGATCTAACCTTCAAGATCTCAAGATCCAATCGTATAATTCTGCACTAGTATGGATCTCTACACGGAAGCTTGCTGACGATGGCTCTTGCACAGCCTTGTATCTCTTCAACACAGCGGCTGAGCTTGGTATTTGCCTGTCAGTGTGGATATGTACACACGCAATTCACATCACCCTGAAGCCGCTCTTCCGTCTGGTCAAAATTCTAATATCATGCAACATCGTATATAAGGTCGAGTCAGATGTGCGGTCCTCCTCATTCATCTTTCCTGTTCCTCCTGGCAGATTTCGCCTCTTGCCTATCTAGGGACATTCCTATACCTAACTATCCTCTATTCAGTCATCTCTAGATCTCTGACAAAGGAATGCATCTGAAGAGCCTTACCGCCAGTTGCCTATTGGCATTGGCATCTTTGACTTCCGCTGCTACTCCAGAAAGAAAGTATCTATGGGGTAGAGATCAAATGGGCAAGATGGTCCGTCGCCAGCCCTCTTCGACCTCTTCAGCCGCTGGTAGTACCTCGACTCTGGTCGCAGACAGTTCTTGCTCTAACGGCCCTTACACCCGCTCCTGCTGGAAGAATGGATACTCGATTGCTACAGAGTATGTGCTCCGCAGACTCATCACCAAATTTTACTGACCATGCCTTAAGTTTCGATCAGAAGTTTCCTTCTACTGGAAACACTGTTAGCTACAATCTCGAAATTACCAACACAACATGCAATCCCGACGGAGCACATGAGCAACAGTGCCTCTTGATCAACGGTCAACTACCCGGGCCTGTTATACGAGCCTCCTGGGGCGACACTCTCTCGATCACGGTCACCAATTCCATGCAGGACAACGGCACCTCGCTACACTGGCATGGCATCAGACAGTTCAACTCTCCCGGAATGGACGGAGTGAACGGCGTTTCTGAATGCGCCCTTGCACCGGGTCAAACCAAGACGTACACCTTCAAGTGCACGCAATACGGCTCTTCATGGTACCACAGCCACTACTCAAGCCAATATGGTATGGGTGTGGTGGGTACTATCTTGATTGATGGACCCGCTACCAGCAACTATGACATCGACCTTGGTACCTTCCCGATGATGGATTGGTATTACAAGAATGCCGACGTGGTGAACGCTCTGGCTCTTGTCGATGCTCAGTCTGGACGTGGTGCACCGCCTTCGGATACTCTTCTGCTCAACGGTACAAACGACAATGGCCCCGGCGGTAAATATCAGTCCGTCACACTCACCAAGGGCAAAAAGCACCGTCTTCGTTTGATCAACACTTCCGTCGATAGCCACATGATGGTCAAGCTTGATGGTCATCCATTCACGGTCATTGCTGCCGACTTTATCCCTGTCAATCCAACGCCTGCTGCTGAGTGGCTATTGGTCGCCATTGGTCAGAGATACGACGTCATATTCGAAGCCAATCAAACATCAGGCAACTACTGGTTCAGAGCAGAAGTTGCCAATGCATGTGGAAGCGTGAGCAATGGCAACGGTCGTGCGATCTTCAGATACAGTGCATCTGATACTTCCATTCCTCAAGACTCGGGCGAAACTGCTCCTACATCTGATTGCATAGACATGAACACGACTCCGTACTGGAAGCAGTCTGTCGACAAGGACACTTTTGTCGCACAGGCTAAGACTTTGAGCACCGGCTTCGGTGACGGCGTCACTGTCAATGGCCAGAATCTGCTCTTGTGGCATTTGAACACTACCGGTAAGCATTCTTACTATTATTTACATGTGGTCTTACTAACAATGATCAGCTATGTCCATCCACTGGGACAAACCGACCCTTGGCTACGTATTCAATGGCAGCGACGCCTGGCCCCAGCAGTACGATGTGATCGAAATCCCCAACGAGGGCGTCTGGACCTACTGGGTCATTCAACAGGTGTCTGGATCGCCTCCCATCACTCGTACGTCCATGACCTGAACAACTTCCTACAACAACACACTAACAACACTTTATCAGATCCCATCCATCTTCACGGCCACGACTTTTTCGTGCTCGGACACCAAGCATCGTCGAACTTTGACGCATCGACCATGACCAGCCAGCTAAACTTTGCAAACCCTCCTCGTAGGGACACGGCTACTTTGCCTGCTTCCGGCTGGCTTGTTCTGGCCTTCCCTGCCAACAACCCTGGTGCTTGGTTAGTAGATCCTGAACTATACTAACAGCAGAACACGAATGCTGACTTCTGCCCTGTGTAGGCTCATGCATTGCCATATCGCCTGGCATATCTCCGAAGGCCTGGGTGTGCAGTTCCTCGAGGCCAAGAACCAGATTGTGTTGCCTGATCAGACGCAGTTCAAGCAGCAGTGTTCGCAGTGGAAGCAGTATTCTGCGCACATGGCGTTCCCTCAGATTGACAGTGGTCTGTAGTGAGATGTCTTGATGGTGTAACATGAGATGTAATGGATATAATGTTAATGATCAGAACCATTTACTACGCTCGTTCATTTGGGGCTGCGCAACAGGCTAACTTGCCCTTCACCAAGCAATCTGTCCTTTGATATTGACAAACATACCAGTCTCGCCGTCTTCGCCCAATGTTGCCAATTTGTTGGCAATCCAAGCGCCTTGATCCACAGGACCAGCCTTGTCATCATAATCACAAAAATTCGTCTTCTATCGCAAGAAAAAGATAGTCAGCAACAAAACACCCCTCTACCCATTCACCCTTTTGTAGCACACTTACCCGAAACCCAGGACAACAGGCATTAACCTTCCACCCTTGTGCTGCATACTGCACGTTATAGTGCAACATCAACATGTTCAAGGCAGCCTTGCTGCACGCATACGCCGGAGCAAAATACTTTGTCGCCGTGTATGAAGGCGTAAAGTTTGCAAAGGCGTGCAGACTGCCTGCACTGCTGGATACAAAAACCAAGCGTGGTAAGCGACTGCATTTAAGCAGAGGAACAAGCGTCTCGGTCAGGTCTGCTGCGCCTGAAGTGTTGGTCGCAAATGTGTCTTGCATTGCTTGACCCAGCGAGTAAGATGAGCTGACGGTAAAGTCGAGCAGCACAGCGGCATTCTATTTCGCAAACAGTATCAGTATTTCTTCGATTCATGCATGCAAAAAGGAAATGAAAAAGTGTGTTTTTGGGTTCTGCTTTTTACGTTTACGAGAAAATCAAGACGCTTGTATTTGCTCGCGATGTAGTCTCTTGCGGCCGAGATTGAATCTCTATCCGTGACATCCAGTTGGAGTGCCTCTACACTTCCTCCAACCTGTTGGATTTGAGAAGCAGCTGTGTTGCCTTTGGAGAGCTGTCTTGATCCGAGAAGAACATGGTATTCTGGCTTCTGGCTGAGTTGTTTGGCAATTTCGTAGCCGATGCCTTGGTTGGCTCCGCTGACGAGAACTATATTGGACATTATTGATAGATGGGGGTAAAATAGCAACAAGGTAGTTTTTGAGTTGGGGGCAGTTGTGAAGTAGTTGCGGAAAGATGAGCAGAGCTTTTGGAAGGGATATATTTGGTTTGGTCTTTTCGTGAGTGAGGGTGAGTGAGACGGATATAATGTGTAGGGACATCTATCTGTAAAGCCCGTGGTATGGGGTTATCGGGGTTTGGGGACTTAAGGTGGGCAGTACTTTAGTACTCAAGTATCAAGATCCGGATGTTGCAAACCAATCCTCATCTGACTGCGGTAGCGGATGCAGGCTACCGCCAAGGCTGACATGCCTAACAGTGAATCACGATCCTCTCAACCTAGCATTACGGCAAAGTGGCCATAGAAAAGAAAAAGATGCCAGAGATTCTTATTTGATTCGAGACAAAACAGCACCATCATTACTGAAGTATACCCATTCAGGTTTTCCATCTTCTGATCTCATCACTCCATATTAGACCAATACCTTGCCCAGTACAACCAAACCCGTAATCCTTGTCTTGACACTTTACTCCGCAAGTATCCAAACACAATAGAGACATAAACTCTCCACGATATCCCCCCCATCTTAATCCCAGACCAAAGCAACCCATCAAAAGACCAACGACAAGACCCAACCCACGGCATCAAAAACCAGACTACCTAAGTGCAGCATGCATAGCCAAAACCTGCATACTAACACGATCTTTTTGCTTGATCTTTTGCTTCTCCCCTGGGGATAGAGGAGTCTCCTTTGTCTGTTTCGAAGTATCTGGTGCAGAAGAGGATGTACTGCTGATGGTCGAATATGTAGAGATGGCGTCGTTCTTTTGTAGGAGCTTTGTGCTTGATGATGTGGAGGTTGTTGTGTTGATTGATGCCGTGTCTGAAGCGGTGGAGCTGCTTGTGAAGCGAGAGAAGGGGTTGGAGGGCATGGTTGTTTTGGATGTGACAGGCGAATGTGGGTTCGATGTGGATGGTTGTATTGGTTCCGTTTGTCTTTGAGATGAAAGAAGTGATGATGTTGTTTTTGACGTTCAACTCGAGGACGAGTGTCTAGCGTAGCGAAGAGGCAGCAAAGAGCAACAGATATAGTGTCTTCGAACAACAGGCAACAGTCCAAGAAAGAGTACAATGGTACAAAAGGGCAAACTGAACTTGAATATATCAAACCAAACATCTGACCTACTCTCGAAAGCTATTTATGCTTTGCTCGAACCGCAACACCGCAATGACTCGAAATGTCTTTTTACTCATCTGTTTACTTACGCCTTGTCGGCGACGTTTTCGATGAGGCTCTGAGAGCATCCTTCACGCCTTTGGATTGACATTTGGCACTCTTGGTGCCTGAGGGAAAACGCGACCATCAGCCCTATAGGCTGACATTCAACCTCCGTTGGCCGATTCGGGGACGTGAAGGAGCACCGAAAGAGGTCACCGCTGGAAACCATACTCGGAGTACGAGTACCCCACAGAAGGTTGACTTTGCTGAGTCACATCCGAGTCTTGCTCGCTAATGTGGATACAGGCTTGGGCTTACAAAGATGGTCGCGAGGCAATGGGAAGCGACCACTTTGAACACCAGGTGAAACTCGACAGATACATGCAAACAACGATAATGTGCAAGGAATGCTTTCTTGGTTGAAGTGACTCGTCAATGCTCTTCGAAGATCAAGATATATAGAGCTGGCTTCGGCGTCGTCTAGTAGAGCAACATCGCCGACCTTTGATCTGTTATGAGACGTGACTCACGGACGCGTAGTGGCGTTCTGTGGCTTTCGTGAAGAACTCGTTTGGCTCAACTCCATCACGCCGCGAGATTGATCAGCATACTGGAGAGATGCCGGAGCGCTTAGATTCGGGTTTGGACTACCAGCAGGGACTGCAAATATCACAAGGACACTAGATGATTCATTTGTGAAGAAAAAAAAAGACGTATATTTACACACCGAAACCCCTTGGATCTTGGAGGGAGATTCGTAGATACTCCTGATAAATCGACAGCCCACCATCCCATGACGCCGATCCGTATGCAGAGAATACAACAAGGGGGAGTCAAAAATACAATCTCCCCAGCTCTTTTGGGGCGCCACAGGCACAATGCTTGGATGCATAGAGGCTGGCGGAAAGGGCGTGTCTGGGTGGGAGCGGTGCAGTCCAGCAGCCTCTTTGGCCTGTGGACGCAGGTATAACTGATGGTACAAGAATTTACAAGTCGTTAATCGATCTCAAGTGACAATTTCGCCAATGTCGATCATTTGGGGTTTCCATTGAGTGGTGGCGGACTGGCTGGGCAGAACAATGTTCTCGCGGGGAGGCGAGTAGAGGTACCACGAGCGAAGAGCAGCAGCAGTGGCGCGCACACGGGCCTCGTCCAGACTCGAGCCAGCGGCTTCTCCTAGCTTGTCGCTACCGCTGTAGACACCAACGACGAAGACGGGGCTGCGAGAGTGACGACCAGTCTCGGAAAGCAGACGCGCAACAGGCGGCTCAAAGTTCTCACGTGCGCACAAGCGAGAGAGATCGCGAGTTGGGTGGGTGAAAGAGAAGAGGGTATGCAGAGGAATGTGACGCGAGAGGATGTGGGCCTGGTGGAAGGCCTGTGTGGCTTGAGCGCCGGCGTGTAGGTAGAGGGCGCCGAAGACGGCGTTGATGAAGCTGGCCGAAGCTTCTTCGGTGGTGACGGTGCCATCGGGGCTCTGAGACGAGGTGTTGGGAGAGTCAGGGTTGCCTTGCAAGTCACCAAACTGGTTGTCGTATACAATGCGAGACGAGACACCGCGACGGTAGTTGAAGAGTGAGTTGGGGCGGGCCGAGGCAGAGGTCGAGTTGCTGGCGGGCATGTCCTTTAGACGAACCATGGCACCTTCGGCCATGGCGTTGCCGGGCTTTTGACGATTGAACTGCAGGAGACCGGGGTCGACTTCTAAGCCAGGGGTAGCAACAGACTCTACACCCCATTCGTCACGCATGGCCGAGAGAGTTCTGGGGCCCGAGTAGGCATACTGGGCGGCGAACAGGACCTGCATGGGCAGGCGAGGGTAGTTGCACAACAGCCACTCGGCCGTGTAGTAGGCGAGCAGGTCCTGACCAATGACGGCGAGAGGGGCATTGTTCTTCTGAGGGTTGGGTTCGGCCGAGGGATGTACTAGACAGCGTGCTAGGGACTGGACGGGGAAGCGCGGCGGGAGCGAGAGACGGGCGTGGAGGGCGACGAGCTTGGGCGAGCTTCTGCGAGCAGCCCTTTGCAAGGTGCGGCCAAGGTCGGTGGACGAGAGGTCAGAGTCGGCAGAGGGAGTGTCGACGACAGGATCCGACAGTGTTGCGGATGGTGATGGTGTCACGGGAGCATCTTGAGCGAGGCGAGTCGACAAGGCGAAACAGCGGCGCGAGGGGTTTGTCGACGAGGAGGGCGACAACAGGCGGACAGACCGCGGCGACAGGAGAGAGCGGTGCATGTGTTGGCTTGCAATGCGCTTCATGGTGTTGCAATGGCACCTCGTCGTCGACGGGCAAGATTTTTGCCAGACAGCAACCACCATGCATCGACGTCTGTGCGCCCTGCGAGGCTTGGCTTCCCGGTCAGCGACATCAACGCGACCATCAAAGAGAGCTGCACAGTAGCCCACTCTCGACCAACACGAACTCAATCGCTTCTCAAAATGGCCGGCGACAAGATTCCGTACGTTTCCCATCGTCTGCACCGCCCATTGCGCCCTCGATAGCCCCGATCAATACTTCACTTCCAACCGACTCCCCCACCACCGACAACCGCTTGCCGTATACTGTCGCATCCGACTCGTCCCCTTCTAACACGCTCTCAGCTATCCCAAGCACGTCTGGTCACCCGCCGGTGGTTGGTACTCACAGCCCAAGAACTGGAAGGCCAACACTGCCGTCATGGGCCTCTCAGTCGTCCTCGTCGCTGGCGTCTTCTTCAGCCTGAGCGCCGAACGCGAACACCGCTACAAGATGCCCGAGCAAGGCCGTTTCTTCCCCAGCAGATAGTACATGCCCTCCTGCCTGCTTCTGACAAAGTCAATCTCATACTGACCACAATCACCCAGCTGGAGCCGTCAGATCCGCGAACACGAGCGATCCCTTGCACCCACCGACGAGTAAAACGCTGTCTATATTTTAAATCAAATCGGAGTTTGGGGGCCTTCATCTTTATACTTTTTCCTTCTTCAGACCAGCGACAAAATACCACTACTGTCCAACTGCTATTTCATCTATGCATCGCAAAGAGTATTCTGCAAGTCTTTCTTGCACCACCACCCCGTTCCATCTTTCCTTTCCTTCTTCTGTTTGCAGCACCGGCACACCCACTTGTTCTATCATGAAGCTCGCTGCTACGTTGCCCCACTTGGATGCCTCAACCACATCACCTGTTCTGACAAGGCCCATCGCTAATCCTCCGAGGAACCCATTGCCTCCGCCAGTCGGGTCAATGACTTTGTCCGGAGTAGGGGCATGGAACGCCGGAAGCCACGCTTGCTTGGAAGACGAACCAACATAACATCCATCCTTGCCCGACCTCACGACTACTGATACCTTGAGTGCTCGTTCGCTAGACACGCTGGACAGCAGCTTGGAGCTACACGACTCGATGACTTGACGATCCACATCACCAGACTTTGTGGTCCCGACTACCGAGAACAGGTCTGACAGTTCTGCGTGATTTGGACTGATGACATTGATATGTTCGAGTGCCTTGATGGTGTTGTCCAACTCGGCGGGCACGCAGAGATCCGGCACGGGCTCCCAGATAAAGAGAGGTTCATCAAGCGACTGACCGAGCGCGGCTCTGCGAGACTTGATACCGTCGACCAACTCAACACAACGGGCTGGGGCGCATATCAAGTGGAACGACTTTGCGGTCAACAGATTGGGCGACAAGTCTCCTGCCGTGATACGGAGCTTGGGCGTCAAATACTTGAAAGCTTGCGAGACGTTCAGCAAAAGCAGACTCTTGCGGACGTGAACATACCTCGGTGTTCGTTGGCGCCGTAGCCATTCCAGCCCTTTGTTGTCGGACCGTCGCGGCATCTCATCAAGACGGCAGTATCCCAGGCAGCTATCATGTCACGCAGAGGTTCAGGAAAGTCATGACCAGCATCCACGACCCAACCGACTTTTTTGGATTGAGGTGATGGAGAAAGTACTCGAGCACCCAAAGCACTATAAGTACCAGCACCCCCAGGAATGTTTAAATAAGGAGTTTGATCATGAGCAGATGGGGCTGGGTAGATGTCATCTGAAGACCGACTTAGCATTTGCAGATTGGCATGTACGATAACGACTAAGAGGTGCACAGCGGATGATTGACTAACCAATGATGAACATGCCAGTAGTGCAGAAATCAATGGGATGCATAATGCCTGTGACAAGATCAGAAGAGTCGAAACAGGGCGTGTTTGAAGCCAAGGTTGGAGTCGGCGATGATGTTGGGCATTCGGAAGCCGGGAGTGGCTTGTTTCAGTGTCTGGCTCGTGCATGCAAATTGGCGGAGCGCCAGGCCGGGGCAAGGCCAACAATGGCATTCGAGCACTCGTACCTGCACACGCACACGTCGACTCAAGTCAATCACACCACCCATCATGGCGACGACAACGAGCAATCTCGGCATGCACAACCTCACCACGCTGATCAAGCGGTCCGTCTGCTGCCAACCGACACACTCCAAGCACGCGTCGTACTGACCCCCGTCACCAGACTCGAAGCTGCCACATCCCGTCTTGAGGACATTGCTACTTCGTCAGCCAACTTCGAGCAGCCTAGAGGCACTGTCTCTGATGCTGGAGCCACCCATCTCCCTGCCTCGTCGAGTGCTCCCGAACTGCCTGGTGTCGCCAAACATGCTACCCAACCTCCACCTCCTGCCGCGCCCACCGCCCAGCCCGATGCTCTCCCCAAGCCTATCCAGGACATGGACAGCTTGATCAACGACCACGTCGCCAAGTTTGTCACATCCGCCTCTGGTCTGGACAAGAACATCGAGTCTCAGGTACAACCGTGATCCAACACACACCATGGCCCCCCAATTGACCCCTGCCAGGCCCACGCCGTCGAGCGCGCATTCGCTGCTCAGCGCCAGTACCTCGTCGTCGCCAACAAGGCCAAAAAGCCCGACATGACTTCGCCCGCCTTCTCCGAGCTCATCAAGGATCTGCAGCAAGAGATGGGTACCGTCACCGAGATCAAGGATTCGAACCGCGCCTCGCCCTTCAAGGACCACCTCAACATGGTCGCCGAGGGCATGGGTGGTCTGCAGTGGGTCGTCTTTGAAGGCAAGCCTGCCGACTACGTTGCCGAGATCCTGGGCGGTGTGCAACTGTTCGGAAACAGAGTACTCAAGGAGTACAAGGAGAAGTCTGTCGCAAACGCTCCCTTCTACCCCGTCGAGTCAACTGACCATGCATTAGGGACCCCAAGCACGTCGCCTACGTCCAGTCATACTATGCCATCTGGAAGAACCTTCAATCCTACATCCGCAGCCACTACGCTGCTGGTGTCACCTGGAACCCTCAGGGCATGGACCTCGCAAAGGCTCTCAAGGAAGCAAACGCCGCTCCCACTCCTTCACAATCAGCACCTGCTCCTTCCGGAACTGCAGGCGGTCCTCCTCCACCACCTCCACCACCGCCGCTTCCCACCTTCGACAACCCTCCCCCTCCTCCAGGCCCGCCTCCGCCTGCCAAGTCGGCTGGTGGTGACATGGGCGCTGTTTTCGATCAGCTGAACAGAGGCGAGTCTGTTACGGCTGGCTTGAGAAAGGTCGACAAGAGCGAAATGACACACAAGAACCCTTCGCTTCGCGCTGGCTCTACCGTCACCGACCGAAAAGGAAGCCAGGATAGCATCAACCGCAGCCGCAGCAGAGGTCCCGAGCTCAAGCCCAAACCTGATAGCATCCGCGGAAAGGGCATTTCCCAGCCCACACCCAAAAGAGATCCCAAGAAGGAACTCGACGGCAACAAGTGGATCATCGAGAACTTCGAGGACGCCGACGCTCCCATCGAAGTCGAGGTTTCCGTCACACAATCCATTCTCATCACAAAGTGCAAGAACGCCACCATTCGTCTGATCGGCAAGGCCAACGCCATCAGCATCGACAACAGTCCGCGCACGAACCTCGTCATCGACGACCTCATCTCATCCGTCGACGTCATTAAGTGCCCCAATTTCGGCTTGCAGGTTCTCGGCAGCCTCCCCACCGTCATGCTTGATCAAGTCGACGGGGCCTCGATCTACCTCTCGAAAGAAAGTCTGAACACCGAAATCTACACCTCCAAATGCGCCAGCATCAACGTCAACCTCCCCCCTCAGACCGAACAAGACGACTACAAGGAATGTCCTCTTCCCGAGCAATTCCGCACTTATTTCAAGGATGGCAAGCTTGTCAGCGAAATTGTCGAGCACGCTGGATAGAAACGTTCATCTTTGAACAGGTGCTCGAGAGAGATTTGTGATCTTTTTTTTGTAGATTTAGATAGGACTGCCCCATCATTTGGCAGGTTTTTGATAGCAAAGCGAATGTGTTAGCGTAATTTTTTCAATATGTATCATCAGGAGTCTTATATCGGTATTTACCAATTGCCATTTTAATTTCCCGTTCGGAGTACGAGTGAATCCTTGGACAGGGTGGCCCGACAAGCAACTATTTACGATATTGTATTGATGATAGCTCACCATGTCTTCGATTTGTGCCAATGATACTCTTATATGTAGGTTTGAAGGAGTACTCATCGACCTTGTGTGTTACTATTGGACTGACCCATACAAAGTTTCGATTTGATTATCGTCAATACATATCACGACATTACAAGCAGCCCCATGAGCACGCTGAGGTTCGAATGGATATGTATTTATAGATGCAAACGCCAGATTTCACGTGCCTCTGAGTTCAGTTCTGGGTATCTTGATTATGTTGCTTTCTTGTGATCTTGTTGATTTGGTCTTCTAGTGTTTTGAATCTTTGTTTTGCTCGTTGAGATGTATATTGTTTTTGGTATTTTGATATTACACATCTTTCAGGTATACAATATCTTGTGGATATGGGATATATTGCAGACTGTAATTGCAGGCTGTAATTGCAGACTGTAGTTACAGACTTCAATTATAGACTTACAGCCAGCAAAGTAAATCAGAAACAACAAGCAAAAGGCCAATAAACTAAGATATAAATGATAAGGAAAAAGAATAACGATAAGATATCTATACTGGTTCTTTTGTTAATTCTTCCACACGGGCATCAAGAGTCTCTTAGATCCACCAAAGCAAACGAACCAGAGAAGAGTTGGAAAGAGATGGAGCACAAGAAAGAAACACATGACTGCTTCTTAGAGCCCAAGACACAAGTATATCCGCTCTCGATAGCTCTGACACATTGGAAATGCAGAAGCAGAAGAAAATCGTAGTCAGAAGGGTAGTTATGGCATAGTGCACTTTTGCCCTTTCATGATTCGAGTAGACAAGTCTGCAAAAAGGGATATGTGAGGCCACCGAGTATCTAAAGCTTGGAAGATTATAAGAGATTGTTTTGGTTTCTGCTGCTGCTAGTCAATTGCTACAAACACAATTGAAAAGACGTATAGACTTAGAAAAGGAAACCGGAGGACAGGAAAACAAAAAAGCGTCCTAGAGTCTGAGCCGGCAAGAGTAAAGACGATACATTTCTCGTCACAGGGATCAAATCTGATCGTGCCCAAAACCAAACCTTCACAAAGACCATCAAGTTTTTGACAGATTTGGAATCGGAAAAAATAAATGGCTTGGAAGCAGGCATGAACGAGAGAAGATGGCACTCCGGCATAGACTATTGTCCCACCGCCTGCCTTTCTACCCACTAATCCCCTATCGAGACGCTAGATGAAGAGGATAACCTCACGAAAAGCTAGATAAAAAGACGCTGTGAGCGATCCTTGGCTCGAAGAGAGACGTGTCTGCTACGTGCGCAACAAGCAAATGAAAAAAGCTCAGAGGAAAAGAGAGACACGAGACGGGGTGTTTTAATATCCGTAGCGCGCAACAATCCCTGCATGTTGTTTATCCCAGGGGTCGCAGCGAATCGAGAGCGTTTCCAAGGTCGGGAACGAGATACAAGCCATACAGTAGCCAATGTGTCGAGTTGTCACCGCCGTCACCAATCACGGGAAAGAGCGGAAAGCAAACATTCAGGGAGCGAACGCAAGGACTTCCGCGGAGAGGGACCGACTGGTTGGACGGGCAAGGGACAAGGTACTGTACGAAGAAGGGAAGGAACCCACTCGCAGATGAGGTACTCGAGTATCAATCCGAGAGAGTGGAACTGGCTCTGTGGAGAAACGTAACATCCTGCGGCGAGGAGTCACGGAAATGAACAGGCCATGTAGATGAAGCAAGCTGAACAGGGTTTGACATATCCACCTCTGGTTCCACACTCTCAGCCACGGAACATCCCTGAAAATGCACACGTCTAGCATCAAGCTGGAGGCTGATCGGCCAAGCACGACGCCACGGAGTGCTTGTTGGATGTCAGTGACTGCTGAGGTGATTCGGCCGGCTAGTCTCGGTGGACTGACGATACCATGCACAAAGACCCTGGTGGACAATACTGATTAGAGCATCAACAACGGGCCTGAAACATGTTGATCGTCCATCTTGTTGCGTTTTGTGTATGCAACGGACGAAGGAGAATCGCATGCTTAGTCAGAGATGCAGGCATCATTGTCCCCTTGACGGAAGATAAGATCCACGAACCACCAGAAGAGGATTATGTTCTAATCTCATCTTTCAATGAGATCATGCAGTGAATGTAGCTCGTCTTTTTTGGCAGGCTTGTTCCGACGCTCTGCCAACCCTCACCTGCTTATTGGTCGTTGTTCAGCAGCATGACTGAGCATATAGCCGCAATTCTTTTGCCCGATCCAAGAGGATAGCTCTGCCGTTTATGTGACACCGCTTGCTTAACGCGGGTGCTGGAATCAATTGGTCTTGTATGCAGCCCCTGAGGCTTGCCTGATCGACCGCCTTCTTTGGGCTCCATATTTCTTTTGAGCAGGGACAGCACGTGGCGCACACGCATTTTACTCTGCGCATGAGGAAAGGTATATCAACATGTAATGCTGTCATCGTGCGGTGCTTCACTTTCTCGAGATCGCTTTGCTCATGTCTTTTCGGTGACAGTTGTTCGAACATCTGTGTGTTGCTTACACGTCGATATCGGCCTTTTTCTCCAATGGTCAAAATCTCCCTCTGTACTCCGTACGCAACTCGTTCATCTGTCGGTCCAAAAGTGATAGTGATAGTATGTGTGGATCCTTGGGGATGGTGAGTCCGAATTGAGGCTGGTTTGCCGCTGACCAAACAATGCCAGCCCAGAACAGCTATTAGTTAGACTCACCCGTACTCGTCCTTTAGTGTCTGATGGCGTTCGTACGTACATACCGTATATCGCACATTCCTGTTGCTGAGTAGGACCCGACCTTTGGCTGATAGCCACAACAGAGTGGAGTGAGGTAGCAGTCCTAAATTTCGGAAGCCCACATCATTAAAACATTTTCGTTCCAGGCGGAGCCCAACGAATTGTCTGATCCAATACACAACTTTTCCTTGGCAGTCGTGCTCAACTGAGCGGGTTGTCTTGATCCCTCGCCTTAAGATATTTGGAACCGCTTGTGTGGACGCCATACTTTGATGCCAAACCCGAAGAAGCGCATGCACGTGCGAATATCGAGACCGCGTGGTCAGCATGACGAGGAGAAGTAGGCAGGTCCAAACATGTTGTCATTGGTTTGACGAGTAAGGGTAGACCAGTTAAAGCAAAGGAAGTCGAATGACCTTGAGTCGAGTCAAAGGCATGGCCCCACTCGCGAACCGATGAGTCTGATGGAGTTGCCGAGCCCAGCGCGATGGCGCGGGATTCCACGACTCATCAGATGGCAGTGTACTGTGCAGGTGCGCTGCTCGGGGATGCCTCCGAGGAGCGGAAAGAACGAGATTTCATGACTGACTCGTGAACCGAGCAAAGGACGTTGGAAAAGAGGCTTTCGAAAAACATGAACCCCCGGTGCATCGGAAGCCCCGAGAAGTGAGGCTCTTTGGTCGCGTGCACGTCTTCTCTCGATTCAAACTGTATCGTGTGTGTAGCGACATCCTCCATCGATGCAGATTAGAGAGGATACGTTGAGCAATCTCTTTGGCGGACCCAGGGTTTACGGTAGGCTGCTTGCTTCAGTACTTGAACTTGAAAAATCAATCAGGCCACACGTACAAGACGTGAGTATGAAATTCTTATCTTATGCCGTGAAAGAAGTCACCGGATGCTTCTTTCCTGAAGCATGGGTGCACGAGCATGCCTATCTCATCGTCCCGCCAAGCTTTGCTAAAACATAGTTCTTGAATAGGTAGGTACATCTCTCGAGTCAAGATTATTACCTGCTCGAATAGACAAAGGCAAAGCTCTAATCAGCCCAGGCCCCTGCTTCGAATATGAATTAGAGGTAGGTACACCAAGACAATCTACTTTACGACATTCGAGACCCCTTCTAGGGAAGGGTGTCAAAGAATCTGATAGCATCAAAGACTAGACCTTGTCCGAGATTTCTCCATTGCTTGATCGCTCTTCATGTCTGACATGTACTCGAGTATCTCGCGCTCTGCATCACAAGTTCACAACCCAGTCAAACATGTGCATCGCGCCGCGCCAGGCATTACGCCGATGAAGCACTCAAGAGTGTGACCATGTTTATCAGTTGATCGAATCTCACGCACGAGCAACGCATTTACACATAATTGTGGCCAACGAGAATAGCCTCGTTGTAAAGAAAGATTCCTCGTATGCACCGTACTCTTGATGTCAGGACAAACATCAACTGTAGACACCTGCCAGCACGTAAAAGTCAGCAAGTATGTAAATATCATGAGCTGTCATGCCCGGTTGGTGAATGATGGTGACAGCACTACTGACAGGGGGCATGAGGGCAAGACGGGCGTCGAAGTTTGGAAAACAGCTCGAGTCTGGCCACCTCGCAAATGAAGAATCTAGGCTGCTCGTGCATCTTAGTGCCTGCATCAGACCATTTCTCTGGGGTTTAAGACCCCTATCAGGATTAACGCATGATCGAAGCACCACGCCATGTGTCTAGGATGCCACGATCCTCGCCTTCGCACTGCTCCGACGGGTGATTTAGAGCCTTGTCTTTGGCTCATCCATCGTGCAGGTCCCTGAGAAATGTCACCGACTGCATTGAGACGAAGTGATCCGTTAGATGCCGGCGCTACAGCCACGCAGTGTGGTACATGGAATTATTATTGTCCCTGCGCCTCGAGTGCATTCATGTCGATCACTTGTGTCAAATCCTTCTTCCTGCTCGAGTATCAGGTCGGGATCGCTGTCGGCCGACCATGCTGCGTTCAGAATGTAGCACTTCTCACTGTTTCATTTGCTCTCCAGCGGTAGGACAAATGCTGCTCGGAGACCATGTCAGTGTCATATCGCTCTTTACACAAAGCCTGGCGGACGTGAGCTGTACCTGTGCCCAAGTAATCAGGCTGTGTATAAGAAATAGTGCAGAGCTTGAATTGGTGGAGAAAAGGCAACCTAACACTAGCCGCTTAGCAACCTACCCTACTATGTCTAGTGTGATCCGCATCGTTTACCAACCCTTAAACAGACAAAGCAACCCCTGCAACACGAGGCTTTTACCCGGAAGTGGTCGCAATAAGAGCTGATAACCTTTGAGTTCGATATACACTATTATTGGTAGGAACAGCATGGGTCGCTCAGACCCTCGAAAGTCTGACGCTGCAGCTGACTGTTGAACTCGAGCCCCAAAGTTACGGTCTGCAAAGAGGCGCCATGACAGCCACAGGGCACTGGAGGTTCTAGAAAGCAGGTTTGACAGCTTCTCGCAGGATAGCCCTAGGACAAGGGCCTTGAGAAGCATAGTGCGGCTTGAGATGAACGAGGCGACAATCCATGTTTGGTTAGACGTCGCAAACAGGGATCTTTCGATATATCCAGGGATTTTTGTTGCAGTCGACGTGATTGAGGCGCCGATGGTCGTCCAGTAAGGATGAATGCTCATATCAATCTCGCTCCTTGACTCTTGCTCTGTGCCGACACTGTGATGTGCTCAGACACCTGCAGGCGATAAACTTTCAGCAGACCAAAGATACCTGCAAAATTCATGAAGATCTTGATCCTTTCGCAGTCTTCTTTGTTTTGCCCGAGACCAAATGTCGTAGATTGATGGGGTTTGAACGGGCGTCGTTCAGGGGGACCCAAGATTAGTGATCTTCCCGCAAATGTTCATGGTCAGCTGCATCTTGCGTCCCTGGCACGACAAAAACTCTCAAGACAATCGCATGCAGTACGCGTAGGCATATTGTATGGTTCGAGAGCCATCTGGTGTAAACTTTGCGTGTTCGCTCGTGCTCTCGTAACTTTGATCGTCGCGTGCAGAAGTGGACGCACGAGGGAGACATTCGCTGGGTACGTGGTCCCCCATGTGTCGTTGGACTGGCATTAGAGTTGCGATCCTTGGCGTTCGCGGCTCCTTTAGACCGTGGCTGGCCACATCGTACTCCTGCCACTCGCTTGTTTCGAGAGACGCGGATGCCTCGTTTGGTTTTGGCGCCTGGAAGACGGCTGCACGTCTAAACACAATCTCTCAAAACTCCCCTGTCAAAGATCCACGCAACGTCAGGCTTTGATGCCCGAAGCCCTAGATATTAACTTCGAGACAGAGTCGAGACACCGTACCAGACCTTCTGAGATGTGGCTGAGTCGTGCTCACCTGTCAAAGGACTCGAGAACGTCGATTCACCAAACGTCTTCCCAAACACTTGCATGGGCGAAACTTGTTTCTCCTGCCTGCCAAGCGCCTGAAAGTGATGATCTAATTAATTAGCAGACCGGGTGGAACAACAAGGGAAGAAAGGAAGGAATCGTAGCTGCTGTTCGAGTCGCGTCAACCACGAGAGTCTGAATCGAATTTTGCTACACAGCCATAGATTGCACTCTCTGTTCTCTTTCTCTCGAAACGATGTCACGATTCGCTAGAGACCCGGACAGAGCCGCCGGCCGGCAGGCGCCTAATTCCGAATCTTGATCGGAAGCAAAATGTTTGAGGCTGGCGACCAGTTCGCTGTTTGGACAAACGGGCGGACATAGACTGCTGGAAACCCTACTGCGGTCCGTATTCCCGCCTATCCAGACAGCTCGTTGTTTGATTGGATCTTTCCTGAACATAGTCATCACGTGCGTGCCTATAACCTTACTTATACTCCAAAACAATGTAATCCTTCACTTGTTATGCAGCAAGAAGGTAGTCAACCCGAGCAATCGATATCGATCGGCTGTCTTGCAGCTCAAGCGGATTCATCCCACCCCCGTCCAAATGACCAATTGCAAATCCTGGCTAGTTTTGGAACACTCTAGCCTACAAGGACTCACCGTTGGGCCTACTTCAAGTAGCTTTCGGCCTTAGGAGTAAGATAAAGCATGCAAAGTGGAAGTTAACGATTTCACTTCCGAATGTCACGCATGCACCATGGTAGTGAATCATATGCTTCGGAAGGCGCTTCGTCACAATCCAACTCAGCTGAGTGTGTACACGTGCGGTGCAAGGATCAAGTGGAGTGAACGTGTTCTGTCATCGGATCGATCCCTTCTGGCTGCATGCATTCGATGCGTAACAACCACATGTTCCGAATAAACACCTTAAAACCACAACTGCCGGTCGATCGCCAGCAATTTGGGATAGTTTGGTCGGCAGAGCACGAGTATGTGCCGAGTGCTGCAATCCCCACAAGCCGCCGCCGCCGTTAGACGCGTACTCGGGTCAGTCCTTGTTAGCTGGTTCGTCCGGCTGAGTAGAGGATGATCGTTGAGCATGATTTCTTGGGATGAT
This sequence comes from Aureobasidium sp. EXF-10728, assembly GCA_023848605.1. Classification (NCBI taxonomy): domain Eukaryota; kingdom Fungi; phylum Ascomycota; class Dothideomycetes; order Dothideales; family Saccotheciaceae; genus Aureobasidium; species Aureobasidium sp. EXF-10728. Next base: position 377,159 of record SWBG01000007.1, read on the forward strand.
CATTAATCAACGAGGACGGTCCCATCGCACCCTTCCCTGCTGTGGGGCCCGAGCCGCAACTTCATCTACCCTACTTCCATCACACACTCTCTCAAGTATTCGACCGTTGGTCCGGTCTCGGTCTACAGCCCGCAGACCCTTTGGTGGCACATCAGCCAGAAAGCCTTGTTCCCCTGACGAACAGTCTCTACGAACGCTCTACATCATCTCTGAAAGGTTGTTTCAGCCCTAGCACTGGCTGTTTTCGCGACGGTGAGCAGGAGTAATCTGGACAGCTCAAGGCAAGCCGTCTACACCCCAATCTTGTGGAACGAATTCAACCTTTGAACGGCAACTCTCTGACCCGACAAGCACTTGTACTTTGTTGAGATTCATCTGCTGTTAAGCCACGACTGGCTTGTATGGTGACGGATCTCTTAGTCCGAAGACGTGGCCGCAGGTGAAGAAGCTGCAACTCCCAGATTCTTTCGGAAGACTTTTTGTGAGCAAACAAACCCAGCGGTAGGAGCAATCCTTCTTGACGATGATGGATAACGGCCATTTCGGACGTCTGCATAACAAAGTAGCAGTGTAAGTGACTGCCAAATCTGTCTGGTCCAGAGCTTCGACCAGTGGTCTCCGTTCGCACTATCCGGCTGACATACACTCAGTGTCACAGGTGCATCCTCGGGCATTGGCCGAGCAATCGCTCTTCGGTTCTCGAGTGAAGGTGCCCACGTAGTCTGTGCCGATACAGAGTCGTCTGCAGACAGCGACAGCGACTCTAGCGATGACGCAACACACAACGTTATCCTCAAGAGTGGCTGCAATGCGATCTTTGTCAATACGAACGTAGGGTACAGTCAAGATGTGGAGAACCTGGTGCGGACGACGGTGTCCCATTATGGCCGGCTTGACATGTACGTTCAGTCTCCTCGGAATCGATGTTAGACACTGACACGGCTTGAATACAGCTTCGTTAACAACGCCGGTATCACCTTCGACCTAGAAACGCTGCAGCCAATCTGGAGCGCCGACGAGGAATTGTGGGACGATATACAGCAAGTGAATTCGAAAGGCGTGTTTCTTGGGTGTAAGTATGCATCAAGGCAGATGATCAACCAAGACCCTCACCCGAATGGAGACCGCGGCTGGATTGTAAATGTCGCAAGTATCTTTGGGATGGTGGGAACGAGCAACTTTGCTAGCTATTGTGCTTCCAATGGTGGTATTGTCAACATGACAAAGGCGGTTGCGTTGGATTGCGCACCTCACAGGATACATGTCAATTGTATCTGTCCTGGCTGTGAGTGAGGGCGTCTTGAGTGGGTTAGCAGGTACTGATGCCAGATGTAGGGATCTCGTCCCAGATGACGAGCGAGGTACTGAGAGACGAGGAGACGCAGGAACACATAATCAGCCTGCATCCGTTCCGAGGATTAGGCATTCCGGACGACATTGCACGTGCTGCTGTGTTCCTAGCCTCGGAAGACTCTTCATGGATAACAGGAGTATGCATCAAAGGTCGATATTGGAAATATGTGCTAATGGTATCGCAGGTCGCACTGCCAGTCGACGGAGGGTACACGGCCCGGTAAAGTCCCCGAGAAACGCGTCCTTACATTGCCGAGAAAAATCATGATACCGGTTCAGAGAGCATGTCCAGACATAGAACCAACAAACACACGACTGGTGCTGGACAATGAAGAGTCGGATCCAGAGAGATTGGAAGGATACACATATACAGTTGGGATTCGAAACAGAGAAACATTACTTTTTCCCGTTCGAAAGCGTTTCTTCCACAGTGGTTGTGTTGGTATCTCCCTTCTCGTCCACTACTGCGGACTCGGCTTCGATGTGCTTCTGGACCTGCTCGACAGCTCTTTCGATCTCGAGCTCCATGCCCGGGAGGTTGAACTGTTCGGCAAGTAGCTTGCCATTCCACCGCTTGAGAAGCATGACATCCGAGGCATCGTTATTTGTCTGTTGGGTGACGAGTTCGGCAACTTGTTGGGATTCGGTTTCTGAAGGCAACGTTGCCTGCCTCGAGTGTTCTCGAGAGGGATGTATCAAGCCTGCGGCGTAGAGATTGTCCAAAGCCTTTGATGGAGCCATTTTGATCAAGGGTTCTTTACTGTTGATCAGAGCTTCTAGATACTTGGAGCCGTACAATGCTAAGAAGCAGTTAGCGAGCGGGTCTTTCTACCTCTGGCGAATTGAACATGACGCAGCTGAGAGTCACTCACCTTTGAAGTGCGACCACGCGCGAAAAGCGAGATAGAATCCAGGAATGTTTGGGATGACGGGGAGTAATCCAACCGGGATAGTGAAAGGCAAGCCAATCAGACTACCCCAAAACCTCTGCTTGTGCAGACCTTGTCTCTCAGTAGCAAGTTTTCTCAAAATGTCCGGAACCTTTTTCTGATCCAGGAAGCGGCCAGGAAAGACGATTTCGGTGGGCGTGAGGTCTGCAGTAGACGAGGGCAGCGTCTTGAGTCCCCACTCCTCGTAGGAGATGCGGTTGAAGACAACATTGCCGTAGTCGGTAAGCTTCTTCTTGTACTTGTTGGGCGAGTTCTCCCAGGACGCCCACGTCTCGTTGGCTTTGTTGACAATACGATCGTGGTAGGATAGCTTTCCGCTCGCGTTGACTTGAGTTGCGACGCGATCGCAATAGAGGAGCGTACGCCGCGTTGAGATGGGGAGGAGGAACAAGCGCATGCTGAATCGACGCTGTCACGGTGACTATGGAAGGAGCGTACCGTCGGTGAGTTTCTACCACTGGTGATAGGAAGAGAAGGAACGAGATCGCGAAATGTAAATGTGTTTGTACTACTTGGTGACGTAGCGCTCAGCCACAGCTCAGCCACACCTTGGACGCTCTCGACCACAAAAAATCATCTCGAGGCACTCGACTTGAGACAAGCTAACAACACAAAGCCCATGCTCACATCGATCCTCCACGTAGATCCATCTCTTTCCATGCGCTGTGACCTCCAGGTAGATCTGGAAACATCGAACATGGCCATTCTGGGAAGAACGAGCTGTAAGTAGAGATAGACGTTTATAAATAGATACATGAAATATGAATAGCATAATTGACTACAAAGGAATATGATGCTTCGTCTTTCCTAACTAACGAAGACGTTCCACCACTCTGAGTACACTGATGACAAAAGTGAAAAGCCACGCTATCAAAGCAACAGCCAAAACGCCAGATAGCCCCTGTTGTGACCGACAGATACGAGGAGAAGCAGGGCAATTTGATAAGAGAGATTCGTTGTGGTCGAAGCAAGCCCAGCGAGGATCGTCCAATGCGTCTAGAGCCAGTGACAGATTTGACGAGTAAAAAACGATGAAAAACAAATCGACTAGAAGGAGTGACACCTTTGCTGTGGCACTTCGGAGTCCAAGCCTGTTGCAAAACCAGTCAGCAAGATTCATGCTCATACTCAGCACGGGAATCACTCACGGTTTGCTCAGATATTCGTCCCATGTGATGTAGCCGATATAGGGCACGGCAACGCTATCCAAGACGATGGCCATGTATGTCGAGGCGCGCTTGCTACATGGGCCCTCGCCCTGGCGGTTGACTGCGTCAGCCTCGTGAAACACCCTGGCACCCAATCCGAGAGCGGCCACAGTAAAGGTAAGAACGATGAGACGGAAGACAAGGGGAACAAAAGGATTCTTAAGAATGATACGCTGCTAAACGTTAGAAGACGACAGAAACACAGGGCGAAATGCACAAGTACCTTTATACGCGCAAAAGTTTTGGACCGTTTCTCCGGAGTGAATAGCCATAGGCCCTTTGTTTTCTCCAACGGTTTCTCGGGCTCGGCAGCAGTCCAGGTAGTGGTGAGATGAGGCATGTTTTCGTCCATCCAGGCATCAGATACAAGTCTGGCGCCAGGCACGCCTCTCGGCTGAGGGCCCGAAAGCATGTAGGGAAGCCATCTCTGCTGGTTGGTGTCTATGGGCTGGTCCAAAAGGGGAGGCTCGGCAGAACGTATGTGATCCCACTTGCGGCCAGGGGCCTTGTGCTGAGTGGGTGGAGCGGGGAGATAGTGATGAGAGGCGGGGACGGCGTTTACAGGAGGGAGGAGGCGCTGTGTCTGGTCGACCGACTCATCGTCGCTGTCGTCTTCGGTATGGACCCATGGCGGGATGGAGCGGACAATGCGGTTGTCGGCCGACGATGAGTCGCGCAAGACGTGGTTGGAAGCGTTGAGAGTCGACGACTGCGAGTCGGGTGCTTGGTTCGAGGCGGAAGCAGGGAAGCCCTGGGATGGCTGCATCGCCGGGCTATGGCGACGGCGACGACGAGAAGTGCACGGGGGTCGCGACGGCTGCGGCTGGTGATGTGCGGGTAGAGCGGCTTGACTTTGTTGCGATGGTGACACGACGCGGCATGGCCGCACTGCTCAAATAGATCCAGACATCAAGCGGTGCGCAGAGTGCAAAGAACTTGCTGCAAGCTCGTCAAGACGTGTAGCACGTCGCAACGATCGTCTCCGGAACACCCGCCATCAAACTCCCAAACACTCATCGTCACCAGCCGTCGAAAAGGTAAAACGTGCCGCGCCAAGCTGGACCAGCTTTTGTCAAAGCCCCATGTCATTGTCCTTGTTTTTTGAACCAACCGCAAGGACGACGCATGCTTGTGTGTATTTGTCTGCTTGTGAGTCTGACTCCATAATACAGCATGCTGCCATATCCCTCTCAGAGCGCATCACGAGGTTTCCGTTGTTGCTGGTGAGAACGCATTGAGGTCAGATCCATCCCGCAATCTCCGTATTTGAACCTTATAGCGTCACAGGTTGGCAACAGTATTGGAACAGAATGAGCTGCTTGGTGAAAAGATGCATGAATACGCCATGACTTTAAAATGAAATAATTACTGAATGTTCCGTGGTATCTACTGCGTCTCTTTGATCCTTTTCCATAATGACACACCGTTTGTGAATGAATTTTTCTAGTGCTCGAGAAGTCTCAAGCTACCCTGGACGACAACGTTCTCGAGGATGGAACCCGGAGGAATGTCGATGGTCTGACCCTCGCTGGCAACGATGATGACGGTACCCTTGAAGGTGACGCCGCGGCCGAGGTTGACGGGACCGGTGATGGTCAAGTGGTCGAGCTCGAGGATCTTGGGGATGCTGGGGATACGGCTCTGGAAGCTCGAGACCTTCTTGAAGTCACCACCGAGCTTGATGAGAGGAGCGGGACCGAAGCGGTTGGGGTCCATGATGAGCTGGCCGTGCTTGAGGGTGTAGAGGTCAGACTTGACCAGCATCAAGTCGGAGCAGGTCTTGACGGGAAGGAAACGACGGCGGGGGACGTTGACACCGTGTGCGTTGTGGAAGTGGCGGATGGCGGCACCGACGGCGGTCTCGAGCTGGACGATGCTGACATCGGCCTCGCCCTTCTTGTCGGCGGGGATCGACTTGCCGTTGGGGATGATCTCCATGGCGAGCTCGTTGTTCTCGACAATGCGCTTGACGGCGCGGAGGTTCATCCAGATGTTGTTGGTGTTGAAATACTTGAATTTCTTGATCGACTTGAACTCGTTGACGTGCTCCTTGGGAACCTGGGCGATTTCAAGAAGACGAGCCTGGCCCTCGTAGTCAATGATGGTACCACCCTTGACATCGGCCTTGGTCTTGTCGGTCAACTCCATGATGTACTCAGCCTTGGTGTCAACCATGTGCTGGAGGATCTTGAGGTCGACGACAGCGCCGAGGTTGTCGGCGTTGGAGAGGAAGACAATCTCGACACCACGTTCGAGCAGCTTGTCGAGGATGCCGGAGTTGTAGAGCGACTCGAAAACGTCACCGTGACCGGGAGGGTACCAGTCAGAGATCTGAGAGTTGGCCGACTTGGGGGCGGGGAGGAGCGAGTCCTTGAGGACACGGGGGTATCTCGACTGGTTGAAGGTCATGATGTCGATGTTGTGGCCCTCGTACTTCTTGATGATGTTGGCGGTGTCTGCGTCGGTGTTGAACGAGTTCATCAAGACGAAGGGCACGTTGACGCCGTAGGTGCGGTTGAGGTACTCAATCTGTCTGACCGAAAGGTCGAGGAAAGACATACCGTCACGGACCTCGATGACCGACTTGGGTCCAACACAGCCCATGGAGGTACCGAGACCACCGTTGAGCTTGAGGACGGCAAGCTTGTTCAAGAAGTCAACGGACTCCTGCTGGGGCAGGTCCTGGTAGGCGACGACCTGCTCGGGCTTGGGAGGAGCAATGCGGGACCACTCGATCTCGTTGCCCTTGGCCTTGTCGTTCAGGTATCTGCGGAAGAGAGCAAAGAAGTTGTCCATCTCAGTCTCGAAGCGCTGTTCGTCTGCGTTAGAAGCTGAAAGCGCACAGCGGTTTGGAATTCAGCAAACTCACCTGCTTCTCAGCGGGGTCGGTGACCGAGTCACACAGGTTGTTCAGGGCATTGCGCATCTGCGAGGCAGCGACCGAGGTCGAGGTGTTCTCGAAGGCCTATTTGCATTTGGTCAGCAAGATTGCAAAGTCGAGCTGTAGAGCTGCGGGGCTAGCAATTGCTGGCATCTCGACTACGCCACGGTACGTGGGGCAGTCAAAGATGCCAAGGAGCTGTGTGCGTAAGATCAGAGGCGTGAGATTGAAAATGCATGCAACAGAGCGGGGGCCGAATGCTCGTGTCAGCTCAGCAAAAGCTGAGAAGAGGGACGGGCGAGGTCCCCCACCAGGTAGCAGCAATCTTCAGCTTCTCTGCCTTGAAACAACGGCACCGTGTCCAGACAAAACATTTGCAACCAGCTCATGGAGGGGCAGTCAACGTACAACATGAGACTGGGTCTTGCCGTGGTGTCTCTTCTCGAACTCAGCGCCGCCATTGGGCTTCAGGTGGGTTGCCATCTCGGAGGACATGTATTGTGGATGATGTGAAACTGAATTGAACTTCAAGCTCGAGGGTTAGAAGCTGCTCGCAGAGGCACGAAAGGCGGACAATTGACAAAACTCACAAGAAGGACAACTCAGAAAAAGGATGGATGGGAGAAAGGGAGGAGAGGGAAGGAGGACGGCTGAAACGAGTGCGCCAGGATCGTCGACTTTATAACCTGCCAGCTCCGCCTTGGGTTCGGGGCAACGACACAATAATAAATTATTCGCGGAAGCAATCACAGCCTTGTCAGAATCGGGTTACAGAGCTACACTAACGCCAAGTCTACTTTTCCCCGCCGCAGCACGTTGAGAGTCGAGCTTCAACAACTCGAGCTTCAACAAGGGGTTGGGCGACCTACTATTGGATGACGAAAAAGCACTGCGGCAACGCATCTGTTCGAGACACTGCTCCCTGACGTAGCTTTGCGTCGATACAATTGTAACGGCTGTATGTATTGCTCAGGCTGATTCCTTCGAGACCCAATGGCCGTTGAATAAACCGTTCTTCACTACCAACTTGAGGACTGCCCATACACAGTGTTGCACCACCGCAAACAAACACTGCCGTCGCGACAAGTAGGCAGAGCTCCACCTTGAAGCCTCAGGAAGTTCACGAACTGATCCGACCGAGATTAAAGTGGAACATGGGGATGTCCAAGCGCAGCTATTGAGGACAAATTCCTTGCCGGCTTCTGGAAGGGCTGAACTGTAACTCAGCGGGCCTCTGGCTGTAGCGAGAATCGAGAGACACATTGCAAAAAGAGCCGAGTGCAAAGCAGCGTCGAGAGCAGCAAGCTCCTCCCAACAACGAGACGCTTCCGAAGAAATGCTTCAGAAGCTTCTCTACAAAACGCACGCCGTAACTTGAAACTCGGGGGTCAAGGACGATCGACAGGACCGGGCGTGCGTGCGCGGCTTGCCCGTGGCGGACCGTTTCTATTCTTGTGCGGTGAGCTCAGCCCGAGCTGTATGTGGCGGCCGTCAACGAGTGGCGCGTCTTCAGGACTGGTGAGATGCTCGGGTGGCAGACACAGCAGCTGCAAGCCTATTCTCGCCGAAGAAGCAGACGGTTGAACGCGGTAGAAGACAGAGTTGCGGCAGGCACTCGGTTGAGCCCGTAAGGTGGCGGCTTGCGCGAAGCTTGCACCTCTTCACCCCTCTGTTGCATGACTATTGGAAAGTCAATAAGGGGTACAGAATGTGATTGCAGCTGAGCGTGATTAATGTATCATGCCTGAAATAAAGAGAAACAATGTCGACAGCACATCATAGAACCTCCCCCCTGCTATATCGAGAGTCTCTAATCAAACCGGGTATTTCATCTGTAGGAACGCCTCGCTACTCCACCAATAAACAGGTGTGCAGAAACCCATGCAGGAACCAAAACTCAATGCAAGCCTCCTCCCGAATGCAAGTGCACACGCAGTGCCAATACAGAACAACCAAGCAACTTTGTCGTTATCATCTCACTTTGCTCATGACCGTCTCCATTCCTCGTTCAACTTCGACTTCGGCAGCCCGAGCCTTGACAAGCCCTATCAAAGATCTGTCGCAGTCGTCACGAGTTCTCAAAACAGCCTCGACCCAACCGATTTGCAGGTCCCAATTCTCTCGCTTGAACTGTTCATATGCATCCGCGACTGCGGGTCCTTTCTCAGCGTTGAGAAGCTCGACAAATGCGTTGACGGCTCTCCATTTGTCTTTGATGGCAGGGAAAGATGCCTCTTGAGTGGAGAAGAAGTTGAACACGGTCAAGACGTCGTCCTTGATCTTCTCGTTGAAGGGATCACCGCGTCGGAACTTGACTCCACGGTTACGAATGGCTGAGAGGTAACGGACCAGCAGTTCATCGGCAAGCTCTTCAACGAGAACGTCTCTCAGAGAAGGATGTAAGACATCAGAGTAGTCGGCCAAATAGTCTTCAAAGGTCGATATTATCTGAGCCATTGCCTTCTTGTTGTACCAAGCAGGAGTAAAGAACTCGGAAAGAATACCGCGGAAGTCAACCGAGAAGATGAGAGATGTGAAGAGAGATATACAATGCGTGCCGAGATCGACATAGCCGTCACGCAAGGTGTCGAGCTCGGTGTTCGATGAAAGTGCGTACGCCGGCGTGACTATCGTTTCGTATTCGCGTCTGAAGGTCGTAAGGTAGGAGATTTGCCCCTGGTCTTCTTGGTCATCGATGCATGCAATTTGATCGTTGGCAATGGCCACCAGCCAATCTTGCAGAGGCTGTAGGCCTTCTTGCTCAGCCTGTGGCATGGTAGGCGATGTATACTTTTGAGTTTCGGTGTCGATAAGTTGCTGCCACATGGACTGCCTCGATTGCAGGGCGCGCATCATGGACTCAATTACACCTTCAACAACATCAGGTCTGTCAGACGACGACGCTACCGTAAGTTGTTCACGGAGCATACGCCACAGATCGCCCAAAGTCTTGGTTCGAAGGTGGCCTTCAGCGTCTGTGTCCAGTGTGTTCTCTTTGCGTTCCAGGAAAGTCTGCCGATCAGTAGTCGACATTCGATCCATCCATTGCTCAACAGCATTAGTGATGAGAGTTCTGTACTCGCGGATTATGTCTGCTTCTCTGTCATCGATGACATGAGGGTGAAGTTGGTCGGCGGATAATCCAAGCTTTTCCATTTTTGTATAGTATTTGGCAACCCAATGGACGATGGCCAGCATGTGGGGAGGATTCAGTTGGTCATCCTGGACCTTGGATACGAGGAAGTCGTGCATGAGCCTGTGATATATGCCGACGTAGGTCTTGAAAATTCGCCATTTTTTAGGCATGAGGCTTTGCATGCCCAGCTTGACGGTGTTGAGGTCGTTGAAGTACCAACGCACGCTCTTCTCGAGCTTGTCCGGGTCCTCGAAGAAAGTCTCTCCAGCTTGGTCGAATTGCGCCTGACAGTTGTACTCGATGGCTTTGAGAAACTTGTCCTTGTAACCGCGCAGTTCTTTTTGGCCAGCATTCATGGACTTGAAGCGAGAGGCGAGATCTTTGAATTCGCGGTGGGCATGCTGAAGCGCCTCAACCTGGCGGTCTTTCTCCTCTTCTTTCTCGACAATCAAGGCCAATCTCACAATGATACCATTGTTGCCCGACTGAACCAGGGGGATCAGATTTAGACATGCGGTACCTACGTGCTCGTCGAACCAGTCAATCACATCATCCAACCTGGTGAAGTGGTCTTGCAACGTGGCACCTGTTTCCCCAAGCTGGAGGTTGTTTATGAGCTCAGTGCCCGCATCTTCGGTCGAGGACTTGATCGAGTCCAGAGCAATGTCCCGAATGTCGCGTAGTTTGGTGAGGCCGTAATGTATGGCAAGAAGATTGTCTTGATTCTCGGCGTTTTCGTCATCCTCACGGAGCAAGTTCTCGAGCTCGTCCAAATTGCGACCAAAAGACTCGATTTGGGCCTTCATGTCCTCGACCTGGGCAAAGTTTCGATGTGTTTGCGCAACCTTGTCGACGAAAGGAAAGTCTTGAATCATGTTCTGGGCCTCGACGCAGAGTCGGTCGATCTTGATCATCTCGTCCTTGATCAAGTTGACAGTATGTTGGCCATTATTGATGCTGGACATGCCTTGCTGAGTGATCTCGAGCTGCTCCTTGAGCCCTATACGTAGCTGGCCATCGACGGCGGCCTTCTTGCGTGTGAATTCATTCTTCAACGACGAGATCTTTTCCAAATCATCAGGATGCCGCAAGAGCTCGGCCAGCCTGTTGACAACATCATCCGTGTCATTCATAACGAGCTTCGACGTGTACTACTAAGTGTCAAGAAAGCAGCCACTCGAAGACGCGAGGAGCACACGGAGGTGGATCGAGTGAGTTGCGGGGATCGGCGAAAACGAATGGGCGGCGGGCCGACATCATCAATTGCTGCTGGCGGCCGCCATCAGCTTTTCTCATCAACGACTGTTTGTTGCGCAACTTGTATCGTAAGCAGCAACTACGACTTCGTGCCGCTGCCGACGACATTGCTAATGCTCGACAGACAGCCATGTCGTACTTCCGCATCACACTCCTTCGCTCGTCGATCGGTCTGCCCAAGCAGGCGTCGGGCGTCCTCAAGGCCCTCGGCTTGCGCAAGCGCATGAAGACCGTCTACCACCCCGTTTCGCAACAAGTCGCCGGTCAGATCTTCGCCGTCAAGGAGCTCATCGACGTCCAAGAGGTCGACCAGAAGTTCTCTCCCGCAGAGCTCAAGGAACTCAGGAGGCCCGACTCTGGCTTCTACGTCGAGAGCCGCGTCCAAGATCAACGCATGGATTGATTGCATCCAATCATCCAACACTCAAACTTCCTATCGACATTGCCTGCGCCATTCACGTATGCCTGTCTACATCAGTCGGGAGGCCACATCTACCATCTCGAGTCCAACATAAGATATCCCATCCTGGTCAAGGCGCATAAGGAGGAAAGACATGATTATTCTTTGGGAGCAAGGGACTTGCTTCATTCTTTGTTTTGGAAGCACTAGGGACAGCAACAATTAAGAATTGCTGCAATAGATCTTGCACACGTCCGCGTGCGTTCTTTTCAAGAGCACTGCCATTGTGGACATACAGTCTCATTGTATATTAAAGTGGATGCGCAGTCATGGATTCTGCATGGTCGGGGATTATATGGAAGGAACATGAAATGAATCAAGCAGTTATAGGTTCCGTCGTACTTGTCTCAGCTGCAGGTGCTGACGGGGCTTCGGCAGGGGTACGAGCGGCCGCGGCCGCGTTCAACCTCTGATCGAGGGCTTTCAAAGCAAGTGCTCTCCTCCGCTCTGCTTCTTCTCGCCTACCTCCAGCACGTCCTCCTCTTCCGCCAGTCATCAAGCTGGGCAATCCACCTTCTGCTCGTGCCGAAGCTTGTTCGTTGCTCTGATCAACTGCTTCCTCGGAGAACGGCACACATAGCCTGAGAGCCACCATTGTCTTGTAGATCGAATCGGCCAAGGGATCGAGGAGGACCTGGATCGAGTCGGGGAAAAAGTGGCTAAAGGCGAAAGTATCGCTAGCATCGCCCTTGATGACAGCCTCCTCGCCCGTAGCAGTTGTGGCCAGCAGAGGTGCAACTCTGTAGAAGCGCAAGTAAATCCAAGAGGTCAGGAAACCCAGCCACGACAGGAAGAAGGCAGTGTCGGTACCCAGAAGCGGGCCAGACAGACTGTTCAGCAGGACGAAGACAGCAGGGAAGTGCTTGACACGGATGCGGATCGAGGCACGGAAAAGGGAGACGGTGTGTTCAGGCACGAGCTGCTTGAAAGCGACGAGAAAAGCGGCTTCGAGGGCAACGTTGCCATTGATGATGGTGTTGCTGATTGTGTCAGCAAGATCATCTGTCTTTGACGGACAAGCATAGACTCACGCTCGAATCTGACTGCCCGTGACAGAGTACCACAGGGCATAAACGGCAAATGTCAAGAGATTTGGGATCATGGTCACAAACAGGACAAACTTGGCGAATTCCTGACTGGTCCAGGCGCGTTCGAGGTAGCGACCTCCATAGAAGATGGTGATGGCGGATATGGCGAAACTGACGAGGTTTGTTTCAACCAGAGCAGCGGTCAGGGTAGTCCATGGATATTTCAGCGACTTCGCAGGGATGATGGCCAGGGCAGGAACGGCCTGGACGCGGATGAGACTGCGCACGCTGAATGAGGCATTGAGTAGAGAGAGCAGCAGCAGGAGCAGCAGGAGGGCGCGAGTCAGCGGTGGTAGATTGATGCGGACGGGCATGGCGACAGGGAAGGAGCGGCCTTGGTCGAGCTCCGACTTGCAATCAATCAACACAGCAGCTTCCCTGTCGCGCGTCAGCCCCCACATGTTTTGGCTCGACGCGGGGCGCAGGGTCAGCGGAGCGGGAGGCGCGGAGCGGACACTAAGGCAACTTGGCACGCCGGTGCAACTGGCTGGTCCTTGCCAGTCGAGGTTGGTCGCATGGCGCATCGCATCGCATAGCATCGCACACAGTCTTTGTCGCTTGCATCAATTGCAGCAGTGTCTTTGTCGTCGGTATCTGCACATCGCTGGCAGCAGGCTTCCTCCAGTCGCCATGGGTGACGGAGCTCTGGGCTCGGACCACATCAATTACTTGATCCTCCGCTATCTACAAGAAGCAGGACACGAGAACGCTGCCAAAGCCCTGCACCAGGACTGGCATCGTCCGCAAGAATATGGCGATCCCGAGAAGCTGCCGTTTGCGCCTCTGGTCAAGCAGCACGAGCTGGTACACATCATTCAGGACGCCATCTTCCACGACCAATTGCTGTCCCAAGTCACCAACCAGTCGCGACGCTTCAACTTGACCACTAGACAATTTGTCCACCGCGCCTCGACCGACAGACGCCCTTCTACGAACCAGCATGACTTCCCCCTCCCTCCAGCCAAACGCTCACGCAAGAGCAACGACGACCTCAACCCAGACAGCATGCAGATCGACCCTACACCACAAGACGACCACCAAGACGCACATGGCCAGCCGACACCCGACGCACACGAGCCGGACCACATCCCCACCACCTCATCTGCCACGCAAACTGACAAGAAGCTCAAGTCAAAGTCCGAGACCATGTACTGGGCCTTGGACCAACCTGACGCAAACATCATGCATGCTCTGTGGAACCCCCAGCTCTCCCAGTCTACTCGCTTGCTCACTGTGGGCGAGTCCCTGTGCCGCTTCTACGATCTGCCGCACCAGACCAAGAACGGCCTTCAGCGTGCTCACCACACCGATGCCGAGACCATGCCCAAGGGCTCTGTCATCACAGCTGCCTGTTGGCATCCATCTGGCCGATATGCCACTTGTGCTCTCGACTCTACACGCCGCCTGCCAGGAGGTCGCCATGAATCCGTGAGGTCCATGTTCGATGCCACTGTACAAGGTACCAAAAGATTTTATGATCTACACGGTTATCTGCTCCAGCATTCTGCCATCATTGTCGCTTTGCGTTACAACAACTCTGGCACACGCCTGCTGAGTGTTTCGACAAATATGAAACGCGGTCTGGTTGAGATCTGGGATGCCAGTCAATCCGGCACTTCACTAGACCCTGTAGCTGTCAAGCTCTTCAATCAGCCTGTCATCGATGCCGTCTGGGCTTCTGATGACTCGATCGTTGTATGTGGTGAGAACCGTCTTGATTTCTATCAGATTCATGATGCTTCGCTGCCCAATGGCGCTGATGCCAACGGCGACTCTTTTGCCTCTACTGGCACCAGAAACTTTGCTCTACAGTATTCGCATCCCACAGATAAGCAGTGGGACAAGGTACGCTATGACTCTGTGAATGGCGTTGTTGCTGCAACTTCAACGTCTGATGATTGTACCATATTGCTCGCCAAGACTAGTCCTCGATGGGTTCCTCTGTCTGGCTTTCCCACCGAGGGACCTGCCAGCAAGCGTGCTACTGCCATGGCATTCCAACCAGTTGACACTGCAAGCGATGCCGGTTCGACATTACCAAGACGTCTAGCCGTGACTCATGACTCTGGGCTCGTAAGAGTCTACAGGGTTTCGTCCAACTTGTGCGAGACCCTGCACGAGTTTACCATGGGTCCTCACGAAGCTGCGTTGGCTTTGTCATGGTCGCCCACAGGCTCTTGTCTCGCTGTAGCCAGTGAAGAGGCTGTGAAGATCTGGGACCTCAACGCTGGATCTGTGCCTCTGCTCACATGGCGAGCGGCTGCAACACATTGGTATCAAGGCGATGAAAACAACTTGCCCAACGGTGACGAAACGGGTGATGAACCGAGTCTGAACTGGGATGCCGAAGGCAAAAGACTAGTGTTTGCAGTGGGCCGTAAAGTAAGTATCTTCTTGTGTGTGTGTGCTAGTATCGAACTTGCTAACAGTCCCGTAGATGGCCGCTATACGTTTGTTGATGCCTTCCAAAACTGCCGTAACAAAAGACGAGTTCGCGCTCGTAGACTGAAAAGAGTCTTGTTTCTTACAGAAGCATTGAAGGAAAAGCGGAAAAAAGTCATGGTCATTTTTTTGTCAGATACCCCCCCACCCATTGAACAGCTTTATGATACACAGAAGGAGCGCCCAAGATAGATCCAGCTATTGCAGCGCCCTCGGCTTTGGACAATTGATATGCAAGCCTGTCTTTTTGACGCGCTTTTTTCATCGTTTGATCACGAAAGACATTATCTGCGAGGAACCAGCGTCCACCTAACATGATGTGTCTTTGCCAATGCTGAGGTGTCGAGCCAATTTCTCTCTAATGCCTTATTTACTCATGGCCTCCAAGAAACCCTCGCCTCCTGGTTTAGTCTCGACAGCCTTGAACTTGTCGCCACCATCCAAGCCCTTCTCTGCCCGCTCGTAGGCCTCTTCACTTCTATCAGTCAAGGTATTCAACTCCTCCTCCGAAAGCAACCCTTTAGTCCCCTCTTCAAGCTCCACTCTCTCGCCATCCTGCTGTTCCAGCAACTGCTGCAACTCGGCAAACTCGGCGCCCGACACCTCGCCCGCACGCATCGACCTGAACTTACCCTTTTGAATGACCAGTTTCTCCAATCTGCGCTTCGACTCTGCTTTTTCGAGCAATAGTGTTTCCACGGTGCCTTTGGTTGCGAATCTGTATACGATGACGGGTCGTGTTTGCCCGATGCGGTGGGCGCGGTCTTGTGCTTGCAAGTCTTGCTGCGGGTTCCAGTCGCTGTCGAAGAGGAGGACTGTATCTGCGGCCGTGAGGTTGATTCCTTGGCCGCCTGCGCGGGTGCTCAGGAGGAAAATGTTGGTTTTGGAGTCTGGCGAGTTGAATTGGGCGATTTGGTCTTGTCGGTCGGGTTGGGAGACGCCGCCGTCGATGCGGCTGCATTTCCAGTTGCGCAGGACTTCGCAGTATGTCTCGATTAGGTCGAGTTGGGTTTTGAATTGACTGAAGATGAGGACCTTGTGGCCGCGCTCTAGCAAGGTAGGCATCAGGGAATCTAGCAGCAGCATTTTGCCGCTCTCGGTTACCAGTGTTTCGTCCACGTCACTGTTGTCCTCCTCCATGAAAGGATAGAAGAAATTATGGGGCGAGTTGCAGCAAAGACGCAATTGTAGCACAGGGTTCTGTAGCTTCTTGGCTCCGATCAGTTTTTTGGCCAAAGCCAGTGTCTGGGCTTGTTCCTGCGCTTCCTCCTCGCTCGGATCGAGCGACTGTTCTTCTTCCTCTGACTGTTCGTCTTGCACTTGTTTGAAGTAGGCAGTGTCAGATAGCTCCTCGTAGTTCTGGGCTTTCTTGGCTCGTCTGCTGCCGCGAGCACTAGCTGTTGTAGCTGGAGTAGACGCCCGACTAGACTTGACGCTTTTGTTGGGTGTAGCGCTGCCGTCCTCAGGTCTGTTGCGTTTGAGGCTGGCACCGCGAGTGCTGCGAGGTGTGTTTGCTCCGCTCAAGCTTTCAACGGCTTTGTTCTCAAGGTAGGCACGACTGTTGCCCTCGAGAATTTCCTGGTAAAGCTCGCGTTGGGTGGCTGTGAGGGGTGCATATAGCACGTACTCACGCTTCTTTGGCAGAGAGGTCTCGACGTCTGTCTTGATGCGGCGTAGCAGGAAGGGCTTCAGGATTGCGTGGAGCGATGTTACTAGATTAGTCTTGCGCTCTTCGGATAAGATATCCTCATAGCCATTGCGTTGGTTCAGAGCGGAGAAGTCGAACCACGACTCGAAAGACTCGAGCTTGTCAAATATGGTGGGCATGAGGAAGTGCAGCAGCGACCACAACTCGGTCAGGTTGTTCTGTAGCGGTGTGCCCGTGATCAGCAGTCGGTTGGCTGACTGGTAGGACTGCAGCTCTCTGATCAGTCGACAGTTCAGATTCTTGATGCGATGGCCTTCATCGATGATGATAAACTTCCAGCCATAGTTTGCAAGAAACTTGCGGTCGTTCATGCAAATCTCGTAAGAAGTACAGATGACAGGAAAGTCTTTGCTGCCAGGGTTCTTGAAGTTCTTCCGACGTATTTCTTCTCTTTCTTGCTTGGATCCATGATAAAGCACAACTGGGATCTCCGGCGTCCATTTGTGAAACTCATTCACCCAATTGCTTGTTGTACTCAGTGGTGATGCAATCAAGAATGGTCCATATGTGCCCTTCTCGCGCAAAAAGGCGAGGAATGAGATTGTTTGGATTGTCTTGCCCAGGCCCATCTCGTCGGCCAAGATACCATTCAACCCGTTCTCGTACAGTGATGTGAGCCACTCAAGACCTTCGAGCTGGTACGAGCGCATCAATCCACCGCTCACAAGAGCCGGCTGTTTGGCAGATCGCAAGTTCTGAACACCAATGCTGCCGGCCTTGACATCAGAGTCAGCTTCCTCGGCAAGGGCTTCGTTGATTGATTTGTCGCCAGCTTTGGCCTTCAGGTCGTCTTTGTTGAGGTAGTCCGAGATTTTTCCATTGTTAGATTTGGGTTTGGCTGCGGTTCCCCTGGCCGATTTTCTTCGACCTCCGGGTGCTGGTTGCTCTGTTGCTTCCTCTGACGTTTCTTGTACAGATATTGCCGATCGAGTAGCTCTTTTTTGACTGACTTCGGCCGCTTTTTCTGCCGTCTCCTCCCGCTTCAAGGCACGTTTCTTTCCCTTCTCGTCAGTCGCTTGCGCCTCCTCTTCCTGTCTTTGCATCTGAGCGAGCATGATGGTCGAGTACAGCTTGCTCTGATTCAATAAATACTCGAGGGCCTTGAACTTTGTATCGACGACCTTCTTGCCACCTTTCAGATCCTTTTGTCTCTCTGCTTCGAGCTCCTTGTCGCGTTTTTCTTCCTTTGATCTTCGGGCTTCTGCCATCTTTGCCTCTTCCGCCTCCATGTTGGATGAGATTTCGCTCTTTTCGGTCTTCAATGTAGGGATAGTTGGCTTTGCCTCCTCGGCTTTGGCAGCTCCTCGAGAAAGGCGGGCCATGTTGAAGGTAAATTTCCTTAGAAAAATGCAGTTTTGTAGCAGCTGTTCGATTGAGATATCGACAGTGAATTGATGATGAAAATGGGACGAGCTGCTGATGCAGTTTCCTCTTTGCTCTTCGAGTTCTTTTGAGACGGGCGCGGAACGTGTTCCTGATGACGTTCACGCGTTCCATTGGCGATTGACGCGATCTAAATTGCCGATCACAAATCTTGGATCGACCAATAAGCTTTGATTCCCTTTTACGTCTTCCATATCAACTATCAAGATTTGTTAGATGTGTAGTCGATTTATAGATGTGACTGAAAAGTTGATGAGATTTCTCAAACCACGAGTAGCGATCCATTGTCGCGATATTTGGGCTGTTCTAGGAACTTCCGTTTAGAGTATCCGACTAGGACAATTCTTGCTGGTTTTCCTTTTGAGATAACTCTGTCAAACTTGTTTTTTACTTGTGCAAGGCTTCTATGTATGTCCTACTAGATCTTTCTTTTGAGAAATCAAAAACAGTGAAACAAGTCTTGGTGATGAAGAACTGGGTGGACATAGCTGTTGCACAAAGCCGTTCAAGAACACATTTACAGAAAACTTCAATTCGACGTTTGTCGCCAACAGGGCATCGACATGTACTGAACTCAGCCAGATAAGCCAACAATTACCACTGGGAGGTTATTTGAAAGTTTTTACCAAAGTACTTACACGGTTTTGGGCGAGTAATACGCGTGTCAAGCATGAAAATCATTGCCGATAGTGTGACCCTGGCCACAAGCTAGAGCCATAGGCGCACCACCAAGTCCATGACTGTAACCAAGGTGAAGACACGCGAGAAGAAGACAAGAGAAGATATGCGAACGATGACAACGGTTCAAGAATCGCATATCCCGCATATTCCAATTCAGGAGCACGAGGTGAAACTGTACAGACCTCGCCCATCCATTCTATACTCAAACAATAACTATTCGCCGACTATTCTCTTTCTTTCATGCCTCATTTGTCATCAAAGACGCTTTCTCAAGAGCTCATTGTGAGCTATGTGGTTGCCGCCCTGCGCTCGTCAAAACTTCCACCATCTTCTCTCAGACTGTCAGCTCTTTCCTCATGATCAGCCATCTCGAGCGCCTGCTCAACACCCCTCGTGAAATGTGACTCGCCTCCACAGACCTTAACGATTCCGCTCGCAAGCATGAGTTTCCACACCTGAGATCTGCGGCTGGGCACCCGGCAGAAGAAGACTCTTGTGCCACGCTCACGATACCCAGTCACGATTTCAAGAAGGACTTGGGCAGCTGCAGGGTCCAGGGATGTCACGCCGTGAACGTCGAAAACCACGTTGCGGTTATGCTCTTGGTGACGCACGCGAGGCAGGGCGGGATGAGCAGCACTAGTGCCATGAGCCTCGAGTCTCCTCAATCGGTCCTTGAGACTTCCTGTGTTGGCAAAGGTCAATGGCTCTGGAATCTTGACGATGAGGACGTGAGGGATGAACTCCAGTCCGCCGTGTTCAGCGCTGTCAAATTGGTTGCGACTGCCAGGAACGCGACCAAGGATTTGGATGCGTGGGCGAGTGGCGTGCTTCAGGAGACGCAGAAGAGAAAGGCCAATGCCGACAGCGATACCTATGCGCAAGTTCCAGAAGAAGGTAGTCAGGAAAATGAGCAACATGAGTATGATCTCGTTCCAGCCTCTGATGGACCAGAAGAAGTGGATGTCATGGGGCGCTTCTTCTATCAGCGAGTATGCTACCACCGAGATCATAGCAGCGAGTACGCCTTTCTATTCCGAACAGTCAGTATCGGTCGCGTATACTTTGTATATATCTCGAGTGGTGTGGACTTACAGGAATGTAGTAGAAGTATGGCAGTAAGAACAGAATACAGAAGACAGTGATCAGTGACAAGAAGACACTGCTCATCGGTGTCTTGCCGCCTGTGCTCTTATTCACCAGACTTCTTCCGTAACCACCAAAGGCAGGGATACCCATGAACAGGCCTCCAAGGATGTTTGCAACACCCAAAGCGACCAACTCGCGGTTAGCAGAGACGTTCATGTTGACAATGCCGTCTGCCTCTTCGTACTCGTTGCCATCCTTGTCGACCTTTTTCTCGATTTTGGTGGTACTGTTCGCGAGACTTTTGGCCGCGACACTGCTTTCGAAAAAGCCAAGCAGAGCGATAAGGAAGGACGTGGAGAATGCGTCGGTAACGTGCTCCATCATGGATGGCTGGAACGGGAAGTGCACCTGGAAAGGCTTGCCTGTAGTCTTCAGGTCGCCCAAGATGTCAAGACCTTGTTTGTCCCACGAGAAGCCCCATGTAAACAAGGCAGAGAATACAACAACCAGGAAGCGATCAGGGAAGTAAGCCACTGAGGGATAACGGGGCTGTAGGCTTCTCTTCAGCTGCCTAAAGACCATGACAATAGCAAAGGCACCGAATGATACAGCGCAAGTCAGTCTATGTGCCCTGTCTGCATTCTTGATCAGATAGACGATCTTCGTCAAAGAGCTGCCGTGTGCAGCACCGCTAGGGTCGTGTTCAAGAAGTGCAGTCATGCCGGTCTCGGGTACGAGCTGATCGACAAAGATGACAACACCGATAGCACTGATGAAGCCTCGAAGAAAAGGCCGGCTGAGAACACTATCGAGGAAACCGAGTCTGCAGAGACCAGCAAGTAAAATGATGGCGCCAGAGATTCCAGTAACCATTCCAGCGATTTGGGTGTTGCTCGCAAAGTCGTTGTCTCTGTGTTTCCCGGAACTAATGTTCTCACGCACGACTTGACCGGTCAGAAGAGAGCCAGCAGCTTCGGGACCGACCACTAGTTGCGGGACGGTACCGAAAATGGCATAGATGAATGGATTGAAGACGAAGGCGTAGAGACCGTTTATAGGTGGTAGGTGGGCCAAGTTTGAGGCATAGGACAAAGACATGGGAATGTAGAAAGATGCCATGGTCAAGGCAGCAATCAGATCACCGCGCAGAAACTTCCATTGATACTGGCGGATCCAGTTGGTCACAGGGAGATAGTATTGGAGATACCTGGAAGAACAGGTTTAGAAAACAGAAGAGATGTATTGGGGAGAGGGACTCTACTACATACATGGTCCGCTCACTCTTGACACCATGCTGCTTGGCCAGCCATCGAGTTGTGCTCATGTTGCTGTCAGGGGCAGAGCCGAGGAGACCGTCGATGCTTTCATCGAGCAAGCTGTGAGGAGTCACGGCGCCGCTGTCGAGGCCTTCTCTCGGTTCGTACGAATCGGTGCTGAAGGTGCTGCCGTAGTGTTGCATGAACTTGGGTCGTTGATCCCAGCTCTGCTGTTCTATTAGACGGGTGCGCACAGTGGGCTCAGACTGTCCGCCATTGGTGGCCGGCATGGCTTCTGGCGACCGACTTCTGTTTGCGCTTTCGAGGATCATTGAAGGATTCTCGGGCGACGAGAGGGTATGCGACTGGCGCAGGCCGGACGGGTTTGCGGGCACGTGTGCGAGCACCGGGCGAGGAGTCGAAGAGGCTTGCGAGGGCGATGAGGGCCGCGACTTTGGCCCCGGCATCGTGTTGGGCGTGTGTGACGAGGAGTCGGTAGATGATGCTGCAGTCTGTAGGTGCCCGAAACAAACAAACGATTGAAAATATACCGCACACCGTCGCAGAAAGAATCGCCCGAGCTTCTCAGGCACACGACACGCCTTCTCGACTCAGTTAGGTCGTTGCTGACCGCAAGATTGCCGCGCCTCTAGAAATCAACTTGGAGCATCAAGTGGCGGACAGGCCAGCTCAACTCGCTCTCGACGCAGGATTGATTGTTTCTTTACTGTCACACCCCGCACTGCTGCGTTTGCTCATCGAAGTTCCAAGTTCCAACAGACGGGTCAGCAGCATCGCCCTGGCCGCTTGATTGGCTGTGGACCCTGCCAAGCCATGTGCCTCCCGCGTCATCATCTCTTGCATCTCTCGGCCACTTGATCCTCTATACCGTCGGCATAATCATCCTTTTCACCATATCATCCACAACATAAAGTGTACTTTTGCCCGACCTCCCTGTCTCCTTCCGAGTCAAATCCATCCTAATCTGCTCCATTATGTTGGACCCTCGGACATTTCCTCGTCCACCTGCCTTGCAGCAGATCAAGAAGAACATACTGATCAAATTCCCTGGCCCTGATGGCCCAACCATTGCTTCGACCGACCGCGCCTACTGGGTGCTCGAGACATACCATCCACCCACCTACTACTTACCACCAGCCTCCATCAAATTGGACATGACTCCCACATCCCGACGCACCTTTTGCGAGTGGAAAGGCGTCGCCAACTACTTTACCTTCAAGACACCAGCAGGCGATTTGGTAGACAGTCGTGCTTGGACCTATAACGAGCCCACTCCAACCTTTACAGACATCAAAGGCTATGTGTCATTCTACGCCGACCCGCGATGGGAGTGCTACGTAGATGGAGAATTGGTCGAGCCACAGCCAGGTGACTTTTATGGAGGCTGGATGACCAGTGATATTGTAAGAAAATCCGTCAAGGGCGCACCAGGTACTAGAGGCTGGTAGACATCTTCGTTCATATCGAACTCATCGAGCTCATACCACGAAGTTGTTACATTGTACCTACTTGCTTTTGAGAGCCTCGATTTAACCTTCATAAGCTCGAAATGCCATGCAGCAGTCCATCACATGGCGGCGTTTTCTCGGAACCTTGTATCCTCTTCCGAGGTCCGGATCATTCTCGCAAACAGCAACTTGACAGGAGACTGCTCGCGAATGTCACTGGCGTAGGAAACCACGAAATTTGTCAACGGGGATTTCTCGTAAGTTTTGCACGGCTTCAAGCGACGTTTCGAAGCCGCCGCACTGTCTGCCTACACGCGCTGAACCCAAACAGATGCACCATCTTCTTCGAGCCTCAGCAAGGTGACATGCATGAGCCAGGACTCCTTGACCATATGCAATCGTCAGTGAACAACCAGTTCTCAGGTTCATATTTACGTCAATGCCAAGGGGACGTACAAGCTCTCCAAGAAATGCTTGTCGTCGCCAAGGAGAGTGCTTCCATACAGCCATATCGTTTATGGCGCGTCGAACCAGACTTTTCAGCTTAGGTTGGATTTGCAACCGGAGCTGCCGGCCTGTCAAATGCTGGTTCGAGAACTTCTTCTCCGGAAAGTTGTCGAGCAACTGTTGACTCCACGGAGCAAGACCTGGACCTAGCTTTTTCACCATGGGGAAAACGCGGAGTCTCCTCAAAACTTCAGCCGCCTCCATGCCACGCTATGCCCGACAAAGTAAGGCTGCATCAATAGCGCGAGAACTATCATGTTTTCCCATGGCCGAGCCAATCCTTTTCCCCAATTCCCGGAGATCCTAAAAAGGTCGTTCAAGGTATTTAAGGAGGGTGTGCGACCCCTCCTGGTCTTTTTCTGATCGAGCACTCTCTACTGTCTGCCGACTCTGGTATCTTTGATCCAGATTTCTTGCTTCACACGTCGCGCAACCTTTCTTTCATCATTCCTTGTGTACAGGTATGAGCTTCGACTTGCTAGGCGTTTTGTCTGGGCAGTGAGCTTGCCATGCGCTTGGCGCACTGTCAAGCTCTCTCAAGCCCCCAACACGCTTTCTTGGAAGAACTTGGCTAACGCCCAAGCAGACAGATATCCTGCCACAATGGATAAGGAATACGCCCACGCCGATCACCAGGAGCATATGCCTGCTACTGGCGAAACTGATGAGAAGATGACTGCTGGAAGATACATTGCCACTCGCATCTCCACACTCAAGCCGCCCATGACCAAGGTGAAGAACCCGATTGGTCTTCTCCGACTTCTCAATCTGCAACAATGGCTCTTCTTCACTATCTCATTCATCGCATGGACTTGGGATGGTAAGTCAAGGCCACATGTACCTCGAATCGAAATCGTGCTAATCGCGACCTTACCTTAGCCTTCGATTTCTTCACCGTCTCACTGACAGTATCCGACCTCGCCAAGGAGTTCGGAAAAACCACAAAAGATATCACATGGGGTATCACTTTGGTCCTGATGTTCCGTTCTGTGGGCTCTATTGCCTTCGGTATTGCAGCAGATCGTTACGGACGCAAGTGGCCTTTCGTTGTCAACAACATTCTCTTCATCGTCCTTGAACTCGGAACCGGTTTCTGCCAAACCTACAAGCAGTTTCTTGCTGTTCGCGCGCTCTTCGGTATTGCCATGGGTGGTCTTTATGGAAACGCCGCTGCGACTGCACTCGAAGATTGCCCAGCGGAAGCTCGCGGTATCATCAGTGGAATGTTGCAGCAAGGTTATGCCTTCGGATACCTTCTCGCTGTGGTCTTCGCCCGTGGTCTGGTTGATACCACTACTCATGGATGGAGACCCCTTTTCTGGTTCGGTGCCTGCCCGCCTGTCCTGATCATCATTTTCAGACTGTGCCTTCCCGAGACGCAAGCATACCGCGAACGTCAAGCTGTGCGTGAATCTGGCAGCCCAAGCATTTCGGGCACTTTCATCGCCGAGGGAAAAATTGCTCTCAAGCGCCATTGGCTCCTTCTGACTTACATGGTTCTGTTGATGGCCGGCTTCAACTTCATGTCTCACGGCAGTCAAGACCTTTACCCCACCATGCTCAAGAACCAGTACCGCTTCGACGCCAACTCTGTCACGATCACTCAGGTTGTTGCTAACCTTGGTGCAATCACTGGTGGTACAACTATGGGTTACTGCTCTACCATCTTCGGCCGTCGTTTCACCATCATCGTGGCTTGCGTGTGCGGTGGTGCATTACTCTACCCTTACACCTTCACTTCATCCAAGGCCGTCATGGCCGCTGCCTTCTTTGAGCAGTTCTGCGTCCAGGGTGCTTGGGGTGTCATTCCCATTCACCTCATGGAGTTGTCTCCTGGTGCTTTCAGAACTTTCGTCGTCGGAACTGCTTACCAGCTTGGTAACCTTGCTTCCAGCGCAAGTTCTACCATTGAGGCTCAGATTGGTGAGCAGTTCCCTCTGCCTCCGATCAAGAAGGTCGAGAGATACAACTACGGAAAGGTCATCTGTATCTTCCTTGGCTGCGTGTATGTCTATGTTATCATCCTCACTCTTATTGGTCCCGAGTTCAAGGGTCGCGACATGAGAGTCACTCATGACGAGGATACCGCAGAGGCACTCGGAACGACTTTCAAGGAGAAGCGTAACGACAGCGAGTACGCGGACCGCATTGAACATGTCTCATGAGTTGCTTGAACCAGACAGACTGTGAAATGTTGAGTCTTTCCGAGCGGGCAATGGTACCATGTGCTTTGACGTTGAATCTAGTCTGATTTTTTGTTTCGAAAGATACCAACAAAGATACCAATGATAAGAATGAAATTCTCACCTACATGAAGATACACGTTTTTGGCATTGCATGCGGTGATTTGTAGGATAGAGACATGGCTACTGATAAGACGAACGGAGAAGTGCTCGGCCAAATTCTTATGCGTTTCTTTTCATTTCCTCTTTCTCGCGTTGAACGAAGAGGTGTGTATCTTCAGAGACTTCATACCGAGCATGACCAACTTGCTAGACAGCGTTGGAGAGCACGTGCTCCCGAACAGAAAGAAACAATAAAGGACACCTCTCGACAAGGCGCTGTATTGTTAGGCATATCTTGTGTGCAGAAGGCCACAAGAGCACAACAGAATGACATGCAAAGTCAATGATCCAGCAACTGCTCTGAACTGAACAACGCAATACGCTCTTAACTGTCTCAAGAAAAAAGCAGACTGGCAAACTGCAACAAATCTGAAGCTTACGATGTGTCTCTACTCGAGTACGAACTGTTCTTTACCAACTCTCATGGAATCAGCTCTCACGGTCAAATGCTCGGTGCTACTTCTGCTCGCCTCTCCCTTCTCAGCTCTGCTCCTTGATAACAGTTCACTTTCTCCGCAAGTCCGCACCACCGAGATGTCAGACTATGAGACCTTATCGCGATACCCCATGGGAGAGGCTATCTCTGACAATACGACCTGACTTTGGAATAGCTTTGTGCCGATGTTACGCTGCTGGTCTCGTTCTTGCCTACTAGCAAATACTTTGTTTCGACGCGGCTAGAGACGGGCCTGGGAGCGCCGGGACGCCATCTCGACTCCGAGGCTCATTTTGGTGCAGAGCACCGACCAAACGACCCCATGGAGAAGTAGGTGGCCGTTGCGCTAATGTCTCTTGACGTTCTCACCATTCGATGTTCATATGGTCATCGCGTGCACCTTGCGTAGGTCTCGGCCCCATGATTGGCTCACTCGGTCCACTCCACTCATCTTTATCTTTTTTGCTTGCGAGAGACAAACGACACCGTACCAAGTCCAATATCTATCGTTGTGCGAGATCGGAATCCTGACCAAGGCACGCAGAGAGTGTGGGTGGTCAGAGATGCTCGTCCGTGGCAGACTGGCCAGAATGAACACCGCCTCTATATGACTAGACTCTACCATCAAAGGCCAAGGCACATCCCTACATCAATCACCAAGCATCATCAAGTGTTCCTTGGACTTGCTTGTTGCTTGCTGGTTCTGCGACTCCGGGCACTTGGTAAACTCGGCCGAGATGCCAAAAGATAACTGGTCTGATTATGCGAAGGCCGTTGATACTTTGGTTAGCGTGATCTTGCCAAAACCTTCGACGGTTCCAGGTGCGCCACTCGGTTCTAGAAGCCCACGCGACTGGCAGTCCAACTGGAGGTGCTCGAACACATTAAATACTCATACCATGGCCCTCCTCCCCAGCATTCTATCAGCAGACAATCACAATCTATCAGTCCTTCGTTCGACACCTTCGTTCCTCTTCTTTCATCTACACTCTTTACAGTCCTCAACATGGACTCCAACAAGGCTTTCGATGCCGAGAAGGGTCTTGCTCAGACCGTCAGCGAGTCTCCTGAGTACGAGATTCAGACTGGTCAGCAGAATGAGCTCAAGCGTTCGCTCAAGAACAGACACATGCAGATGATCGCCATTGGTGGTGCAATTGGTAAGCTAAGACTCTGAGACCCTCTTTGCTTCATTTTGAACTTCTATTTACGAGATATACAGGTGCTGGGTTCTTTGTCGGCGCCGGAGGAGCCCTTCACACGGGAGGCCCTGCATCGTTGATCATTGGCTTCTCAATTATTGGTGTTATGTTGATGGCAACGATGCAGGCCCTGGGAGAGCTCACAGTTTTGTACCCTGTCAACGGTGCATTCTTCACGTGAGTCTAGCATCATTTGACACACGTGTGGAAGACTTTGCTAACTGTACAATCAGATATGCTTGCCGTTTCATTTCTGAGTCTTGGGGTTTCGCTATCGGTTGGCAATACGCCATTCAATGGTTGACCATCCTTCCTTTCGAGTTGACCGCTGCTTCTATCACTATCGATTTCTGGAAGGGAGCTGCCCACATCAATGTCGGTGTGTGGATTGCCATCTTCCTGGTCTGTTTGGCCGCAATCAACTTCCTTGGTGTGCGCGCCTATGGTGAAGTTGAGTTCGTCCTGAGCATTATGTAAGTCAACTACGAAGCCTGGAGAACACCGCCACGCATCTTATATTGAACCAAACGAACTAATTTCTCTCACAGTAAAATCATCGCATGTATTGGCTTCATCATCCTCGGTATCGTTATCGATGTTGGCGGTGTGCCTACCGATACCCGTGGCTACATTGGTGCTACTTACTGGGGCGCTGAATACGGCCACGGTTTCCGCAACGGCTTCAAGGGCTTCTGCAGTGTCTTTGTTACTGCCTCTTTCGCCTTCGGTGGTACCGAGTTGGTCGGCCTTGCAGCTGCAGAGTCTGCCAACCCCAGAAAGTCCCTCCCCCAGGCTGTCAAGCAGGTCTTCTGGCGTATTGCCTTCTTCTACATCGTCGGTCTCTTCATCCTGGGCCTCGTTGTTCCTGCAAACAATCCCAACCTTCTTCACGCCCACGGTGCCAACTCCCAATACTCTCCCTTCGTCATTGCTATCCGCCTTGCTGGTATCAAGATCCTCCCATCCATCTTCAACGCTGTGATCACAGTCTCGGTCATCAGTGTCGCCAACAGCTCTGCCTTCGCCTCTACTCGTACCATCCAGGCTCTTGCTGCTCGCGGCATGGCTCCCAAGTTCCTTGCTTACGTTGACAAGAAGGGTCGTCCCATCCCCACCATCATCTTGCAGCTCGCCATGGGTCTCCTCGCCTTTGTCAACTTGGCCGCCGCTGGAAGCGTTCTCTTCACTTGGCTCCTGTCGCTCACCGGTCTTGCCAACTTCTTTGTTTGGGGTAGCATCAACCTTTCTCACATCCGTTTCCGCAAGGGTTGGGCACACTCTGGTCGCACTGTCGAGCAACTCCCTTACAAGGCCAAGTTTGGTGTCATTGGCAGCTACATTGGCCTTTTCCTCAATGTTATCTGTCTCGTTGCTCAGTTCTACGTTGCCCTCTTCCCCATTGGTGGCAAGCCTGACGCTGCCGACTTCTTCGAGTCCTACCTCGCTGGCCCTGTCATCTTCACTCTCTACGTTGTCTGGAAGCTCTGGACTCGCGAGTGGAAGCTGTGGATCAGCGCCTCGGACATGGATGTCGTTACTGACATGCGCGAGTTTGAAGCTGATGAGGAGGAGGAGGTCAAGCCCACTGGCTTCATGGGCAAGCTCAAGTCCGCCACATCCGCTTTCATCTAAGCGTGAGATGGTGTTTATGTATTCTTTATGATGTAGCCCTTGGAGTTTTCGGGATGACGATGGGGTCTTTTTGCGACAAAAGCCTTTTTCACGATATGAGCATTATACCTGCTATGGACGGTTAGACATAGCTACGAACCAGAAATTATGATCTTCTTTTTATCTTTCACTTTACATTTTCCAAACTGCAATATCTCTGTGCTCCCTTACTGAGCTGTTCCTTGTCCACTCGGTACGACGATGGTTGTTGCCACTCTCCAGGTTTCTTACAGAAGACTGTCTCAAGCCGAGGCCTCCGACACTGGTAAAGCTGCCCTTGAAGAGGACCAATCTAGGCAAATTGCTCTTGGCCGCGACTTCCTTCCTCCAGTAAAACATGTTCAACGCCATATGACGAATATAAGTCATGCTCAGAGGGCAGCCGCCATTGACGACTTCCTACTTTGCACCTGCCTTCGAAAATGCTAGACTCGTCTTCAAAACAATGTCCCAAACTTTCATCACAACCCTCTTGACAACATCGACTTCAAGCATATTCTTCCAAGGTAAACATCTGGTCTGATTAATTTGCAATCTTACAACTAACAACTGCACAATCAGTTCGTTATTCATACCGCCTACGATATCTCAATATGCAACAGCCAGACGGCACGACGGTCCACTGTAGAGTCTGTCGTAAGGTGATCAGGCACGTCAACGATCTACGCGAGGACCTACCGACTTGCTATAAGGAAGCTAATGGCAAATGTCTTCGTTGTGTCTTCCAATCACTCAGCCACAGGACCGACGGACAAATCGTCACCTACACATGTGCCTGGTGTGGTCAAGACCTGACCCGAGATTTTTCTATGCGTATGACCGAACGATAGAATCAATGGTGTCACCTGCGCAGGACGCGGTGGGCAAGCACAAGCACTCTTCCACGTTGGTATCTGATGCTAACGGCACGATTTCTGGGCAAGCCACCCTAACTTTCGCTGGTGCAGAGGAAGGATACCCAGAGGCCTTCATGGCCACATCTGGATTGATCACAATGCTTTAGATCGCCCCAGAATCCATTGTCACGAATGCAATACCGCAAATTGCTACAATTGCGAGTCTCTGTGGCACGATGGCATGTCTTGCCAACAATATCAGACAACCCCTGCCGCATTAATTGAAAACACCGCCTATCGACTCAACATAAGACTCTGCCCCTTTTGCTGCAATCAGGTCCTACTTTCCATCCACCGAGGCATATCGTCTTCGTCTGTTGCCCATCCCCTGTCCCATGGAGAAACCCCATCGGAAAGTTATCCTTACATACACACATGTGAGAAGTTCATCTCTTGTTTGCTTCTCGCAACTAATTTATCCATTAGGCGATCGTTGCCACAAATCCTTCCATTTTGCATATGCCTATAAGTGTTAGCCTTTTCGCTACTGCCTGTCCATTCTCGTCAAGCAGTATTACTGGTCTAGTTAGGAGATCATACATTCTCACAGCTCGCTTTGAATAACAAACATTGAGTTAATGTCAAGCAAAAACCGATTACCACTTGAGCCACGCAAAACTGCAATTGCTTTAGTCACGCAAGACACGGATACTACTCGAGTTTCTACAGCCATTACTTAGAGACGAGGTTGAGGTACGAGACCAGTCCGGAAGCCCTTTCTTGGTTCCAATACCGCTTGAGCTGCGATGGATGACGCTCACGCTTTGCGAGTCCATGAGATGGTCTCTTTTCATGGAGTTCGGCTTGTACATCTCTTATAGATCATCGTGCCGACTTTTTTTTTCTTTCTTTTTTTTTTGCATTTTCTACTGTTTGCTTCCATGGCAAGTATCATGAATGTCCTACATCGACGTCGCACAGTATCCTCTCCTTACTCATACCAACCCTCATCCTCCAACATTACCCAATCCTGGAAGCGCTCGTGCCTCATTCTGGTACAGACGACCAATTTATCTTGAGGCAATCGTTATGTTCAATGCTGGGGCGCCACCTCTGTTTCGTTTGAGTTTGTATATATGGCGTTTAGGCTGTTGTGAGGGATGAGATGCAATCGATTCATCTGGAGATCTAACCATGTGATTACTTTCTACGGTGCGGTTTCTATGTTGAACAAGCCACTGTGTTTTTCACAAAAGACGTCTAGATTGTCAACTGGAACGAGAAAGGCAGACTGGCCGAGATTCTAACCAAGTCTCCTACCGCACAGCATTGGGAAAACTATAAACCCATCTGGCTCTTTCTTGACTCTTGATAGCACTCTAGTCAAGAAGGAAGATCGTAATTAGCTTACAGAGAGCGAGAGAACCCTTGCTAAAGTAGCCATGTGCTAGATGCTGTTAGTGGATATAGAACTGTGAGCTCCCCTAAAGCCTACATCGTTGCTATCGATATGACACAAATGATTGAGAAGCCAATGATCAATAATGTAGGACCTCCGGAATGAAGTGCAATACCGGCTACTAACAAAGATGTCCAGTTTGAGAGTTCAGGCTAAAACGATGTATAACAGAGATCAGATCAATCTTAATGAGCCAATCTTTACCTGCAACCAAAATACACAAGATGATGATAACAAGTGTCTTTTGAAGAGTGTAAAGTTGGAATTGGTCTTTTTTGTAAAAGTAACAGTGGCAATTGGGAAGAGAGAAAAAACAACTCCAACTCGAAAAGGAAAAAAATTTCGATCTTTACCCTTAATCCTAAACGCACCAGAAAACCCCCTGTAATTGTGCTATAGCAAGAACGCCGGCCGCCGCCACCAATGTCTTTCATTCACCACACAAGGCTGTCAAGGTTTTCTACATCTCGGCAATCTTGTAGCCAGCCTCGTCCGCGCTGGCGGGCTTGATGTCGTCGCTCTGCTGAGCGACAGCTGCACCTTCTTGAGTAGCTGCAACCCCGAGCTTGTCGCCCTTGTCTTCGGCTTCGCCTTGGGCGGCTGCTCTGACATCACGGTCCACGGAGACACCCATGCTTGCGAATTTGGTCTCGACGTCTGCGACTCTGCGCTTGAATTGCAAGCGGTCGAAGAAGAGACGTTGACGTTGGCGTTCGAGGTCTCTGCGCTCGGTCTGGAGTAGGGTCTCCATTTCGTCAAACTGTTGTAGCTTGAGCTCCAGCTTCTGCATGTGTAGATTGACGGCCGAAGAAACTAGTGAGCTGACGTGACGTTCGGTGTGTGAGGCCAGGGCTGAGGATCGAGCGGCTGTCAGGCTGAGAGCCAATGTGGCAGGTGAAGATGCAGCGTCCTTGGACTCCTCCTTAAGGGGCTTGGGGCTTGTCAATTGCTTCTCAGCTGTGGGCTTGTCGAGCTCCATTGAGTTGTCATCTTTCGAAGGCTCTGCTTGCTCGGTCGAAGCTTCCTCCTTTTCAGATTCCACTGGTGCCGAGTCCTTTTCCAGATTACTGCGAAGCTGCTTCCTCATTTGTTCTACTGTCTTGCCTGCTGCAACAGCGGCAACTGCAGGGTCAGCCAGACCAGCGAGGAAGCTCATAACAGACATGACGGGGTTGTCTGCTTGAGAGAAGGGAACACGGCCGTTGCTTAGGAAGCCGAGGTTGTTTGATGCACCATCAACTGTGTCCTCACCCTCCAGGTATTTGTCCTCAATTTCGAGTTGCAAGAACTTGAGAACACACTCTTCCCTCGTGCGGCTTCCGACGTGGTTGGCAATCTGTTCCCAGTTCTCGTCAAACAATTCCAAGCCTTCGAGCATCAACAGTAGTTCGGAGTCGGCCCAAGGAGCCTCGCGATCGGCGATGGTTGTGTATTTTTCGTTCTCCAGCTTGGTGTAATCGGCAGGACCGGTCGAGTTGGGGTATCTTCCTTCCATGAAACACGAGGGGCACAGGTCGAACTTGAGCAAGGCACCGTTCTTACCAGCGACTGATGCCGGAGGGGCTTTGGCGTTGTGGTAACGCACACGAGTGCAATCTTTGCCGCATGAGTAACAGAAGTATTGCTTGCTGGGCTGTTTGAGGGATTCTTCGAGATCGGTGCCGTTCTCCTGCTTGGAGGTGAGGTCCTTTCCGGTGGATTCGTAGATGTTTCTTCTGACTTCCAGGTTCAGATCGGACTTGATGGCAGGGGTAGCACTTGCTAGGCGGTCGGTACCAGGGTTTGGGCGTCCAGCAGTAACGGTCGAGTTGGGGGCAGGTTGGTGGGGCTGCAGACCACGGGGAGTATCGGCGGTGATGCGGAAGTGGCCAGTGAATGGCGGAGCGATGTTTGAGGGTCGAGTATCGGGGTCAATCTGGGGTTATTAGCTTGTTGCCTCTCAAGCAGTGTGGGCAAGCGTACCTGGTAGTTGATCAAGCCCCATTGCTCGAGGAAGGCGTGAACGCGCATGATTGCGCAAACGTCGCCAGCCAAGTTGCGCCGACAGGCTGTGACGGTCAAGTATTCTTGAGGGTTGAGGCGGTATGTGTTGATCATGAAGTCGCGGTAGTCCTTGTAGACGGCCGGAGTCTTTGAACGGTTGCGCGAGTTGAAGAACTCGGGGAGGGCTTTGCGCTCGAGGTTGTGTATTTGGTGCATGTCGAACCAGGCGCTGTATGAGGGCAGAATGATGGCGTGGGTTTGCTCAATCAGGTGTGAGCGGGCCGAGGCCTCGACTTGCGACTTTGTCTGTTGCTGTGTTTCTTGGGGTTGTGTTGCATCCATGGTATCCTCGGCAGCTTCTGG
The DNA here is from genome assembly GCA_023848605.1 of Aureobasidium sp. EXF-10728. Classification (NCBI taxonomy): domain Eukaryota; kingdom Fungi; phylum Ascomycota; class Dothideomycetes; order Dothideales; family Saccotheciaceae; genus Aureobasidium; species Aureobasidium sp. EXF-10728. The sequence goes on from SWBG01000007.1 coordinate 410,322, forward strand.
GGCGTCCTTAGCATCCGCATCGGCCATGTCCTCGTCGTCGGCGGGTTGGCCGTCATTCTCGGCAGGAGGAGCATCAGGCGCATCCAGCGGGTTGTCCGAGGGTGGCTTGGCGTCTGCGTCTTCGATCATTGACGTGTCTTCTGCATCTGCGCGCATCGATTAGTGTTGGGCGCATAGGTGTTGGTCGACGAGTTGGTGTACCTTGAGCTTCTTGCTTTTGTTGATCCTCGATCTGGTCGTTCTCGGCGTGGATCATTTCATCAGACACAGCTCCGGGGGCATTGGTGGTGTCTTCGCTTGCAAGAGGATCCATGATGCGACAGTGCAAGAAGGTGCAAACGCGTGAATGGATGGATTAATTGATGGAGTTGCAATCTGGTATGGACAGGGCCCGACGCGTCTGATCCTCCGCGCTTGCCCTCTCCGCACCCGGACTTTAGCCGCACCGAGGGCAGTGAGTCTTCGATTATCCGTGGTTATTTGTCTATGAAGAGTAATTACTGAATTGGCAGGAGCAAGACAGATAGCGCTTGGTTCGCTCTTTGTGTGACTGCCTTGTGCGGGAATACAACGGAGTATCACAGAATCTAACCGCTTCCTCTAGGCATTGCTGCAGCATAAAGATGTCCATAGCCAAGCATGACTGATCTTGGGATTCAAGAAGGCTTTCTATCCATGTGTGTGTATAATACAAGTCATCTCGAGGATGTACCTTGTGTACTGTCTTTGTGAACCTGGCAGTTGCAGCATGTGATAGATGGTCCTCGGTGGTGACTTCCCTGTGCTGGGGTAGCATTTTGGCCGACCTCGGCTTCGCGGAACCATCTTTGTATGCAGCGGGCGGGGAGTTTCTGAACTCGAGTTTCCATTCTCTTTGCAAACCACACAACCATGTTTTCAGCAGCACGACAGACTGCCCTGCGGCAAGCTCGCTCATCATGTATGCGCCCTAGAGTCACGGCACCACTCTCGCGCGATGCCGCCCTCGCTCGCCTGCTCTCCACCCTGGCCGTCCTGGAACAAAGAGAGGGAAAGCTGAACATGTCATCGCTTGCCGCCGTGAGCGCTGCCATGAAGCTTGGTGGCTCCGTTACTGGTTTCGTCGCTGGATCAAACGTCAAGTCTGTCGCCGAAGAGGCTGCAAAGGTCGAGGGTCTTGAGAAGGTCATCTACGTCGACAATGCCTCGTACGACAAGGTGTGTACCCCTCCCTCGCCCCCAAAACACAGTCGCTCATGATACTATCTAGGGTCTGCCCGAGAACTTCGCTCCCCTACTTGTCGAGAACATCAAGAAGGGCGACTTCACCCACGTCCTCGCTGGCCACTCTGCATTCGGCAAGAACTTGATGCCTCGCGTCGCCGCCCTGCTCGACGTCCAACAAATCTCAGACATTACAAGCATCGAATCAGAAGACACCTTCGTCCGTCCCATCTACGCCGGCAATGCCATCCTTACCGTCCAAACCGCCGATAGCCCCAAGATCGTTACCGTTCGTGGTACTGCTTTCCCCTCGGGTGCCGCAGAGGGCGGTAGCGCCTCGGTCGAGGAGGGTGTCGACCCCAAGGCCGAGTGCCCTACCGAGTGGATCAGCGAAGACCTCGCTGTCTCGGACCGCCCTGACCTCGCCAGTGCCGAAAAGGTCGTCTCCGGTGGTCGTGGTCTCAAGTCCAAGGAGGAGTTCGACCGCATCATGCCCCCGCTCGCCGATGCACTTGGTGCCGCCATTGGTGCCTCTCGTGCTGCTGTCGACAGTGGTTTCGCAGACAACAGTCTGCAGGTCGGTCAGACTGGCAAGAACGTTGCTCCTCAGCTCTACCTCTGTGCCGGCATCAGTGGCGCCATCCAGCATCTTGCTGGTATGAAGGACAGCAAGGTCATCGCCGCCATCAACAAGGACGCCGATGCACCCATCTTCCAGGTCGCCGACGTCGGTCTTGTTGGCGATCTGTTCGACAAGGTCCCTGAGCTTACCGAGAAGCTCAAGCAATAAGTCTTTGTCAATCGCGCATGCCATGAAAAGGAGCTTGACTTGACAGGATCTACGTGTAAATATCACAGGTGGGGCGCTTTTTTTTTTCGAACAGGATACTCGCGCATAGCGAAATGAAAGCAATCTTGATGTCCTCACATTGACCTGTTCCTTGTCTCACATACCTTGGTTCATAGCGTCGCTCCATGGTACGCCTTTCTGTCCCTTCTTCATTGATTCTTCACAAAACGCTGAAGGTGATTTGCACGTTTGATTGCTACCAAGGGAATGATGAATGCTGAAAATGCCTTGATCATGCATCTAGTTGATTGCTAGGTACTCTGAGCTCCTGGCTCAAAAAGACCTGCCTGTCTGTGCAAATACCTCTGCTATTTCTCTAGCAACCTCTTCGCTTCTTCTTTCCTCTCTGTCTCATCTTTCTTCTATCTTCCTTGGATGTCTCTTCTCTCCCGCCTAAGCATAATCTTCCTTTTCTCAAGCGTGCATCCTCTTCCTCGTGTCTGCCAACCCATGCTCTACGTATCAGCATCTGCTGTCTGCCATCTCCATCTCGCTCCCTTCCATTTCAAACCAAACGCAGCAGCTCAAAACAGACTCATCAAGTTCTGGAAAATCTCCTTGACGTCCTGCTTGACCGCCTTGCCTCCAGTAGCCAAATTGGCAAGCGCAATCTTCTTTTGCTGCAACTCGACGATCTTCTCCTCAAAGCTGTTTGCCATGATGAAGCGCCTGATGGTCACGTCTCTCTTTTGGCCGAGACGGTGCACGCGGTCGACGGCCTGCATCTCGACGCCGGGGTTGAATTGGGGTTCCATCATGAAGACGTTGGAGGCGGCGGTGAAGTTGAGGCCCTGGCCGCCGGCTTTGATGGAGACGAGGCAGACGGAGATGGCAGGGTCGGTTTTGAAGCGGTCGAGGACGGCGGTGCGCGCGCTGACGGAGAGTTTGCCGTCGAGGCGCAGGAAGCCGATGTTGTTGTCTTTGAGGGCGACTTCGATGAGATCGAGGTAGGAGGTCCAGCCCGAGAAGACGACGCTGCGGATGGGTGGCTCGCCGAGCTGGATCAGCTCCTTTGACTTTTCGGCGTGGCGCTGGAGGTCTTCGATCAGGGTCCTGACTTTGGTGTGAGGGCCGCCGTATTCAACGCCCTTCTTACTCTTGACATGGCCCTTCTTCTTCTGGCGGGCTTCGAGGTCGTCGTCCACGTCTTTTTGGCTGATGGGGTGCAAGATGGCCTTGACGTACTGCTCGCATTGTGGGCAGGTGGCGTAGTTGTCCCGAGTCTGTGTGGCTCTGAGTTCGTTCCAGTATCTGTCTGCACAAGCTGGGCACACCAGGTGCAAGCAGGGGGTGAGGTAGCCGATGATGTCTTCCATCACCTCGTCTTCGCTGTCGGAGGTATCGCTACCATTACCAGCTGGTGGCTCAGGCTGCTCAATTGGGTTGTTGCAGCACGAACAAAGGTCCATGGTGCTTTCGCGCAAGAGGTGGAAAGTGTCGTAGACCTGCTCCTTGGTCATGGGTGGCTTCTCTGCGTCACTTTCCTCGCCTAGATCGATGGCTGTCTCGTACGAGGTACCCTGAAGCACTTTCATGTCGTCCTCACTGAGCAGCTCTCTGCCATGGGCACATAGCAGCCTCAATCTGGTGATGTTGACCAAGACGTGGGCATAACTTCTACCCTTGAGGCGGTCGTTGCCGCGAGTCATGGCTCGAACCTTTCTGTTGGCATCTTTGGCAAAAGCGTCGTAGAGAGCTTGTTCTTCGGATGTGAACTCCAGACGTACAATCTCTTCGACACGACCAGGCAGATCAATTCTGTCTTTTGAGCGCCTCAGGGTAATGCTGGATACAAGAAGACGAAGGTTGTCCAGCACTTGAGGATCTCCTGATTTGAACGGAGCCATAAAGTGCTTTTCAAACACACCCTTGTCGGAGAATGGGTAGATCTTGAGAAACTTAACAAGAGCGCCAAAGTCGTCGAGTCTGTTCTGGACAGGAGTTCCGGTAACAGCCCAACGGCGCTTGCTGACCAGAGCACATGCGGCTTTGAAGGTAGTAGTGTCTTGGTTGCGGATCTGATGTGCTTCATCCAAGACAACGCGGAACCATGCGATCTCTGCTAGCGCACTGTAGTTCTTGGAGGAAGATGTAAACTCGCTAGCGGCGATGCTGTATGACGTGACGACAATGTCGTACTGGGAGAGAACATCGAGATCTTGCTCTCTCTTGTTGCCGTGGTACATGTAGTAGCGGACTTTGGCCTTGTCAAGATGCTGGCCGATCTGCTCCTGCCAATTTGAGATGACTGATTTGGGACAGATGAGCAGGGTACCACCAGATCGGCGAGCGACATCCTCATTGACGCGATCAGTGTCGTCCAGATCACCGTCGCCAAAAGCCCTAGCCTCTTCGAGGGTCGCGCAAATCAAGGAGAGAATGCTGAGTGTTTTACCCAGACCCATCTGGTCAGCTAGGAGACCACCCAGAATAGGGCTGACCTTCTTCATCTCGTCGCCGGTAATCACGTTGTACCAAGCTCTGCTGCCATCCTTGCGAATTGAGAATTTCCACAGAGGGTCCTCCTCCGGCGGCGTAGGAGTTTCGTGCTTAGTCAAGAACCAGAGAGCTTGCTTTTGGTGTTGCATGAGCTCAGTCTTGACAAGCGCGGAATCGGCCTCGGCCTCGGGGAGCTCCTCTGTCTTTCCAAGTTTGTCGAACATCGAAAGAACGTCGCTTTTGATCTCCTCGGTCGTACGAACTCGGTAACCACTGCTTTGAGCTGCCACGGTCGCGGTGATGGCCTTTGGAACGACATTGTAGTTAGGGACATGAGGATTGAGGACCTCAGTGCCATGTGGGACAACGAGCGGCTTATACAAGAAGATCTGGCGTTGACTGAGATGTCTTCCGATTCCTTTGGCAGCATCGGCGATACTGTAAAGAGTGATGGAAATATCCAGAGATTTTGATATGGATTGTCCAGGTTCTTCACCGGCCTCCTTGGGACGTTCCTTTAGGAGTGGTGCGAGGCGCAACTTGATGGAAGCGTTCTTGAGCAGAGGTGCAATGGCGGCAGCGGTGATGATGTCTAGCTTGCCGAACTCGACCCCCCTGCCGTCGATCGCGAGGTACGTCTTTTCCTGACCAACTCTGGGCTGCAACTGCATCTTGGCTGGCGGCCAGTTCTCGGAGTACTTGCTCAGAGTTCTGTTCGCGGCAGGAACCTTGTGTGCCATGATCTTCGCACCGATGGATCCAAGACAGATCTCGCGCTTGGGATCCTGAGCAGTCGACTTGACTGCTACCACTTCGATTTCGTCGTCCTCGGTGAGATCGATTGCTGCAGGTCCTGATTCGCGTGCGCCCTGATCGCGCTGTTCCTTGAGATACGTGCCAATCACACCGCCTTTGCCGCCCTTGAAGGTTGCCTTGTGTTTTGTCGCATCGTTGTCGATCTTCTGTTTCTTTGTGGCCGGCATGGCCTCACGATCTGTCAGATTGAATTGGCGTTCCATGAAGGAGCCGACACCAGAGACCGACTCATCCTGTTCGTGACTTTCCTTCGCGACATCGTCCAAGCCGCGCTTCTTGCCTTCAGGAATCGTTAGATCTCGGTCCATCATGAGAAGCAGATAGGGCAGGTAACGAGTAGGTGTAATGTTGTTGTGGATGACGATGGAGTTTTGGTTGAGGTTATGGATGGAAGAGACAGTCGATAAAGAAGTTATGGAGAAGATGGATGAAGTGGTGAGCGGAGTGGTGGATGTTGAGGTGGTCGAATGAAGAAGGAAAGGGAAGAGAAGAGAAGAAAGTAATGGTAGATGGATTAGGTCGACACTCGAGTGAACAGCGAATTGACATGCTCAATCAACAGAGTGAAATGTGAAAATTATGGACGGAAAGTGGTAGAGTAGACAACCAATTGAATCTAATTTCTGTCACTTACTCGCTGCTGCTGCTGCTGCTGCTTTGCGTGCGGCTTTGGGATTGAGCAATGCTGCTCTCTGTGCGGCATTCATCTGACAATGCTCGACAGTTGAGTGATCAATTCGACTCGATCATGCGACAACAACAATAACTTTGGATGTTTAGATAGACAGGTGAAGTGGCAAGGTGAGTGTTTGTTCACAAGTCGGGACAGAGGTCTGGGGCGTTCGTCATCATCGAGTCGGTCGCCAGCGTCTCACACGTCCAACGGGCTCGATGCGAGTGTCTGCAACAGTACAAAAATCTTCTGAGAGCTCAGATTCTGACTGACTGAAGGCCGTATTTAGGTTAGAATTGCATTTGGTGGCTTCATTGTTTATTTTGTAAGACGGGCAGTCTCAACTCTCGACGCGGCAACTGCAGAGTCGAAGCTGAACCCTCTGTCAACGTTCTCTACATGAGGTACTCGACTTTGAAACATCTTACACATACAAAACAATGCCTGTGGTAGACTGAATCACTTCTGGTTGTGGCAAGGATTGGCGGTTCTGGCACTGCTTTTACACTTTCGACAGTATCTGATGCGTTGAGTCAGGGTTGTGGCTCGTTCAAAAGACACGTCCATCAAAATCCAGAAAACACACCGTATCATTGGACCGTCGTCAATCATTCATTTCAAGCATCCTAAGTATACAAGTGGTATCTGTACATACAGCGCCTTGCAATGCCGCCCACCCGTGTTTCGAGTCCTCCCATGTTCAAGCCCAAATCCGGAAACGCCGAGTACCATGCTACACTAGCACCAAGTAAACACCGGAGCCCTGCCCTTGACCATCTCGATTCTCTCAACAATGACCTTACGCCTGTAACCCTCTTGATCCTCTGCTGCTGCAAAACCAAGATCCCCATCCAACTCTGCATCGTCGACATCAATTTCGTCATTTCTCTTACCAATGGCAAATGAGAATCTCCTACGTTCTCCAAGATTGTCGAACAGTCTTCTGGTCTCGTCGAGACTGAGTCTGGATTTGGTGCGAGTTGCAACAGGGCGTTTGAACCTCGACTCTTTCGCAGTCTCGAAAGTGAAGCCTTGTACACTAGAAGGTGACAGAGGAGCGTTGCTTTCGTCGCTTCTTCGGACATCACCACTGCTGTTCTGTCGCGAGATGTTGAAACGATTGTTGTTCGAAGGGTCGGGTCCAAGGAGGTCGGTCTGCAGTTTCAACGGAGGCGCTGAGGCATAGGCAGCACCGATATCCATCTCTTCCTCCTCCCTGATCCCAGGACCCTTGATGATGTCGGTGTGCTTGTGGCGAAGGTCATTCGACGGACGCAATGGGACAGCCACAGGGATTTCAACCAGGTCATCCCATACACAAACGCGAGCACGTCTCGTCAGTTCTAGAGGTCCATGATCCGGTGTCTTTAGTGTCTCTACGACGTTCCATGCCTGTCCCTTCATGACAGCAATTTGACGAGCGAACATCTTCTCCTGGAAATCTGCATCTTGCTCGAAGCACTTGCGCAAAGCGACCTGAGTCTCACTCCACCATTGCTTTGAAGTCAACAGAGGGAGGAAGTGTTGCTTGGTTTTTTCTGAGAAAGGACGGCCGATCAATGAGACAGGCAAGAACAGCCAACCAAATGGGAAACTCCTCCAGGCGTCGGGATGCTTCCAAGGCCATGACAGACTATTGTCAATGGCACCAAGGGTCACAGTGGCAGAAGATCGTGAGTTGGTTTGACCGCCCGCGGTCATCGTTTCATGTCTCCTGTATGGGTCGGTCTGTCCATCTGTAGGCTTGTTTGGTGGTTCAATGACAATCTCAGCCTCCTGACTCTGCTGATCGATCCTGATCATCCAGTTGTCGAGTCCACGATCGGTGTTGCGCATGATGTAGTCCAAGATGACAAGCTTTTCCAGCTGTTCGCGGAACGACTGTTGAAGAGCGGGGGTCCAAAACATATTGCGCGAGCGTTGGCGATCACTATACGGTGCCTGAGAAGCATCCGCATCCTCGTCCTCATCGTCAGAAGGAGCGCCTCTGGGTCGACAGTCTTCTCCCCACCTTCTCTTCTTTCTCTTGGGGGCAGCGTCTGTTCGGAAACCTGAGTTGTGCTGATCGGGCCATGGATGTTCTTTGAGGAAAATGTTTGCGTCTTTGAAGCCTTTAAGGAAGACCTGGAAACTGCCCTGCTTCTCAGGGAAAGGTTTGCCTTTACGATAATGTGCACGCCTGTCCCAGAAGTCGTAGAAGAAGGCTTTGGAGGAAAGGGTAACGACATCCGTATAAGGCACCAGATGGGTTCGTAGACGGCTGTCTAGAACATAGGCAGCCGCTTCAGAGATGTAGCTGAGGTTGGGAATGAGGCACGCTCGTCCGAAGAAGAAGGGGAAGAGATTGCGGTGGATCCACTTGGTCCACTTGGGGTTCTTTGATGCGTACGGTTCTTCATCCTTTGGTTTGAACACACCAACAATCTTACCGGAGGTGTTTCTCGCAAAGTAACTTCCAGAACTGCCCTGAGAGATAAGCTTGGGCTGCATACCCATCTCAATAGCAACCCTGACGCTCTCAACAATGTCGTCGAACTCGATTCTGGATATCCGATCGCCGGTGGGCTCGTCGAGTTCAGAGGCCAAGGTCTCGGCAGTGGCCGGTCGGATCCAGTCGGGAGCTTGGAAAACAGAGTGGTGTATCTCTAGATGTTCCTCCTCTTGCGATTTGCCTTTGACCTTGCGGATCTTGAACTTCTGAGCGATCTCATCAGCCCACTTCTCCAGTCTAGCATTGATGGCCTTGATGTCGACTCCAGAATTTGTTCGGCGTCGTCGGTGATGCGGAGGTCGACCTTCGGGTAGGTCCATACGCTCGCGGCGCTTTGGCTGTATGGGCGCATATGTGGTGCCATCCGCGTCGACCGAAAGACGGGACTGGCCTTGGTGAATGTCCTCATCAGAGAAGAGTGAATCGTCGTCCTCCTCTTCTGCTTGTGCGATCCTGGCATAGCCAGACGTAGCTGGTCTGGACTTGCCCATCATGAGCTGTGTTGAGTGTCGTCGAGATAGACAGGTGGCCAGTCAAAGGCGGGCACCTGGGCTGTGTCCAGCTGGAACACGAATGTCGATGGAATGACGACCGGGGGGCTGCCAAGCTTTGTCCCCAGGAACCAGATACAGGGGTTGCTTGCTATCAACATCGAGAAAACCTGGACCTGGACCATTTGACTGTTGCAAAGACTTTATTTCCTGCCACCCGACCCTACTACTGTCTGCTGGCAGAAGTGCACTACAGTCCGATGCGAGTTGCAAGGCAAACATCTTCCTTCGAAAACATTGTAGACTCAGGTAGCTAGCTGCTTATCGTAGCTTGACTTGTCAACGATGGCTGCGATAGAACAGTCGTCGTTGCTCGATAGTAGATTTCAACTCTCGCATATGATTGCACCGCCCCGAGTAGTCGAACCATGCTCGCTTGTGTACACCGAGATCACTGCAGAGTCTTTGGTAAATGAAGAACCCCCTCGAAGGCCCCCTTATGAACCTGTTCCCCGGATCAGCGCAGGCGGTGCCGCGGTGGCAGGGTCCAAGCTTACTGACACCTCGAACCAAAGCCCTCTTTGCCTTTGCTATACATCATGTCAATCACAATCAAGTATCAACGACTACTGTTATCACGACGATTCATAACTACAATCGATCGGCGATCGCTTCCGCAAAGGATGGGCCTCATCTCTGTTCATGCGTGACAGGTCAGGGATAGACTTCGTATACTGGTCTACCGCCAATCTCCTGCCTCGACCGTTATGCAGCCGTCGAAGGCAAGCTGTACTTTGATTGCAGCTGCGGCTCTTCCAAGGAGCGTTGTTTACTGTTGACCTGTTCTTGGCTCCACAGATGACGCCGCACAAAAGTTCCGTCGATTGTCTATCCCGAGGAATGAATTGACAGATGCACGACCGATCTGAGCCCGAAAGATGCGGAATGTGAAGACACTTTGGAGTCAACCAGACGCACGATTGAAGAGACATGATCAGCCGTGAAGTGGTCGAGAACAAGCTCAGTGTTTACCATGGTCATAATGCTGTCACAGCTATCAAGTAAGATAGAAACGAAGGACGGTAGACACAACGCTTACTAGAACCGCTTTGCGCTTTCGCTGTTGTTTTGGCAATTTACCTTGACGCCGAACTCCAAGCCTCTACCGTTGTCATTACATGGTCGCCACCCCTGGGCAAGGCTTCAGGACGTATGTATACTTAGGCACACGCTTGACAGCTAATAGCTTGACCTACGATCTCTACCACGACACTCTTTTTGTTCGACACCATACTACTAATCAATTCTTAATTCAGTCTTTCATTCTTTTAATACCTTCTGATCCACACTCCTTTGACTTGGTCCATCCTTTCTCGACCTTCAACGAGACCTAATCAATTGACGATATCCCAAAGACTTTGACGACCTAACTGCCGCCACGATGCTTCACCGATCTTCCATGGAGGCATACAGACCTGCTTCGATTGATACATCCTACAGACCTTCTGTAATGGATCCCTACAGACCCAAGTCTTCGATGGGTCTTCATTACCCTGTCACTCTCACACCTCCAATCTACGCCGACGACAGACCATTCTTTGCACACATGGGACATGAAATCCCTCGACCATCTTCAGCGGCTCCCATGTACTCAGCACCACACTACTCTGTCCCTCAGCGATCCTTCAGCGGACCAATGCAACTCCCAGGTGTGTCGAGTCTGGGACCGTTCGGAGGAAACTCTATGGCAATGATGCCCAGGTAAGCATTCCTTTCTGAATATATTGTTGTTGTTGCTGCTTGGAGGTGGAGTAAAGTCCTCTCCCCGTGCTAAAGACTGTCACAGTGTAGCTGTAGAAATGCACAAGGAAGGCGCAGCATCCACTGGGGGTCGTGGCTTTATCGACTTTCCTTGGCTCTCGTCTTTGTCTGAAAACAATTGTGCATCTCCATAGCTACACTGTGACAGTCTTCAGCAGACGGGGAAGGAGGGAAGCAGCCTCGGCGATAGGGAAAGCGCGCCCGAGATAAGGCGGCCCAAGCTTTCGGGATCTCTGCCTTACCCTATCAGCGCATGGACATTGTCAAGACATCTCGCAATTGACACAGGACTGATTCTTTTCCTTCGCAGGACCTCTAATGTTATGCACACGATGAACTACGCAACTTCGGCGCCTGCTGCCACTGCCGGCGGCCAGCAAAACGGACCTGTACGTGTTTCTCTTGTTGAGCGTCGGTCGCGACGCGCATTTGGCGCTTCGAGGGACCCTCGTCTTATCCTTATCTTCCAAATCTATCGATAACGAGCTGACCTTGTTCCACACAGCCTGTATGCCAGAACTGCGGCACAAGCACCACTCCGCTATGGCGTCGCGATGAGATGGGCTCGGTCCTGTGCAATGCTTGTGGACTCTTCCTCAAGTTGCACGGTCGCCCTCGTCCCATCAGTCTCAAGACAGACGTGATCAAGAGCCGCAACCGCGTCAAGACGGCCACCGGCCCCAAGAAGAAGGTTGGTCAACTTGTCGCCCTTCCCCATCGCCGTCGCATACTAACACAGATCCAGCCTTCGCTTGAGTCGCCCGGCTTCCATCACGATGTCAACACTCCCATGGGTGCCTACCCTCCCCACCGCCGTCACTCGGACCGCATGTCTTCTGGCGAACACCAACGCTCTCCCTCGCCCTCGTCTCGCAACAACACCCCTGGCATGGCCTCGCATCACAATCCCAACATTGCTCCTCAGCACGTCTTCGATAACGTCTCCTTGTCCGAGTCGTCCTTCCAGCCTGCTGGCCTGCCCACCTTCGCCCTTCGCCAGCCTTCCCCCGCACCATCAGTGAACGGCGTGCACCCCGACCACGCACACCAGTACCAAGAAAACAACGGCTCTCTGAAAACCCGCGTGAGCGAGTTGGAAGTCATCAACGACCTGTTCCGCGGCCGTGTCGCCGAGCTCGAACAGAGTGAACAAGATGCCCGCGCAAAGGAAGCTTCTGCCCGCGATGCTGCAGACCAATACAAAGCTGACCTTGACGCCGCCTTGACTCGCGAGGCTGCCCTCAAGAAGAGAGTCGAACTCCTCGAAGCCGAGGTCGAGTCATACAAGTCACAAGCAGCACCGCCATCCAAACGTCTTCGCCTGAGTGACGTTGTCCGCGATGACAGCTCACCCACCGACTCAAAACCCGCTGCTTCCTCCGAGTCCACGACTGTGGCTGCTTAAACGACCTGTCTTCACATGCCCTTGTGAAATTAATGCTTATGGCGGCGTTGGTGTTTTTTTCTGTTGTTAATGATGTCAAAAGGAAAAGAAAGGCCATACCCCTGTTGCCACTTCCTGTTTTTTTTTTTCGATGCCTTGGTTGCATCCTTTTCTTACGTCTCCCTCTTCTTGTCCGATACCATAGACAAGGACCATGATTCCCTTTTTTTCTTCACTAAAAGACATACAACAATTACTCGTAATCCAAAAAAGAAACCTCTTTTCTTTCAACCACAAACTAAAATCCCTTCTTTTTGCTCTTGTGATTTCTTACTGCACCTCAAAGCCTTTCCCAACCGTTGTTTTCATCATTTCCCGCATCCACCGCATCAACCCGTTTGATACCGCAATCTACCCTTTTGTGCCCTGGAAGTTGCAAGATTACCAACTGTGCCACAACGGCCTCAGGAATAGATATCATGTATGTCATACCATCATCATTGCTTAGGATGAGTCAGTATACTACTGAGTCAAATTAGCAACTTTTCCCGTGTGTCTAAATATGGAAATGTGTAGAATGGAGATGGAAAATAGTGTTGATGAAAAGGAGGAGTTGTCCATCGAGAAAGAAAAGTCTATGGGGTTTTCGTGATTTTATCGACAAAGCAGAAAATCAGTCGTGTGTGGTTTTATAGATCGACAGTCTGGTTGTGTGAGGGAATTTGGTGCCCCTCCCTCATCGGGTGGTCCTCCCTCCTTGGGCGGCCCTCCATCGCTAGGTGGTCCCTTGCCAGGCTCCTCAATGGGCGGTTTCTTGGGATTGATCTCCAGCTCAACTTTCATCTCATACTCTTTGAAACCTTGAGTGACAACATTTTGGGATGGTGGGCCACCGACCCCAGCAATTTCTCTGGCAAAGCAGTCGGCTACCCCGATACCATTCCAAGCGGCCAGTGTGGCGTGAGCGAGAAAGGAACTACTGCGAGGGATGAAAACCCAGTTGGCTAGAGGCGCGCAGGTTTCGAGGCGGCCCAACAGCCTGAGGGAGATATCGGCGGCGATGGCCCAGGCACCGCTGCCACTGATGGTGAGCGCGCCGTCGAGTGCCAGGTCGACTTCGCTGGATTCGGGTGTGTCTGGTGGGAGAATGGGAACCTCTGTCGGCTCAACGGTAGGTTGAACAGATTGCGTGGCAGGAATTGTCGTGACAGGAATCGTTGGGTTGGGGACAGGCACAGGAGTCGGCCACGAGTTGTACCTTCCAAACCTTTCGATTTCCCAGTTGTTTGGAGGCGTCTCTGCAAGCCAGGCCACCGAGTCATATAGATCCTGTTCCGCACGGTATCGCCTGGATTCATAGGCAGGCGGGTCTTCGTACTCCGGAGGCTGTAGATTTGGATCGTCAGCACTATATGGCGGGACTGCGATTCTCTCGTGTAACTCCTGGGCCAGGTCTTCGGGAATGTCAGGCTCTTGTCGGAATATTTGCTCGAGAAGGGGATCTGGTTCAGCACTATTGGCCCGCAGTTGTCTTATCCACTCTCGTCTTTCCAAAAGCTCGAGTATGTAGTCTTCGTACTCTTGCAACGTATTAAAAGTCTCCGGTGCGAGGAGCCGTCGACGACCGTTTTCGTCAAACTCGCTGTCAAGGAACGAGGCGGTGAGTGTGACCATGAGTTCGTTCAACGTGTCTTGAATACGTTCCAGTGCCGTAAAGTCAATACGAAGACTGTAAGCCACATTCTCGGTCTCGCCACGGAGAATAAATGCTAGGCCATCGAAGTATTCCGTCGCAAGGGCTGGCTGTTCTTCAAAGATCTCACCAAGGAATTCTGAGTCCCGCCGCAAGAAGCCAAAAAATCTTTCCAAACGCAGGAAACTGACACGTCGACTCAGCAGCTCCCGGACAGCTCTGATGGCGCGCTGGACTCCGTCCGAGTTGACCAGCTCTGAGCCGACAACTGATAGAATCGTTGCTGGTACGGAAGCCCCGAGGGCGGTTCTGCAGGCTCGGTCACACTCCCATCTATGCCATCTGTCGCCGAACATCAAGGCAGTGCAATTGACAGTCGAGTTGTCGTATCTGATGTGCTCTGTACCATTGTCGACAGTGGTACTGTTGACACAGGCCTGGTAAGGAAGACATCGTAAGCATGGATCCTGAAGAGTGGATAGACTTCGCCGGATCTCGAAGAGGACGACTCAATATAGCACGTAGCAGTCTTGAGAACAGACTCACCTCGGTCTCATTGTCAGCCTTAGTAGGGAATCTTCCCCATTCGACGCCAGCGATCATCGCCATTCTATGTGCAACCATGGCGTTGTTTGGACGGACATAGGTGGCTTGCGGGTTGGTGTCGTTGACTGTAGTCGTTTCATGAGACTCTATCGGGGTGGGTTCTGATTCAGAGACAATTTCCCAGCCATCATCGTCTGTCGAGGTGGGTTCTGACTCCGAGACGACAGTCCAGCCGTCGCTAGGATCGGTCGTGGCAGGAGCGTCCTTAACACGCCAACTTGTCGAATAAGTTGTTCCAGAGCCGGGAGAGCGCTCAATGAATTTCGTCGAGAGGGTTGAGCCGATGTTGCTTTCCAATGCATATGTTGATAGAGCAGCAATGCCCGCAAGAACGATTGCCTTGGAGAGCAGCATCTTGAGCGATATACTGTCTTCGGTGCTCGTGTTACCAGGATCGAAGCAGGATTGGGAAACTTCCTCTCCATATATAAGTAACAAAGAAGTCTTTCAATCATGCTGTCCAGGGAGAGTTCCTTGGTCATGCCTCATTGTGGGTTGCTAGGTGATCGACAGTCGAGTGGGACTCTTGGAAGCCAGCAAAGGGAGAAGCCAAATGACTTCTCTACGGCCGACCAAGTCTTACAGCAAACCTTTTGGAAGGCCCGATGGGTCAAACCGACAGTGAAGCTTGAACAAGAAAAGAGGTTCTTGCATCATCGTTGGGCACGACTGCAGTCTGTATAGAATCATGGCACGGCTGACCACAGCAGTGGGGCTCGCCTGAGCTAGTCGTGAAAGTAGCAAGTGGTCATGCGAGGTCGGTAACAATGGCAAGTCAATCCGTCGTGATGGTCCCATTGCTGTAACAGATGAGGTCAGGTCCTTCCATGTTTATGATCGCCCCGTGGGGGCTTGGCGGGGCAAGTATAAAGACCGTTGTTGTTCACTTGAGCAGATTCAGCGTTAGCTAGATATCAAAAAAGGTTTGCCAGCGATATTTCTCTCTCAAAATCTGAGTATGCGCATTTCATCAAAGTATATGCCTCAACTCCGCATCCATTAAACCACGCCAAATGAGGAGGCGCTCATAAAACATCTGCTAGGGGAAAAGGTAAAAGCGAATAAGTGGTGTTGAAAGAAGAGAAGTTCTGTAAAACGGCAAGGCTTGCAAGACCACCAGGACTTGGTTCTGAAACCCGGATCAACAACAAGCGCTACCATTCATTAGTTTTCGAAGATGGAATCCGCGTGTTCAAGCAGCGCCTGCACTGCCATACGCTGGGCTTGCATGTCCGACATCTCGCGTTCGATGCTCAAAGGTCGCAGGATGGTGGGTGCAAAGACAACCGAGAGATTGAGTGGTGTCATCTGCAATCTGTTAGTTCTTGAGACCATGATTTGTTGTGAGTGAATAGCTTACCAAATTCTCCGACTCCTGCTTGACTACGCGGCATAGATGCTGTACCAAGTACTCCAACACGTCGTGATGAGCTTGTGGCATGGCCTCCAATGCAGCCTTGATGGCGGCAATCTGCTTTTCCTTGTCCGTGATCTGAGCCGCTTCGAGCAATGGGTCATAGGCCTCGTATGTGATGAGTGGGTTGGGAAGCTTGCGGAAGTATTGCTTCAGTGCGCTAGTGACAGCATGGATATCAAGATCCGGGTCAGCAATATCGTAGGTGCCGTCTCGTTCGAAGCCTTGCTGGATGAGTTTGACCTGACCGCTTCCGCCAGATTTTCTGTAGATGCCTTCCATATCCATTCCACGCTTCTCGACCTCTTCGACGCAGTGCGTAACAATCGAGGGTAGAACACGTTTCTCATAGTCGCAACGCTCACGGAGATCAGATCCGAACAGTACTAAGAATATGTTAGTGTATTGATTAAGCAATGAGATGATCGTCAAAGACTCACCAGAAGGACTCTCGGCAAGCAGGTTGGAGCTGCTGCCGTTCTTACCATGAGCGCCCTGAACCCCTGGCTTGAGACCATTCTTTGGACCAAAGAATCCGAAGCCCTTTGCATCACCAGCTTTCTGCAGAGGTTGATCACCCATGACTGCACCAGGGCCTGCTTGCATTTGCGAGTATGGCATTCCAGTGATGTCGTAGGTACCGTCAGCCTTGATGGGAACTCCACGATCGTTGTTGCCAGCGAAGGCACCTTTGATACCTTTGGTGACGTTCTTCGCAAGACCGGAAGAACCCTTCTTCCAGTTGAATTTCTTGGGTTGTCCTTTGCGGATATTGACCACCTGTGGTGCTGTGAGGACAGTGGCTGGTTCTGCATCCGCTGCATGTGGTAGGAGGTCATGCAGACTGGTAGATTCTTGCAACGATGCAGAATGAAGCGAGGCCATGTCGCCCCTGCTCGATCCGTTATAGATGCCCAGACCATTGGTAAGGGGTGACCGCTCGATGTTGACATTCTTTACGTTCGAGGACTTGTACATCTCTTGAATACCGCTAACGAGCTGATTGTTCAACTCGGCCAGCTGAAGGTTCTTCGAAGACAGAGATTCAAACTCCTGTAGACCTTTGTCCTTGACTTGAATCAGGTTCGAGATGTCGTCTGTAAGCTCGTTTCTCTTGTGCACAAGGTCTTCAATCTGAGAGCCGAGATTGTCTTTCAACTTTTGCAAAGAGTGTGCGAAGTCCTGCAGAATTTCAGACTTGAGTTGACTGATGTCCAAAGGCTTGTTGCTTTCTTTGGCTCTGGTCAGGTGCTCGGTCATAATCTCTAATTCGCGAACTACCATCTCACGCTGAGTGTCGAGGAATGCCATGGTTGAGCGCTTCTCACGCAGTTCAGTATTGACCTGCTTGATATCGGCCGATGTGTCCATCTTCTCCTCGAGGCCGAGCTTATCGGCTTCGAGCTCTGCAATCTTTTGTTGAGCACGACGCAATTGCGACCTCAAAGACGCAACGTCCATCTGACCAGGCGAAGAGATGGGACTGGTAATGAGAATAGGGCTGCTGATGTCTGCCGAACTGATGGTGGGTGTCTTTTGAAGGGGTATTGATTTGTCGCTGAAGCTTCTGCCATGCTTGACTGCATTCGAAACACGACGAAGGACGCCGGCATGCTCGTTCTCCTTTCTCTTCTGCTCTTCGCCTCTCAAAATTCGGGACATTTCTTCTTCCATAGAGAATGCTTCCCCAGCACTATGCTTTGGCAGGTGTGTACGCCAGCCTTTGGGCGAGGCTGCAGGGTTGTGATCATGTTGAGCGTTGCCGACAGACTCGGCACGGGGGCGTTCGGTTGCAGGAGGTGCCGGAGGGATCCTAGGAGCTATGAAATCGTCGTTGGCAACAGACTTGCTTGGAGCAGAAGGACGATTGGCGGCTCTGGGTGGTGCAGTCGGTATGCCCATGTCACCCGTGTTGTGAGACTCGGCCTCGGGTCGGGCGTGAGTTGGGGCATCGACGAATTGGGCAGAGGTCGAAGACTGTTTACGTTCGTGAGCAGCATCGGACTGTTTGCGAGCCGGAGTGGATTCGGGAGAGGTGACGCGTGATGATTGTGTCTTGTCGGTGACTGGTGGCAGGGAATCACCTCTGGCGGGATGCTTTGCAGCTGGTGGGCCGGCGCTAGACGAAGCTTCGCGGAGCTTCGGGTCATCGAAAGGATTGATGCTCGAGCTCGGTGTATCCACAGAGGCTGGCGACAGGGATAGATTCGAGTCGGTCGGAGTGTGTCTCGCTTGACGCTGGGTATCCAAGGAGGTGGGAGAGTCCTTTCCGACCAGCGGGCTGTTGCGCGACACTCTACGATCGCGGGGCACGTCTTGGAGTTTGAAAGGCTCTGGAGGTGCCAGACCGAAGGAAGCGCTGTTCGCTTGTGGCAGACGAGGACGTTGTTGGCTAGCAAGAGACGAGGGCGAAGCGACGGCTGATGCGGTGACAGGTGTGCTGCTACCCGAGACATTGCGAAGACCTTGTTGACGACTCTTGTCGGCGTGACCAACACCAGGACTGCGAATGCTTTCACGCTCAGTCGATACCGATCGTGACGATGAGGGGCGGTCTTTGTTGGACTTGGAGAAGGCGCCTCGAGGAGAGAGGTTGTCGGACATTCTCGGCGTGGTTTCGGGGTTTGCACGACGTGGCAGAGGGGGAGGGGCAGGGTTAGGGTCGTATGCCATGGGAAGGAAACCGTCGTCGGCATCAGACATGGAAGTCATAGTGTTGGATGACATGGTTGAAGCGCGCTCTTGCTTGTATGTGCTCGCGGGCAGAGTAAGAGTGTCTGGCGTCTGGTCCGAGGGGGCACTCATGTGAGACAAGTGACGGCTGCTGCCTCTCTTGCTGTCATCAGACAAAGACATGGGCGAGGTGTCCCGCTTCCTGTCATGGCTGGCCCTGAGGTGGTCGCTGGAGTAGGAGCCTGAGGGTGAAGGCTCTCGCAGGGCGCTCTGAGAGACGGCGTTTGGTGGAAGCGCAGGCAGGCTCTTGTCTAGCACTATGGGGTTGCTCCCTGCAGCGGCCAGCTGTTTCGAAGCCTTTGCCTTTTTCCGCCGTCTGGCCATCAAGCTCTCGTGGCAGCTCATGCAGAAGATGCCCTGGCTGGTACGCGCATATCGTAGGTTTTCAATCTTCCTCTTGCAGTTGCGACACTTGAAGCACGTGGCGCAGAAGGCTTGGTCGCCGGTCAAGATTGCGAGATCTTCGATCTTGTTACCGCAGGAGCTGCAGCTGTATGTGCAGTTGTTGCAGATGAGAGAGCCATCGCCCAGCAGCAGCAGGTTGGCGTCCGAGTCGAGGAGGGTGGCGCACGAGTGGCATCGGAAGCAGCCAAGGTGCCATCGGTGACCAGCTATACACGTCTCTGTCAGCAAGTGCACTACCCCTCGACGCTGTGTGTGACTTACCAAGCTCAAAGGCTCGCCCCTGTTCTAGAATCTGCGTAGCGTGAGAGTCAGTCGAGCTGTAGACACACGGCAATGATTGCAATCAGATACCTCGCCGCAGCCTTTGCACAAAAACACCTCGTCCTCCTCTGTGGGGGACTCTGGGTAGTTGGAGTTGGTGTCGGTATCCATCTTGGACGGTCGCGGTCGCGGCGATGACGGAGGAGACGACAGCCTGGTGTTGACGAAGGTGCGGCCGTCAATCGCCGGCTAAGTAGAGATACAACGGGCCCCGGGAGTGTGAGGTCGTGGGTGACGATGGCGCGGATGAGCGAACGGGTGCAGCGAACGGGCAGCGGATGTGTTTCGCAGCAGCAGGGCGGGTGTTTCAGCGAGTGGAATGGATATGTCAGCGGGCAACGAGAGGGCAACGGCGGGGCCTGGTGCAAGACCTCGTCCGGTGTCGATTGCTGGGCGTTACGTGCGCACGCATGCGATGGGAGCTGGTGGAGCAGTCGACAGAGCAGTGCAGTCGAGTGTGTTTGGACTTTGCAGGAGACACGGCCGTCTCAAACCAACCCGGCCAAGCGTTACGACGACGATACAACTTTATTTCGCTCTCATTTAGCCACCACCACTGCTGCGCCAATATATCTTCTATAGACCGCATACATCTCCGTCTTTGATCCTCACTGCCGTCAAGCTCATCGTAGCTTCTAGACAATCCAATTGCTCTGCTCGAGCAACAATGTTTGACTGCAAGCTCGCATGCACGTCTTCCTCAAGCCATGCTGCGTACTGCTTTTGAAACTGCGTAACTCGATGTTGCTGACGATACTCTGATCCTCTTGTTACCCACGTCCTATTTCCACATCGTCTTGATCCAATTTGACACTGTAGACTCTATGACCTCCAAATCGTTGCTGTCGCATTCATAGCGAGTTAACTGCTGCTTGCACACATTCATCTCCCTTGACCATTCCATCCGTCCCCTTGACTAGATAGGTAGCACGGACCACGAGCATGTCCCACACGCGTTTTCGGACCCAAACCCTCGAGGCTCGAACAGCGTTACCGTTCACCGCCTCGCACGCCGCTGCAGCCTCCCGTGGTCCCTTTGTAGCTCGATATCCGGGACATCTAGGGTCGTCACCTGCATACCATAAGCTTATACCACTCTCCTGCGTCTCTCCATGTTGCAGGTCAATCTAGACGACTCGTGGCATGAAGATCTCTTGTTCCATTTGGTGGCGCACCATCATGCGACACTGGTCTTGATTCATGGATCCAAGCCACGCCAAGTATGTTTCTCAGGGGGCTTGGATGGACTTTTTTGGCTTTGGGATTTTATTGCCGGAGAGAAGTCAACTTTGTTGGACCTTTTCAGCATTCAGCTCACGCGCCAAGATGATCTTACATGAGCAGAAAACTTCTCCAGTCTGCTCACCGTCTTTACCGTTGTCACTATCTCATATCTAGGGCACCGTGGCAGATGTCAATCTCCATGAACCCTTGTGCGGGGGTGCAAATGGGCGGATCAAAAGTCCGGTGGTTGAAGACGACATCACAAAGCGTTGTCAGCTTTTGCTTTACCAAGCCCGTATGAGTATTTGGGACTTATACAGAGAAGAGTTCATTGTCTTTCTCTGATCTGGTTGAATAGCGTCTTGCTGAGCACACCCAACCAATGCAGAGTTACAGCCCGCGATACCCCTGCATGATAGTACTTCAGCATTAAGCTAGAGCGTGAGGGACGAGGAAAACCTGCCTCATCTTGCCTTGAGACTCGACAACACCTTGCTGAGTATAGGACAAGACACGCAGGGGGTTTACTGCCTGCAAATTAAGTTGTAGATATGCGCAATAGCTGTACGTTTTCCACAGTGTGGCACGCATTGGAGGGTAAGTGTTCCCACAGGCTAGCTGCCAGTCGAGAAGACTACATATCAGACTTGGTCAAGCAAACGATGTGTTGTAACCAACACACATGACAGACACATTCTCTCCTCAAGCATCTTCCATCACCAATCCCGTGATCGCTTGTAGCTTGCATCAACGGAAGAGGATGGTCCGAGCTGTCGCATATATGGCACTTGGTGGTTAGCATAGAGGTGAGGTTCCAGAAACGGTACTTTATCTGCTTGTTTTTTCGCGTTGTCTTTCTACGTACTCCTGACCTGCCTCCAAGCAGCACTTCAAGAGACTAGGTATGCTTCCATCCAGTGCGGAAGACCTCTTCGTTGCATCTAGTTTGTGCTCGGTCTTTCAATGTATCGCCCCCAAAAATGAACATGCATAGAAACCCCTGAAGGGCTCAGAAATCCTCCGTTCTTGTTTCGCCTGCTCCCTAACGCCCGCCAACCTGGTGAAATGGATCCCCGCTGGACTTTTGATGTTGCAAGAAAATTGTAGTATCGAAGTGTGCGCAGACTACCAGCCGTTTTGACCATAGGGTGTTGCACCGTAAGGTGTAGTGCCGCCCGGAACAGCATTGCCAGCGCCACCGCCCCAAGCACTGGTGTTGCCGCCGCCGAAACCACCTCCGTAGACCGAACCAGCGCCGTAAGCAGTTGTGTTGTTGTATGCCGTGGCAGCACCAGTCATGTCCATCATATCCGGGCTCTGTGGCGGTTGGGCAAGATCTTGCTGGTGTACTTGTTGGAGATTAGGGGACAATTCCTGAATGACAGTGGCGAGCTTTTGTTGTAGAACTTTGATAGCGGTGTGGAAGACGGTGTCTGGGGGCATGACACCAGTTCCCTCAATGTTGACATAGAAACGATCGGGCTCCTTGTCGTAGTCAAAGACATCACCCTCTTGCGGCGGTTCCTCCCATTCGGCGTTCTTGCTTGGTGGCCACTCCTCCAACTTGTCGCTTTCGTACCACAAGTCGGCATGGCGTAGAGCGTTGTGTGGGTCGTACTCGAATGAGATGGCAGCTGTCGGCATCCACTTTGCGTGCTCCTTTGC
The DNA here is from genome assembly GCA_023848605.1 of Aureobasidium sp. EXF-10728. Taxonomy (NCBI): domain Eukaryota; kingdom Fungi; phylum Ascomycota; class Dothideomycetes; order Dothideales; family Saccotheciaceae; genus Aureobasidium; species Aureobasidium sp. EXF-10728. Next base: position 432,551 of record SWBG01000007.1, read on the forward strand.
GATTCCCTTCTTTGCGATACAGCGGAGCTTGAGTTCTTGATTGCGGCGCAACTTGCAGATGAGAGGACCGTTGCCATCAGGATCCATGATGACGGGGCCGCCGCGCTGGGGGCCATCGGAATCGGCGTGCGGACGGTATTGGCTGAAAGATGCATCGATGTAGAGATCCTTGGCAAAGACCTTGACAGTCTCATCCGAGTTGCGGTTGACAGCACTCAGGCGCAGGACGACGGCACAGTTTTCGCAATACTGGTCGCAATCGCAGTCGCGTGTGTATAGCAGGTCGTCGACGTTCTTTGCCGACAGCGGGATCAGACCCAAGCGGTGGGCCAGGAACTCGTCAGCCAGGACGGACGTGTTTGACTCGACCTCGACGAGATCGATAGCGAGGGTAGGGACTTCGGCATGCATTGTGCGGCGGATACTGTTGGCTAGCGACAAGGTCGTGTTGCTCAGGACAAACTTGGCCGAGATGGGCGTAGTCTCACTGATGTTGATGCGCGGACCCGAGTCATCGGCATCCATCCCCCGGTAGTCGTAATCCATGCTGAGGTCGGTGGTCGAGTCGAGAGAACGGTAAGAAGGGTGGTGGGGGTAGATAGCAAGCAGTTGATTAATGTGTAGATGGCTGGACCGGATGCGCGCGTGAAAGAGCGTGTTTGGTCAAGCAGCAAACACTGTGGAGCGTCAGCCAAGAAGGCACATTCACATGTCTGAAGCATTCACTCGCCTTCTCGTCTGGATCCGTTCTCTCATCACCTAATTATGCGCACTCACGTATGGCGCAAACAACTCACTCGCCTCTCACAGCGAGGTCAGCGCCTTCCCTTCCAGCGTCGTCGCGCCTTCCATTCCATCACTCGTCAACTTGAAGCCTATCCCAGTCCGAATCAGGAAACGGCCAACCACGAAAATGCGATTCCAGAAGCTGCAACCAAACCCGCTCCTTCCACACGCCGTGGTCGTTTAGCACAACGTCGCCCCAAGGAAGTCACTCCATTCATAGTCCCCGACTGGTTTCTGCGTCACAATGTTCGTCTCCATAGTCCTTCCGAGAACGCTACGGCCAACAAGGAACCTCGCTGCTGGACTCTGGTTGATCGCGACTCAGGACACACTGTCCTGACCCTCCCCTTCACCGTAAATCCATCCGACCAGTCGAATGATTTCTTCACACCCTCGGCTCAATCCAAGGAGGAGAAACCCAGGGAGCCTGTTCCCCAGTCAGAAGAGAAGGATGCTGTCCAGGATGATGTTGCTCGCGCCGTCTCGAATCACTTGTCCGCTCCTTTTGCTCTCCAGACCCCAGACCCGCGTACTCTCCTGTCGCTCCAACTACAACTTTTGCTTCATGCTGCATTCTCTCAAACTGGCCCGTCGGCTGCTCGCTACACGAAATCAAATATCGACTTGAACACCAGGGATTTTGCCCATAAGGAGCTCGATGTCTATGTGCAGCAAATAGCCGACCTGGTCCAAGCCGATCTGATTCATCTCGATGCAAACGACATTGCCGAGTTGGCTCAGGATTACGTAGAGCGAGGAGACCCTGCCCCTGGCTCCATTTCATCTCTGGCTTATGACACTTTCAAGGGTGCCACCACTAGAAGGGATGACATCAAAATCACCATGAAGGATGAATCTGCCAAAGACGATGGTCAGGATGACGGAGAATCCGAACATGCTCATGACATGCCTGAACTTGACCTAGGCAACCTTCCCATGATGGGTGGTAGTATGGGTGATCTCGCCAATTTCCTCCAGCAAAACTCACAGACAATGAGCCAAGCTCTTGCTAGAGCTCATAAACATGGCGCCGCCGTCGTCATGGCAGAGATGCCAAAGAGCAACAACCAGTCTTCGGAAGAAGCTCGCTCTCGCGCCGCAGAAATTAGCCCATGGGCCGAGCTAAAGCTATCTACTCTTCTCGATACTGTCATGGATAGTGTTCAGATCAGAAAAGACTCGCCCGGCGAAGGTGCGGGCCGTGAATTCTTCTACGAAGCTATACCGTCTACCCCAGACACCATCACCTCTTCGCCACCTACTAAAGATGGATTGGAACGCTTCTTGGCCGACTTCCTTGCAAAACGCATTGATTCAGCCACACAGGCACACAAGATGGATTGGGCCTTCAAGAAAGACTCTGCACCCTCACAATCAAGTCTATCACATCAACGGACCATCATCCATGTCCGTGATATGGATCACATCCGCAATGCGCCACAGGGAGAGACCATCATCAACTTACTAGTCAACGCTGTGCAGCGTCGAAGGAAGGACGGTGAGCAGATCGTCATTGTTGGTACCACGGCCAACTCTAACCAGGCCCCTCCACCACCTGGTGAAGACGACGACGACCTTCATTTCCGATACTTAAGATATCCTTCTGCCTCATCTTCGACTCAAAATATTGCGAGCCAACTGATGCTCGTCTCTCACAATCAGCAAAAGTTGGAACGTAGTGTGGCCGAGCCTGCTCTTCAAAGACTGTTTGAGATCAACATGCGCCATATCCATACCATGGTTCGTCACCTAGGCTTGCCTGTCTCTAAAGACTTTTTCTCGGGACCCACCCGTGCACACCTCAATATCCCAGGAACTTCGAAACTCGGAGACAGGACTTTGTCCCAAGACGAAGTGCAAAGAATAGTCCTTTGTGCAGACAGCTTGCGGTCGCTTTATACTACTAGTTCTTCTCTCGAAACTTCGCACATTGCGCTTGCTGCCATGCTGGTGAATACGGTTGACAGTGCCCTCGAGCCCCCAGCTAGGAGCCTGTCCGTAAACTCTGTGATCCCTCAAGCCCGGGAGCGTGGAGAATCTCAGAGCGAACCTGATGGGGCCAAGAACTCCACTCCTGCCAAATTGGATATGGAGAAGCTGAAGAAGTCGTGTTCCAAACATGAGACACGTCTCTTGTCAGGGGTCGTCGACCCCGCGAGCCTCCGAACAACGTTCAACGATGTGCATGCTGACCCGAACACCATTGAATCGCTCAAAACTTTGACTTCACTAACGCTGCTTCGCCCGGAAGCATTCAGCTACGGTGTACTCGCCGCCGACCGCTTACCTGGTCTTCTTCTATATGGTCCCCCAGGTACCGGTAAGACTTTGCTAGCTAAGGCTGTTGCCAAGGAGTCATCTGCCACTGTCCTCGAGGTCAGCGGTGCACAGATATACGAAAAATACGTCGGAGAAGGCGAGAAGATGGTGAATGCAGTCTTTTCGTTGGCCAAGAAGTTGTCGCCCTGTGTGGTCTTCATCGATGAGGCAGACGCTCTCTTCGGCTCGCGCGGCGGTGCCAACAATCGCACCACGCACCGCGAGATCATCAACCAATTTCTTCGCGGATGGGATGGCATGGATGACCACAGCGTCTTCATGATGGTCGCCACCAACCGGCCCTTCGATCTAGACGACGCTGTGTTGCGTCGTCTGCCTCGTCGTTTGTTGGTCGACCTCCCGCTCGCCAAAGACCGTGAAGGTATCCTCAACATTCACCTGAAGGGCGAGACCCTTGACCCAGCTGTCTCGCTATCCGATCTTGCCAAAAACACCCCTCTTTACTCTGGTTCGGACCTGAAGAACTTGTGCGTAGCTTCCGCGCTTGCCGCAGTGCGTGATGAGAACAACGCTCTGGAAGCCGCCCGTGCCAAAGGTGACACAGAATTCAAGTTACCGGAACGTCGTACACTTGCACCTTCGCACTTTGAAAAGGGTCTGCAGGAAATCTCTGCGTCTGTTTCTGAGGATATGGCGACACTGAGTGCAATTCGCAAGTTTGACGAGCAGTACGGCGAGAAGAGAGCCCGCACAAAGAAGCCTGGCTATGGCTTTGGTTTGGGCTCCAGTAATGCTATCGACGAGACTGGTGCTAGAGTCAGACCCGATGAGGGCAGTCGATAGATTTTTGTTTTAGACAAAAGTTACGGTGTAAGATTAGCGTGAGGCTCTTGATAGATTGTACAATACGAACGCACTGCATAAATAGATAGTACCTGAACACCGATGTACTCTCCTTTGATCATCGCCTTTTGACATGAAGATAGAGTTGGTACCTACCAAGCTCAACAGAGTCGTTCAGTGTAGTGAAGAAGCAGAGCAAGACGTCGAGCAGGACAATATTGTCTCGGCGCTGTTGTGAGATGTCAAACGGAGCAAACGCAAGCAAGCTCTCGCTCCCTGCAGCACGCCGCGCTTGAGCTTTCCACACCGCTTTCTGCCACACCATCACCGCCTTCGGATCTCGGCTAAACCTCGCGACTACTGCCAGCTGCAGCCCTAACTCCGCGATGTCTCTTCCTCTTCCTCCGCTTGTAGGTTCTAATTGGCAGAGAGCTCATCGCGCCTTCCAGAAAACCACAAGTTGACACCATCTAGGTCATGGCTACCAACTCGATCAAGCTCCTGACTGGCAGCAGCCATCCTCAGCTGGCTGAGCTGGTCGCTAGCCGGTAGGTCCTTCCTTGTTCTGTCTGCATTGAACATCTTCACCCCGCGCTCGCGCAAACAAAAAACTTTCGGCCATCCTTCACCGCATGCACAAACGCCCAACACGGTGCGCAAGGGACTGACACAATGCGTGCGACAGTCTGGGAATCGAGCTGGCCAAGATCATGGTCCTCCAGTACTCCAACAACGAATCCAGCATCAGCATCGGCGAGTCTGTCCGTGATGAGGATGGTATGACACAATCAAGACGCCGACCGCGCACCGACAAGAAGATGCCCAAGACTGACTGCTGTGCCCAGTCTTTGTGCTGCAGTCCACTGCCCCTGGCGACATCAACGACGGTGTTATGGAGCTGCTCATCATGATCAACGCCTGCAAGACTGCCTCTGCCCGCCGCATCACCGCCGTCCTGCCCAACTTCCCCTACGCTCGCCAGGACAAGAAGGACAAATCGCGCGCCCCCATCACTGCTCGTCTGATGGCTAACATGCTTCAAACCGCCGGCTGCAACCATGTCATCACCATGGATCTTCACGCCTCGCAGATTCAGGGCTTCTTCAACGTCCCCGTCGACAACCTGTACGCCGAGCCCAGCACCCTCCGCTGGATCCGCGACAACCTCAAGGTCCAGGACTGTGTCATTGTCTCTCCCGACGCTGGCGGTGCCAAGAGAGCTACTTCGATCGCCGACGGTCTCGACCTCGGCTTTGCCCTCATCCACAAGGAGCGCGCTCGTCCCAACGAGGTCTCTCGCATGGTTCTGGTTGGTGATGTTCGCGGCAAGGTTGCCATCATCGTCGACGACATGGCCGACACTTGCGGTACTCTCTGCAAGGCCGCCGAAGTTGTTATCGAGCACGGTGCAAGCAGCGCCATCGCCATCGTCACCCACGGCATCCTCTCTGGCAACGCTATCGAACAGCTCAACAAGTCCAAGTTGACCAAGCTCGTTGTCACCAACACCGTTCCCCACGAGGAGAAGAAGGCCCTTTGCGACCGCATTGAGACCATCGACATCTCGCCTACCGTGAGTTTTATTAACACAAACAAGGTCCCAACATGCTGACAATCACAACTACAGCTTGCCGAAGCCTGCCGTCGTACTCACAACGGCGAGTCCGTCTCGTTCCTCTTCAAGCACGCTCCCGTGGACTAGAGGATTGATTTGGTAGCGACAACGGCCTACTCTACTGCGTTTTTCTGGTTCTGGTTACTAAAGGGTTTCATCACGGCGGCGGAGTCAATGGCGTTATTCAAGAGGCTTCCTTTGCTCATCCGGTCGAGCGTTTTCTTCCACCCTTCGAGGTAACGAGCTTGCAGACATGATTTTACGCACAAAACACATTTCCATCGGGAATAGATCGTCTGCCTTTTTCCCCTCATCTTGTACAATGTCACATCACTCATAAAATGACCCAATACCTTTGCCGGTAACCTCTACACTGCATTATCTTGTTTTTCTTTGTAACAGAATCATGCGACGAAGGATCGAGTGGTAAATTAACTAAGATTAGGCACGCAGACTGAGTCAGCAGATGCCAAGAGCATGCTCTGGTCGCCTGCATCTACTACATCTCGGTCTATGCTCTTAAGCATCTTGCTTTCTATCACTTGATCACCAAGCCCGACTAAATCAGACAGCGATCTTGGCGATGAGACTCGCAAATGAATACACTCTGGTACCGAACAGGACTGCTACGAAACTAAGATATCCTATCGGAAGCTATTGCGTTGGCCGTCGACCTGCTCTAGACACTGTCCCAATCAACCTCGTCTACCCAATCTCAAGCTATTGCCACGACCTGCGAGACAGAACACCCGTTCCATCGAAACACGATCACATCACACCGAAATGGGTCCCTCTTATCCCGCTAGAGAAGATCTATGCCGGCACAACATCCACAGCGCCAAACTTTCTCACTACACTCCCCATGGAAGTTGTGTATAAAATTTTAAGCGTCATGAACCCAGAAGACTACGCAAACTTGGCTGCTACATGTCGGCTTGCTCTCAGACTCTGCAACAACCAAGTCGCGCTAGAACAGCCTGGTCTACCAAAAGCAATGCCAGAGCTGACAAACTTTGCTTCTTTGAGCAAGGATTGGGAACAATATGAGAGAGAATATCTGAACAATGGGTGGTTGTTTGATATCATGGAGTTTGACTTTGCTACCTGGCGTAGGATTGGGAGACAGTATTTGGAGGAGATGAACCAACCGTGCATGGGAGGTTACATTGGCGATGACGAAGACCCGGATTTCTGAGCGCACAGAGGTCCATCTGTTGGACAACCCGGTATTGAGGCCATAAGCTGGGTCCATGTTAGGGACTTTCAGCGTGCCTTCTGAACGCAGCTGCTGGGTCTGAGGTATACATGCTTGAGTCGATGCACAGTATTCTGAACTTGAAAGGAATGGAACATCCAAACACACGCGGTTCACAGCACAAGAACGCACCTTCGCCTGCAGCGATACCGATGCTCCCAGTCCCCTCGTAGCGCCCTTACAGCTTCGCCCCAACCACACAAACCCATGATCGCCTCTTATCGATCCAAGGACTTTGAAAAAGTCCTCGATAGAATAGAAAAACACCCACGGCCAGTCCAAAGGAAAACAACAATCACTGTACGGCTTGCCTCTTTCTCCGCCAGAGTGAGGCCAAGACCTTCCGAGAAGAGAGTCTCATTGATATTTAATCACCAAAGACCAAAATGTTTGGGTTCCCAACACCCCAATCTGGCAGGAGTGGTGACAAAGTCATGGATCTTGTCTTGTGTACTAGAAACACAACATAGTGCAATTGTCAAGACGTGATCAGATGTAGATCCACGATTAGACATGGTTGGCGACGAGAAATCTACAAGCCAGCATCCAGTCTAAGGGATAGACTCATACATCAAGAATATCTCTGGCATATATTCAGCCAGCATATACTGTTCAACAGTTTATTGAAGACCAACAAAAGAAGAAAAAACAAGTATGCTCGTACGCGAAATCTCTTTCTTGGAAAAATCTATGTACAAGCGTATTCCGAAGAAAATATCATTGCAATGGAGAAAAAAAAAATGTCGAAAAAGGAAACGGAACAGTATAAAACACCAAAAGATGACCATGTAAACTAGCAACAGCACCAAAACCAAGAAGCTGCTCGCTCACGCATACCTCGCTCCCGGCGTATACGCCGGCGGAGGCGGCCCTTGCGGCGCCGCCCACTGCTGCCCATACCCCCCTTGCCCATAATGCTGCTGTGGTGGCGGATACGAAGCATTCTGCGGCATAGGACGCATCTGCGTGCCCCAGCCCGGCGGCGGCGACTGCATTTTCGCAGGCTTGAGCTTGCGTCTCCTGCACGCGCGAGTGCAGCAGCCAAAGATGAAGAAGAGGAGGAGGCCGCCTACGCCGCAGCAGACGCCGATTACAATGGCCTTGTGGTCGTCGATCCAGGAGCGGATCTCGCCTCCGGTGTTTGTGCCTCTGCAGCGTCCCTGTAGAATTGTTAGTTGTTGCTCTTGGTTTGTGTTGGGTTTTCGTGTACAAGGAAACTTACATTGTCGCATCTGCCTCCTCCTCCGCAGGGTGTGCCGTCTAGAAAGTTTTGTTGTACCTCGAAGCAGACGTTGTTGCCGAAGACAGAGGAACGACCGCCCGAGCATTTGATCTGGCAGGTCGAGCTGTCGCAGGCCGAAGTGTTGTTTCCGACGCCTTGGTAGCCGCCCATGACGCTTCTACACTGCTGGTCACGACTCGTGCATTGGCCGCTGGCACACTGGAGGTTGTTTCCACAGCTATCGCCGTCGGGTGCGTTTGCATCCTGGGGGCAAGTCCCCGAGGTTCCGGGACAAGTCTCTGCGGGATCACAGGGCCCTGTCGAGGCGCGACAAATGGTTCCGTTGGAGGCAAATTGGCAATTGTGGCAGCAGCCTTCGTTGCTGTCGTCGCAGACGGCATTGTTCTTGAACTTGCAAGTTGTTGCGTCACAGCATGAATTGCCTGAACAGCCAGACTCGCCACCACAATCACAGTCTTCACCCTCTTCAACAATGCCATTGCCGCATTCCTGTGTGCCGATAGTCTTGATGTTTCTGTTGGCGGTCAGACAAGTAGACTTGACGCTATTACGACCCAAAGCACTGCAGATGTTGCCAATACTGCATGGACTGAAAGTCTTGACACCAGAACTGGTCGAAGGATTCATGATGTAGTTCTCGCCCGCGTTGCAGACAGAGGAACTAAGAGGACAGCACTGTTGACTGCCAACGGTCGAAGCCTGTGCGCAAGTTTGCTCTGTACAGTCGTGAACAGCACCGAAGGTGTGGCCAGTCTCGTGGGCGATAATCTGCCACTCTGAAGCTCCTCGAGTTCGGACGACGACGTTCGCACCTGTTACAGTTTCGGCGCCAGCGCTAGAAGATTGCCCGTTGCCGGTAGTACTGCTGTTTGTAGAATAGGCAGTCTGAACGCATGCCTGACCAAGCCAGGCAAGGCCGACTGCGCTTCCGGTGTTGCAAGTGCTAAGCAGTGTCCAGTGGCTGTTGCTGTCCTTTTGGTTTCCTCTCCATGCACTGAACAGATTGAGTCGATCTTGAATATCGACGCTATCACTGCAGGCCTGGTTCCAGGCACTTGCAGAGTTGGGCGTTCCAGGACAGTTCGAGTCCGAGATGGTCAAGTTGGCCAAACCAAGGGAAATGTTGAAAGTTTGTTCATATATGCTGGATGCGGTGTTCATCTGGTCAATAACGTTCATGCGTACAGACTCGGTCGAGTTGAATTGAGCAGTGTATGTGCAATCGGTGGCGACACCGACAAGGGCAACTTGTCTGGTGTTGGGACAACCTCTCGTCTGACCGATGGTGGAACTGAGATCGACACCTGCGGAGTTGCCGGAAGTACTGCTATCGACCTGGCGTTTACCGAACAAGTTTCCCAGAGTTTCGCTACCCAGAACAGAATCAGATCGTCGTAGCATAGCAGTGTAGACAGGATGATCGGGTTGGCTATTGAAGCCTAGGTTGTCTGACTGGCAGGTGAGGCCATCACTATAGTCCAGACTTCTTCGCAGCTCGTGCATATGATAGTCGAGTTCCTGGTCCAGCAGGATATCCGAGTCGCGGTAAACAACCATGACATTTTCGTCTGCAGTATCAACATGAGGATCAAGGTCATGGCGGGTGTGGGCGAAGTGTGGGGCGAGTTGGATGTGGTGGTTGTCATGATCCAAAGAAAAAGCACCCTGGAACAGGGGTTGCAGACCGTCCTTGACGATTGTGATTCTTGCCCATCCTGCTCTTATCCAATCATCGTCGACGTTCTCCTGGCGGTACCAGGCGGATCCTCGAAAGACCTTGTGGGCCAGCCGATCAAGGTCCTCGGTCCTGGAAACAGTTCCGTCGGGGTTCAAGTACGAGACAACCAGACCGGAATTCGAAAGAAGGTCGTCGTTGGGCTCAAGCGAGAGCTTGACATGTATATCCGGACGCAATGCGAAAGTCAAGTCGAAATGATGCAAGGCCGTCACACGGTGGGTATGTGTGTCTATGGTGGCATTTTGAATTGTGGATATGGCACGCAGAGGGTTGCGTGTAGTCGAAGTGGCGGCGACGAAAGCAGCAAACAAGGCCCAGAGTAGACAGAAGCGGAGCGTCGTCGTGGCCATGGACGCGCGTGGTGGCGGGACGGTCTAGCGTCCTATTCTCTTGTACAGTGGAGCGTTTTTTTGCCCTGCGTCTTTGTTTACGACTCGGTGCGACACTGGCAGTCGCAACTGAGAAGTTGGCAAAATGAATGGTATGAAACAACGAGCGAGCGTGGCGGTCTATGTCAGCGACCTGATTGATACGAGCACCATGTTCATCGGCCGAAGAGGCGCTACCAAATGCTTGGAGCCATGGCTTTCCCTTGGCCTAGCAACCAACATCTCAGACCCTTGTTTCCTCCCTTCAAAACTCCGTCGTATTCGTCGTAAAGTCCGGCAGGATCGTCATTACTCTGTCTATTTTTATCCTTCTCCAGTAACGTCTCCTATAGGAATATTAACAACTTGAGCCTTCTCTCATTGCTTTCTCTTCTGCTGTTCTTTCATTTCTACCAAGACTTCATCATGCTTTCCGCGCCCAGCCGGAAACATCACGATCCTGCAAAACATGACCACGAGGCGTGAAACCACTGTGCACTGCCGCCCCCGACCACTGCAAAGCGCTTGGCCACCTTATCCTTGGCGATACACCGACGAGTTACGCGTCCGACATTTCTCTTGCCGCCGCTCGATCTGCCAACAAGACTACGCAATCTTTGCTTGGCTGTATCTGCTAAATGCATCCATACTTGTAGCAGAAACACTTAATGGACAGATGCAGTGTAGGTGTTGACCGTGTCAATTGCGCGAGGCCGCGGGCTATCGGATTCAAGCGTATACGTTGTACGATACATAACATAGCCCCAGGGCTTGTCAGAGTAACGAGCCATGATGTTTATCTATTGCAACAAGAGAAATGGAGGTCTTCGGAGTAAGGAATTTGTACCAACCACGTATCGTCTCATCTGCAAGCTGGAGGCGTCTTGGCTCTCATCAACACTCGTACGGGCATGACTCAGGGATGGTCCAGCAGATCGAGTAGTCTCTACCATAGAGTGGATTATATGCATATAAGCTAAGTGAGAGGAGAAATAGCATGATACCAAGGTAAAGAAAAAAAGGGAAACCGCATCAAGCGAGTTTTCAAGAATCCCAGAATGTGAACATGTAAAAAAGATTTCTTCATTGCCTAAGCTACACAAAGATAAACAACACCTCCCTTTTGCCAAAAACAACTTTTTGTGCAATCGTATGCTTGTTCTCTTACACGACATCAAACAGACCCTTGAGGTGCTTGGCAATAAGGTTCCACTCATCCTTGGTAACCTCATCACGATAAAACTCCTTGAGCGTATCGATGGAAGCTCTGCTGATGTGCGAGTACAAAACCATCTTGTCTTCGAGTTGACGACCATAGGTGGGTTGGTTGTTGCCCTCGATCTTGACGGCCACGGCAGGTTGTCCTTTTTTGCAGAGGGGGATTTGCTTGTGCTCGCGCTCGATGGAGGTGACGCGACCCATGGGGATGACTTCCTTTGCGCCCGTGACCGAGTTGATCTTGACGGCTGCGATGGGCGTGTTGACGCGGAGGGCGCCGTCAATGACATCGACACCGACGACGATGGGGTTGGTCTTGTTGAAGACTTGGATGGGGTTGAGGATGCAGGGGAAGACTGCCAACATCTTGGACTCTTCCTTCTTTTGTGCGGCAATCTCGGCCATGTGCTTAGTGAACTGGTCGAACAGGTGGTAAATGATGTCGGCGGTGAAGATCTTGACGCCAACCTCGTCGGCGTAGGCTTGGGCTTCCTTGTCGACCTTTACGTCGAAACAGAGCATGACGGCGTATTGCTTGTGCTTTTCCAACATGGTTGATGCTGTGATGACATCTCTTCTGTGAACGTTACCGATCGAGATCGAACCGACGGGAATCTTCATCTGCTTCAAGAACTCGAGCAGAGCCTCGAGCGAACCAAGGGTAGATGCTTGCACGGTAACACCACGTCCGGATGTGGAAATCTTGCTGAGCAAGTTCTCGAGATCTGACATGACATCGTCCATGAGCTCCTCTTCGTCGTCATCCTCCTTGACCAAGAGCAGACGAGAACCAGCAATGGCATTCTCCAGGCCGTTGGCAGTAATCTTGACACCCAATGCAGCCTTGACCTCCTTGTTGTGGACGTAGGCAGACTTGACACGCAACTCCTTCATCTCGGCAGGTGTGAGCAAAGCTCTGATGTTGGTGGCAATAGGTCCTTCTGTACCGCACAACACAATACGATCACCCTCCTTCAGACGACCGTTGGTGATGACAACATCGATGGTGGTACCAAGACCCTCGATGACCTTGACTTCCAAAACGGTACATTCGACCTCGGTGATGTACATGAGCTGGCCAGCCATTCTCTCCTGAGTGAGCTGGGTGATGAGCTTGAGCATATCGGGGATACCTTCACCAGTGTGAGCGGAGGTGGGGACGAGGGAGACGTTACGAGCCATCGACTTGTTCTCGTAGAAGACTTCAGAGTTGAAACCTTGCTCAGCAAAGGCGATCTTGGTCTTTTCAAGTCTGTCGGCGAACTCGTTCTGGACACCCTTGTTCTGCATGGCAAGCGACTCGCGGAAACCGTTGTTGGCAATTTGTTTCCAGCCGTAGAGACGATCGATCTTGTTCAAGGCGACAATGAAGGGAGTCTTGCGGTCTCTGAGCAACCTCATCGACTCGAGGGTTTGAGGTTCAAGACCGTGCATGATATCGACGACCAGGATAGCGATGTTACAGAGCGAAGAACCGCGGGAACGGAGGTTGGTGAAGGACTCGTGACCAGGGGTATCGATGACCAAGAGACCGGGAATCTTGAAGTTGAAGGAGCCATCAGTGTTCACGACAGCAGTCTTCTTCTCCAAAGCCTCCACAGGGAAATAGGTTGCACCGATTTGTTGAGTGATACCACCAGCTTCGCCTTCCTGAACGTTGGTTTGACGAATCTTGTCCAGAAGCTTGGTCTTTCCGGTATCGACGTGACCGAGAATACAACAAATGGGCGAACGCAAGTTGTCCTTGGAAGCAGCAGCTCTGGCATCTGCAATAGTCTTTTGACGTCTCTCTGCGGCCTCACGCTTGCGCTGAGCGAGGGCACGGGCATTTGCGCTCTCTTCCTCGTCAGAAGATGAGTCTGAGTCCGAATCGTCTTCAGAGTCTGATTCAGAGTCGGAGTCGGACTCGTCCTTGATGTTGGCCTTCTTGCCGGCTGCACCGTCCTGGACAGGCTTGCCATTGACAACAGGCTTGACGGTCTTGGGGGCCTCCTCCTCCTCCTCGTCCGACTCAGCGTCCCAGCTGTCCTTGACGCCCTCGGTTTCCAACTTCTCGGCCTCGGCCTCCCAGTCTTCGAGCTCATCTGACTCTTCGGCCTTCTTCTCGAGAGCATCAGCCTTGGCCTTCTCGGCTGCTTCCTCAGCGGCCTTCTTTTGCTCTTCGACCAGGCGCAGCTCCTCGAGCTTCTTGCGAGCAGCCTCCTCCTCAGCCTTTGCGGCCTCGGCGGCAGCACGCTCTTCGGCAGCCTTGCGAGGGTTCTTCTTTCTGCGGTCCTTCTCCTTCTGTGCCTTCTTGGCGTCGTCCGCATCGCCGGAAATACCAGCAACGATGGCACCGCTCTCGAGCATCTGTTGGAGACGAGCTTGCTGGCGGGCCTCTGCCTCCTTCTGAGCCTTGGTCTTGTACTTGCCCTCCTTCTTGAGCTGCTCAATCTTCTCCTTCTCCTTTTGCTTTTTGAGGGCCTTGGCTTCTTCTCTGGCCTTTGCTTCCTCAGCAGCCATCTTCTCTTCTTCCTCGGCTCTGGCACGCTCCTCGGCCTCGAGGCGAGCGGCCTCCTCCTCTCTAGCCTTCAGCTCGGCTTGTTGTCTCTGGAGGGCGGCGAGGGCGGGATTGAGCTTCTTCTTCTTGCCACCAGCAGCAGGCTCGGGAGCTGCTGCAACAGGCTCGATGGCGCTCGGCGAAGGGGTGTCTCTGATGGGTTGGGGCTTGGGTGCAGCGGGTACAGCACCACCTGCCTTCTTCTTGGCTGCGGCCTGTTGGTAAAAGAGTGATTAGCTCCTGTATCCCCCTTAGCATAGCACAGTGCAGCTCACCTGTTCCTTCTTTCTCTGCTTTTCACGCTCCTTCTTCAGCTTTTCCTTTTCCTTCTTGGTCAGAACGCGACCACTGGAATCCTTGTCGTCGTCGTCTTCGTCGTCCTGTGCGGGCTCGGGTTGCTGCTTGCCGCCCTTGCCACCCTTTCCTTTCTTAGCGGGCTCGGGGTAGAGGTCCTCATCATCCATGGTGCCCTCCTCGGGAGCCTTGGCGGAAAGGTCGACGGGAGGAGTAGAGGTGCCATCTTCGGCGGCGGTAGGGTCTTCACCAAGCTCGGCTTCCCAGTCGTTGTCCTGTTGCTTGCCCTTCTTGCCCTTCTTGTTCTGTCTGCGCTTGAGGGCAGCCATCAGACCGCCGGCGGGCGCTGAGTCTTCCTCGGCATCCTGGGCGGCTTCCTGGGCCTTTGCCTCTTGCTCGGCCTGAGCTATGGGGTCGACTGTCTCGCCGAGCTCAGCCTCCCAGTCGTCCTGCTGGGCCTTTTTGTTTCCCTTCTTCTTGGGCGCCATGGTTTCGTGTCGGTGGGGGCGACTCGAGATGTGGTGTGGCGACGGTGGTTAAGGTGTAGGCAGTCGCACGGTCAGTAAAGTCGTGTGACTGGTGGTAGCATGTGACGGCGAAGGGTCAGATCAATTGGCGCACGTCGAGGTGGGTGTGCGGGACTGGAAGCGATGCGAACAGAGGCAAAGCCTAAATCCTGGGATTTTCGTGATTCGTGACGCACTATTTGCTCCCCACTTCAAAATACCATCAACCAAGTAAGAAAGTCGACAGTCGACAGTCGAGTTTCGAGTAGATTGACTTTCGGATCTCATTGTCTCATCGTCTATCTAGGCATCAGAATATACACCAATCTACGTGCTTTTGTGGAAAGACATGTAAACTGCTCATCGTCCAAATCCAAACCAGCCCTTTTTCTTTTCTTCCTTGGGCTTCTCTTCGGCTATCACATTGCTCGCAGCTGCCTTTGCTTCCACCACTTGCTTGCCCGTTGTCGGGTAATCAATATAGTTCCATGCGACGTCAAAGAATAATGGTTTGACCGGAATCGGCTCGATCTTGGGAGGATATGTGACCAAGTTTTTGAGGTTGACATTGACGCCTGGTGTGGGGAAGTCGCTAAGGCGTTGGACAAGAGGGGCAGCAGTGGACATGTGCTTGGCGGCTGCGATTGATGCATTGTCGTGGAACTTGTGCAGGTCCACCAGTGCTTGATGTCTGTACACGAGTTGCTGGAGCTGAGTCTGAAGTGCATCGGCCTGAGACTTGTGGATGTCGAGGGTAGGCGCAGCGTTTGAGTCGGAAGAAGTCGATGGTAATGAGCTCGCGCACTGCTTTGCCAGTTCAAGAGCGCGTGCTAGCAGAGCAAGAGCGTTTCCATGCTCCGACAAGAGAGCGTGCGAGACTGCAATGTTGAGGCATCTCAAGGCCTGGAAGTAGGCACGCTTGCCGTCTACCTCGCGCACAAAGCTCTCATCTCTCATGGCACCTCTCAACTCCTTGATAGAGTCAATGCTTTGAATGGTCGAGTCGTAAAGCACAACTCTCTCGCGCAGACGAGCAAGTTGACTTCCCCTGGGTTCCGACTTGTGCTGGTCACGAGCGCGTTTGCTGGATTTGGCCTTCTTTTCTTCAAAGAGTCTGCCGTCTTCGGATCCGATGAGAACACGGTTTCTGCCTACGCGCCAGCTCACAAGGGCGTAGTTGACGGCAAGACTGGTAATACGCAAATCTTGCATTCTGTTGTCGCCCTCGTCTACCTTTTCCTTCTCCAATTCTTCGATGGCTCTTCTTGTGGCATCTGCAGCATCCTGGCTGGCAATAAGAACATTATCGTAGGCACCGGCGCGGTCTCGAGTGAGAGCAGAAGCATTGGACTTGAGGAATGAGCTTAGTTCGGGTTCTGCAGATGCAACGGCAGCAAGAGCTTGGCCGATTGAGGCGTCTACAATGTTGGCAGTCATGGACCGCCAGTTGATTGTGTTGGGGATGTTGGTTGTGCCCAGATTTTGGGGAGCTAGAATGCTTCGTTAGTGACTTTGGCGCACAAGAATGATTCCCTTGACATACTGGTTTCCGTAGTGGTCTCGCTGAGGGCGTTGGAGTCGAGGTGTTGTACCAGGTCGACCAGAGCAGAGTCATCCTTGGGGAAGTAGCGCAGAGCGACAGTAGATACGGGAATTGAACGAGGAAGGCGGGCTTGGTAGGCGGCATAACGGATGGCAGGATCGACGGCGCTGGCAAGGATTTCGCGGAAGAGGTCCTTGTTCCCTTGAGCAAACAGGGTGGCATAGATGACGCGGGCGATAGAGTACTCGCGCAAGCACAAATCCCATCTCGAAGAGTTTTCGGTGTTGACGCGACCCTCAGACTGCTTCTCGAAGTGTTCAGCTCCGGAGAGAGAGGCGCGGTAGGCTTCGGCCTCGAGCAGATCCTGGTGGGTTGTCTTTGAGGTCTGGTAGTCTTTTAGGATGTCGGTCAGGTTCTGGGCAAGGCGAGCGGCCTTGTGGAAGCGTGAGATGATGTGGGACCGAGTGGTTCCAGTGATGCCGTTTCCTTGGTTGTCTTCGGAGTGGATGGACTTGATGTGCATGGCGTGGGCCCATGCGCGTTCGCAGCTGAGCAGCAGGAGGCGGACGGTTCTTCAGAGGGGTCAGCTGGGAGGTGCATAGTATGCGGAGGGGGTTGGTAGTACTGGGGGTTCTGGGCGACATCGTCGGGCGTGACAGTCGACTTGTTGGAGTACTTTTGGCCCTTGTTGGTGGAGCGGCCCAGACGCTTGCGCAGAGCGAGCAGTTGTCGCGAGAGTTGCTTGCGGTATGCATTGTAGTCGGCGATGAGCAGGGCGGCGTCGCGGTTGCCCACGGTAAAGGCGGTAATGTCCATGCTGGCGTGTCGTGTGCCCGTCGCAGAGGAAGCTGCAACAATTCTGGTGTCGAGCTGTCGAAGTGTCCAATTGGTGGGGTTGCATCGTCCAGGGCTCGCTGCACGCTGGCCGGCAGGGCAGGACCATCCGAGGCTTGGCGATCTCCGGTGCTGATGTCGACGAAAAGTCGCAGCGCGCAGCTCGGCCAGAGAAACATACAAGTCGCCTTCGTTCGCCGCCCTCGACCACCACCACCGCCGTCTTTGCTCGCGTTTCTACTCATCCTCGCCCGCACTCCAATTCCCCCTTTGTCTTGAGTCGCCGCCCTACCGCCTCATTCTCTTGGACATATCCGTGCAGCCTTCTCGCATCACGCCACAGCAGCAGCAGCAGCAGCAACCTCCTCGCTTCCTCTCGGGTCCTGGCATGAACCATACTTTTCTCGGCTGCTTGTGGTAGCGCCGTCGCTTGTGCCTGTACCACACTGACACCAGTCGTGGCATGCTAGAGCGCACGTCGGCATGTCTCGACACTGGAGTTCGCTTCTCTTTGCGCCAGAAGAGTCTGTTCCCCAAAAGTCGCCGACTGCTCCACTCGTCCTTTTGGGCAACCCACGCTCCTGATGTCGATCACCTCTGCCTATACTCGAACCTCTCGCCCCCTGTTCCCGCTGCCGCCGCCGTCGCCGCTCCTGCCTCGGCCGACTCCTACGATGCTTCTCCCTTCCTCGACTTCCTCTATCCCGCCCCGACCCAGGCCTTCATGACACGTCTGTCTCAGTGGGAAACACGGTCACGCAAACACTCTAGACCTAATGTCCTGAGAGGCTATTCCTCCTTGACCACCCGGAACCCCTCCTCCGCCTCAATTCCGCCTACTCGTGCTCACCAAGAGCTTCTTGCCTTACTGGACTCCCCTATGCCTGACCGGTCTTTTCTCTCCTTGGACGTCGAACGAGCCTGGAATCTCCTCTCTCAAATCCTCGAGCCCGCTCCTGCCCTGCTCTGTCGTGTCATTCACTGGTTCTCCAAGACACTTGACAAGACCGCCGATCGACATGCTGCTGACCTCTTTTCCAATCTGCCCAACGAATTCAAACCGCCCCCTGTCTATCAAGATGCAATTCAATCAAACCTGAGACTCGGTCGTCAATCTCTCGCCGCTGCCTTGCACAAGGAAGCTTCTCTACTGGCAAAAGAAGGTAGTATCGCTTCTGGCCATCTTATGGCTTCTGCCGTCAACGAAAGGGACTGGCATTTGGCTATTTCTGTCCTCAAAGAGTGGGAAACATACAATGCCTCGGCGCCCGATACGCTGGACGCTGCTGATTTCTGGAACACCGTCGTCCGCCCTTTGCCGTTCGTTCTTGTACGGCTGCACGATCTCCGTAGACTGTGCTACCAAAGGACAATGCACGAGGAAAAGGACGAATTCACTCAACAGCTACTGCGCCTCTATCGTCTCATGTTGGGTCGTTGGATCCACGCTCAATCAAGAAATCCTCTCTTCTTGGGAAAACGCGGTTTTGCTGCTGCTGAAGAAGTTCGTGCGTCTGTGAGGGCGTCGATCTTCGAGACGCACAAGTGTGGCTTGGCCTCGGCTGCTCTATATGAAAACGTACTCATGTCGCTGTTGACTCTACCCCACTGCGCCGAGAGTTCTGTCTGCACTTTAACTGTTAGGAGTATCTACCAGTTATATCGGCGGTCCGATATTTATGCACCTACTGAGAGATTGCTCTTGCAAACGACCAAGTTCTGGAAGGAGCACTCGCTTGCTTTTTCCGCAGCAAGGTCCAGAAGCGACTTTATTGGTTTGGGAAAAATCATGGAAGATTTCTACAAATTCCATCAGAAACCCAGTGATGAAGCCCTTCTTACCGTCATGAATACCTTTGCTCAACGCGGCTATGACGAACCTGTCAGAGAGCACGCCTATCTATACAAATCTCTCCACACTGAGAACGACTTGGATGCTGACAATCTTTCGCCTCTTCTCACTGTCCATGCAGTCAATCTCAAGCCTGCACTTGCTGCTCAACAACTTGATGACATGAAGAAAGAGTTCGGCGTCTCACCAAACCTGAAATGTTGGAATATTGTTCTGCAAGCCTACACGCGGGTTGACGATTTACCGGAAGCTTTGCAAATCTTCCGCAAGATGTTGGACTCTGGAATTAAGCCTGATGAGTACACATATACCTCGCTGCTCACCTTATACGCCAAGCGAGGAGATGTCGATGGGGTGATTGACCTCTTGGGTCTTGCAAAGTCAAATGGCGTGACAACACTTACCACCCACATGTTAAACTGTATGATTCTTGCACTGGCTCAGAGTTATGAAATAGCCGGTGCTCTGAGGGCACTGGATCAGACTGTTCAGGCTGTCCGGCAACACAGAGCGAATGGTCCTCTCACTCTGTGTTTCAACACCATGCTTACTGCCTTGGCATGGAAACGCGACCTCAAGGGCACTATGGCGGTCTACCATCGTATGAAGGAAGAGAACGTGCCCCTCGACGGGCGATCATATGGAGCACTGATGCTAGTTCTCTGTCTCGTTCGCCAGACACCGGCAGCGCACAAGATTCTGAAATCGGTCATGCCCGCAAACGGCATACGACCCTTGGCCTTCCATTATGCCATTCTAACAAGTGGCTACATTGGCCAAGAAATGTATACAGAAGCGATCGAAGTCGAGGACGAGTTGAAGCTGACAAGAGTGCGAACGACGTCTAGCGCTCGAGCCATTGCGCGCAAAGCGAAGGCTGCCAGTGAAGACAGCATGTCACGCGACCAAACAGATGAAGGCGGCCACCTTCCATCTTTGGACCTTGCGATCCAAGATTTCCAAAAAGTGTTGGACGATAAAAGAATTTTCCGTCATGGATTCCAGCCTGAACCGCTCGGCTTCGAGGTGATGGACATTAGCAATCTGATTCATATTCATGGCCGACGCAGAGTGTTCGAGGCAGTCCAGCATCTGTTCCAGATGTATCAGAAGAAGCTTTCAGAAGTCGATGCTTATCACAATCAAGCACCGATCGTGATTCTGCTCACAAATCTCATGTTTGTACACAGTCAAGCTGAAGAGTGGAGCGAGGTCGACAAGTACTGGGATCTTATCAAGTCCCGGGTTGATGAGATACGTACCTTGCACATCCCAGCATCGAAGTTGGTGCAGTCTGTTCGACAGGGTCAGATCACTCGATCCCCACGAGAAGCCGAGACTGCTCGAATACCTGCATATTATCGCTTCATGCTATCGCGACCATTACAGTACTATATTCGCTCTCAATTCGCCCAATCTTCGACCAGGAAGCTTGTTCCGATGATGACCAAACTGTTTTCTCTGGGCTTCCGGTTTGCCAACAAGACCTGGAACGAGCTCATTGTACGACTATGCCAGACCAGCCCTCCACGTGCATTGCTCGCCTTCACACTGGTCGAGAAATACATGATGAAAGACTGGCCTGGCTGGATCCCTGATCAACATGGCGCGATAAGAAACCCTGATGTTGTCTATCTCAAGAAGCAAACTCATAAAGAATCACTGCAATACATTGGTGCGCGATACATTAACGAGGAGCAAATCATTCCGCAGTATCGTACGATGGTCCATCTAGCTGGCGCATTGCTGGAAATACGTGGTCTCACCAGTCGCGGTCTGGGCGACTATCACAGGGAACCGGGTATCGGTCCCTCAGAGCTGAGAAAACAGGTCGGTACGATTTCTGAGATTTCAAAAGAGGCACCCAGGACTATGCACGCCATACACAGCATGCCCAGGGTTGTGGATAGACTTCAAGAGATCTTGCTCCGTACATAGTAAGTGGAGCGTGGGCATGGCCAAGTTTGGGAGCAACGATGTACGAACGATAGAGCTGCTATTTCTCAGGAGTTTTTGTGTTTACGATCGCATCGCATGGGTAGCGCAGCGGTGTTTTGTGCTGTACTTTTTCTTGTACCAACAATAGCTGTACATATAGGCATCCTTTGACATAGAAGCGGAAGGAAAGGCGTGCGAAGCGCCGCACATGGGCATGTAAAAACAATTGGATTGTACAGTATGTTTTGAGAAAGGTCTCAGTGCTCGAGTCCCCCTCGTCGCGTGCAAATGCCTCACCGGTCATCTCCGTGCCATCTTCTTATACCATGATGACGAATAGCGCCACAAAAGAGCTGAAGCTCGATCTGGAGAGCAAACACGAGAAATTTGGTTCGACCCACCAAGCTTGCGTCGATCATCGCTGCATCGCGCAACGACACATCTTGAGGCTCAACTGTTTCAAACATCTTTCAATCGAGAGCAGACATCTGGCATATCCGTTCTGAGCACTTGTGAACTGTTGCACGTCAGCACGATGTATCGTAGAAGGCTGCAGAAGCCCTGGTTGTCACTCTGGCACTAACCCGTTTCTTTCGCACGCGACGTGCTGGTAAGCTATGGAACCTAATTTGGAGCTGCGGCTGCTCACAAGTTCTGAGGCTCCTGTGCCAGTGACCGAACCACCGGGTTTTTGTTCTTGTCAACTCCTGCAACCATTGCAAGTCTGCAACAATTTGGCGTGGAGCAGCAGTGAAGTTGTGGTGGGATTGACGGCAGTCGCGCACTACGAAGACCACGACGCTTGCACCTCCCGCGCAAGCCCTTGCCCTGGACTTGCAAAACCACACGATCTTGCCACAGGACTGGAACCTCTCTCACTCTGCAATCTACACGCGTGAGGCGTGGAATATACTCATGGTCTCCAACAACATCTAGCGAGCCTCAACTACTGGACATCTGGTATCACATGCATTCAAGAACGGTGGAGGGGGGCGACGTGTATCGTCAATTGGAGCCGCAATGGAACCCCATCTTGATCGTGGCATCCATTGCCATTTCCTTTCTCGGAGCTTTCACCTCGACACAACTCATGTGCCATGCTAGAATGTCTCTACGGTTTCATAGTGTTTTGCTGTGGGTGCTGTTTGGCAGTTTTGTGTTTGGAGGTTGTTCTGTTTGGTGTCTGCACATGGTTGCAATGCTGGCGTGCGAGTTTGACGTGAAGATGGGTATCAATACGCCACTGACTGTGTTGAGTGCCTTTCTTCCGGTCTTTTTCACATTCTTGGCCTTGGGATGTGAATTGCTTTGGGAGCGCTGGCATCACGGTCGAGGACGAAAGAAGCGTAAGGGTAGAAAATCACGACCGAAGACTACTACCCTGAGTCCCATGAGCAAACACAGAACCAGCTTCCAGCCGTCCATGTCGCTTCGTGCAGTGGCAGAAGAGGAGGAAGAAGAGGGCGATGACGACTATCAGGACGAAGAGATTGCCCCTGACCAACCACTATTATCCAGACCTCGCCAATCACCCGCTCGGAATCCGGAAAGTCAAAGCTGGAGTGGACCGAGGACAGACTTCTTCAGGTCTTCGCAAGATGGACCAGGTGCTTCGTTCGATCAGAGTCTGCTGCCACCATCTCCAGGAATTACCTTGTCTCCCAAGATACAGCCACGCGACAGTGTACGACCTATTGTAGAACGGAGCGCCTCTGGGCGTAGTATACCCAGCCTGAGGAGAGTTACAACGCAGAGTCTTCGTGATGACACCTCTACTGGATTCAGGGACGACGCATCTACTGTTAGCTCTGGATCCTTGGGCCAATCTTCCAGTGACGTATCCACTCTACGTCGCGAGTCGTCGTCTGGATCGAGTACAAGCCATGGTCTCAGTAGCGCCATGGGGCTTGCATATCGTCGAGCTCCAGCATCCACAGTAAACGCATTCGTCGCTACGGCAAAAATCCTGTACTTCGGCATGACACCGAGGAATATACTCAAAGGATTTCTATGGTCCATCGCGATTACTAGCATGCACTACACTGGAATACACGGGTTAAAGATTCCTAACGGGAAAGTTGTCTTAAATCCTTGGATTGTCATAGCATCTGCCCTCATATCCTGGCTAGTGTGTACAGTTGGCTGCATATGTATGGCCGAAATGGAGGCCATGCTATCTCAGCAACTACTCTTTTCAGTTGTTGCAACAACGGGTGTGGCGGCAATGCACTTTACAGGTATGAAAGCCGCTACTTTCTGGTCTACATCTCCACCATCGGAGCTCAGAGGATACCCACCTGTGATCGCAGCTGCAGTGGTATTGATTGCATTCACAACATGCATAGCAGCCAATGGATTGCTAGCACACAGCGCAACCGTTTCTCGCAATAAGCTTGCCGAGATCATATGGACGCGTCGAGAATTGTGGCGAACAATCGCCCAGAAAGAAAATGCAGAAGCAGCTGCTTTGGCTAGAAGTGAGTTCATTGCAGCTGCGAGTCATGAGATTAGAACACCATTGCATCATTTGCAAGGTTATAGTGATCTGCTCTCGCAGACACCGTTGACTGAGGAAGGTCGAGCTCATCTGGCCGCCATCCAGAGAGCGACAAAGACTCTCTCATTGATCACCAACAACGTACTGGACTGGTCAAAACTGGAGAAGGACGCCAAAGCGGTCTGTAAACCCGTCTCATTGGACATTCGGACAGTCTGCGAGTCAATCATCATCCTGCTTCCCAACAAGGACGACGAGGCAGATGTCGAACTTTGCGTCGTGGTAGCTCCAGATGTTCCGACCTCGGTCTTCCTGGACGAAACGTACATTCATCGAATCTTGATGAATCTGCTTTCTAATGCATGCAAGTTCACGAGATCAGGCTACATCATACTCTCTATAGAAGTCAGTGGCGACAAACTGATAGCATCAGTAAGAGACACTGGCATTGGCCTTGATCCAACCTTCATTCCTCAGATGTTCGAACCATACAAACAAGGCGAACAGAAAGGAAACCAGCGGGGTACGGGTCTCGGGCTCAGCATCATCAAGCAACTTCTACAGGCCATGATCGGTACCATTACTGTGGAATCAAAGTTCGCCTACTCGCAAGATGTGGGACCAAACCAGAGCGGAAGCACATTCACTGTGACCGTACCTCTGCAGCCTTCTTCTTTGCCCCCACAACCATCAGATCAACGAGATGCAAGACATGTAGCAATACTGTCCGAGACAGATACCAGATCCCTCCAAGGCATAAAGACAGCTTGGGAAATGTTTTCTCATGATGTCACAGTTGCAAGCAACATATCCGACCTACCAGAAAGAGAGTGGAAATACATATGGGCTGATATGCCTTTCCTCCTCAACAACAAAGACCAATTCCGCCGCCTCATGAAGCGACAAGATTTGCTCGTCCTGGTACCCTACGACACGCAAAACTCGCTGTCAGAATTACCCGGCATCGTAGCAGCACCACACGTAGTCCTCCTCCCACGCCCCCTAGTCTGGCACTCCTTCGCCACCCGCGTCGACGCCGCAAACCGCCGCAGCCGCAGCGCCGCCGTCTCACGCACCTTGCGCTTTGCTCCCACGGTCGAAGTCATGCAAGACATTCCCACCTCCTCCGTCACCCACGATACCTCTGAGCAAGAAACACGCCAACACCAGCAAAACCAACAAAAAGTCCCTTCCGTCAGCGTCGACGGCGAACAACAGCAAAAAGCAGGTTCTTCGCCCGTGCAACAAGCGCAACCGCAAACCGTGCTGTTGGTCGAAGACAACATCATCAACGCCAAACTGTTCCAGAAAATGCTGGTTTCGCTGGGGCATAAAGTGATTCTTGCTCCTGATGGCGAAGCAGCCGTGACACAAACACTGACACACGATACCGCTATTGATATAATCTTTATGGTAAGACTTTTACTCTCCTTACCTCTGCCTCCACTTCTTCTTGCTGACGCACAAATATAGGACCAATCCATGCCCAAAAAAGACGGCATAACCGCCACCTCTGAGATACGCGAGCTAGAGACGTCGGGCAAGTTGCAGCGCAAACACATTATTGTCGCCTTGACTGCGGTTGTAAACACAGAGTCTAGGGCTAAGTTCAAGGAGGCGGGCGCTGATGACTTTTTGGCCAAGCCGTTGAGTTTGGGGGGGTTGAAGGATGCGTTGGCTGTGCATTTGGGGTGTTGAGATGGGAGAGTGAGTTTTGCGGGAAAGGGGGAAGGAAGGACTGGGTGGGTTGTGTTTGGGTGTATGTAAGTACTGACTGAGTTGGTTTGGTGTATGTATGTATAATTCCAGACAGTGGGAGGGTTTTCTACAGAGGTACAGAGGATCTGGTATGTGATTTGGTCGTTGTTGGGTTTGTGGCTGGCTGGGAGTAGCTAGGCGATCGATGTGTGATTACTACTTCATTGAAAATGTCTAAATGTATACTATTTCCAAGATCCTTGCTTTGCTTTAGACAGTCAGGCCTTACATTGTGATAAAATCTCAAATGTGCATTGTTGTGGTGGTGAAGGAATTGGGCGTCTCGGTGGTCATCGTCATGGAGAATCTGCAGCTGGATTTGACATTGACATATCATTACTTCTGAACTTTGATTTCTTGAATTCATACCTAGATGTCTGATGTACATACATACAGATACTATAAGACACACCTAGTCCTGATATCGCTAGAAATAAGGATTGTATGGCGTGGATTGACAAAAGACAGACAGGGTTACCCCATAATCTCTAAGCAATTGTTATTGTGCTAACTGCACCAAACACAAAGGTCGAAAAAGATCGAAATGCCGCGCATTATGGTTATTGTGCAGTTTATATACGTTGGAAATGACACAATCAAAGAGAGATATCACCTTATGGCCTCTATGGTCACGCATGTTTCTAGTAAGCGACTGTGCATTTTTACAGTATGCCATTATCCTCCAAAGTGTAATGACAGACAACTTATTGATTGGTTGTCCAAAGAACGACTACCAGAACTACTTAGCGAGAGAATCTGCGGATAATCTTGTCAAGCCCCAAGTGAAATTCTGCCTTGCAGTTCCATTCGTACTTGTCCTTCTCGAGCTGCAGTGGCGTCTTCCGCCATTCAAAGCCATCATGGTCTTCGTGATCGTACCATACGGTGATATTCTTGAACTTGACGTGAACAAGCATGGGCCATAGCTTCAAAAACTCAAGGAACGCAACCAGTTCTGCATTATCATCTCGTTCTGCGACGATGATCTCAACATTCGACAGATACAGAAAGGTTGAAGCTTGATGGAAATGACCAAAATCCAGGCGAGCACGTCTTGCGGTAACTCTGCAGTCCTCGATGACCACTGACGTGACGTGGTGGTAAGGAAAAACTTTCTGGATCTCCAAGCACCATGTCTTGAAATTGCTCTCAGGCCATGTGATCAAAGGGTACGCCGTTGATTTTACTGAGCGCATCTCGAACCTTAAGAGATGTCCATTGAATATGGGTACAATTGAGATCTCTATACAGGTTTGTCGAGAGGGACAGAGTGCCTGAAACGTGATGGGGATCTTGTGGTATATGTAGCAACTCGTGTCCCAGAGAACACAGTAGAGAACTGGGGGCGAAATGGAAATCAAACCTCGGAAAGGAGGATCCAAGTCGAGCTCGTCAGGACTGGCATTTGTCCATATAGGATACGACAGGCTTTTGAAAGCTCTGATGTCCAGAGACACTACATGGAGACTTGTCATGGTAAGAGCTTCGAAAAGGAGGTTGACGATACGGACGGTGATGGAATACTACTTCGTTTCGGGATGGATTCCCCAGCGTCTGTAGTGAGCATCAAAGCCAATGCCTTTTGCCATGCGGTTGAGATTTGCTCCATCGGTGTCGTCTTGAACGGTCAGGTGAACACTCTGGTCTCGCGAGGCAAGATGTCGAAAAGCTTCGGTGATGAGTCTGAGAGGACGACCTGACTTGAGGAAGCGTTCTTGTTCGGCTATACGTGCTTTTAGTCCTCTAAAGTCCTCGGCGTGCTCGAGGGTGCCTCCGCGCTGCATGTGCTCAGTTCTGAGGTCTGCGATATCGTCGACATCCACAATCAAGGCACCGAAGCTGATTGAGCAAACCCTCTGCGTGACGGGAAGATTTCTTGACATGTCGACCAGGTCTTGAAGACTGGACTCGGTCAGGATGTAGCGAGCATGGCCATCCCAAGGCTTGCGTCCTAACTTGTCGCCAAACCACTTGCTGACGCTTCTGAACATGGTAGTAGTTCTGGGCGACAGGTGTTGCTCAAAGCTTTGCAAGATCTCATTTGGCAATTGCGTGATGGGAGACATGTTGGTTGACGAGCGACGGTAGGTTGGAGTATTGCTGATCATGATAAGCTGTAGTGATGGTGGTGGGCGTTTCGAGGTTGGAGCGTGTCAGCTAGAGATTAGTTCAAGGGGTTGAGAGGAAAGTAGAGAAGATACGCCTTGGGAAGTCACGATGCACATTCCGACTGCGTCGTTGTCCATTTCTTGATCATTTCAGGACTCTCACACCGACATTCGATGCCATTTCATGCTATAAGGATGCACAATTACTAGGTAAGCATAGATGTGGCCGTGGAGATGCTTGAAGACAAGACGCTCTCCGTGAGTATTGCTATTTCGCGGAGGGTATTGTCCATGTCGTCTTGGCCTTGATATGAGGATTCGGTGGTGTGTGTTCGGGAAGGCCGTGGTCAAGAGAGTTTGCCAGGCCGAGCACCGAGGCTTCTCCACAAAAAGCGATTGCCGAGGTGATGTGCGCCAACTATTTACATGTGCCTGCTTGCCGCCTACTTGTTCCAGAGAGATCATTCAGACTCAGTATAGAACCTGATAGCACATACAAAATGGCAACAGAAAGACTAAGCTCAGTGCTCCGCCACATTACCCCCGGCAAGAGCCCCCTCGACACCATGTAGGCCGTCTTCTGCCCCACCATCAACTACCCCGTGGAGAAGACTGACATATCGACGACAGCACACAGAAGAACCCCGATGACATTGTCATTACTCTCGCCATTCGCACACCCCTGACCAAGGCGGGCAAGGGCGGCTTCAAAGACACCCATCTCGATGGCCTCGTCTTCAAGCTGCTCGAGCAGGTCGTCCAAGTAAGCCCCTCAATACGCCCCAGTACACGCCACAGCTGCTGACACGGCCCGCAGAAATCAAGACTCGACCCTCAGATGGTAGAGGACATTTGCCTGGGCAATGTCTCGGACGCCAAAGCCGCCTACTACGTCCGCGCCGCCTGTCTGGCCGCCGGCTTTCCCAACACCACCGCCGCATACTCGACCAACCGCTTCTGCAGCTCTGGCCTCAAGGCCACCCAAGACATTGCCAACCAGATCATGGCCGGCGCCATCGAGATCGGTGTCGCCATTGGTGCCGAGTCCATGACCGACGGCGGTGACCGCCTCACCCGCCCCTTCGTCGACGAAATTGTCAACGCCAACCAGGACGCCGCCGACTGCTTGCAACCCATGGGTCAGACCTCCGAGAATGTCGGCAAGGACTTTGACATTTCGCGTCAAGAGCAGGACAAGTACGCTGCCGAATCATACCGCCGTGCCGAAGTGGCCCAAAAGGCCGGCTGGTTCGACGACGAAATCACCCCCATCACCGTCAAGGTCAAGGACCCCAAGACCGGCGAGGTCAAGGACGTCACACTGACCAGAGACGAGGGCCCTCGCTACGGTACCACCGCCGAGGCTCTCGGCAAGATTCGTCCCGCCTTCCCCGACTACGGCAACCGCAGCACCGGCGGCAACAGCTCTCAAGTCACCGATGGCGCCGCCGCCGTCCTTCTCATGAAGCGCTCAAAGGCCCTCGAGCTCAACCAACCCATCGTAGCCAAGTTTGTTGGTGCCACCGTCGCCGGTCTCGCCCCCAGAATCATGGGCATTGGCCCTTCAATCGCTATCCCCAAGCTTTTGTCCAAGTATCAACTTACCCTCGACGACATTGATGTCATTGAGCTCAACGAGGCCTTTGCTTCCATGGCCGTATACTGCCGCGACACGCTCAAGATCGACTGGAGCAAGATGAACATTCGCGGCGGTGCCATTGCGCTCGGACATCCTCTGGGTGCCACCGGCGCGAGACAGATCGTCACCGGCCTCAGCGAGTGCAGGAGACAAAAGAAGAAGATTCTCCTGACCAGCATGTGCATTGGAACAGGAATGGGAATGGCGGGATTGTTTGTCAACGAGCAGCTGTAGGTGTTGCAGGATTGTTTGTCAACGAGCAGCTGTGAATGTTGCATTAGTATATCTTATCATGAAAGCGTATGAACTTCTTCCTTCTTCACACACGAATTATATCCTTGCTAGAACGGGTAACAATGCCGCTTCCTCTGACCTCAGCAGGCTGACGTTGTGGCAAAGTATCAAAGAGTGGTTCTGGCAGATCCTAAGATCAGCATAATGAACACTGAGAAGAGCATTACAATTCTACGTTTCGAAACAATGGAGGAAGCGGTATGTATCCCACATTCAGTTTAGCCCGCATGAACAAGGAATCCTTCCGTCCCAACACGTAAGCCTATCACTGTGCGAACATCAGAACATGCAACATTTATGCCAAATCAAAGGCAGTATAAGCTTGCGTGGCCCATAAGCAGGGTTCAGCATAGTGCTGACAGAGATCTGCAAGTACCAATATTGACCACCACTTGCCTGTTACAGTTTTTGCAAAATCAAGAATCAAGAAGGGGTTTAAGTAGAGGAATGATCTTGCAGTCATGTGCAGCCTGAACAGCATGTGTGGTATATGAAACGAGACAGAACATCACTTAACTCAAACACTCATCGTCAAAGATATTTGAACTCTGCAATCATGTCTCCTACAGCAATGCCCACCAACGAGCAAGCCAAAGGCCAGGCCAAGATCGAGACACGCCTGTTCATCAACAATGAATTCGTCGAGTCGATCAGTGGCCGGAAATTCGACGTCGTTAATCCTTATAACGAGCAAGTAATCTCTTCGGTCTACGAAGCGCTGCCAGAAGATGTGGATAGAGCTGTCGAAGCCGCCGAGGCTGCTCTGCCTGCTTGGTCAGAGATGGGTGCAATCGCGCGATCTGCCTACTACTATAAGTTGGCAGATCTGTTGGAGGCTGCTGGGCCAGAGCTTGCAGAGTTGGAGGCCAAAGAGACTGGCAAGATTGCTGCCCAATATCGTGAGTGATATTTCTGGCCCTCGATGGCCATGCAGCAAAAACTGACAAAAGTGGAATAGAGGAACATATCTTTGGAGCCAAGATACTGCGACAGTTTGCTGGTCTTGCTTTGGATGCTCAGGGTGGTACGTCCTTGGCTACACCGGGTCATCTCAACATGGTCATTCGTCAGCCATATGGTGTTTGTGGCGCGATTGTGCCGTGGAATATTCCCATCATGGCCGTCGTGTTTAAAATGGCTCCAGCATTGGTTACGGGAAACACGCTCGTGGTCAAGTCATCCGAAAAGTCGCCTCTCACTGCTCTTGTGCTGGCGAGACTGGTCAAACAGGCAGGCTTCCCGCCTGGCGTCTTCAATGTCCTGAGTGGATTTGGAAACCCTGCTGGCGCTGCCATGGCATCCCACATGAAGATCTCAAAGATTGGCTTCACGGGCTCTGGCAGGACGGGTCGTCTGATCAAAGAGGCTGCTGCCAAGTCCAACCTCAAGAGAGTGTCTCTCGAGCTGGGTGGAAAGTCACCGCTCGTCGTCTTTGAGGACGCAGATCTAGAGCAAGCTGTTCCGGCGGCGGCTTTGAGCATCCTGTACATGGCTGGACAGGTCTGCATCGCGTCTTCCAGACTTTACGTCCATTCGTCAATCGCAGGCGTATTCCAGAAAAAACTCACCGAGTGCATCAAGGCAATGTCTGCAAACCCGCCAGAAGGAATTGACCCCCTTTCGCCCGAGGCAAAGCATAGTCCTCAAGTCGACAAGGCGCAATTTGATAACATCCTGCGATACCTCGAGCTGGCCAAGGAGAGCGGTGGTGAGATTGTCCTTGGAGGCAAGAAGCAGACCGACAAGGGCTACTTTATCGAACCCACAGTGGTCCGCAATCCGGACCACAACAGTCGCATCTCAAAGGAAGAGATCTTTGGTCCTGTTCTCTGCTTCAACACGTTTGAAGCTGAGGAGGAAGTAATGCAAAGAGCCAATGATACCGAGTACGGTCTTTTTGCAAGCGTGTATACCAAGGATCTCTCGAGAGCGTTGCGTATTGCCAAAAAATTCGAGAGCGGCATGGTGGGTGTCAACACGACTTCTCCGATGGCGAACGCACTTGACATGCCTTTTGGAGGATGGAAGGCCTCGGGTGATGGAGTCGATCTCAGCAAGGCAGCCCTTGACATTTGGACTCAGATGAAGACCATCTACATCAAGATCTGAGACTCGGAGGGTGCTGGGCCGAGCGAGTGCATATCGAGCGGAGAGTGAGCATGACTAGCTGTCTTCGCTCGATCAGAAATTCCTCGTGGCTCGAGTGTGGTGAGGACGAGGGGAGAGCAATCAATTAGTCAATCACATGAAAACAAGAGGCCTGGGCTTTGGCCTATCGCGGGGCGGCTTGGCAAGAATGATTGATTGCGACGGGGTTGGTGATGAATTAAGGTACAAGTACGGTACCCGTAGCTCCTCAATATTGTTGGCTGTCTATCTCATCCCACCTGCTGCCAGTCGCACTTAACCGTCTCGTATACGCACATCGCGCGCAGCTGTTCAACATGCCTGCAATGTCGTCGCCTTTCGCGACGTTCCTCATCGTCGGACGTAAGAACAAGTCGACTCTGTGGACAGAGCTACCGTTTGAAGAAGACTGCGACTGACATTACCAAACAGCGACATGCTTTTTCTTGGGAGTCCTCTTCGCTTCATTCCCTTACGACTACAACATCCTGTGGACGACACCCCCATCGCTCGTCCCCGGCGTCGACTCGCGCGAGCCCTACTACCAAATGCTCGAGAACCACCTCAAGTTCATCCACGCGTCTCCTCCTCTGATCTCGCGTATCCTCCACATCGTCATCGGCACCGGTCTCCTCGGCTTCATCACCAAGCTGTACAGACCTTCTGAAGCCAACCTCCTCTTCGACGGCGCCAGTCTCGTGCTCTACATGTGCGGTGTCACTGTCTACATTGCCAACATTGTCAAGGGTATGCGCGTCGTCACTTCGGGTGTCTATGGCAACCCTGCCCTTGTCGAGGGCCAGGTCGATGATTCTGGCGACTACCTTGGAAGAGAGGACTCGCTCAAGGTCTTGGCTGCCAGCGACACCATCTTGGCTCTTTTGCTCGTTGGTGTGTTAATCTTGCAGGCCGGCCAGTGGTACGCCAACAAGAAGGAAGCCGACGAGATTGAGGAGATGGACAAGAAGCATGACGAGAAGAAAGCTATGCAAAAGGAGAAGAAGAAGCAATAGGTCTCGTCAATAGAGGAAAGGCAGGAGATGGGACGTGTAAATTGAAGAAAGTCATGTAAAATAGGTAGTTTACCGTACTCCTCGTATGCTTGAAGCACGCGGCTGTAAAATATACGTGGTTCAGTTGCGCATGGAAGCCAGTGATCTGCTTGCTTCTCGCCGCGCTTCTTCCAATCTAGATGAAGCAATGCGCTCTGATTCACCATCATGGCCAGCTTTCCGCCTGACTGGGACTGGTTTTGTCCCTGGTCGGGAAACATCCGGGCACACAGCGTGTTTTGCTATCCAACCTTCGAGATGGCCTTGATAGTCAATGGCTGTGCAATACGTTGTCGTAAGGTTCATTGCTCAGGCATGCCGCCAGGAATGAGCTAGACATGATTGTTAGCAAATTCACGCATACTTGACTCTAGGAAAATGAGCTCACCATGCAGATGTTGTTTCCATTCAGCAGAATTTTGGACATCTTGGTCGAGGTACCGGTGTAGTCGCTTGGAGTTGGTCAGATTTTGATGATATATACGAGGTCGAGTGGATGGGTTGGCATACTATTCGGTGACATCCTCAAGGACCATGTCTGGTACAAACATTAGTGTTGCAGCATTGATACAAGAGGAGATAATAACTTACTGACGAAATCGTCGAAGCCGAGTAATGTGCCACTGAATTCTGCGCAGACATGGTCAATAAGTGATGCAGACGTGGTCAGGCGCAAGATGCAACTCACCCTTGTCGCCCTTCATGATGACCCAGATTCGGGAGCCGACACACTTGTCGATGAGCTCTAGAGGCAGCAATTGAGAGGCCATGTTTGGTGATTTCCGAGTGGTTTGGGAGGGGTGTTTTGCAGACGCAAGTCGGCCGATGTTCACATGCTTGCGGGAGAGTGACGCTCTCGACAAAGCTCGGACAGTGTGTGGGCGACATTTGAGCTTCGATCACGACAAAGTTATGGGCGGCGAATGCACATAATTCCTCGACACGGCAGTTGGCTGTTTGGACATGGAAGTGAAATGCAATCCGCAGGACGGGCCGTAACACAATCCCACCAAACCTCGCTGCACCCTTCGTCTCGCCGTGCTCTAGCGCATCCTGCTGTTTCGCCCACCACTTGCCGCCTCGCGCATTCGTCCTCGCCGACCCTCGACCACACCTGGAATACCGCATCGTCGATAGTCTTTGCTGTTCCTCGTGCACGTCGCCATCCCAAATGGCGCAATGCCTCGACCCTCGTCTTCTCGAGGACCACCGTCCAGAAGCGCA
Organism: Aureobasidium sp. EXF-10728; assembly: GCA_023848605.1. Lineage (NCBI taxonomy): Eukaryota > Fungi > Ascomycota > Dothideomycetes > Dothideales > Saccotheciaceae > Aureobasidium > Aureobasidium sp. EXF-10728. The sequence continues at coordinate 466,102 of SWBG01000007.1, forward strand.
ATGCCTCGTCCAAGTCCAGTCCTGGACAACCCGAGAAGCAAGTCTTCGCTCGTCCCAGGCCGAACGAGAGCAGGCCGAATGCCGCAAAGCCGCTGGCCTACAGGGGCAGGGACACTGCCTCTTCCGCCAAGATTGACTTTGGCAGAGTCTTGAGTGCGAATCCTTACCAGCGCGGAAGGACTATATCTCCCTCGGGCTCCCCCAATGCAATCTTCGACCCACAGATACGCAAACCCTCCATCGTCATCAGACCACCATCCACTCCGTCTGCACATCCAGAACCGGCTGCTCCAGCTGCTCCAGCTGCTACTCAGACTGTAACACCACCAGCTTCCGTTCTGAGCCGGGGCAGCTCTACACCGGATCAACAGCCTGCTGCGCCTGCGCATTCTGCGCCCCAGCAACACGATCCGCAAGCCACTCCTCCTTCCACGGCACCACTCACTTCATCAGAAACCCCGCTTGGCTTGACACCAGACCGTATATCTGCGCACGCAGTGGACCATGTGGCTGTCCCGGAAGGCGTCACAACTGCTGAGAGACCTCCTGAGTCGCAGTCGACCGAATCGCACTCCAACAGCAGACATCAGCCAGTTGGATCTACAGAGAGTCGTGCATCAGTCTTCGATGAAGTGCTACGCCTTGAACAGAAGAATACCAAGTTAATGTCTGCTCTGGCACAACACAGAAGAGACTACCAAGAACTGCATACGACTCATTATAAGTTACAGGACTCATCCACCCGCACCATCCAAGACGCTCAGCGCATGGAGATACAGGCACGGGAAAGGTTGCAGGCAGCATCTAAAAAGTTCGAGCAAGAGAGACTTGATCTTCAGTCGACCATCACCAAGCAACGAGCTGCGCGAACTGAGCTCTTCCAACAGCTACGTCAACTGGAACAACAGCTGGCAGACGAGAGAGAGACCAGCAAACAGCGACAACGCCACTCTGATCGTAAATTCGAAACCACCCTGCGCCTACGCGAACAAGAGGACAAGCCAAAAGCCGCTCGAAAGTTGTTGCGCAAGGACTACCGAACGTTTAAAAATAGTGTTTTCGATGGTGGCGAGAAGGCCAGCAAAATTTCGACGGCGCCGGATCTTCTCCCACGCCAGATCGCCTGGTACAATCGTGAGATTGCCTACTGGAACAAAGCTTTGCAGGGCATGCGATCTTTCGAAGTAACGACCAAGGGCGGAGACCACTTTCGCTTTAAAGCAGCGGGTGAGCAGGTTCAAGCGGAAACCCAGGATCTTCGGGAGCGTAAAGCTCTACGCCAGCGAACGATTTATCAATTGGAACAGCGTCTGCAGCACCGGGACAGTGTCTTTGATCAAATTAAGGGACACTTGCAAAACTCCAGTCTCGAAGCTGATAGAGCAAGTTCGGACTATGCCAATCGACTCGACGGACTGAAAGAAAAACTTGCGACAATCTCGCATTGTCAACACGATTGGCGAAGAGTTCTTCGAGAAACCCGTTTCGGAATGGATTCGACAATGCTTTCCCCAGAGCTCGGATCGGCGTCCAGAGCCTCTGCAATTGATCTGTTCGAACTGGATCGCCCTATTGCCGACATCAAGACGGCGCTCAGTGTGCGAGTCGACTTCTGGAAACGGAAGATCAAGACGCTCAGGGCAGGATCGAGCAACGCGTCTGAAACCGAGTCATTAACAAAATTCTACACAACTCAGTTGAAGGTTCTTTTCGCATATAAATCCATTCTGGCAATGCTCCGCACATTCTCTGCTTTGCAACTAGAGGCGCTTGAAGCCGATTGGATCTCGGATCAGCCAGCTTATCAACAGCTCTTTTGGCAAACCTCGATGCGCATCAACAGACGTTACAATCAGCTCAGGACCAAGATAGATATGGTCACAAAAGATTTGAGAGGTCAGGGTATGACATCTCGTCACAAGATCCTGTCGAAAAAAGAGATCAACAACATCATTCCATCAGGGAGTCTCCACGAGCGGGCTGCGTTTGCACATGCCTACGTCAAATACAAGAAGAACGCCTTCACGCACGACGATCAAGCAGAGATCAGGGAAGTCTTTGCTCAGTATCGTCAAGAGAACATGCAAGATTCTCACCGCTATTTGCGACGGCTCGAACAAGTTACAAAAGCGTCTCTTGATATCACTAACGCTGCGTTTTCAGGAACTTTGGGTAAACGCCTCTTGGTACCCGCCAGAGCCAGACGGAGAGATGGTCTTAGGAAGGCTGCTCTTGCAAAGACAAAATACGATGAGAGTGAAGCCGAGGACGACGCAAAGCCAGTAGCTGAAGAGACTGGTACGATGAAGGACATTTCAAGATCAGCGTCGGATGCAGAGATGACGTCAAGCCCAGGAAGCAAGGCAGACGTCGTAAAGAGCGAAGCAGCCCAGCAAGAAACCAACCACAGTCCTGAGACGGACCAGTCAACCGAACCAGAACCTACAGCAAGTGAGAAGCCAAGCGGCGACTCGGCAGAAAACTCTCAAGGCGAGACCAAGCCGCAAGGTCCTGCTTTTAAGCTGTTCAAATTCGCAAAGTCTGCTGCACCGAAAACCACGACCGTTTATCCCAGAGCTCGTAGTAGAGTCGGGTTTAAGCCTCCAAAGCCAATGTTTAAAGAAACAAGGCGTAGGAGTCAGGCCATGAGTACTAGCTCTGTTGACTACCTCGACAAAGAAGAACTCGATGGTTCTACAACACTGCCACCGTTGTTGTACCACATACCTCCTCAAGATCTGCGTAATGCGTTGATGGCCTCAAAGACAAGCCAGGCTGCCTTCTGGAGATACTCTTTGTACAAATCTCCCAGTGGTGAAAAGCCTCTCCTCCACTACTGTACCAAGTTCGAACAGGCCGAGCAAGTTGCAAAATTGTTCTCGGAGGAGCCAGCAATAGGCTTTGACATCGAGTGGGAAATGGGCAGCACTGTTGCTTCAGGCAGCATAAAAGACAACGTATCGCTGATTCAGATTGCATGCGAACACAGGATTGCTCTCTTCCAGATTGCCTTGTTCGCTGGGGAGAGCAAAGAAGATCTTATGCCTCCATCCCTCAAAGCTATTATCGAGTCCCCAGACATCATGAAAACTGGTGTCAACATTGCAGGAGATTTTACTCGCATGCGCAAATGCCTGGGGGTTGAGGGGCAGGGAATATTCGAGTTGAGTCATCTCTACAAGCTTGTGAAGTTTTCTGAGGACGAGCCAGAAAAGGTGAATAAGAAGCCGTTGGCACTAGCTGAGCAGGTACAAAATGTCCTGTTCCTCCCTCTTGACAAAGGAAACGTTCGGACGAGCGCCTGGTCAAGGAGGTTGTCGATGGAGCAAGTCGCCTACGCCGCCACAGATGCTTATGCAGGTTTCAGGCTTTTTCGAGAGCTCGACAAAGCGAGGACCATGATGAACCCTAGGCCGCCGAGGCCGGCCCTGTGGGAGCTTGATCAGCCTATTATTCTCGGCAATGGCGAGCGGGCTGGCGAAACACGTCCAAAGCGCAAGACTGTCTCGAAGAAGAGTACAGAGGTCGAAAGCCAACCGCCCATGCTTAGTGTAGAAGAAGAGCAGGCTCTCAACGACGAAGAAGAGGAAGCTCAGGCCGAAGCAGGTGCAGATGATATGGAAGACGACAATGCTCAAGACGAATTCGAAATTTACGAGGACGAATCAGCAGCAACTGTCAAACACGAAGCTGCCGAACGCTGGCTCGGTCAGTGGGAGAGCAACTTACCGCTGGGAAAGAAAGGCAAGAACACACCGTCGACCAGCATCCGTGCCTACAGTCTATGGCACGTTCAAGGTCTCGAGCTTCAACAAGTGGCCGAAGCGATGAGGCAGCCGCCTCTCGCGCTAGGTACAGTGGCTTCCTACGTCCTTGAAGTCGTGAAATCGGAACGCCTTCCCTACGAGTCCGCGAGGTTGCAGGAGGCTCTGGACGTGTTACCCTCGGTAGCACATTGGAGGTACAAGAGCCTGATACAGAAGACTCGGTCTGAAATATGAACCCCACGTATTCAACTCGATAGCGGGAGAACCAAAAGCTATACATGTACATAATCAAAACATATACCATACCACACTCTTCAAAACGACTGCACGACAATTGATTGCGAACACTAGGGTACTTGGCACTTGTGTATTGAGCATGCATATTGGGTATGCATGGCAGGTGCGGAAGGAACGAGGGTGGTGGTGCCATGACACAAGATAAAGCTAAGCTCCAACGCCGTGAGACGGAGAGGACGATCTCCGTACACGAGCGTATCAAAACATGCCTATCACCCCCTGCTGATTGGAGCTCGGAAGCTTCAGGGCCAAAAAAGTACACAAAGAGGCATGTGACACAGCACCCAGACGAGCAAGTTTGTAAACATGGAGAACGGAAGTGCGTGCTACATGGAGGTAGAGTAGCCGGAGCGCTGGCCGCCAGGGATCTGACGCGAGAGCGGCGTGAGACGTGGTGACTTTGGATGTCGTCTTTGAGAGAGCAAGACGAATCGGACCGAAGCGTTTCAAGTTATGTCGTTTTGAGTTCGACCCAGGACATGCGTGATGCATCTGGACGAGACGGCGGTTGGCAAGGTATGCGATCGTCGTTGGCAAAGGTAGCCGTGATTGGGCGGGCACTGGTGGTCTGTGGCTTGGTTACCCCGCATATCTTAATTGGCGGGGACGACTGGGGGACTTTCGAGACTAGGGTCCTCGCAAGGGCCGCGCCATGAATTGTGCAAGGTTATATGTTTACCTCGTCCTCCCCCCTGGCTCTCGTTATCTTCCCTCTTCCTCCTGCACTCTTCTTCCTCCCACCAAACTCCACCTCCCTACGACTCAAGCACAACAATTGAACCAACAGCCGGTCGAACTTTGCCCGTCCGAGAGACCGCCGAAGCCGGAGAAGGCTGACATCATCACGCCATCTGGACATCAAAGAAGTCACGTCTAGAGCACGTGGTTCCTCAACCTACAACAACCTACCATCTCTTTCTAAGATTACCTAACGTTCCACTTCACCCGCCCCTTAAAGACCAGCAGTCCCTCTTTCGTCAACAATGGCAGACCAGAACGATCAATCTCCTCCCAACTCAACCTACAACCAACGTCGTCGCTCCTCCTTTGTCGGCCAAGCATTCAGCGACATGTTCAGCCGTAGCAGCCGCCCGTCCGAGTCGTCGGGCACCAGCCCTCCGGCTCAAGGCCCTATCACCACCGCTGCTGCCGAGGCCAGCCGGCGTCGTCTCTCAGTCAGCACCCTCGGAATGGGTGCTTCGCCCAACCAGGGATCGCCCATGTCGGCTAGAATGCGAGGTGAGAGTGTTTCCAGCTCTACGGTCGACGAGTCGGCCATCGACGACGAACCTTCTTCGGCCACGGTTGGCAACAGCGGCCCCTTTGCTCGTAGAGTCAGCTTTGGAGCGCGTGCTCTCAAGGACATGAAGGGGGGTTCGGCATCGGTGCCAGCAGGTAGGCCCACCGCCACCGTTACTATACCAGAAGAAGAAGTCGTAGACGGGGAGAAGAAGACTTTGGCCCCGACCTCCTCCTCACTGGGTCGTCGAGGTTTGTGTCTTCTTCTGGTGCCGCCGGCGTGCTTGACCTTGCCTTTTCTTACATCATCATGCTGACTTGTTTCTTTCTTCTACAGAGGGCTTCAACTGGGCCGACAACATGCGTTCCCGTGCCGAGAGGGGCTCCATCTCGGGCCTCTCTGCCTCCCCTCCCACCGGCAGCTGGACTCATGCTCGCTCCAAGAGCATTGCTGTCATGGACACTCCTGTCAGAGACAACCCCAAGCCCGTCAACGTCCCCGACCAATACCAGGAGAGAATCCTCAAGGGTGACTTCGACTTTTGAATGAGCTGTGACAATGTTCATTCCACGCACATCTACGATATCGACATCCGAAACGACGTTTACGACACCGCTTTACGAACGAGTCCATCCATGAGCAACACACATCTGCATATCCGACCCTCGCTGTCATCTGCCACTCAGGCTACACATGGCGGGCTAAACTGCATCTGATTGCCGTCGACTTTTACCACGAGATAATGCATGCTTGTCCTAGGGCCCCATCCGCATCATCGCAGCACAAGCTGCCCATCAAGGCTACATCGCCGTTTGATTCTTGTATCTCTTTGTCCTTTTCAGAGTTCTTTGTTATCTGTTTGCCACAGAACACTACAGCAAAGGATAAAAAAACATGACATCTTTGCAAACGGCGTTGGATGCGAATGTAAGGCCAGGGTATGCGGCGTTGGGCTACAAGACTCTTCATGGACAGGACACAGAAATGAAGAAGTCACACGGCAGGTCTTGTCAAGTAGGACAAAGGGTGTAATAGGAGTACAACAGGCACGGCATTGGCGAGGTGCTACTCACCCACCATCAAACCATGGTGACAGGACTATCGAACATTGATCTCGACGGGGGAAGTGGTCTTTGGTTCTTGTCACTAAAGAGGAGATAAGATAACAATTTGATACACTCGTCGCACTTGCCGCTTCTATCTTTTTCCTCCACTCCTGGTACTTGCTTCCATCCATGTGCAATCGGTCGCTCTTTCTCCCTTGTTTGTCCAATGATCTGCTCTGCTGTTTCCTTGTTTGTGACATATCCTTTCATGATTGATCGGTTGCTCTTTCTCTTTCTGGTTTCCCTCATTGCATCCAACCTTGCAGTCTCCAAACTCCAAGCCGTCTTTATATCCACGTTTGTGAAAAGTAAAATCACCACCTGCCTTTTTGCTTTCTGTCTTTTGCTGTCTCTTATCGCCAAAAGCAATCTTTCGCAGAGCAGAGCACAGCAAGCGGAATTAGAAGAATGTTGCAGAGAAACAAAGATGTCCCTTTCTAATTTCTGTACAATTTGTTTCTGATGATTCCCATCGAATTGCTTGACAGGTTCACAGTGATGATTTATCAAACATGGCGGGAGCGAGTTGTTGAATTGGAAAAAAGGAGTGCCATACGCACAAGAGGAGCGTATCATCACAGGATTGGAAGAAGATGGCCAGGCAGACTGAGAGGGTGGAAAGAAGAATGTAACATGGAAACAAAACAACACCAGATTTTTGTATTCGCGCTCCCCACAACAACGTGCTGTGCACACATTGCTTGACACAAAAAACGATGCAGAAATAAAGAAGCGTTTTTCTCGTCAGGACAGTCTAAGCGATTTAGTCGATAATCTCCTCGGTCTCCTCCAAAATCTCCTCGAGGATCTCCTCGACAAACTTGCCCTCGCGCTCGCCTTCCTCCGAGGGCTCGTCCTGGGCAACAGCCTCTTCGGGGCTGATGGCAGGAAGACCTTCCTCCTCGCGTTCTTGGCGAAGCTCGGCGGTGGTGCGTTCGCGCCAGGCGAGCCACTCGTCGAGGAGACGACGGCGTTGCTCGACAACAGCGCGGTTGGCGGTGTTCTTGCGGGCAACATCCTCCTCCTCGAACTGCTTGCTCCATTCGCGCAGGTTCTTGCGGACGGTCTTTTGCTCCTCCTTTGACAGGAGACGCTCGGGACGCGGGCGCCATGCGAACTGCTTGAATTGGTCGATGGGGTCTTCGCGGAGGAGTTGACCGCGGAAGTCGTAAAGGTGGTAACCGTTTTCCATCTGTGTTCGTTAGTGGTGCAATTTCATTGGAGATTGATCGAAAGACTTACGCGGTGCTTCCAGACACTGGCACTGGTAGCGACGAAGCGGCCTGAGGGGTCCCAGTCGATGTCAGTAACACCGTAGTGCTCAGCCGTGTTCATCAATGCAAGGTTGGCGGTCAAGTCCTTGTCCTTCTCGTCCTTTTCGCCCTCGTAATCAAAGTCGTAGAAGTCGAGGTCGAAGCTCTGTTGTGACAGGACAGTGGCGACGACGACGAAACGACCGTTGGGTGACCAGTGAATGGCGTTGTTGTTCTTCTTGTCGACGGTGCGGATCAGCTTGAAGTTACCAACCTGGTTGCCCTTGGCCTTTTCCGGGCAGAAGAAAGAGACGGAAGTCTTGGGGGGCACGGCAGCGCCAACGGGGACCTCGCCAGCGGTGATGAGAACGAAACGGTCACCCTTGGGCTCCCAGGCAAAGTTGATGACGGTGTCCTTGATGGCGTCAACGACCTCGACGGGCACACCCTTTTCTCTGACACGGAATATCTCGAGGTTGGTGGCCATGGACTTCTTGCTCTTGCTGTGGCGGTCGACCTTGACACAGAGGAAGGAGCTGTCGCTCTGCCAGTGGAGCTTTGCGTCGGAAACGTTGAACAGGTTACGGGTACGAACAACCTCCTTGGAGGGAACGCTCATGAGACCGACCTTCGCGGGGTTGCTACCCACCTCGGGGGTCCAGTAACAGAAGAGCTGCTCGTAGGTCTTGATGCCCTCACGGTTGGGAGTAGCGGGGCACCACTCGAAGTCCTGGATCTTCTCGATCTTGATTGACACCTTGTCGAGGAGGTTCATACGGGGCAGCTCGTAGACGGAAATGCCTTGTTCGGGGTTCATACGGGCGACGTACTTGGAGTCGGCGGACCACTTGAAGGCGGGCCATTGCAGCTTCTTCTTGATGGGGTTTCCAGCCTCGTCGACGTTGGGGCCGGCCGAGTCGAGGGTGACAAAGGAGCGCAGAGGAAGACCGGTCTCGAGGTCCCAGATGATGTAGTTCTTGCCGTCCTCGTCGAGCGAGAGAACGGGGTGGCCTTCTTCGACCTGCATGGGGCGGTGAGACCAGGTGGTGAGGTATCTCTCGTCGGGCGAGAAGTCGACAAGGTTGACTCCAGGGTGGGCGAAACGCTTTTGTCTACTCCACGACTTGCCTCCCCACAGCTGGACACCCTGGGCGTGCATCGAGGTAAGGTAGGTTCCCTTGGGCGACCACTGCACGAATGATTCGGTCCAGTGGGCACGGTCGACGATCGAGTCGGGCTGCTCGTCTCTCTCGTTCCAGAAGACGCCGACGCTGTCGCCGCGGTACATGACAAACTGGTCACGGCCGTCGTTGTCGCCCAGCCACCAGCGCAAGTGCTCCTTCTCCTGGAAAGGCTCAACCTCGGGGGCCGAGTAGTCCTCGTCGATGCGGCCCTCGCGACCGAAGCGCTCGATATCGGTGAGCTTGTTGACAGCCATGGTGTGCTTCTTGTCCAGAGGGGTACCGTTCAAGGCCTTGACGGCGGCCTGGGCCTGTGCGGGCGACTCGTACTCGACAAAGGCGTAGCCCTCGGTCATCTTGGTCTCGTCGCTGATGGGCATGAGGACAAGGTCCTCGCTAGTCTTGCCGGCGGTGGTGAGCTTGCGGAGGATGAACTTGATCAGCTTTGCCTTGCTCTCCTCGGGGACCTTGGGGAGGCCGTCGACGACTACGAAAGAGTCGAGACCCTCCTCCATGCGCACGTCGAATTGCTCGCGCAAATCTGCAATTCACCAGTCAGCCTCGGACTCTTGAGTTTCTCCCCTCCCCTCGTTGGATGTTGAGGCGCGCGCGCCTGTCCCAATGTCTTGTCGTTCGGAGCGGCGTACCGGAGTAGTCGATTTCGACATCGTCAAAGTTCTCGTCGTTGTCGAGATTATCGAAGCTTGGAGCCATGTTGGCGGTTGTGTATTATGTGGTGGTCGTGGCTGCCGCTATTCGATTTCGATGTGCAAAAAAGTGCAGGCGCGGGCGGATCACGTGCTTCGTCCACCACAGGCGGTTTCCCGATTTCTATCACGGCAGGTAGCTGCAACCGAGAGTCGTCCTTTCTCAAGTTCTACCTCTCAGAATTTTGACAAACAACATGTCAAAGACCTCTTCTCTCAGACTAGTGCTCTTCTGACCTGCTGCCGTCTTTCTATCGAGCCCAGTCATTGTGTGCGCTGGACAGCTCTTGTCGACGCCAAGCCTACTTAGCGGTTTAGTGGTTGCTGCTCTAAAGTGGTCCTCCATCGCGTCTAGAGTATGCGCGTCGTCTACAAAGAAATCAATCCACCTTCGCAAACATCCCGCAATTGACTTGTCCGTTGTCCGTCCATCGCTACATAACATCTTGCCGGGCGATCGCTTCCCTGAAATTCTGGTTCATCCCAATTCCAACTCGACCTCTGTTACCATCTCCGTCCAACACGACCGACGTCATCTGTCGCAACCATGTCCTACGACGAGAAACGCTTCTCCGACCTGATCTACGACATCTTGCGCCAAAGCGACCTTGAAACCGTCTCTGCAAAGAAGATTCGCAATGCTCTCTCCGAGAGACTCGGCTACGATGTTAGCGAACACAAGGTTGGTCGACCTTCTTACTGTCCAGCCCTCTTTACTTCTCATCTAACACTCTACCGCAGAAAGAGATCCAGCGCCTGATCGAGGCCTGCTTCGACAGAGTGACCTCAGAGAACGCGAATGGTACCAATGGCGCTTCTCCATCCCCTTCAGACTCCTCCCCCCAGAAGCGCAAAGAACCCTCTGATGAATCAGACCTGTCCGATGTAGTAGACGACAGACCCAAGAAGAAAGTTCGCAAGCAGGACGCCGAGGAAGACGATGCCGCCTACGCCGCCCGTTTACAACGCGAGGAGAACAGCAGAGCCCGACCCACCAGAGCCGGCGCAACCAGAAAAGCAGCCCCCGTCAAGAGAAAGAAGAAGTCGGCCGTCAAAGTGAAAGACGGCAGTGATGTCGAAACCAACGGAGAGTCAAAGCCAAAGACAGGCGGCTTCCACGTAAGTCCCACACTCCTTCCCATCCATGCGACAAAACACTCACATCAACGCAGAAACCAATGAATCTGTCAGAACCCCTATCCGCCTTGCTCGGTGAGACGCAGCTATCACGACCTCAGACAGTCAAAAAGATCTGGGAATACGTCAAATCAAGAGACCTCCAAGACCCAGCCGACAAGCGCCAGATTGTCTGCGACGACGCCATGCGCGCAGTCTTCAAGACGGATCGCGTCCACATGTTCACCATGAACAAGATTCTCAACCAAAACTTGTACGCGGCAGAGGATGTGGTGGCCACCAATCCTGCTCCGGCAACAGCAGGTGCAGCGTCCGCTCCTTCTTCCTCTCCAGCACCGCAGATGGACTCGTCTCCGTGATAAGGGGCTGTGGGTGGAAACGATTTGACGATGACGCTCTGCAGACTTGTTGTGCATAAAACTTTTACAGCACATTGACTTTTAATGGGTGGGCACGGGGCGCAAGCAAAGCATATCCTCTTATTCACAGGCTGCCTCTGTCATGCGATCAATCCCTGGCAGATTTCAGAGTAGTCATTAATGAGCAACGAGATATCAAGCATCAAAGAAGAGCATATTTGGTCGTGTCTCCACAAGAGAGCAGTCTGAGAATGTGTAGTGTCCGTGTCTGTCTAACATGTCTCGTCAAAACAAAGAAATCCACCATCATGCTTGTACGTATCCAAGAGAACAAGCAAAACGCCGTTGCCGTTCAGATGATGCAAGTGCTATGCAAGAGAAGAAACGCCGAGATGCAGCAAAAGAGCTCTTCAAAAGGAATACCCAAAAAAGCCCATGCATGGGAAACGGGTGAGGGGGGGAAGAAAAGAAAAAAAGAAAAATGCAGACAGAGCACCACAACAACCGACCACCTCTACCCAAATCAAGAGCCCATTTGCTCCTCAAGTTTCTTCTCAGGCTTCTTACTCACCAGCAACGGCCTCAACGCCTGAAACTTGACCGGTTTAGCCATGTAAATATCCACACCGGAAGACTCAGCATCAGCCTGTGCCTCTGCACTCGCCAACCCCGTCAAAGCAATAATAGTAGCTTTCTTCGGCACACCCTGTTCAATCTCGAATTCACGGATACGTCGCGTGGATTCCAGACCATTCATGACAGGCATGGAGATATCCATGAGCACAAAGTCAAAGGGGGGTTTGGTGGGGTCGCCGCTGCCGTGGGCGATATACTTGTCCAGGGCTTCTTGGCCATTGACGGCTTCTTGATAGGGCAGTTTGTGCTTTTTCATAAACATGACGAGGAGTTGTAGGTTTATTGGGTTGTCGTCGACGAGCAGGACGTGAGGGATCGAGGTTGATTGCGATGGACCTTGTGATTCTCGGGCGTTGCCCTCGTCGCGGTTGATGCTGGGGAATGAGACGGCAGTGCTGGGAGGGATCTCGGTTGCTGCGTTGCGGATGAACTCCCGGGCGTGGGATGACTCTGTGCGTTCTTCTGAAGTGTTCAGGCGTGGTAGGGTCATGCTCGGTAAACCAAGCATGGTGGCTGCACCCATGTCCTCGAGCCGTGATCGGTGGGGCATCCCTTGTGGTTGTGGTTGCCGGTCGGGTTTCATGGGTTTGTGGAAAGTCTCTTCCATGCGTCTGATACACTGACTCAATACCTTGGCCAACTTGCGAGGTCCACAGGGTTGCGAAATCACTTCCACAATACGGCCGAGATCCGATAACGCCTACAGTACATGTTAGCTCGAGAATAAAGTCCACGGCGTTCTGACGGCGCACCTTGATGTGATTGGCGGTAATCCCGACAGCCTCCAATGCATTAAGGCAGACTATGATCAGTGGCACCTCTTTTCCTCTACCGCCTGCATTACCTTCTTTCTTGTTGACGCTGTGGTGTTCGAGTAGATACTCAACCGAGGGTGGCTCAGTATACATGTACATGTCTGCGTCGACCTCCTTTAGGCTGTTTGCTCTCGTTACTTCCATCTCGAACCAGCCCCAGCAGACTTCAGACAGCGTCGTATCGAGTCGGCTGATGTTGTCGTTATGGTCTCGCTCTTTCTCACCATTAGGGTCAAGAAGACATAGCCTCAACCCCTTGGTTTTGGAAGCCACCGAGGTTATCTCGTTGTCTGAGATTTTGCTGGCAGAAGCATCTGCTAAGCTCAGACGCACGTCCACTTCTGTACCAACATCTTGCACACTTTTGATGTCGATGCTCCCGCCCAGGGAGTCTACGATCTGTCTCACAATGCTCAGGCCCAATCCAGTTCCAGGCTGGAAGGTATCTTCTTGACTGAAAGGCACGAACAGACGTGACCTTTGGAACTCCTCAGACATACCTTTGCCAGAATCGACAACTCTGAACACCACATCCATCTTATGCGGATGCGTGCTTTCCTGGGCTCGTAGAGATACTGCTACCCAGCCTTTAGGGGTGTATTTTAAAGCATTGCCTGCCACCAATGTTAGTCATCTTTGTGCTGCGTCACTCTGCAGATAAACTCACCTAACAAGTTCATTATAATCCTTCTCAATGCTCCCGGTTGCGTGCGCACCATCCAGCTAGCCCTTGGGCTAACATCAAGCAGGACTGCAACCTCACCCTCGTTAATGTTTCCACCATCAGCAGCGGAAAGCTTGCCAGCCGACGCGTGGCGAGACATGGTGATCACAGGCCCGTCACGCGATTTGAGATCTCCAGTGTGCATCTTTTTGAACGCGTGGCCAGCACAAACAGCTTCAACGACCTCTTCTACAACCAAGCCGAGATCGATATCGGCCGAGATACTTAGACTCTCCGAGGGTGAATCCGTAGCGGAAGCAAGTCGGTTCATTCTGGCGTCCTTGCGCATGCGAGTTCGGCCAAGCTTGTTGATTTTGGCATAATCGAGGACGTGGTCAAGAGTGTCCAGCAAAGTTTTGCCGCAAGTTGAGATTGAGTTGATCTAGAAGGTCGAAGTCAGCATGGTGTGGCATAGGAATGTTGACAGAGTCGGTGTGCCACTCCAGATCGACGGCCGCCGAATCCTGGTTCTGGCAGCTCATTACACGTACTAGACTGGACTGATAGGCATCGGCGGCTGTTTCTTCCAAAAACTCGACAGACCCGAGAATACCATGTAGCGGCGAGCGTAATTCGTGGCTCATAGACGCGATAAATGTTGTTTTTGCTCGGTCATCCTTGAGTGCATTCATACGCGCTACCTCGGACATGATAGTATTGCCAAAGGCTCTCAGATATGCAAGATCGTCGTCCAAATTCATCATCCTTCCGGTACTAGAAGTCCATAAGAAGCACCCTGCAACCATCTTTTCCTCAACATAGTCCCAGAGTGGAAGGAATATGACATTCTTAACGCCTGGTAGGTTCTTGAGGAGCTTCTGGTGGCTCATTCGAATCTTTTTCTTTTTTCCAATGACTTTCTGTGATGCGGTTTCAGGAGCTGCCTTGGATCTATCACTGGCAGACTTTTGACTCTCGCTAGCGCTGTCGTCCTCAGACGAGAGGCCTGAGCCGGCTTCGGAGAAATGAAGACTTTTGCCATTAGGATAGAGCTTGAAGTAATTCTCAAGGGTCAGAACATCCAGCGCTGTATTGTGGAAAAGAGAACTGTCCTTTTTGTTCATCAGAGAGAGACCGAGGATTTTGGAGGTGTGAACGTGATGGTTGGCATCAGAGTCTGTTGAATTTTCGACATCAACCGAGTCAACTGAGAGATGTTTCGCAGATTCATCGTCAGTGCCCGACATTTTGTCGCGGGCCGCCATCGCAGATCTCAAAGTAGGCTTGGTAGGGTTGTTTCCAGACGGACCGAAGAACACAACGCCTTCGGCAAGAGTAGATTCCCGCAATATGCGAGAGGCACGATCGAGCATTTTAGACAAGTTGTCGGCTTTGGCTTCACGACGTCTAGAGAAGGATTGGGACCTGGATTCCAGCGTGGGGCGACTGACAGGCCTACTGCTGTCTGTTCTCTTAGGGGTTGGTCGCGTTTCGGAATTATCTTTAGAGTTGTTGTTCGGGTCCGATGTAGGATCAGAATTCGCGGGTTTCATAGCAGATTGATTTTCCGATGCCATCTCTTTCTTCATAGCTTGCATAGAAGGAGCACCCTCGATAAAATCGGCCATGCCGCGAACTATGCGCTCGCCCTTGTAGCGATCCACACGATCTCTTGCCCATTCCAAGTGGTCCATGACAGCGACGGCAATATCTTGCATGAAACGTAATTCGTCATATGTCAGAGGATCCCTAGGGGCATCGTGACTGACGGCATAAACACCAATGTTGTGGCCAGATCTTGATCTGATCGGTACACCAGCATAGAAACGGACGCCGGGTTCCTGGATGACATAGGGTTTGTCTTTAAAGTCGTCGTCCAAACGGCAGTCGGGCATGACAGCGGCAGTTGCGGTAACGGAGCGACCGTCTTCATCCTTGACGGTGTATTGTCTTGTAAAGGCACATTGGCACACGGCATCTTCCCTTGCCAACGAGGTGGTTCCGAGCCACAAGGCGTCGCCTTCTGCGTGTCGAGTATCGTCGACCAAGGAGAGAGTGCGCGTGGCTTCGGCAAGAATATATTGATGTTTCGAGTCGATCAAGCTAACCATAGCACGGCGGACATTGAGGCGGAGGGCGGCAAGTTGGGCGAAAGCGGTCAAGGTGGTGTCGCGAGAGGCCAGAGGACGGAAGCCCTTGTCGGACAGGGTGTTGATGGCGAAGTCGTCGACCTGGGCGAGGTCCTGAACATGGGCTGCGACATTGGCGGCGGTACCTTGGGCGTCAAGCCAGGGTTGGTAGAAACTGTTTTGGTGACATGAGTGTGGGTTTTCTTTGTTGAAGAGGTCGAGTCTCGCACCGGTGCATTTCACGCTCTTGCAGCGTCAGCGCCCTCTCCCGCGCCTTGTGCTGTCTCGCTTCTTTGGACGCCATCCTGGCTGTCAATGCTGGAGATGCTGAGAGACTTGTCTCTTAGTTGCAGTCGCTCCTTCGCATCAGTCGCATTCGGATATCAACGCGGTAAGGACCGAAGGGAAAGGGCGACAGTGTTTACCGTTTCACCAACTGCCAACAATCAGGAATCCCTCGGTTGTCAATCCATCTAGGGCTGTCACACGAAACTCAAGACTACGCTCGCGCAAAATTACCTCGCGGACGCGGTCTCCGCCCCGTGCTCGCTCGTGCGCCTATCTCTGCCTGCCCTTAAGCTCTCCTATCTGCAGCTTTTCGCATAACGAAACGCTTTCGATATTCTGCTCCAAGACAGCCATCATTGACACTACTACTACATCCCTCTGATGTGTTATCTGCGTTGTTGACTAAGGTAATGACGGCACTTTATACGCTGTTACGTTTCCCACCGGAGCGATCGCCGGTAATTGCTGTCTGCCGTCCGCCGAACGAGTCGCACACTCCGGACGTGACGGTTGACCATGATCCATGATCGACAATCTTATTCATGTCGTGATCTCTTGCTCAAACATTTCCCCTTCTGAGCTGACACATTTTGAGCCTCATCTTGATTGTCAGATCTCAAAAGCATTGGCGGATCCGAGTCTGTGTTGACAGTACTACCGACACATAATCACCTAATTATTTGGCCTCTAGCAGCTAAATTTGATGAGGAGGGCGCCAAGAACGAGTCTGAATATTACTTTATTCTCTGACCAGCTGAGTCGTCGACGGTAACTTCTACTGTATTCTATGCAGGTACAGTGCGCGATGCCATTTCGCAGCACACCGAACCTCAACCATCTGTGGCTCCTGCGATCCTCGGTTTGAACACTGCAATGTTCGCATTTCGGTATTGCCAGGCTCATTAAGAGAAAGCAGTTGTAATTTGCATTCTGAGTTTCGTTCTAGGTCGCTTTTATGCAAGACTTGGGAAACACCTCTTTTTTCCTCCGAACGATCATGATCCCGTCTCTATAAAGAACAGATCGAGTATTTGCGTAGATGTTGTAAAGTGTGAGAAGATCAATTCGCAAAGAAAGCGGATCGAGGTCTGAAGCGTGGTCGTGCCAGGGTCAGTCAGCAATGACGTGCTCCATCTTTCCCACCTCTGCCTTATTCTACTAACAAACATCCACATCAACCATGACACAAAAACCCATCTTGATTTCTGGCGCTGGACTCGCATCACTGCTACTTGCTCGCTCACTTCTACGTTGCAAGATCCCGTTCCGCGTGTTTGAACGCGATGCCTCGCTGGCATCTCGAGGCCAAGGATACCGACTCCGGCTGAGCTCGGAAGGCCTGGACGCTATAGAGTCAGCTCTGGAACCAGCTGCGTGGAAGAAGTTCTATGATAGGTGTGGCAAGACTGGAGGTGGTGGTATGAAAGTACTAGATGCTCTTACTGGCGAACCTATTGAGCAACCACCTGCAGCACCTGCTGGCAATAGCAGCAGCGGCGGTGGTAACAATGAAACCTTGAACTCGCGAGAGGACAAGGTTGTAGGCATAGCGCGTGGAGACATGCGCAATCTGTTCATGGAAGGCTGTGAAGAATTTGTCCAGTTCAACAAGCATGTCAAGGGTTACGAGTTGACCAACGAGGGCGTGCGAGCAATTTTTAGCGATGGCACAAAATCGGAAGAGGGATGTATGCTCATCGGAGGCGAGGGCATCAGCTCCTACGTCGCCAAACAGTTGTCGAACGGCAAACTCAAGGTCTACGATACCGGAGCTCGCGGCATACATGGTCAAGCTCCCACAACAGCTTTCAAGGGACTCGGCGAAGGTGTCTTCCGTATCGTCGACAACAGCAGACCCAACGGATCTTTCGCTGTCATCACAAACGTCCGCGCTGGAGATATGGACGATGCTGCTGTTCAATTCGGTTGGACTATGGTTGGCGAACCTGGCGTCATCAAAGCCCCGAACGACGACTACACTATTGTTGGCGAGACTGCCTCCAATATCGCTCGCGAGCTCACAAAAGACTGGCATCCCAAGCTGAAGCCTCTATTCACCGAATCTAATAATCATGAGGGGGCATTCTGGAAGATAACTATCTCAACACCATCAGGCGTTCCTGTCTGGCCAAACCAACCCCGAGTAACCGTTATAGGCGATGCAGCACATTCAATGACCCCTGCCCAAGGCCTTGGGGCAAATACTGCTGTTCGCGACTCTGCATTGCTCGGAAGACTACTTCAAAATGGATACTATGCAGGAGCCACAGCAGATTACGAAAAGGAGATGAGGGTTTACGGAAGTGAAGCTGTAGCAAAGAGCTATGGCGCGGCTTCGAAGATGTTCAAGATCCACATCGATGAAGAAAACTCTACGACGATAGGGGGAAGTCAGGGATAACAGAAGCTCGGCACAAGGATGATGAAAGGGAGGAAATTCAGAGTACTGACTCGGCTAGACAGCAGTTACGAGATCACTAGAAGAACATTTACCATTTGTAATGCTGGCTTTTCAGATGTTGATCTTGCTTTCTGTGTTTCCGTGAGGTTGCTCCTCGCGCGACTCGAATTGGAGATCGGAGTGTCCTGAAGGTCTTCGACATAGTCCGTTCTCTCATACTTGACATCTTTGACGTCCATCTTCACACAGTTGCAGAAAGCAAGAATGACCGAGGCTTATAGAGCCACGGAAGAACAGATGAACATCTGCTTGTCATCCGGAAAAGCATGATATATTTAGTGTTTGAACAGAAGGTCACAAAGAAGACTCATGCGGTTAAACATCGGCACTTCCTCACCCCTACTGCTCGTCTGTCGTGTAAAGGGACATTTCTTGATCCATCGCATTGACACCATAAGAAAGGTATTGAAACATGGATTCAAGAACTTCCTGTGCACATTGGTGCTGCCAACGTGCATGTTGCCGCGGCGGTCCGCGATCAACAACGGCTGGAGTGCACAGTGCGCAGTGACACTCGTCAGACTTCCCTTCGGTATCCCCAGAGCCGGCACACACAATGACTCTCTCCGAACATCTGCAAAAGCGGGCACGACTGCCTTCAAGCTGATATCAGTTTCAATTAGTCTACTATACTCCAGAAGTAGAAAGGCAGCCGACGAAACATACTGTGCAAATCGCAAGTCTTTGTCCCGACATGATACAGACCTCCGAGGCTCAAATGTATAGAAAGCTTAACTCGCTGTAGGTATCCACTTAGGCGCATCATCACCGGTAAGAGCAGTGGACTTGTTTCTGACTTGCAGGTAGGTGCTGTTCTTGCATGACTTCTCACAAGGTGTATTGGTATGTCCGCATAAATTGCCGTGAGATGCAAATTACACACATGTACGTGTTGGTTCTTCGCCGTCCTGACTTTCTAACAGCTGTATTGCCGTGTCTGTAGATCTAAGCCAGTGACATCCCGGACTATGGAAAGCAACACTATGACGGGAACCCTCCACGGAGACAGCACGTTGGCTGCGCGAACTTTGTGATTTGGAACGAGGCAGTTCGTTCCCGCACATGCCGTGCTGAGAGGGGGGCAAAGTAAGGAGCTATATATCCTGGACGTCTACTTGCGTAACGGTAGAAACCCTCCTGTCTCAAACATCCCATTGCAGACAATATGAAGTTCACACTCGCTGCCACCATTGCTTTTGCATCTCTATCACAAGTCCAAGCCGTTCCTGCAACCAAGAAAGCCACTGCTGAGAAATGCTATCCTCTGGATACGTCCTTCCAACTCAATGTCCCACACGGCTCGACAAAACTCCCTCCGATCAACTTCGGCGGCTACATGTGGAATATCCCCAAGGCTGCTGTAGAAGGCAACCTCGTCTCCTTCTTTGGCAACTTTCATAAGAACCAGACCACGTCTTCTCAGATCACAACTGTGACAAACTCGACATCGGTTTCTGGTGGAAACTCAATGAGCAGTGCTAGCGGGTCTGCCAATGGAACCACAATCGTCTCGACCACATTCTCAAGTGGCAATGCGGCAAGGTAAGAAGCATCGTGATTCCGTCTTGGGGACAACAGTGGCTTACCTTCTATCTAGTGCTGCGGGTGCTGCTCAAGATACCACGAGCGATACATCCACTGCTTCGTCTGGCAATGCAAACTCGACTGCCATTGCCAATGCAGCAGGCCAGGTCACGATCGTGACAAACGCAACAGTGGCAGATGCATCGAATGCACAATCCGTGCAAAACGAGAGGCAAGCCGCTGCAGCAACAAGCTGTGCAGCAGACAACGACGGCGCCAGTGCCTCTGCCGATGAGATCAACTCGGTTACTTTTACCTCTGCCGATGGGCTTCACTTCGACAGTGTCGCTTATGCAGCATGTTCGGCTGGTGTGGTGGCACCTTCGACTGGGGATAGTGGAAGCAGCTCTTCTGGCAGCCAGGCAAGTGTCAGTGGAGTTTCTGCTACTGTCACTTGTGATGGAACTACTTCTACCGTGACTGATGGCAGCACTTCTTATGTCATTGCTGTCAAGGGCAGTTACTGCACGGTTTCGGGCTTTTCGGGCGCTATTGCTGGACAGAGGGCTGCTCATGCCGAGGCGGAGTGTTAACATATCTATCCTTTTACTCATTATGATCAGTATTTTGTGCTACAATTGTCAAGGACAGTATCTCCTGCTTGTACAACCATGCCAGCACAGGACGTAAATGCATATAATTAAACCGTCAAACACCACTGGAGTTGTTGTCGTAGACTTCCAGGTCGCAGATATAACAAGATTTCCAATGATCGGTTCCCAAATCTCAGTGTCTGAGTCTACTTTGAGGCCATTGTCGATTGCCTTTCAGAAACGATCAAGACAGACGGGTGCGCGCGTTCGGTGCCAGGATTGGTTTTGATGTTCCAGTTGGAGCCAAAGCCCGAGGCCGTAATGGCAGTGCATAAAGCACCACCATTGAAAGAGCCGGTAGGGGATCGTTTCATAAGAGGCGCGTTGGGCTTCCAAAAGCGCTTCCGAAGATCATCCCATGCCATCTCGATCCGTTTGTACGAACCGGACTTGCCGTCAGTAGAGTACATAAAGTATCCTATGATTTTTGGCGCAAGCTCGTTCAGCCTCTGTGGAGTGTGCTTTATATCCACCCACCCAGACCGCCAGCAAATTAAAAGCCCTTAGGCAGACGAGAGTCAACATAATCGTTGACTGCTTTGTCTTCGATATCTTCCGGATTTCAGGATGCAGTCTGAATGGGAAAACAGTAGAATCTGTATGTCCTGCCCGTCTTATGAATAGACGGGGGTTAGAGTACACATACAATTTCTTCTTCGGACCTCGCCTCTGCCCTTCTAACTTGGACCCGTAGCAACCAAAACCACGACCAGTGCCTGTCTTGACCCACTTATCAGGCAATAACCGAAAGGCGAATGACGGGTTCCAACGAATCAGGGCCGCGATATCGATGACAGTGCGTGTGGCCGCTAGACCGTGGATCATCATGGTCCAGGCACGATTCGCCTCGGTAGGCAGGTCATGGGGTGTTTTGTTCATGATGTCGCAAGTAATGTTGCCCAGTCTGATCGCCTCCGCCTCGGTGGCACAAAGTCTCTCTTCCAGCATGCAGTCTGTGCTTTGGTAGTTTCTCCTGCCATGTGTCACAGCGAACAACTGTAGAACTGCGCTGTTTTGTAGAACTCTTGTCTTTGACGAGGGTCTCACATGCGTTTACCTTGCCATCCTCGCTTTGGACCTCAGATAGTTCGGGCTTGCCGTGGATTTGAAAGTCGCGGCCGTCGTAGACGTCCAGGTCGCAGACATCAACGAGGGTTCCAGGGAGCGGCTCTTTGATATCAGCGTTTGGGTCTGCTTCGACGCCTTCGTCAATCAACTTCAAGAAACGATTGAGACAGGGGATTTATGCGCTCAAGGCCAGGGTTGATTTACCCAGTTCATGGGTTCGATCCAGGGCGTCGGCGGTCCTCTTTGGCTCCGAAATGAGTTCTTCTACAGCTTGGGGGCATATCATTGCCGACTTTGATGCGTTCATTCGATTTGCTGGGAGGGATAGAGCGAGCGCGTCTCAGGTTGGTTCGCTCCAGGGCCGGCACTACTTCTGTATCTTCGGCTTCATCTTGATCGTCGTCAAGGTACGTCTCTTGCTCATCTTCGTCATCGTCCATGTCTCCAGGGCCCGGAGTCCAATCCTCATCATCCATGGTTTGAGGCATAGCAGAGGAACAGACTGAGAGCGCGGACGAGTGCGTAGATGCAAAGTTTGGTGTTGAAGGTTGTTAACGTAGAGAGACGGAGGACAATCACAAGCAGGCGAATAACTAACAGTAAGATTAGCTGGTTGAAGGAACGTAGAAGACTGAGATAAGACTGTACAACTTGAAGCAGAAGAGTGGATAATTCCAGTCTCCAACTCTGCTAGTATTTGGTCTTGGGTCTGAGCAGAGCTCCAGACGATGGAGATGATGACTCTCGGTAGAAAGTAGTTCGATATCTGAGACGGAGCTGAGAAGAGATTGAAAACTCACAGGTCCAGCTGAGTGAGAAGACAAGAGCAGGACGACAGGGCAAGTGAAGGAGGAGCTATCATTTGCAATCAGCAATAATAAAACAAAAGATTGAAAAAGCATTGGACGGTCACCTGCATGGGAGTGGCTCACTTATCACTCTGCGTCAACCAACATTCTTTCTACTTGACCAAACCACAACTCGACCTTGTCAACAACACGTTTCTGCAACCATGGAGCAACCTCTGGCAAAATCAGCCAAGCACGCCGACTTCGTGTACAAGCAACTTGTCAAAGCCGATGAGCTCTACGATAACGACTCATTGGACGAGTGCGTAAAAATTCTCTTTGACCTCATCGAAAACTACGACATGACCCCATTCTCAAGAATCAAGACTCTGGGGACGCTTTGCGAGCTCTTCGGCGACTGGGAGTACGCAGAAGCTTGTCGCCTCGAGGCTGAGTACCTCTACGACGCCTGCAGCAAACACCCCGAGGACTACGATCCAGATGTCCTGGCCAAGTTCCGCGCTCCTCTGGACGAGCTCGCAACCACATGGGCAGAGAAACCAGTCTCGCAGATGACGGACGAAGAGACCAAATACCGGTTGTGTCAGATTGGAGATGTCAAAGTAAGTGATGCTTCCGTCTGCGGCGCGCCGGTCCCATATTCAGTTACTGTCGCACATAACTGTCAACACGCACAATATCTTTGAGAACTGCACGATGTCCGTTGAGAGGCGTGACCGCGCCGACTCTCTGTGGGGATCACTTCAGTCGGGAAGAGATCGTGCATTTTCACAAGTCTATGTCGCCTCGTCATTATACGGCGGAGCACGTAGTGCACGCGGTGGCACGCAAACCTGACAGAGAGTCGGGACCTCGCCGACTCTCTGTGGGGATTCCCTCAATTTGGAAGCGATTGTGCATCTCCACAATCTCATGTCGCTCCATGTTGAGAGCTGGGAGTCATCGATAAACTTCTGCTAATACTCACCGCCAGGTCAAACCCCTACCAATCGTTGGTCCAAGGACCCCCGAGGCAGTCGATCAAATGCTTCGTAATGCTCGACGCCAGGCGCTCGAAAGATATCGCGCCGAGACTCGAAAGGAGTGAGCCAGCCACCTTCGCCGACCATCGACAAGCTGCTCGACATTTTTACACGTTACGTGATGGATAACCAGGTACATAATGGCTAGTAAACAGTATAGATATTCGAAAACACAATGGCCATAACCTCTTACAACAAGTACGAGAAGTAGAGGTTCTGCTTGTCCGTCATATCCTGCAGACCGTTCTCGCCATGGACTTCGGCGCCAGCCTCGTGGAACTTCTCGCTCATAGAGAAGTCCTCGAAGACTCTGGGAAGCCCGGCTGCTTCGCGCTGGTTGCCCTTCTTCTTTTGAAGCCATGTGATGTTCAGGATTTGGACAACCACGACGACCCACAACACGATCCAGATAACCAATATACCCTTGAGAGCATTGACCTAGATATTTGGTTAGTCTATGCATGCGAGGATGATTTTTGAGGTGCACTTACGTATTGGGGTGCAAACTTGGAGTTAAAGATGTAAGGTGTGATGATGTTGCCAATGGCGTTTCCGGCGTTGAATGAGGTGTAGTAGATGGCTTTCTTGGTCTGTCCAGCGCAATTGCCTCCCATCCATGAAATGAGCAGGGGGTTGATGGCGTAAACGAATGCAATGAGGTAGTATCCTGCAAGCAGACCACCCTTGTTGTTCTTGGTTTTTGGTAGCGCAACCATCAAAGCAACACCGACGATGACAATTGACACAAGACCGAGCAGGAATGGCGACTTGCGCTTGAAGCGGTATGCGAGATACGAAGCTCCGAGGATTGAAACAAACTGAAGTGCGCCAGATGGCATGTTGAGTAACACGGCTTGATCGGGTGTGAAACCAGCCAAGTTCTGGAGAATGATGGAGCCAAAGACCGACGACACAGAAGCCCCTGCATTCACTGAAATTACCATAACCATGAAGAGCCAGTACTTCAATTCTGTGAAAGCCTCGGCGACGTGCTTCCAGTTGAACTTGTGGGAGACAATACCCTGCTGGTTGGCCTTCACACGGTCAACAGCCTTGAGACGATCTTCAGGAGAAAGGAAGCGGGCCTCTCCAGGGCTGTCATGTGCCCACCAGTAGGTGATGAGGCCAACACAGATGGTCAAGAGGCCGAAGAAAAGGTAGACCACTTGGTACCGGTACAGTGTGGAGGAATGCACACGACCGAAGCCGTAGACGATGGGTGCGCTAATGAGAGTGCTCAAACCGTAGCAGCTGTACCAGCAGGCAACGCGGAATGGCTGTTCCGAGCGTCTGTAGAAGGCAATAGTGATCATAGAGAACAAAGGGACCACGGCGGCTTCGAAGGCGCCAAGCAAGAACCTAGAAGCAAGGAGACCAGCATAGTTGCGAGAGCCAGCGAGTCCGGCGGCGACTGAGATTCCCCAGCAGGTGATGATAACGGGCAAGACTTGTCGGTATCGCAGTTTCACAAGCACCCACGCAGCTATGGGTTGGACAGCAAGCTGTGCGTAGTAACCAATGTTGCCGATGTTGGAGTAGTCGTTTCCATGAAGCTTCGCGTCCTTCTTTAAACCATAGACTGCTGTAAGACCAATGATACTGTTGTTTCTCGGAGTCAGTGGCTGTTCGTGGTGGTCTATCGAGTATGGCTTACCCTTTATCTGCTGATTGGAGGAAATAGACCATACAGAGCAGCGAGAGCATCCATATATCGGTCTTTCGCAAGATACGCTTGTTGTCCTCTTCGCTACAAAGATGGGCGTC
Organism: Aureobasidium sp. EXF-10728; assembly: GCA_023848605.1. Classification (NCBI taxonomy): domain Eukaryota; kingdom Fungi; phylum Ascomycota; class Dothideomycetes; order Dothideales; family Saccotheciaceae; genus Aureobasidium; species Aureobasidium sp. EXF-10728. The sequence goes on from SWBG01000007.1 coordinate 490,982, forward strand.
GCTCAAGCCGGCGTCCTTGCCCTCCTCGAAAGCAACGGCGAGACCTTTCGGTGTGTCGGAGGCATGCTCTAGGTGTTGGGCGTTGCCCTTCTCGACCGTCGAGTCCATTGCAGCAGGAGATGAGCAGATATGGGGCTTGCGGAGGTGGAGGTGGGTCTGGGGTTGCAACTGGGGTCCCCACAATGTCTGGGGGAGTGGTTGGTTTATACCTATCTTTGTCTCTGACGGAATTATAACTTTCCGTCGGCTAAAATCCTCGCGCAAGGAATGCTCATGACACGTGCGGAGTACGGTCAGAATTTCTGCGGCGATCAAACGTTAATTGGTCCCATTACTCGGGGATTGCTGTGTCGTTGTTATCCCGCATTGGTGGCGTCAAGGTGGCTTTTCTGGGCACGAGCCAACCTTTGTCAAGATATGCCCAGGAAGCACATCGATGCTTGCCCATCTATATTGTTGATTGGCGATCAGTCGTGTTTGGATAGTGTTATCCAGAAAAACACGATATACCGTCCCAGAGAGGCTCGAACTTGTACGATAAGCAGCACAACGAGGACTTTGTAGGTATTGTCGGCATTCGAGTGTCGAGGCGATAAGTTCCTCCAATCACGTTGGGTGACTGTCACGTCTAAGAAGGCGTCCGATGGGAGGATCACATGTTTCTGGACCAGACGCCTAAAGCTGCCCAGATGCCGACCTTCAAAAGATATGTCCTGCCGAGGGTCGAAAGTGCTGTGCATTTCTAAAATCGTATCTCAGAGTTCGGAATAGTTGGAAAAATCTTCCATGGATTTTGAATACACAGTTGCCGAACTGGAATAACATCGCCATGCAGCCGTGTGGAGGACATGGAAAAGATCGGGTGGGAGGATTCCGACCACTCATGGACAGAGCTATCCTTCCGTCATGAAGTCGCATCCGCATTCGTGAGCCCACTTAGACATGCATGGCAGTAGTGAAAGTCTCCATCTGTTCTAGTCAATGGAAGAGTAATTTTCCGAGCGTGAGTTCGTGGGGAGAGATTGAAGCGCATCGTGCACTGCAGTCGGCCTACCAAGCTGCAGGTACAGTCGGTGTTGGGAAGGTACAAACCTTTCGCGTTGTCGCATGCCGTGTTATCACGTCTATTCCCAAATATGACTCTTGGTATGCAGAAACGAATCATATGTTGTGTCATAGCATGTTCATACAACGACAATCACTTTGGATAGATGATGAGAAGCTTTGTTTCTCTGCTGAGTGCCAGGCGGTGAGATTCTGCCAGTTGCTGCTGCGTATGCGACCCCGGCGTGAATATGATTTTGCAACACAACACAATATGCACGATGCCCTTGAAGACAACCTTGTTGCTTACCAGTTGATCGTCAAACAATCTTGATTATGATAGGTCTTGATCTTGATTTGTCGCGGTGGAGGGGTAAGAAGATATGAATCTTGGATAATTCAATTTGATAGAGATACATGGCCCTGGCCCAAACACAAAATACAATTGTTTCGTTCGTTACCAATTTGACCGTATCATGATACAAGTGTGGATTGTTCTGTACAGTACGTCCAAAATTCATTACTATCGATCAGAGCTTGCTCGGCTTTTCCGCTGGCTTTGATCTTGCTTGCAAATTCCTCTGGGCCGACATAACCATGCAGACGTGGTGGCTAAGCGCAACGATATCTCCAGCATCGTCCATGATGATGACTTCCAGATCGTATCTGCCATTCTTGATCTGCTTTGCGCGAACTCTGAGGAACAGGAACTCGACACCCTCCTCGGGCAGGACTTTCTTGATATCAAGGTTCAGCAGTAGAGTGGGATACCAGGCGGAGGAGAAGCCCTTTTGCTGAGCGGCCAGCTCGTTGATCTCCTTGGCGTCACGTAGAGGCTCAACAGCATATGGGTCGCTGCCTGTACGATAGCTTTCGAGGATCTGCGGGAACATGTCGGATACATAGCCCAGGCTGGTGTTGGTAAAACGCTCGCCATTGCTGAAGCGCATCCATTGATCCGCTAGACTGCGCATACGTTGACCTTGCCTAGGGAAGTAGAAGTTGACATGTTGGCTGGCACGGCGAAAGATGGCAAAAGGCATGGATTTCTGTTCTTTCCAAGTATCGTCGGTACCAGATTTCAGTGCGGAGACATCGGCGGGAGGAGGCGGAGGCTCCAATCTCCAGCCTGTAGGAAAAGAAGTTCCTTCTTCTGTGGTAAGATTGCTGTTCGTAATGTAGGCAGCCACTTCTTCGCGGTCACCTCCCTCTTGGAATAGAGTGACATGAATGACCGAAGTGCCTCTGCCTATTTTAACATCTCTGACATTGAACAGAGCAGGTCCAATGCTAGTACGTCTTAGGAACTCCAGATGCATTGACATGGTATGAGGTTGATTCTGCTTGGCCAAGGTTGTGGCAAAGTGCAGCTGTGCTACACGCATGAAGCAAGACGTGATGTATCCGCCATGAGGAACTAGGTAACGATGTCATGAGAAACACAGGATGGTTACGATTGACAGTTCAGGAAGACGATACCTGAGCCAATGCAGTAATGTTTTGGGAAGTTTGCGGTATACGTGTGAGTACCTGTTGAGGTGATGGTGGTGGCATCAGAAAACGGATACATGATTATCAATAACGTTGGTCAATCGCAAGAAAAGAGGCAGGGAAGAGCAACGTCAAAGAAGTGGTTCATGCAGAAGGTGTTAGGACGGTTGGATGGTCCCCCGCCATGCTTGGCCGAGGGTTTGCGAACCTCGGCTTGCGATTGAGAGGACGATCCACAATCGTGATCTTATTAGGAGGCAATACACGTCAAAGAAGTGTCCAATCGTCGTCTGGCGAACACCATGCTGGTCAAGAGATTCAAGAGATGTAAGCGAGAAGGTAGGGGGCGCTCAAGGAGTGGGCGGCCAGGGCTACAAGAAGTGGTGCGGCACGGGCGCGAGGCATCAGCGACAGGCTGAAACACAGTCGGTTGGAAGCGGGCCGGGCAGTCAGCAAGAAGGGCAAGGATGATGAAAACAAGGGTGAGTGACAGGATGCTCGGGGGATGCGCAGCAAAGGCAGCGAGTTCTCGAGATTCAGATGGTCAAAGCATTATTACCGAGCACTGCCCTCTGTCAAGCATCTTCGAGGTCCAACAAGACGGCATAAGCGACGTGGTCGATGATTGTGCATGTTGGATCAGACGAGGTGCACGCGGTCGTGTCATGGTGGCATGGCGCTGTCGCGAAGGCTCTAAAGATGGCATCAGATGAATAGAGTTTGCCAACGTTCGTTCAGGAGTTTGCAGAGCATGACGGCCGCATTTGTATACCGTGCTTCGCTGTGGAGTAGGTTGCCTTTAGCCAGCAGAAGACCCATCTCAATCTCAATTTCGCATCCCCATCATTTCAGCATAGCCGTAGCCATAGCGTTGGTCGCATTTCGAGTTCGTCTTGTCGTCTGCAACCGACCATTGCTGCCTCTGCCTGCGCGCCCTCTCTCGTGCAATTCTTCACCAATCCAATCATACCGCATCTCTCATCCGCATCCCAACCGCATATACAACGTAATCCACGCCCGCGCAGTCGCATTGTTCGCCCATTGCATTCGACATATACCGCTAGTCCAAAAGACACCATTCTCGACCTCTTGACTCTCACGTTCGGCGCTGGGGGCGCGTCTGCCCTGCTCGCAGCATGGGCAACGTAGGAAGCCGACCTGACGATGGTGCTCCTGTCTACTTCAAGGATCAGACCAGATGTACGTACGAGCTGCCTCCTGCGCCATAGCCTGCCTCTGACCTCGTCCCCACAGTCTCGATCGCAAACGTCAACATCACAAACTCGCGTGGTCGCACCCTCGTCTCGCTCAGTCCCAACTCGTTCCCTGCCACGCGCTACCACGCAAGGCGCGACACTGGCGACAACACTCCTGTCGATTACGTCCAGGTACTCCTATCCTCTTCCCATGACTTCCTCAGGCTTGCGCTGACCCTAGAAAGGACCCTGAACCCTCTTCCATCCTCTCTCCGTCCTTCCTCTTGCGCCTGGCCAACGACGAGGAGCTTACTTTCAACTTCACATGCGTCCTGCGCCAGTCAAACTTGGCTCCAACCAATGTAATCGGCGATCATGTCGTGGCTCCTACTGGAATACCATCCTCAGATACCCAATTGTGCGGCCTGACCTACGTCTTTGCTTCGAGTCCAAAAGAGATCGATCAGCTCGTCACGCGCGAGTTTCACGCCGACCCAAATCTGCACAAGAACCCCAACGTCGAGCTTGTGGGCGACTACAACACAGGTGGTGTAGCATCCGTACAGTTTCAGTGGTCTTGGAAGTGGAGGCCTCCAAAGCAGTCTGAAGACCACGGCGGAGGCTGGCGCAATACCTGCAGTGTACGAATCATCCTGCGTTTACCATCAACCATCAGCCGCTAACAGATTGTGGCAGTTTGTTGAGTACAACTCGCGCGCCCATCGTCTGGAGACGCTAGCCAGCTTCTCTTTCTGGGTCACGAGTATGCACATCTATTTCTCCTGCCCTTGGCCGTATCAGTTCTGACACTCTTCTAGATACACAGCGCTGGTTAAACTCACCCACCTTGTCTCCTCCTAGGCTTAGAGTGCCATCTGCCCAATCCATCGAGTCCAGAGTTAGCGCCGTCAGCGATTCCGACGGCGGCGATCCTAAGGACCCTCGAGACTACCGCGACTTCCGCGAGCCTTCATCGCCCATGATCGACGCAATTCCAGAATACGGTCTTGGACTGGTCCCTTCAAACGGAGCATCCTTACCTACTCCTAGAGTCGACATCAGCTGTGTCGGTCGTCCAGCCGAGGATGCTAGTACCAGCGAGGATGGGCCTGTCTTCAGAGCCACAATGCGGGCCTTGGAGCAAAAAACCGGCACAATGAGATCTCGTATGAAGAGAGTCTTGAGAGCTGCCGAAGCCGCACAAGCCGCACAAACCGCATGCAACGACGCCCACTCTGCTTTTATGGATGCGCTTAGGGAGGCTTCCAATTCAAACGCGAACGCCGTCCGTCCCGCCCTCGAGCATTACTTTGATTCTATTGCTAGAGAGATTCTGCTTTACGAACGCCAAAACAACGCAAATCTCCAAAAACTTATCATTGAACCCATCAACAAACTCTATAGTCTCGACATCAAACAAGCAGAGTCCAAAAGGCGGGACTTTGACGAAGAGAGCAAGGACTATTACGCCTATGTCAGCAAATACCTTGGCCAGCGCTCCGAATCACTCAAAGAGAAGAAGCGTGTCGAGAGTGACGCCAAGTATCAGGCCAAGCGACGAACCTTTGAGCTCAAGCGTTTTGATTATTCCTCTTTTATGCATGACCTGAATGGCGGTCGCAAAGAGCAAGAAGTGCTATCTCAGCTCACAAAATATGCATCTGCACAGGCTCGAGGATATCTTACCACGGCCAAAAAAGTCGAAGAGATGTTGCCACAGTTGGAAGCTCTGACTCGCGAAGTTTCGAATGCCGATATGGAATTCCAGATGCAACGGACGGAACGCGAGGAAAAACGACGAGCACTGGAGACCAACAGCGCCAAATCACCTGAAATGGAGAGTCCGCCCTCGATCTTCAACGGCTCGACTGCCACTCATATCGACCGTGCGATGAGCATTATATCAGCACCGCGCAATTCCACTATGTCGACATCTCCCTCGGCACCTAATGGCTTCCCGTCTAGCATCACCTCCCCCCCTGGCTCTAGCTCCAATGGCCCATTACCTGTTAGAAACACGAGCAACAAGTTCAAGGGCATCAGGGATCTAGAGGAGAAGGACAGTTCCGCCTCTGCTGTTGCAGGTGCAGGCCAAATCAAGAAGGAGGGATTGTTGTGGTCTTTGAGCCGACCTGGAAGTCACGTCGATCCCATCATGAACAAAGCTGGATGGCACAAGTGAGTACCCCGTGCATCGCCTGGTGTCCATTCACTAACGAAGACAGATTCTGGATAGTGCTTGATCAGGGTAAGCTATCCGAATATGCCAACTGGAAAGACAGGCTGGATCTCCACATGGACCCCATCGACTTGCGAGTCGCATCTGTGAGAGAAGCGCGCAACGCTGAAAGGCGGTTCTGCTTTGAGGTCATCACACCTCAATATACTCGCGTCTATCAAGCTCCTTCGGAAGAAGACATGAAATCGTGGATCGGCTCGATCAACAACGCTCTTCAGAGTGCCTTCGAATCTAGACCTTCTACCAGCGCGCCAAGCGCCGAAAAGGTCACCTCTACACGGAACACTATTGCTGCAGTCTTGACCGGAAAGACTACACCGTTCTCCTCTCAACGAGCGTCTACCAATGCAACCTCATCGTATATCAGTTCTTCGAGCAAGATCGTCTCGCGCCATGCAACAACGGGTGACAAGCCTACTTACATGAAGCCCGATAACGAAACACCGTCAGCGCTTTTGAATCAGATACGAGAAGCTGATGCTGGCAACAAATATTGCGCTGATTGCAACTCTGACCAGAAGGTTGAATGGGTGTCAATCAACCTTGGTATCATTCTGTGTATTGAGTGCAGTGGTATCCACAGATCCTTGGGTACACACATCTCCAAGGTGCGATCTTTGACACTCGATACCTCAGCATTCACACCAGACATTATTGAGCTACTCATGCTGGTTGGCAACCGTGTTAGCAACATGGTTTGGGAGGCCAAGCTCGATACGTTCCTCAAGCCAGGTCCTAACGTGACCAGAGAGCAACGCCTCCACTTCATCACTGGCAAGTACAGCGACCGATTGTATGTCCAAGGCTCCACCGATGCCATGGCACACTTCAAGAGCCCAGACGATACATTGCTAGTTAGTATCAAGCAGAACAACATACAGCAGGTGTTGTATGCCCTCGCATTGCGTGCAAATCCCAATGCTGCAGACCGCTCGAGGGGGACGCACGCAGTGTTCCTTGCTTTGGCGGCTGCAGACCCAGCATCTCCATCCAGCTCGTTTGTGCAGCAACGCAGTGGCTCGTCAACGCTACCTTCACCAGCGTTGAGTCCATTGACACCACCTTCACGTCCAACCACGCCCACCCCTCTGAGGAAACCTTTTCCCATTGCCGAACTTTTGCTCCAGAATGGAGCGGAAATCCCGACACAACCTGCGCCGATACCCTTGTCAAGAGCCGCGCAACAGTACATTGAGTTCAAGATTGATCAGAAAACTGGGAGACACCTGGGGTTGGGCGTCAAAGACTCTTCAGGCGATGTGCTTTCGGCATTGCCAAGTGAGAAACACAGTCCCAACGATCGCGACAGTCGGTTGATCAAGAGGCAAAGCACCGGATCTAGAAGCGCAGTGTCAAGCAGGGACGGCAGTATAGGGAGAAGGTGACCATAAAAATCTCCTTGTCTCTCTGCCTCTGCCTCTTCTTCTTCTTCACTTCCTTATGCCTCAGTTTCCTGTCCCTCCTCCCTTTTAAATATGGGGCCACTTTATGTCTTGATGAGTAAGAAGAATCAGTTGCAGGATTTGGGGTTGCATATTTCAGTTGTCTCTTTCCTTCCGTCGGCCCTGTGTTCAGGTGTCTGTACCCGATTTCCTCCACTTCTTTGCCACGAAGAGACAGATCTGTTGCTCTTTTTAATAACAACGCCTATGGCTTTTCGACTCGATTTATTTGCTTTTACTTATCTTTGTTGTTTTCTTGATACAGGACACGCATCCACTCCGCCCCATTATTGCACTGTCCAGGACTATCGGCGCCATCAAGACACTATCGCAATCCCAGTGTAAATGATTCGACCGATCCACAAAACGTCACAAACATGGCGAATAATGTCACCGAGACCAAGACCGATACCGACATTGATGTCTCAGTCGACGTCTTTCGACGTGACTTCTAGTACGAAGTCCCTGGACTTGTCAGGACTCACGACGACGGGCTCTCTGGTGGCTATCAGGAGCGACGCAGGCAGTTTGTGCGTCGCGGGCGTCTGCACCGCGTGGCTTCGAAATTGCTAGGCCGATACTCTACGACGACGGGCACGCCGACAGTGCTTCGGCGTCGTCGACACTCGACTCCCATAGCGATCGTCGAGGAAGAAAGCAACGCGGTGCAGCCAGATGGTCACGAGACTACGCTTATGAAGCCTAGTCGAAGAAAGTCTTTACTCAGTCGTGCACGCTCGTTGAGAGGTGTGAAGAGCTTGTCAGATTTGAAGTCGGTTGCTCGCACAAGAGAAAGGGGCAAAGGTCGACGAGAGATACTAGGTCAGGCAGGAAGAGTAGGTGAATGTGCGGTGGTTAGAATGAGGAGTGTTCACAGCGCGACAAGTGCACCTCTATATTTGTTTGGGGAAGTCGAGTAAGAGTTGGGCTGTTATTGCTTGGGAGTAATGGCACAGAAGAGGTATTGGTAATAGATAGTGGAGGTGCATCGTTCTCCTTAGGAAGTCATGCTTAGTGCAAAGATCGTAATGCCGGTAGTCATAATTCCTATGCATGCAAAGCGTGCCCTGAGAGCGACATGGTCCGCGCTTGGAAGAAGGGCGTCCGGCTTCGGCCATGCTCACAGCGGCACAATACACGGACTGCAGGCACTGAAGCAGTCCATCACATGAGAACAATCGATATAGGATAGATCCAGAGGGCGGAGTTCAATTGACCGAGGAGCGAGGATAGTTGTGGTTACGAAAAAGAATCGGCAGGGAGCAACAACCGAGGCACGTGTGTGTTGATTTTCGGTGCTATGGAAGCAGCAGCGGTCGACTGGGGTCACTGGTCAGGTTCTCCACATTCAATGACGGCGGGCACACCGAGTGTACGCACCGTTGACTCACGGCCGCTCTCTGTTTCTGTCCTTGGCTGCCATACCGCACGCGACGTCGACGTCAAACCTGTCCCCTGCTGAGCACTCGGCAGCACGTAGCCTGAGCTCGCGAGCTTGTCACTCCCCCAACGACTTCTGGCCGCAAGGCCTCGACAAGCGCAGCCATGTCGTGGAAAAAGTCGACCGAGCTCATGGACACGATCCGTCATTATGCCAACTTCCCTGCTACTGGCGTCAGTCTCCGCCAGATGGTCCAGTTTGGCGAGCGCCCGTCCGTGGGTAAGCACAAGACCACACGACTCGCCCACCCGAGATCCCCTCGCTGACAACCTACGCAGGCACTCTGTTCCGAGCCTCCCAATTCATGTCAGAAGAGCTGCCCATACGCCTGGCACACCGCGTCCAGGAGCTCCAAGAGCTGCCCGACGGACTGGGCGACATGCCCTCGATCGGCCGAGTACGAGACTGGTACGCCCAGTCCTTTGAGGAAATCACCACCCTACCGAAGCCTACTCTCTCGTCCGAAATCCGCGAACGCCTCCTCAGACCTCAGAATGGCAAGAACTCGCGCATCTTGAGCGAAGCCACCAAGAACCCAAGCGTCAACCAGGGCCAGTACCGCTCTCAGCTACATCACAACAACCACGAGCAAAACGAGAGAAAGCAATCGCTCAAGCGTTACTACAGCGCCGGTGATGATGGCAGCGAGTGGCCGCCAGAGTTGAACGACTACAACACTCGCTTTTCAAAGACCCTCGAGAAGATTAAGCGCCGTCACGATAGCGTCGTGACCACAGTCGCACAAGGCATCCTCGAGTACAAGCGCAAGCGTCAACGCATGCAGATAGACCACAACATTCAGGCTTTCCTCGACCGCTTCTACATGTCCCGTATTGGCATCCGTATGCTGATCGGACAGCACATCGCCTTGACCGATCAAAGAGCCCACTCGGACCCCAACTACGTTGGAATCATCTGCACAAAGACCAACGTGCGCGATCTGGCCCAAGAAGCCATTGAGAACGCTCGCTTCGTATGTGAGGATCACTACGGTCTTTTTGATGCCCCCAAGGTCCAACTTGTCTGCAACCCCGACCTCAACTTCATGTACGTCCCTGGCCATCTGTCGCACATGCTTTTCGAGACGCTCAAGAACTCTCTTCGTGCCGTCGTCGAGACCCACGGCCAAGACAAGGAAGAGTTTCCCGTCACCAAAGTCGTCGTCGCCGAAGGAAAGGAAGATATTACAATCAAGATCTCGGACGAGGGTGGTGGTATCCCGAGAAGCGCCATCCCACTTGTCTGGACCTACATGTACACCACTGTCGACCAGACGCCCACACTTGACCCTGATTTCAACAAGAGCGACTTCAAGGCTCCAATGGCAGGTTTCGGCTATGGACTGCCCATCTCCAGATTATACGCCCGCTACTTTGGTGGAGACTTGAAGCTGATCAGCATGGAGGGGTAAGTGCCAAGTGATATCCTGCAGCATGTGACAGTCCGCTAACACGACCCGCAGCTACGGCACCGATGTCTACCTCCATCTGAATCGTCTGTCTTCCTCTTCCGAGCCACTCCAATGACAACGACCAGTCATGAGGGATGAATGGTTCCAGCCAGTCATCGACAGACCGATGGTTGACGAAGGCTCACCATCAGATTTCCCATCCCAAGGATTGACGCGCCAGCCACAGAGAGCCCCTTCAAAGAAGCCCTCTATGCAAAACATAAGTCTGGCCATGGCGTCTCGCGCTATGAAGTTGAAGCGTGTCGCGACTAGAGAAGTCAGCGAACGCCGACAAGTCGGAGACGCCGAAGAGATGGTCAATGGTCCTCAGGATAACGCCTCGCCCTGGTGGAGACATGTTAGTATGGAAGAGGGCATGTAAGCATATATGCTACCTCGCTACGGCACCTTCAGAGGAAGTGCTTGTGTTGCACATTGATTTGCACCTTTCCATTTTTTTTTCTTTCTTTTTGTTCTTACGACGACGCATGGCATTAGGCGTTTTCTGGTGGATTCTGTCGTGGAAAATTGGAAAGGATATATATTCCAGTCTCGTCCTGCAATAAATTGTATTATTTGTATATCTGTCAGAACATGTGCTAGCGACTCAGATTGAGTTCGGGATGCTCTGATTCTTGTCTTTGGCCGAGGTGTGGAAACGAAGCCAATCCACCGTCCCAAAAAGGCGATTTGTTTGCGACGCGTCTTCCTCGATGGAATCCACCACGAAACCTGTGAGAACCAACCATCAACATCAAATCAACATCACAACCAGTCAATCACGACCAAATCACTTACTTGTCCAATCGTGGCAACAAACCGCCAACACCCACAAACGACACACAAAAAACAATGTCTTCACAATCATGGCCCTCAGTCACACCAATACACATTTCAAAACCCATCTCCCCACCACACCCAACCCCCCAAAACCCACTCCCACAACTCCTACACACACCCTCCGGCCTCGCAATCCTCGAACTCCAAGGCACCATCAATTTTCCCGTCCCTTCTGCCTCTGAAGACTCTTCACCTCCCTCAACAACAGAGGTCGGCCGCTTGGTGTTTCCCCACTATCGGGAAGGCATCTCAGAGGAGGGCGCTTGGATGAAGAAGGTGTACCTGTATATTGGACGGCATCAACGTATGACTGGCGAAGTCAAGAAACTTGGTAGACCGTTGGCGGTGTTGAGGAAAGGTGATGGAGGCGAGCAAGAAAATGCGGTGGAGGTGGTGGAGATTGTGCGGTACAAGGTTTTGTTTGGGAGTCGGCCGGAACCTGTTAGTGAGGATTGAGAGGAAAAGACGGAAGCAAAGTGGTTTTTTTTTGGGTGGGCGTGAGAAGGTCTTTGCAAGATTCTTGCCTGGTGTAGGTATCAGGTTTCTTGCGTGGGATGTTGTGAGATGATGAGTTGTACAATTAGACAATCACAGGTGCTTATGGATGACAGAATCCCCTCCTCAATCGACCGAGGTGGAAGACCAAGAACCAAGTCTTCTCAGATGCAGAAACACCCAATCCAGTAAAAGGTCAGAGAAGAAGGATGCAGTATGGACCGGATGCATTTGCCGTTATTGTACGATGTAGGTGATTAGGTGTGCCTTCTGACCTAAGCACTACCATCAAGCATTGCCAAAAGGATGCTTAAGCTTTCAAGCAGGCCCCGAACCTTCCTACACTTGACACCAGCTATACACTTGCCTGTCTCCTACCGTCTACGCTGGTGGGAAGTATCGTGAAGCAGTCTGTATTTGAGCTCAAGAGCGGCACTATCTGAATACAATAGCGAAAAAGGCAAGTTAGGCAACAGAAGGCAACCCGTTCTCAACCACCTCGCTCGGGCTCATCACAACCGAGCGATGCGAGCCCGAGATCTTCAACACTTCGCCTGCAAGAAAGCATGGACACTGCGGGACGCACCTGTCAAAATAGCGAACAGCGACATGACCCCACCTCGGATCATGGATATGCACCGACCGGCGACTCTCTTGCGTGCGTAGCTCTACGACTCCGAGCTAGACAAGGATCACGACGGTGCCTCAAACGAGCTCCATGGACAGTCCTGATCTGCTTGTGAACCTCCGTGTCAGAAGATGAGGTGATGTTTGTACGACCCGCCTGGCGCTTACCGTCTTGATCTCCAGCATTAGCTTCGTTGCAGTCGGCTCACGGCACCAATGTGTGGTGTCCTATCTATCAGTGTGACTATAAGTATGGCTTTGACTCTCAGGCTCAACAGTTCTGTCTTCACATGAATTCACAGTCTGCATCTTGTAACCTACATTGGTCCTTCTAATCGATGCTATGGACACTCTAGCAAGCCCGTCTAGCCACGTTCTGGCCATTGCCAGTAGCTTCGCCGCTCTAGTATCACCTGCCTGCTTTGCCGACTGACGAGCAACAAGGCTGACAACCTCCAGTACTTTGCATACCATTTGTTCAGTGTCATCTATACCATCTTCCTCCACCCCTTGAGCAATGTTCCTGGTCCTTGGTATCTCGCTGCTTCTCGTCTCCCGTACATACGTCACAGTCTGAACGGCACGCTCCTATCATGGATGCAAGAGCTGCATGAGAAGTATGGTGAGATTGTTCGATACAGTCCTAACGAGGTAGGTCTTTGGAAATGAACACTCCCAGCAACTGTGATGGCTGTTTTGCACAATTCCTAGTACATCTGCGAGAAAAAGAGCCACATCTGTAAGACTGACCTCTATCTTAGGTGTCTGTCATCTCGGGCAAAGATAATCCATGGCAAGAAATTTATGGCTTCCGCACCGGCAAGCAGAAGCACACTGGGAGTTTTGAAAAGGACCCCGTCTGGTACCCTACACCCATGGACGGTATTCCGCATCTTATAGCCGCTCGAGGAGAAAATCACGGTCGACAACGACGTGTCATCAGTCACGCCTTCTCTGATAGGGCTCTCCGGGAGCAAGAAGGCTTGCTCCAATCTTATGTCGACCTACTCATCTCGAGGTTCCGCGATATTGCCGACCGTAACCCAGACTACGCTTCTGGAGGTGACGGCTGGGATTCTACCGGCAAGATCGAGCTTTGTAAATGGTACAACGGCTTCACATTTGATGTGATTGCAGATCTGAGCTTCGGGCAATCCTTTGGCTCTCTCGCTGACATGAAACAACATCCATGGGTTGGCAACATCCTCGAGAGTCTCAAGTCTGTCAAGTTCGCCTACGTCACATACTACTTTCCCATCGTCAGGAACATGGGCTCTCTCATCATCGAGAAATCGCAGCTCGACAAACGCGTCGAACTCTTCAAGTGGATCAAAGCCAAAACCGCGGCCAGAGTCGCTGCCGAAACACAACGACCGGACTTCGTGACATCCATCTTGCAAAACTCGGAAGGGGATGGCAAGAAAGGCGAGGGCCTGCGCAAGGGCGAGCTGGAAAGCAATCTTGGTATCTTCATGGTAGCCGGTACCGAGACGACAGCGACAACACTGTCGATTGGCAGCTATCTCCTACTTGAGAACCAAAGCGCTATGGACAAACTCAAGCAAGAGATACGAAGCCGCTACAAGAGCAATGCCGAGATCACCGTCGATTCCGTCACACACCTCGAGTACTTGAACGCCGTCATTCACGAAACCTTACGATGTTATCCTCCTGTTCCTGCAGGGTTTCTGAGGAAGGTGCCAGATACAGGTGCAGATGTTGCTGGTGTGCATTTTTCAGGCAAGGGCAATGTATGTGCTTCATTCTCGCGCCTTGTAATTGTGACAATCTGCTCACATATAGCTAGGCCTCCATCTCTGTCAGCCAATATGTCGCCAACCGCTCTGACCTAAACTTCACCGACCCAACACTATTCGTTCCAGAGCGTTGGCTTGCATCGCCTCCAGAGAAATACGCTAACGACAATCTTGCAATTGTGCAACCCTTTTCTTTTGGACCCAGAAAGTGAGTTTCGATATACCGTGCTCACTCAGTTGATGCAGTCATGCTAAGTTATCTATCAGCTGCTTGGGCAAGAACCTCGCGTATGCAGAGTTACGATTGGTGTTCGCGAAAATGTTGTTCAATTTCGACATTGAGCTGGATCCAAGAAGCGTCGGGTGGGAGAAGAGGCTCGAGCACCATACTCTGTGGTACAGACCTGATTTGTGGGTAAAGTTGACTGCGGTGACGGAATGAAGTTGGTAACAACACGCTATAATGACTTTTTGGTTGACAATATTAGGAGTGGACAAGGTTTTCTATCTCTGTTATATGGTTGAGTAATTCAAACCCCAAATCATCCACAGCACACAGTAGGCTCCGAGAGACCAGGTGCTTCGTCTTGCGACCCTTCGAAGCTTTCTCCCGCCACCAGGGGCAATCTCACCACCATCCAGTCAGACAGAAGCTTTCCCAAAAACGCACCCAAGATGATCGAGATGATGATGTAACCATTAAAGTACATGGCCAACAACATGACAATATACCCAACTCCAAAGGTTGCAGCATGAATAACCCCTCTCGCAATCTGCTGAGCAGGAGTAGCACGGAAAGTAATAAACCTCTGCTCAGGAAGAGTAGGAGCACAAGAAGCATCAGGGCCACAACCACCCAAAGCACGTGTATCGTCAAACTTGGGCACCGCATACGAGACCCTAGGTCTGTATTGGAGACTCGCGGCTCTGCGATGAAACTGACGGAGGATATAGGCGTCGTATTCTTTGCCGAGTCGGCGGAGGAATTCGAGGCAGATTACGAGGAGGGCTACGCCGATGCAGGAGGCGGCGAACATGCCGTGGGTTTTGATGTGCCAGGTGGAGGCGAGGAAACATGCGTCTATCGTGTACCAGTTCCAGAGCATCTGTGCTTTTTCGTCAGAAGTTGCAGGAGGTGTGTTGAGTTGGAAGTCGTACCGAGATCTTGCACTCTGCACCGTTGCCGCCTCCCATGGACATTGTATGAGACATGCTGGATATCTCGAAGTTGGATTTTGCTCAAGGAAGAGTTGTGGTCTGGATAAATGATATGGTGGGAGATGGTCTTGATAGACCATATAAGGTGCTGTCTGGTAAGTGCTGGAAGCCATGTGTTTCCATTGAGCTTATATCACAACCCAACAGATCCTTTTTCGTCTTGCACATGTTCGGAGGCATGGGCAAGTCGGGAGTTCAAAACGTGCAGCCACCTCAAACTTGCTCAACTCCGACGCTATATCAAGCCTCACTCCTTGGCCAACCCGATGTGATTGGCTGCCAAGCAAAATACTCTCCGCTTTGCCAAACATCACCTCGTCTCGACTTTTGCAACCATACAGTCCAGTGTCTATTCTAGGTGAAGTCAATAGAATGCCATGGAGTCCGTACTGTGTTCCATGTCGCTCAGCTGCAAAGATCACCCGTGCCAATCCGAATACTTGCTCAATTCCCTCCCGACGACCCACTAGCTGACTCTGGGCTCTGCTGATTTAGGCTTTAGGGACCTTGCTGTTGCATGCTAGAGCCAGGCGGATGTTTATGGCGTTCGAGCATAATCGTGGCATGAACGTGTTTCTGCTTTGGTACTTAATATAACCACAATCCTCGCGAATGTTGCTGGAACATCTTCTGTTTTCTGCTTGTCCTTCCCGGAGTTTGTTCATCTCTTTTTATCTTTATCCTTTGGTGCTTTGCAACAATGGGACATATCCAGAACTTTACAGATGCTAGCTCGCTGGTGCCTCATTGGGGCTATGCTTCGCGGGTTGTCCCATGTACGAACGATCCAGGATCTTGCAAATATCTCGATGTTGTCTACCATTCTCACGACTTGGGGATGCTATACACTGGTATCTTTTGGGCTACTGTTGCTGGCATCTTGTTCATATGGACATTGGGTCGTCGATTATTCCCCTCGAGACGCGCAGATGAGGAGGTTCTCGTGCCTGTACGAGCATCGTCATCTCCATCTTCAAGCGGCATTGAACGACTCCAACGTTCGCTATCGGCGCACGCTCGACGATATCTTCTTCCCGACTTTGCACGACCCATCTTTGGACGCACTACTCGGTTGCAAGTCCTCATCTTACTTATCCTCACGGGATATCTTGCCGTGTGGTCCTTTGTTGGCATTGTATATGGCAAGTGGGTCACGCCTGTCAAGAAGATGCCTGGTGTCTACAACACTCGCACCAGTCTTGGGCCTTGGGCTGATCGTGTCGGTACATTCGCGTATGCCTTGACACCGTTGTCGATTCTTCTGTCAAGTCGTGAGTCGATCCTCTCGCTGCTTACCGGCTTACCGTACCAATCTTTCAATTTTCTGCATCGATGGCTAGGCTACATCATTGTTGTACAATCTGTCCTCCATACGGTTGGTTGGACTATCATAGAAGCGAATTTGTACAAGCCTCAGCCGACCGTTGCTCGGGAATGGATCAAGCAACTGTACATGATCTGGGGATGCGTCGCCATGATTCTTCTGTTTCTTCTCTTTGCTCTCAGCACACCTTGGGCCATCCGTCTCACCGGCTATGAGTTCTTCCGCAAGTCTCATTACATTCTGGCCATGGTCTACATTGGCGCTTGCATCGGTCACTGGGACAAGCTGTCTTGTTACCTTATTCCTGCGCTGATTGTATGGTTCTTGGATCGTGGCGCTCGCCTCGTGCGTACCGCCATTCTACACTATACCGTCCTGCCTGGTGGTGAAGTTGCCTTTGGCCCTGCCAAAGCTTCCACTACACTCTTCTCTGATCCCAACGGCGATGTCGTTCGTCTGGACTTTGTTCACCCGCACGATGCATGGGCTATTGGTCAGCATTTCTACCTTTGCTTCCCGGAAAGCAGTATCTGGCAATCTCACCCTTTTACACCACTAAGCCTCCCTGTCCACGATGATGTAAGATGCGGTGTCCAGCACTCTTACATCTTCCGTGCCAAAGGCGGCGAGACCAAGAAAATCGCTCAGCTAGCAGCAAAAAAATTGCAACACAACAGTGTAGTCACGCCTCTAACGGATGTGATCTTGACCGGACCTTATGGCGAGGAAATCACCACTCACCTCACCCAAGACGTCAACATACTCTGCATTGCCGGAGGCACAGGAATAACCTATGTACTCCCCGTTCTCCTCAACCTCGCACACCAACCTCGCTCCGTAAAGAGAAAAGTTGCTCTCGTGTGGGCCATCCGTCAAAAAGCAGACATGGCTTGGGTGCAACCAGAACTCGATCGCCTGAGACAGCTCGCCAAATCAATCGACCTGAGCATCCGCGTCTTCGTCACTCGAGAAGCAGAAGAACACTTGAGCAACACCGAAAAGCTCAAGTACACTGAAGACTTCAAATCAGTCTCTGAACCCATAGTAAACTCTACATCCGATCATACACCCGACTCTTCCTCCGCTGCCTCGACTTCAGCAGCCTATCCTTGCTGCGGCCCCCCATCAACCTCCTTTGCCGTCCAAAAGACTGCAATCCCTGCCTCTGACCCTAGAGATCAGCCCATCCACAACCACCCCGATCTGAGTATTCTGGTTCAAGAGTTTATCGACGAGACCATTTGCGGAAGAACAAGTGTCTATGCCAGTGGACCCGGCCGCATGATTTCAGAACTGAGAAGTATTGTAGCAAACGCCAATGATGGAGCAAAAGTCTGGAAGGCAGAGGAGAGATATGATGTCAGTCTTGTGTGTGACGATAGATTGGAATGGTAGAGATGCGTATAGCTTCTTTTTTGACGAAATTATGAAGTTTTTGCAGTTTAGCTTTCAAAAGTGTTCAATTGTGTTGGATTGCACACAAGGCGGTACGTCGGCCATGGGAAATGTTGGATGAACGCAAGGCGTATCACTTCCTTCCATGAGTGGCCCCCAACACGCAACTTCTCAAACATCGGCTTGAGATGTACGTAAGGAGTTGGTGCTCCCAAGCGATAACTATGCACGTTCGCTCCTGCCTAACTACCGAAGAAACACAGGATTGGCATCAACGCGATTGCACGTAGTAGTAGCCAGATGCCATGCTCGCGCGTGGTCGAGTTGTCTGTAAAGTCTGGTTTCATATAACAGTGCATAGCTTCTCGCTCCCTAGAGAACGTTCTTACCACTCGTTATACTTCACAATACCGTCATCACCCAGAAGCAGCCTCCACTGTAATTCCAGTTCCTGGCTCATACGCCATCCGCGACCAACACTCCAATACAGTCGTCCAAACTCCAATACATCGGCTCCATCACCCGGGTACTTGACACCCTTGGCTACATACACGAACCCCAATTTTTGAAATCGTCGTCCTGTTCTCTCGCTGGGAAGAATCTTGTGGCCGATATTCATGGACTTTAGTCTAGGCATTTTGGACGCTGCGCGTGCAGCAGCTAGGAATAAGGCCTCGAGTTCTGGGGCAGGTTTTGTGCGGAAGGGAGAGGTAGATGGTTCATTGCCGTTGAGACGGGCATCGCGGGCCTCCTCTCGATAGCCATAGGAGTCTGGTGGAAGTTGGTCGATGGCGAAAAAGGAGTCGCTGGAGTCGTAGCCTGATGAAGAGTCTTCACTGCGGGTGTCGTTGTGAACGATGTCGGAAGAATTGTCGATATATTCGTGTTCGTTGTCATCTTCGTCTTCATCTTCGTCGTCTGAGGTCTCAGGATCCCGTTCGTGGTCTACCTCGGTGTACCAGCCGCCGTCGGGCCTGACTGCGCTGAGATCTACGATGAATCGTTCAAGTTTTTGCCATCGCTGCTTGATATCTGATTCTGTATCTTCACGCGACTTGAAGAGATCCGCACCAACAGATATGGGACCAGTCAGACTAAAGTAAGTCAAGCTCGACGCTGCCTGTGAGAACACTCGTAATGACGTGGACAAATCGTCAGCATGCAACGGATAGAAATTACCGCGAACATCCGCATCGACAAAATTACTATTGCCCGGCTCTCTATTGATCAACTTCAGAGAAAACTTCCGAAGACTCGCAGGTGCGGCGAGCGAAGTCAGTTGCCTGGCCAATTCTGAGCGCAACTGTCTTCGCTGATCTGGTCGTCGTCTTTCCCCATCCCAGAACGAGCAATCGGCTGCTGCAACATTGGGTAACCTCGACATGAGCCCAGCAGTGATTGCTGGTGCTAGTTTGCGTGCAGTATTGCCATGGATAGTCAATGAGGTCACGCTGCGCAATACAGGCAAGCTCTTAGGATCAAGCAGCTGGAGATACGAGTCTCGGTAGCGGAGCTCGAAAAGATCATGTCTTTTCCCCGTAGCTCTAGCCAATTTGTCTGCTCTCAACTTCTCCTCGTCTCGGCGATTGATATCCATAGAAGAGTAGAAGTGTAGTAGATGCAGATTGATTGGTGCAGAGTCGTTGCCAGGGTCGATGGTCGCCAATGCGGTGAAAAAATTGGTAATTGCTTCGGTGAAAGTCTTGTCGTTAAGGTGTCTATCTGCTTGTCTTTCGAAGCGTCCGCAGGCATTATCATCGTAGTCTGGCAGATTGATGCTAAAGTCTACTCGTCTGACAGCTCTACGACGATGTGTGTATGGTGATTCGAGAACAAATGATCTGAGGCTGTCTATTCCATCATTGAAGAAAGACAAATGTGAAAATGTACGTTCTTCTATGGCCCTCTGCCATGCTCGAGATATTGTGGCATATTTGGATAGCTGTTTCTGCTTGGCGACGACTAGAGAGATTATGCTGGCGAAAAGCTCTGGTGGCAGTGTATCCATTGACATTATTGCTCCATGAGGAAATTCGGGTTGGTTGTGTTGGATGAGAGATGTTTGAGAAGTGGAAGTGATGCCTTCGAAACATCGGGGAGATCAGGGGTAGTGTCGGCTTTTCTTCGCTGGAGGATACAGCTCGTGCAGGGCCAAATTCGTTCTTTTTTGGTTTTACTTGTTAGCCTGTTCTGCCGAGCGAGAGAATATAGGAATAAACAAGCTTTCCATTTGTGCTGGTATACATCGGCCTAAGAACATTCTAATTTCAAGGTCGTCCTCCTTTTTTCTTTATTGTACAAATTGAACTCTGAAAAGTGATATCTCATCATAAATCTTCTTATGTACGGTGACAGACTCTAACTTCTAGAGCTACACCGTGCATGGCCTGAATTGATTCGCGACAGTAGGGAACGTCGACTGCGCCGCAAGTGCGGACATGCAAAGGAGAAAGAGGCAGGTCGTTACCACGGACGCAAACGGCTTCTGTCATATAAGAAGAATGGAAGTCTACAGATAGACATGCAAATCCTTGATAGTCACCAGAATCTTGCTGATCAACGCTGACCTGAGATGTCGGAGCCTCTCTCGGCTTCAGATCCATGCTCGTACGTCTGTGACATTGCTGTCTACGCGATGTTAAACTTGATAGAAGCCAAGTGCCAGATCCAAAAGCAGTTGGGGCGACGGTCGGTACAGCTAGGAACGACATGTTCTGTATGTTCAAAGACGATCTAGGCGATCTTGCGGAGAGGTTGAGTGACGGTTGCAAGAACATCTTCTCCATACGTTGTTCAAGTTTCCAGCCCTTGTTCAATACAATCTAGCAGCTTCGTGACAGCAAACATTAGTGATTGAGAAGTACTCTTGGCGCTCTTCACAACTTCATGGACCTTAACGTTGAGCCGTGCTTCTTCCGCGAATTCCAGGTAGTTTGATATAGCGTTGAGCAGCGTTCGAAATTCGTGGCTGGAGTTGGACATCAGAAGTCTGTACATGTGACTCTCTTGCAAGGCGCTGTTTCTCTCTTTCCAGATGGCGCTGAATTTGAGATATATTACGCGCATCATAGCCGCGTTTCGAAGGTCGGCATCACTCCATGCGTCAATGCCTTGATCGAGAGAGCCACTGGAGTGTGCTTCCCGAAAATATACGACAAAATCATCTCCACTGTCCTGAGAGAGTGGAACAAACATTAGGCCTTTGACGGATCGAAATCCTGGCCGATATTGTAGGCTTGGGAAGTCCTTTGCAAAATTGTCAGAAGTAAGGATGTCAGTATGTTTGAGCAAGCGGAGGTATTCAACCAATGCGAGTCCTTCTTGCGGCTCTCGTGCAGAACCGACCAGACTTTTCGTACCATCAATGAAAGAAATGGCGAAGTCCGCTCTGAGTGTTCTGACCATATCTCGTGGGCCTGCAAAAGCAACTGCAGACTCTTTGTTCGAACGTGAATTGCGTGAAAAAGGTCCTTGAGCATCTAGAACCCGAGAAGCATTTATGTTCTCCAACTTCGTCGAGGCAGAATCTGCGATGATTCGACACAGACCGCGAGTGAGAAATGTGATTGCGGCGTCGCTTGGAGCAGATTTGCTGACGACGACGCCCCATAGCTTTCCAGATACCCGCAAAGGAATCAGGACGCGAGACTTGGCACATCCTTCATCCAGGCTACGTACAGGAAATTCGGGCAAGGTACGGAGATAGAGTAGATTGCTGTCAAAGGCATGTTCAAGCGTGCTTCCAGGGCGGAAGACCAGATGTGCGGTCTCTTGATCCTGATTAGAATGCTCCTGTATCTCCAGAGTCTCGAATATTGACCGACATTCGGGTGACAGATTGCAGGATTCTGGTCCCGAAGAGTGCGGAAAACAAGCAAAGTTTTGGTCGCTGTCGCTCTGGGCAACAAGCCGGCCATTACAATGGCCGTCAAAACGATGAACACTTATGTTAGAGTGCCCAGTAGCAAATTTGATGGAAGCGACAAGATTTTCGAGCAGACTCTCGACCGTGGAAGCAACCGAGATGGAGTTATGTGCTCTGGACATCGTATTAAGGGTGTCTGATGCACTCCCACTGCCTCTTCTGGATAGTGTAGGTCGGGCGCCTGGTCTTGTCTTCCGAGAGTGTGTCCTCTGACTCTGACGCGAAGCAAGGGAAGCGGAAGGTAGAGGGACAAACTCGCAGAGAATAAAGGTAGGTCTGCAGGTACTAGCGTGGATCACGCACGAGAGAGACCTGATCGAGCCACTCTGGTCTCGGATAGTCATATCAAAAACGTTGAGGGTTCTCGAGTAGCTGGCACGATCGTGCGCGGAGGCGATGTTTTCATGCAAAGCATCTGCCTCATGGTAGTCCAGAAGGTCAATGAAGTTTTGTAGAGCAAACAGGTCCTCTGGTGAATGGCCAAGGATAGCCTGTGAATTATCACTGGCCATAGATACCAAGAGATTTCCATTGTCACCTCGCTCGAGACCTATTGCGGCCCCAAAACCTTGGATGCTGTTAGTGGCACATGGTTTCAGAGATGCACCAGCCTCAGGTACAGAAGCTTCAATGGGACTCTTTGGCAGGTTGTTATAACGCGACGACGTAGCAGGCCGAGTCGAGGGAGGGGCGAAGTGTTCAAGCGAACTGTTTTTCTTGGTTCGGCGACGCGCCGATAGGGTGATAGGTACAGAATCGATTGAAACGAGAGAGCTCACAGGATAGACGCGACTCTGGGTTAAAGACATTCGATCTCAAAGCACGATGGAAATGCCTCGCAATGTTTGGAATCGTATTGACAGAAGAGGACGAACGCCTGGAGGAAAACAAGGAATCAACACCATCTTTTCTTGGCTGGTGCATCGTGATGGCAGGCACGAGATCGTAAAGTGATATTTTGCTGCATCTACGATCACATCGAAGCATCGGTTGCTGTCCCTTTTTCCGAGCCTAGCCGGCTAAGGAGCACCTCCTGCTCCAGCAATTCTCGTCTGAGTCATGCACCTGCCACTGCGGGCTAGCCACTACTACTACTAGTACACTTGCATCGGGCGATTGATGGCTTCAGACTTATTGTTACTTACCATCACGTTCTCATCATCTTGAAGATCACTACCACCAACTGTATTTTCATGGTCGCATACCAATAGCTATAAATCAATGAATAAATATAAGCCCAGAGAGAAGCTGAAAGTGTACGGAGTATGTGATTCAAGGTCTTTGTCTTTGCATCAACAAGGAGAAAGTGGATATGGCAGGTGCTAGAATACAGCATAATCGCGTTTTGTGATTAGTATATAGCATTCATGAACATCATTAGCCGGCCGGCGCGGGAAGACCACAGATACTTCTAAGCCTCTGTACAAGCTTGGATAAGCTTCCACTGGGTGGCCATTGCCTCGTTCGCAAAGTCCTGCAGCTCATAGTCCTTGCCCTTGCCATCCTCACCCCCATCAAATACCTCATACGAGAAGTAGCCGCGGAAGCCTGTCTTCAAGACAGCTCGAGTGAAGTCGACAACAGGCAGATAGCCTTGGAAGGGAAGAGGTCTAAAGTCATGGCTCCAGCGACCTCTGGGACGAGTACCGGACTCATCGACGTCTTTGCTGAACGGCTGCTTGGGTTTGTATGCGTCACTGATTTGGAGGAAGAAGATCTTGTCTGCTGGGACAGTACGAGCGAGTTCGTCGAGCGATTCTTTCCAGTCCCTCTCGAGTTGATCCTTGGGCTTGTCGACCAAGCCTGACTTTGTAGTGGGGTCTGCCCACTCGTATCCAGCCGACTGGAAGGTATCTAGACAGAGACCGACATTGGGGCGGTCGACCTTTTGTACAATGTCCCATACGTCTTTCCACGTGGGAGCGTGAGTTGACCAGCACCAGTTTTCGTATGCCAGGCGGAAGTTCTTCTTGGCGAGCATGTCGGCGAGTTGTTGCAGGTCGTGGACAAAGCGGTTGCGGTCTGTGCCAATCTTTTCGGCGGGTGTGTCTGAGGAACCGACCTGCGATTCGATCAGCTATGCGAATATGAGGATGAACATAAGACCTTCTTACCTGCAGCATGTCTGTTCCAACGGCCTCCATGATCCTGATCCAGCCTTCAGCACGAGTAAAAGCATCCTTTCTCTCGTCACTGCCTTCTTGCCAGCCCTCAAAATTGGCGAATGGCTGCAGAATGAGGACCTTTAGCTTCTTTGCGTCGCACATGGCCTTGACGACCTTGGCCGAGATGACGAGATCATCGTAGTCATATGCTCCGACCTCTTTCTTCATGTAAGTTGATGCAAAAGCCAGGAGGTCTGGAAAGCCGAGCTCAATAGCACTGAAGCCTGCGTCGGAGATTGCTTCTAGCTTCTTGGGGAGAGTGTGATCATCTCTACAACCAATTGAGACACTGGCGTAGCAAGTGGGGATGTTTCTGAGGTTGCCTGCTGTAAGTGACATGATGAGGGCTGTGTTGTGAGATACAGGTTTGAAAGTGGTAGACAAGAAAAATAGGAAAACTACAGGTGTTATACTCAACTATTCCGAATGACCCGCTGTTATATTCATCATGATGAGCTCGAGGCCTCGTTCATCTCAGCATCGAAGGGCACCCCGCATCACATCAGTGATGTCATATGACATTTTTTTCTCGGATTTGACAGAGGGCAGAGGAAACAGACGGCCAACAAAGCATCTGCTCTAAGATGCCATGCAAGCCTCAGCACACAGAATAGTAGCAAGGCGAGAGTGCATATATGTCAAAGCAGGTGGACGTAAAAAGCAGCAGAGTTGAAGCAGCGATACCGGTGGTCACCAGATCTAGACTGAGCGAATCACGAGCTGAGCAAAGGTTAGTTATGCGTGTGGCTTGTCGGGCCGAAGGCTGGAGAGAGCAGTGACGGTTGACTCACGAACATGTGCATGTTTGCTGCTGTCCTTTGTTCCTTCCCTTCCATCATTATTTCCTTCCTCACTCGTCTTGATACCCCAATTCGTTCTTGCTTTATATACCCAATCTTCTCATTGACAGCCACATCAATCGCACATCATGTCGACTGAAGTAAGTCTTTCGCGCCTCCTCCAGAAAAAAGTTGCCCCGCGACTTTTCCCCGACGCCGCATTGAAGCGAGCAGGAGCCATGACTGACGTGGTATGCAGTTCTTCATGGAGAACGCCTCTGTCGGCGACCGCAGCAGCAGCGAGAACTGGCGCATCCGTGGCATGACTCCTCTGACCGCTCCCGATCTCCTTCAGCACGAAATCAGACAATCGCAAAAGTCAAAAGACACTGTTCTCAAGGGCCGCAACGAGGCTTCCGACGTCGTCCAGGGAAAGGATGAGAGAAACAGACTCCTCGTCGTCATTGGCCCTTGTTCGCTGCACGACCCCAAGGCCGCTCTCGAGTACTGCGACAAGCTGTCCACCCTGAAGGAGAAGTACGAGGATGAATTGGTCATCATCATGCGCGCCTACCTCGAGAAGCCTCGCACCACCGTTGGCTGGAAGGGTTTGATCAACGACCCCGACCTTGACGACAGCTTCAACATCAACAGAGGTCTTCGTGTTTCAAGACAGCTCTACCTCGACTTGACCGAGAGAGGAATGCCCATTGCCAGCGAGATGCTGGATACCATTACCCCTCAATACACTGCCGATCTTTTGTCACTCGGCGCCATCGGTGCTCGCACAACAGAGTCACAGGTCCACCGCGAACTGGCCTCGGGTCTGTCTTTCCCTGTCGGTTTCAAGAACGGCACCGACGGCACTCTGGACGTTGCCATCGACGCCATTGGCGCAGTCAAAAACCCTCACCACTTCTTGTCTGTCACCAAGCCTGGTAACGTCGCCATTGTCGGTACTGCTGGCAACGACGACTGCTTCGTTATCCTCAGAGGTGGAAAGAAGGGAACCAACTACCACCCCAAGGACATCCAAGAGTCAAAGGAGAAGCTTCAAAAGATTGGCTACGCCAAGCCCAGACTTATGGTCGACTGCAGGTACGTTTTGATCCAACACCCTACAACAAAAAACAAAGCCAATACTAATTTGTGGAACAGCCACGGCAACTCCGAGAAGAACCACAAGAACCAGCCCAAGGTCGCCCACGAACTTGCCACCCAGATCGCCGCCGGCGAAGACGCCATCATGAGTGTCATGATCGAATCCCACATCAACGAGGGCAACCAGAAGATGCCCAAGGAAGGAAAGTCGGGTCTCAAATACGCAGTCTCCATCACCGACGCATGTATTGGCTGGGAGGACACCGAGAGCGTCCTCGCCGAGTTGGCCGATGCCGTCCAGAAGAGAAGAAAGCACGCCGCTACCAACGGCTCGTCATAAAGAGGATGTATCGCGGATGTTTCTGCTATGATCTATAACGAAGAATAATGAGTGTAACCAGGCACGGACAAAAATCCAAAACAACCAAAAGTTGTCATTTTCTCTTTTCGATCTGCATCTTTTGACAATCGTGACATGTTCTTTTTGGGATGTGTGCTCTTTTTTTCGGTGTGGGAGGGATGACTATCTCGCACCAACAACACAAGCCTACGCCTCGCGATACTCAGCAACAACAGGACTACCATTCCACCCCTTGACCTTTCCCAGCTCAATCAAAACACCCTCCTCCTTGCCCTGGACCTGCAACCTCAACTCCACTTCCCCGAAGTAATTGGCCTCGGCACTCGTCCTCACGAACCCCACACTCTCAAACAAAGCAATACTTTTCACGTTATCTTTTGATATCTTGACGCGAAGATACCGCAATACTGCTGTATCAGTTTTGCTGTATTCTTGCAGGATAATAGCAGTATTGGTGAGGATATAGTGCATAAACGCAAGTAGAGAAGCGCGACCGTGTCCCTTGCGGTGTTGGGATTTCACTGCTATCATGAGTTCGATTTCGCCGAGTATGGATTTGTGAGTGGTTGGTTCGTCGCTGTCTTCGTCTTCATCGTCATCGTCAACGAGAAAGAGGTTTATATCGCCGATCATGCGGGAGGGTGCGTCGTCTTGCTTGGCTGTGATGATTGTGTTTGTGGGTGAAGAGCAAGGAGACAAACAGGCGATAAAGGTGAGTTTGTCAGTGTCCTGGCGCCAGGAGCGTTGCATGTCGTATTCTTCGGCAAGGCTCAGAGGTTCAGAGGCCGTGAGTTGTTGGAGTTCCTTTTGTTTTTTGTTTGTACATGTTTTTCTTTTGTTTTTCTTGAAAGTTTGTGGTTGGGGATTGGTGGTGATGGGGGGTATGAGGTTGAGAAAGGGAAATAGGAGGATGTTGAATTGGAGAATGTAGATGCGGTCATCTGTTACATACCTCGTCTTTCATCCATTCATGATATGTGGGCACATGGTGCTCGCTGTAAGGACACAGCAAGATCTGAGGTGTCACCAATGCTGCGGGTATTTACGTTTAGATCACACCAGAGCGACTCTCGATTAGACTATAGTCTCTTACCTATATGCTCGTTAAGCAACATTTTGGAAGTTGTGCTTGGTAAAGACGAATAATAGGCAAGGAAAAGCGCAACACCCGCCAAATTTCTCACACTTCTGCCAAGACTGGTCGTTCGGAGTTCACCATGAAGACTGGCCAAACCTTCGTCTATTTTGCGGTGTCATACATGTTCTTTGTGAAGCTTCAAGAACATTGTCGTGGTCAGTGAATATATCAAGTCAATCGAAACGGCACTGCCAAAGAAAGTGTCTTCGTCGGGTCGTTCACACCGCGTTCTACCAAGAATATCTATGCTATCAATAACAAAACTCCCCATCCAATGCCCAGTTCCACCACGCTAAAATTTCATTCTGTGGTCGTAATTATACAATTTTGCTTGTCGAAGAAAAGAGGAGCACAATCGTGACGGTACATCTAGACCTCGGGCTTTCCGTGCTCAATAGCCCACATCTCGGCCTCGTGCTTGAGGCAGCGCTTAGCATACCAGAAAGTGGCCAGTGTCCAAATACCAGCCCAGATGAAAGGGACGGTCCAGCCGACCACATAGGCAGCATCTTTCTGGAGAGTGAAGACCAGGGCTGTGACCACGGCAGCTGCCACTTCGGCACCGATACCCCAGAATAATGTCAAACGGTGAAGCATTTGACGGAAGTAGTGACTGGCTTCGTATCTTGTGTTGAGTCTCTCGCGGAACTCGATGTTACCGCCGCCGTCGACTGCAACAACGTCTTCGATGATCCAGTAAATTCCAGGGCGGATCTGAGAGCCGGCAGGCATTGACGAGATGCGGAAGGGAGAAGGAATCTTAAGGAGGCGCATAGCGTCTTGAATGATCAATTCCGAACCAAAGGCAAACATGAGAGAAGCAACAGGCATTGCAAGCAAGCGAATGGGCGGATTCTCAGGAATGGTACCACTAATGAACAGTCAGTATCACATTCGAAACAGTTCCAGATCTATCACTTACACGATGAGTTCAACGATGATGATGACCCAAGCGAAGCTAAAATTCCAGTGGAACCAGTCGAGCTAGGCCATAAGTCAGTAACATGATAGCTTGAGCTTGCAAGTGATGTATCTTACATATGATCTGCGACCACCGATCACACGACACTTGCTGCCTTTCTTCCACAGGTGCCAGAAGCGTAGTGCGTATTCAAAGATACTGATACCACCCAGAGCGGCTGTGACGATAGAAAAGACGGTGTTCGGTGAGAGATCGGTGCCGTACCACAAACCGAAGTAGAGAGCCAAGGGCATGACAATCGAGTCGAAGAGAATGAGGAACCAGAAGATAAAGATATTGCGCTTCCTCTGGCGCAAGTCGTATTCTAGCGATGGCGGTGCATATGGGTTGATGGCTCCGGGTTCTCTGGCGGGTGCTGCAAGACTGGTTCTGGGCAGAGCCAAGGACCTTCGTGGACCGAATGGATTGGACGATCTACGTTCTCCAGTGGGCGAGCGTACACCATCACCAACGGGTGAGTGCACGCCAGAAGGTGACCGTACACCGTCAGCCGCTGGCGACATTGGTGGTGAACGTACGCCATCGACGGGAGGAGATGCTAGCGAGGGAGCAAACTCGACTGCTGGGGACGTCGGCATGGCGAATTGTGTGTTTGGGATCGTATGTCGAGGCAGATGATATTATACTGCTAATCGTCAGCAAGTGGTGAAGTCGCACATTCGAGGCATGGGTGACGCACGTATATTCTCAAAGTGTGAAACAGGGCGATTGTTGGAGAGCGTTTCCCAACTGGCTTTCTGCTTCCGGGCCGCGGGTAGAGATTGGACCGAAACAAAGAGCACGCGGGCTTGGGCGTGACAAGTACAAATAGAATGCAGGACGAGGCTGTGTTTTCAAAGTAGAGCAAAGTAGGTGCTCAACACTCGCAATACATGTAACAAGCTCAAGACTAGAGACCGGCGGATCTTGAGTGTTATCCACCTCTGCACGCGGGTCGAAATCGAGACCCTGGGCAGGAGCGTGACGTCTGCCGCGCCGCCCTCATATTGCAAAAGTCGTCATAGGTTCCGGCATGAGGCTGAATGCCAAGCGCCAGCCCGCAATCAGGAGTCGCTATCAAACACATAAACAATGTTATAGAACATGCTCTTGTCTGTCACCACGACTTCTTACAATGCTGCCTGGCTGAACAAGTCAGCATCTGCGAGACCTTCGTCAAAAGCAAATCCATAATTACTGATAAATCTACCCTCTTTTATCGATTAGACTTTCTGTAATTTGGTAGCTTGTTTCAGACAAGAGCATCAACAAGGCAGGGCGGGCGTTGGATAAGGAACCTTGCACGCTACGTATCACGTCGTTCAAGCCCCAGCGGTCATCAAAAAAGCATGGCGATATATCACCTACGTCGCACATCACTTACGCACCTCATGACATAGATCATCACAATCAAAATGCGCTTGCTTCTGCCATCTCTCCTGAGTGTGCTATCGGTCGTCACAAACGCTCTCCCAGCTCAACAACTCCCTCTCCTTCGCCATGCTGCAGACAATCGCACAGTCTCCCCCGAGCTATTCTCTGATCTCGAGGAGCTCGCACGTGTCGTCGATATATCATATTGTGTAGGTCTCACTGGTATAGGCATATCAAAGCCCTTCAAATGTCTCAGTCGGTGCTCCGAGTTTCCTGATTTCGAGCTCGTCAAGGTAAGAGAGTTTTTGTGTTGACCGTGTTTTGACCATGCGCCGACATGTTATACCTAGACATGGAATACCGGTCAGCTGATGTCCGACTCTTGCGGCTACATCGCTCTATCTCACTCACAGACGAACCCTCGCATCATCGTCGCGTTTCGTGGCACCTACTCGATCGCAAACACTGTTGTCGATCTCTCCACTGTGCCTCAAGAATACATTCCCTATCCTGGGGACCCGGACTCGGAAGCTTCAGATACCGGCCATGAGAAACCAGAAACCCCACGCTGCAACAACTGTACCGTGCACACGGGTTTCTACAGTTCTTGGAAAGTGGCTTCCTCTGCCATCTTGCCTGACTTGGAGGCTGCCATCACAGCTTACCCCAGTTACTCCCTGACTCTTGTGGGTCACTCACTCGGAGGAGCTGTCGCTGCACTCGCCGGCCTAGATTTCGTCTCACGTGGTTGGAACCCGACCGTCACCACTTTTGGAGAACCCAGACTTGGGAACGTTGCCTTGAATCAATACCTCGACCAGCGATTCAACTTACTCGGCTCCACACGTCAAGTCTGGACGAACACTTTCGACGAGCGTCAATTGCGTTATCGCCGTGTCACTCACATAGACGACCCAGTACCCCTGCTCCCATTGACCGAATGGGGTTATCGCATGCACGCTGGCGAGATCTACATCTCCAAGTCTGCCTTGACCCCAGACATTCAAGACCTTCAGCACTGTGTTGGTGACGAAGACCATCGGTGCATCGCCGGACAAGACGGCAGCCTGTCCACAGAATCCACGCTTACCACACCCGACAACCTCAGAGCTCAGCTGAAACGCTCGATCGATGATCTAGCCGAGGAGCGCGAGTTGGAGAAGCGAGGTGTCGGTCCTTGGGTCGTGCCATCTCGCTACAAGTTGTGGCAGTTGTTCTTTTCTCACCGCGACTACTTTTGGCGTCTTGGATTATGCGTGCCTGGCGGGGACCCATGGGATTGGAATAGGGCACCTTACACACCGCTTGATGGAAATGAGCAAGACTAGGCTTCTGGCCATGATGAGACAATAAGTCAATATCGTGTCTTGCGACCGCTGAGTTCGATTCGTTGTAATTATGATATTCACCTACCTTTTTAACCATGATGTTTTGTCTCATTTCCTCAATGCCATCCATAAATGGGTATATGCCTCACATGCCTCGTCAATGACTAGGGGGTTATATGTGGTCGTCTTGTAGTGCATCAATGGCTTTGTGCATCACCAAGGACCCTCCCCTCCATCCCATGTTTTACGGACAGTCATGGTATGGCTGCAGCAGATGCACAAAAAATTTCTACAAGAGAGCGAGGTCCACTGAGAGCGGGGTGATTTCTGGGGTCACGCTACTGATCTGGGAAGTGATTGTGCATTTTTCATAGCGTTGTCACCTCAAGCGTCATACGACCTGTGATGGGCATGATGAGAACATCGAGGTCTGGAATGCTGGAACAGTTGCAGCAAAGAACTATATACCTACTTCATGAGCTGTGAGACTTGCTCGTTGATAAACTTCTTATCCTCAGCTGTACCCGCACCACCACCGGCAAGGTGACCCCAAATACTCTCAATAACAGCCAGCTTTCCATTCTTGACATGCTTAACCTCCTCCTCGCTGTCCTCGGGTGGGAAGTAACAGTCGGTTCTCGAAGGCATGATCAAAGACTTGGCCTTGATTCTCCCCAAAGCTGTGGGCAAATCCCCCTTGTCTTCGGGGAAGCAAGCGGCAATACTGCCATTCTGCCATGTCCATAGCATGGACAGCAAATCGTTTGCGTCGTTGGATCTCTTGTCCCAGTTGTCTTGCAGATACTGCTCTAGTGTATCGTAGCCGAGAGCTTTCCAGCACTGCTCTCTGTACCAGGCTTGGCTGAGCGCCCAAGTAGAATAGACTCTGCCGAAAGCTCGAAGGCCTCTGAGAGGTTCTTTCTTATATCTGCCGTCCTCAAAGTCAACAGCCGACTCCAAGGCCGCTTTTGGTCCCTCCAAGAAGTTGTAGTTGTGCCACGAGGTGCGTGCCGAGGTCGCCAGCATCACAACATGAGATACAAAATCAGGGTACAGCACACTCATATAGTAAGCCTGCTGCCCACCCATCGAAAACCCAATATAAGCCTCCAAATGCTCGATCCCCAGACTTCGACACAGAGCATACTGAAGACGAATATTGTCCTCATACGTCACCCGCGGAAACTCGACGCCAGAAAACGGAGCAGGCTGGTTCGAGGGCGACGAACTCTCGCCACCGCCCAATTGTCCGACAACCAGGACGTGGTAATCAGACAATGGCAGCGCGGCAGATTCAGAGTCGTAGAGGAAGGGCGTCGTGGTTTCGAGCTTGCCGGCAAAACACGTCGGCATCAGGACCGTGGGCTTGGAAACGTCGCCGAGGCTCCAGTAGGCTAATCTACCCTCGAAATCCTGCCCGGCGTGGGAAGAGCCAGGGGATAGCTTGATGGTATGTGAGAAATGCTTGGTTTCGGGCATGGTCACAGAAGCTCTTGAAGATGATAGGTGCAAAAAATGCGCAGGCCCGAAAAGTTGTTGTTGTTTTGGATCTTTGGGTGGAGAAGTCTGGTTAAAGAGGAAGGAGGTCGGCTTGTGGAGCGTTCGTGAAGGTGGGTCATCAGCGACGAACGCCCCTCGATCGCCCCCAAACTTTGATTTTATCCAAGACATGCTGTGTATCTTCGAATTTGGCCGCTGGGTGCGGATATACTGAACTCTACATCACAGTCGCAGAAAACACAGAAAAGATGAGGTAATTTGAAATCGAAGAAATCATAAATTGGAAAATGAATGTATATTCAGACATTCGGGCATCGTAGTAACCATTATTCACATAAAACCGCCAACCACATGTATTCCAGCCATAGTAGGTGTCCTACTCTACAGCTCTCTGTGCTCGATAGTCATGCCATCCTTCTCACCAATACCACCCATCTCGGCTGCAAGAACCTTGCCCTTCTCCGTGGCGGCGGCACCACCGACGACAGCGTCCTCGCCATCGAAGTACTTGGCAATCTCCTCGAGAGGAGTGTTGCGAGTCTCGATGTAGAATTTCCAGACAACGAAGAGCTCGAAGCCAAGCCAGACACAGTAGACAATGTAGTACTTCCATGCGATGGCCTTGAGAGCGACGGGGTTGACGTATTGGTTGAAGAAGAGAGCAAGATCAACGCAC
Source organism: Aureobasidium sp. EXF-10728 (assembly GCA_023848605.1). Classification (NCBI taxonomy): domain Eukaryota; kingdom Fungi; phylum Ascomycota; class Dothideomycetes; order Dothideales; family Saccotheciaceae; genus Aureobasidium; species Aureobasidium sp. EXF-10728. The sequence goes on from SWBG01000007.1 coordinate 524,249, forward strand.
AAGAACATGAGAGTCATACCCTTGGCACGGATGTTGTAAGGCAGAATTTCAACAGAGTAACCGACCAGCAGACCAGAGAAAGCGATGTTGTAGAAGACATAGTAGATGAAGATGAAAGCAACGACCGAGTTGGCAGAAGCCTCGCCTCCAGAAATCTTGAAGCGCGCAGAGCAGATGGTCTGAACGATGAAGGAAATCATCATACCGGTTGTCGAAATGAGGAACAAAGTGCGTCTGCCAACCTTGTCGACGAAGAAGCATTGTCCGACGGCAACAATGAAGTTGACGATTTGCAAAACACCGTTGATAATGAGCTGAGTGTTGGTGTCTTTGATGCCGATCTGGTCAAGGACGAGAGTGAGGTAGTAAGAGACGAGTCCGTTGCCTGACCACTGAGAGAAGAAACCAACCGAGCAGAGAATAATCAGACGGTGGCGGTTACCGGGGGTCTTGAACAGCGAAGCCCAACCGTTGGCTTCGAACTCCTGCTCCATCTTGATAGTGTCTCTGATTTCAGCCATCTCGAGCATGACAACCTCGTCATCGAGGTTTCCGTTGGCGTGGACATCTGCCAAGACCTTGTGTGCTTCCTCAACCTTGCCCTTGGAGATAAGGAATCTGGGAGACTCGGGGACGAACCAGATGAAGATGAGCTGCAGCACCGAGGGGAACGCTTGCACGATCGAGGGGATTCTCCAGGCCCAGTGGTTAGGGATGTGGAAAGTGCCGAAGGTGAGCCATGCAGCCACAATGGAACCAAGGTACCAAGTAGTGTTGTAGATTGTGGTGAAGAGAGCACGGTGTTGAGGGTGGGTGAGCTCGGTAAGAAGCAGAGGCGATGCACCGTGGGCGATAGCGACACCGAATCCGATAAGGAAACGAGCGCCGACGAACATGCCGAACTTCATGGCAGCAGATTGAATGACGACTCCGATGATCATGAGAATACAACCAGTGAGGATACCAGCGCGACGACCCAGACCATCGGCGATGTAGGGAACGACGGGGAGAGCGACCAGAGAACCGACAGACATGATAGCGTTGAGCAATCCCAATGACGAAGCAGAAGGATGGTGGAAATCTGTGGACTATCAGCATGTGTTCTAGACTCGAGGTGTGTGCAGACATACCATCCTGCCAGATAGTAAGAGCCTGAAGACCGTTCATCATAGAACCATCGTAACCGTTGGTGGCACTGGTGATAACGACAAACATCAAGCAGATGTAGTTCCTTCTCAAACCAGGGTCCGTGAGCCAGTTGACCTTGGGGAATTCGCGTCCCGCAAGGCGGAAGTGGCCTTTGGTAGCGGCCTCCATGTCGACTCTATGTAATGAAGAACGATTGTTGAATATAGAAAGAGAGAAAAGATCAGCGAGTGCAATTGATGCCCGAGAGACAGTGGAGTCGAGTGCCTGGCTGATCAAGTCATCTGGGGAGGACAAAGAAGCTATATATCTCAAATGAGTCTCACAGTACAAAGCATGCCATCTCATTTAGCCGCCAGGCACGAGCACCAGCAGACCTCCATTTCGAGGCTACAAAGAGGATTGAGGCTCGCTTGTGTCGACCCGGCGGCATGGCACATGCAAAGTGAAGGCCAGAATGGTCTTGGCCGCTATCGATTCTCGTTTACCCCACGACAAAGTCTTTTAGCCACGCGGGGCTCCGCATGAATGGGAAAGGATGATCGCGTGGTTCGTGGCCTGGCAGCCAAGATACTTCGCCTGCAGAAATAGGAATGGCACGCGAAGGATCGACGTCGTTATTAGGTCGCGAGCGGGCTAGCAGACGGTGGCGTCCTGGGAGACGGGAGCGAACGCATTGCCATGAGCTTGTACATGCATTAAATGTTCTTGAACGTTCAGACGAGTATTCCATGTCGAGATATCCAGTATGGAGTCGACTCCTACACAATCGAAGGGATCATCGCTCGAAAATGTGGAGGAATCTGGAGATTGGTGATCCGGCACGCAAGAGCGGTGGTTCCCCCCACAGCTCCACAAAGTGTGAGAACGTCCGGAGAAGGAGGGTGCATTGCCGAAAGAGGTATAGTCCGCTATACAGGCTGCATGGGTCACAAGGTACACCATTTAGCCGGCGAATTTTGCCTGTACAACGTCAAACTGGTCAACATCCAATACCAAACTTGGCTCGAACAAGCTTCGTGGCACGCCTTGAGATGCCATTATTGAAATCAGATTTCAGAACGGTGACGGCGACAGATAATCGTAGACGTAGGTGGTATGTTTAACTTGTATAGGCAGATTGATGATAGGGCTGCTTGGGAAGAAGGAAGTTAAGCATTTTCGCGCAACAAAGAAGCCGCACAGAAAGAATGTGGGCCGTTGACGTGAGTCTTTAGCCAATTGTCGCCTGAGTGTGTCGTTGTCCATGAACCTCTTGTCTGCCAAGCATTGTCGGTGGTCGAAGAATCGAGACATCTATCCATAGATGAATACAGAGAGGATGTGCCGCAAACTTGTAGTATAGATCTCGTCGGAGGTGATGTGACCAGAATAGTCATGGCGTTCATTTTGCGCTCCACAGATGTCTGAATCTATCAAGACTGCATTTTGAACAATATGCGCGACAGCTTGCGTACAGCACGCCAAACCACATGTCAGGGTCTTCCTCTCGCGACAGGCCCACCAGACGCGAGTAGCTGGATCAACACCGTAGCTGTGGGTCATTCGCAGGGCCGCCTGGACCTCTCTCCTATTGTCGATTGGCCAGTGTAGGACGCACGACAAGCGTCTCGACGACGATAGGCTATTGTTGGCGCTTCTGGCGGCTAAAGCAGTACCTAGCACTGCACAATACCGAAGATTCCCACTGCAGACGAGCGGCTCAGGCAAGGGCTGGACCGTTGGATCTCTTCATGATCTCCCGGGTCACAGTAGCGTTGCGATCAGGCCCGTTCTGGAGCTTTGGGGTGGTTCAAGGGGCTTTGGGGTCGCCCGACATGGGTCGAGTCTGGAGACACGGGTCGCAGGATGTGCCCGGAGGTAAAGGATGCATACCATGCGGTTCGAAGGCCCGGTGTTGCCGATCTCAGTAAAAGCAGTGGCGAGAGATGATCTTGAGACCACTCGTGATGCCAACAATATATTGGCAAAAGCGATGGATCAAAGAGATTGCTTTTGATGATCTCGATACCGGTCTGAATAGCTGTGTGGTAGGCTGTGGTCGTTGTGATAGCCAGAAGAGCACACCGAGTGTATTTGTCACATGTGTCGTGCGGGTGTGAACCTTCTCAGAACGAAGCTGAGATGGGCACTTCAGGAGCCGGCAGGTTTCTTCTCGATTACACTCCTCACCCATCTCACGCCATCCCAGTATTCCCGCTTACCAGTCATAGTGTCCTCGTTCTCGTCTTCAATGAAGGCCGAATGACCAGTGTCGCCGAGGTGAAGGGCAGCTGTTTCTTCCAGCAGTATGCCCAAAGCCAGCAAAGCCGTCTCGTCCAATGATTGGAAGTCGATCTGACCCTTTTCCGGAGTAGCTTTTGAGTAAAAGTCGGATGCATAACGGTGTATAAATTTGAGAAGGTCAGAATCTGGTAAAGGAGTGGTTGGGTGGGGAGCCTTGTAGACGTCTGATTCTTCATATCGCTCAGGGGCTCCTTGACGGCGGAACAAGACTTCGTCTGGCGGTACAGACTGCAAAGAATTTGTTTGCGTGTCTCGATACTTTGTAGCAGTGCGCTTTTCGCTTGGGAGAAGACTCTCATAGCCAGCTTTGCCAGCGACGGCTTCATAGACGGTGATCTTACGACGTTTACGAGCGACGACTTCAGGCTCAACAGCGTCTTCGGGATGTTTGTAGCGCTCCAGGCGCTCTGTACGGGCATTCATTTTCAGTGTGCCAGTCTAACGAATGGGTTTGTGGTCGTGTCTGAAATTTGGATGGTCACACGGAAGCGATGGCTTGGCTTGGCGCGAGGTTGGAGTCGCGGTTTCCGGATACGTCACGCACCTCGATCGTTCCTGCTCTTCCAAGCAAGATCAAGCATGTCCAAAGATGAATCAGTCGCCGGATGAACTCGTTCCTACTCAACCGCGCTCTTGGTAGCGTCAGTCCCGCTGCTCTCGCGCGGTCGCAAAACACCCGTCTCGTCTACTCTATCCAGCCGGCCAGCCATGTGTCGCTGAGCATCGATCCTCCGGACACAACCAACGAGGAAGATGCCCTCCAAAACGGTGTCGCACACCCGGCCGGTGTGAACACTATCACTGTCGACAAGTTCGAAGGGCGATGGCTTCTCTCTGGCGGTGCAGACTCGTCGATTGGTATCTGGGACCTCGAGACTCCGACGAGCCAGTCCAACGAGACTCGGCTTATCCAGCCACTCGGATATGCCTCCAAGACGTCCAAAACTGCAAACTTTGGCATCACTCACGTATCCTTCTATCCCTTTGACTCTCTCGCCTTCCTGTCCAGCAGCTACGACCACTCTCTGAAGCTCTACTCGTCCGAGACGCTCGAGACCTCAGCAGCCTTTGACCTTGAAGCCGTCGTCTATTCGCACGCCCTTTCACCCATTGCCTCTCATTTGCTGGTCGCCTGTGCTACACAACACCCTGCCGTACGACTTGTCGATCTGCGCTCCGGCGCCAGTACCCATTCACTCGCTGGCCATAGTGGTGCCGTGCTTTCGACCGCCTGGCACCCGAAACGTGAACACGTCCTAGCAAGTGGTGGCTCTGACGGCTTAGTACGGCTTTGGGATATCCGTCGCAGCGCAAGTAGCTTGGGCGTGCTCGACATGGAAGACAGCAGAGGTGTCGGCATTAATGGTAACACATTACGGCGTGAGCGTGGCAAGGCCCATTCGGGCGCCGTCAACGGCATAACATGGGACGAAGCAGGAGACTTTCTCGTCTCCTGCGGACAAGACGACAAGATCCGCGTCTGGAACGCAAACACTGGTGCAAACACCTTGACCAATTTCGGCCCTGCTGTCAAGAGCTCGACGACATCCACCTTGCTACCCCTGCTCAGTCCAAGTCATCTCACTGGGCCGACAAAGGAGATTCTTGTCTACCCCAACCCACGCGAACTGCTTGTGTACGAGATGCACACGGGTAGACTCATCACACGTTTGAGAACACCTTCATACGCTTCCACACGCATACAAGTCGCCGCAGGAGCAGGCACACGAAACGTTGTCAACAAGACAACAAGTCTTGCCTGGCGAGCCCACAACATCGAACTCTACTCTGGCCACTCTGACGGTACAATCCGCTGCTGGAAGCCACGGACATGGGAAGACGCACTCGACGAAGAAGGCGAAGACGACGATGACGAGGAAAGAGGAGAAGATGCGATGGAACGAAAACGCAAGAGGGATGAGTTGGACGATATCGTCAACGGCCTGACCAAGCGTCAAGTAACGTATATTTAATGTCATAGAGTATTTGCGTTATGCAAGCCAAAAGAGCCTTCTATAAGGGCTATTCTTTCTCCCTACCCTCTTTTGCCCTGTTGTCGTCTGTCCTTTTACAACATGACAACCACAACGTGCAAGAATCCATCCGTAAATGCAGCAGCTCTCATGAGGTCTTCCACAGGTGCACTCATCGGCACAACCGCTCCATGCAACACAGGCGCCGCCAGCACCGGGTTTCGCCTACTAGGAAACACAGTCGGTAGGATCTGATTCAAAGCCATGCCCAGTGTATTCGGTTGGCCTGTCATGCCATTGCAATCAGCATACCTCGCTCACTGAGCAGAACCGTCGAAGAAGAAGAACAACAAACTTACGATTTGCGGATGAGAGGGCGACAAGACCTTGCACTGTCCTTATACTAGCCTGTGCTGTTTCTGATCCATCACCACCAGATGTCGGGGCCGTTGTAGGAAGGTAGATTTTGATCGGGATGTTGCGAAGAGGCGTGCCTGGTGGATTGAGCAATTTGTTGTTTATCGCGTTGAACTTGGCAAGGTCATCTGTAATCCACATCTATTTGATTAGTTTCAATATCCTCAAAAGTTGTATAACGAACAATGGAAAAAAAACAGGAAAACGAACTTACGTTCCTGCACTGCTTGCCACAGTACATCAGAGTCATCCTTGCTCAACCCCATGTACACATTTCCCTTGCCATTACGAATCACATCTGCCTATATTCGTTTTCGCTCAAGTCAGCAAAGAGAGTCACAAAATACTCCTCCTCAACCGCAAAAAGGCACAACAAAAAACACACCTCTTTGACAGCATTGACATAACAATCCCTCAACACCTTGTCCTCGGCATCCAACCCCATCAACTGCTCATCCGGAAACTCCGAGTACCTCAATACAAGTTTCCAAGGCAGTGATTGCTGATCCTCGCAGCCATCGTCTTCAGGATTCGAAGGCGTGGCCCCAGAAAACAAATCATAGAGTAATCCGATCGGGTAATGGTACTTCAAGGCCACATTTTCAAAGGATAACCAGGCGTTTTGGAAAGGTATGGACGGATCTATGAGTTGAGGGGAGAAAAAGGCGTGGAGACGGGGCAGTAGAGATGCTAGGTAGGATAACCGTGGCACATTGATCTGGGTGTTTTGACGAGTGTCAGTAAACTTGTGCGGTCTTTTTTCTTTTCTCCATGAGGGTTTTTGTTTTTTGCGTTGAAAGTAGATGGTAGACAAGAGAGCAGACATACCAGATATGCATCTGTTTCGTCGTAGCTTCTGCACTCTGCACTTGCCAGCCGGATCTCGAGCGGTAAACTGCCCGCCCACACTTTTTGCTGTATGGTTGTTATCACCGCCGGAGGAGTCGTCATTTTCGCCAGTAAGTGTTGAAACTGATGTTGGGAATGTGTGGCAAGAGTCAACGAGTCATTGTTCAAATGTCTTTGTGGGCTGTTGTGTTGTAAAATGGTGAGAAGATGTCCGGCGTCGTGATTGATGCCTATGAGCTATGAGCAGGGTCACACCAATTGCAAGAGTCACAGTTCATGTAATAACAATAATCTGTCGACGGTGATTAATTAAATCGTGTTCCTTGACGCCGCGCAACTACGGAATTTATGTCCAAATCGTCGGCCTTGATAATGAAGAAATCATTTGAGCACAGCTACAAGCTATACAACGTTGCAACCTTTTCCACTTCAACGTCGCTCTCACTCATCAAACGCGGAAAGATTTTTCCCCTATACCTGCGTGTCAAGCTCACTTGCTGCTGAGAAAGAGTACCGTACATCAATCTCCGACAGGGTCTGCTGTGGTTACGGCTGTGCCATCTTCTTGGGACAGGCTGCTGGAGTTGAAGCCAAGGAATGAATGCACTGGCTGTGCAAACAGCTCATGCAAGGAGCAAGGTTGACTCAACTGCAGTCCTTGCTCTCGCCCACAACAAGGGTTGGCAGAAGTGTAACACATGCGGAGCCTGGGTAAAACTTGCAGTAGGCTGTAACCACATCAGGTCCGGACCTCCTCCAGGCGATACCATCCTGACCTTCTATCAAGAAGCTTGCAAATGGCATAAAGAGATGGCAAACAACATCTGACGCTTCCTCCAACAATACATGTTTGCTACTTCTTTTGCATACTAGCAATCCGTGGCTGCATGTTTTGTCAGGTAAGCATATAAGCATCGCTCCGTGCCTTCCATAGTCTAGTCATCTTTCTAGTATACAGAATGATCATGGGCATGGATTCTGCTAAGTGTATTGCCGCCATTCTCAGGACTAATCTTGCGATGCTAATGCGTTATCCAGATAAGTGCTACATTAAATAAGGACTGCGAGGCCATCTGCAGTTTTCAGCCCCCATCTTGTGGCAGGAGCAGCTCGAGAGACAACAGCCACGGCATGAATTGCTCATGTAGACCGATACGGCAAAAACCATGTACGCTCGCCCTTCTCTGACGTCAATAAACTATATGAGAACACCATATGCTGCTCTCCACAGGAGTGCTATCGCCATATCCGGCAGCCTAGGTCGAGGCGCGTTCGCTGCAACGATTCTGCACATACTCGTGACTGCTACGAATGCGCAGATTGCAATGTTGTCACCTGTCGCGAGCGTCGAGGCCCTGTGAGTAACTGCGGCATCTGCTACTGAGTTTAGAGCCGTACGCCGGGCCGTTCGTCCATCTTGATCCCTTCTTCGATACTGGATCTTTCTATCACTCAGCTTCACGATCACAATCATCTTTTCGCCAGAAACAGCTACAAATTCGGCCTTTCGCAATGCTCTTTGTCGACCACTCCGACTGTCTATCTCATCTGCAAGAAGCATGACCGATTCGACGATTCATGACTATAACTCACTACCCTTGACGCCGCGCAACTACGGCATTTGTATTCAAACTGTTGGGCTATATAATGAAGACCCTGTACAGCCCAACAACCATCGCCACAGTCATGGAACATCTTTCAAGGGTGCAAGACATCTAAGCACAGCTACAAGCTATATACCGATGCAATCTTCTCCACCCGAACGTCGCTCTTACCTAGCAGACTCACCTCAACAACCTCTGAGTCTCTCTCTGGTTACGGATTTCGTGGGCGGCACCGCATCACTAAGGATTTGGAACCGTGTCTACTCAGGGACTACCGCACAGGGTCGAAGGAGAGCAATGGTCCATCGCTCGCTCAGAGTGCTCCTAGGTCTTGACTCTGTCGAGAGGTTGGACACTCTCGGTGCCTCTTCATATACGACCAAAAATCTATATATGATTAGTCGATTGTGTAGCGACTCTCGGGGTTTGGCGATTGCGATGCTTGCTTTGAGCACAATGAGAATACTCTCACCTCGTCGTACGACCATACATTCTGCGGCCCCTGTCTGGGTTAGCACATCAGATGCTCCATTGAGCAGGAGTCGCTGTTTCCCGCTTCGTGCTGCAACAAGGACATCTCACTTTACGCATATTTGCAGTATATATACCGACGAGACCTTGCCACCGAGATGAAACAGTCCGTCAGACTCACCTTCATGTTCTCTAGGGAGGGCACACTGGCGAAAATTCTCATGGAAAACACCACATAAACGGAAATAGAACCCCCTGTCGACTCAAGAAATGCAGCACAGCAGTTGGGGTAAGAGAGGAGGCTGCCAGCCAAACCCCGAATGTCTCCTGATAATGACTTCGATGATAACGAGCCATTATTGATGCCTCTATATATGGGACCAATACACGCAAACGTTATTGGCGATGTCTTCAGGGGCTGGTGGCCGGCACCCAAATTTCGCTGTCAACGAAAATGGTGGTTCTAATGATATAACGTGGTTGTTTGAATTTGAGCTCAATAGTAAGTGAAAGCTCCGTACCCTATTGTCGCTTAGAAACGACAATAGTCGGAATCGCGAAGTCAGGGTCTACCATCAGAGGTGAACCTCTGATCGAGCAGTGACTGACCGCACTCACTCACTCACTTGATTTCTCATTCTCACAGCTCGATACTGCTTTATCCTCTCATCCTCGCACAACAACGAACTCCTTTTTTCTCTCCTCCAACAAGCAAGATCTCTGGTATCCCATTATACAACAGCGCTCTTGATCACCTTCTATCAACAACGACTTCCTACCCTCGTCTCTATCCATCGTTACACCAACATGGATCCAACTATTCCTGCAACCCCTATACCCGACACCCAGACTGTGATCGCCGGACAGGTAACTGTCACACATGCACCGAGCCCCGATACCCAGGTACTTGATCCTGAGCTGCTTGACAGCGTCTCACGCGACGTTCCCGGTCTGCCTTTATATCATGCTGACACTCACAAGAAGGCTTGCAGTATCTGTCTTGACCTTTGCGAGAAGGTCTACACCGCACCCTGCGCTCATACTTTCTGCACGCCTTGTATACGTGAACATCTGAGACACTCGATCCAGCAGGAGGCTACCTTCCCTGTCGCCTGCTGCGGACAAGAGATCCCATATGACGAGATCAGAAAGTCGCTTCCTCCGCATATACGGCTCAGATACAGCAATGCCGCCCTGGAGTACAGAGCTTCCCCTGACCAGCGAGTTTACTGTGCCCACGGTTGTGGCACATTCTTGGGTACCGTCGACAGGGCAGAGACGTTGGTCTGCGGCAAGTGCAGCCGCTCAACCTGTACTGCCTGTAAGGCACGACAGCACGACGGCGACTGTGGGGTAGACGACTCGGCTATCCTCGACCTTGCCAAATCCGAGGGTTGGCAGACTTGCTCCTCATGCCAGAGCGTAGTTGAACTGGACTCGGGCTGCAACCACATCACGTATGTCTATCTCTGTCGTCTCGCTTGATCAACTACTGACACTGAATAGTTGCAGATGTGGCGCAGAATTCTGCTATGTATGCGGAGCTCTTTGGAAGACCTGCAACTGTCCCCAGTCGACTCAGGTCAACTTAGAGCGTGTCCTTCAGGCCGAAGGTGGTATGGAGCCTCCTCCTCCGCAGGGGTGCTACCGCCATACCTGGCAACCCAGAGCCGGACGCCGACGTTGTGACGAATGTGCTCGCACTCGCATGCACTACCGCTGCCGCGATTGCCGCGCGGTTACGTGCCGTGAGTGCCGCGACAGAGCGGGCAACTACGGCATCTGGTATCAGTTAGATGACACTCTACTCTCACCACTCGACCCTCTCAGTACGTTTTCGTAAGAACTCGACTCCTTTCAGCAATCGACTCTCCTCGATAGTCGTCTATCTCCTTCAACAATCGGCCTTCCTTTCAGCAATCGACTCTTGTCTCGAGTACCCAACCTTGACAACGTTTCACCCACTTCCGACATCTAGTCGACTCAACACTGAACTCTCGTTTACATCAAGAAAGACGGCGAACCGGTTTTGGTCAGAATCCCAATTTCCAGTCTCGCGAGTTTTTTTGCAGGACATCATCTTTAGGTCAAATTCGCAGTTCACTCAGCGAGAATAGACGCAACCTGACGGTGAACATTCATCAAACAACAATCCATCTCCACCAAGCAGCAACATGCAAGTCTGTACACCTGAACGTTCACCTGAAGATGTGAGTCACTTTCCATCGCCGCATTCACTCATCGACATGCTGACATCACAAGGTCATTCTCGAAAAGCTCTCTGCTTGCATCAACGAACGCCTCACTGCCAAAGACATGGTCACCGACAGAGTCCTTTGCGCAGAACTTGGTGTCAAATTCCACAAGGTCGATTACAAACTTTCGTCCCTCGATCAGAAGCTCGATTAGAAGTTTGACAAAGTTCTTGCCATGCAGAAGAGCCTCCAACACGATTTCACCTGGCTGCGCTCAGGCTTGATCCCCAGTGAAGAATGGCGCTCCGCAACGGCTCGTATCTAGCAGTGCTTTCAAGTTGCCGAAAACGTCTGGCAGGACTTTCTTGAGGAGGTCAAAAAAAGTGATCAGGGAAGGCCGGACGATGGATTAGGCGAGAGTTTGCTTTGCTTCACATAATAAATTCAACTCCCGTTGAGGCCACCAGTTGCTTCCGTTTGTTGTGCTTTCTTGCAAACACCAGATCGATCGTGCTATTCAGATGTGGCATGAAAGACTTTCCACGTCTGGGGACCCCGCGACCATGCCCCTTTCCCCCAATTTCTACCTCATCCCTTATAATGACTCGTCAGGGTGTTGATCCGGAGTCATACCACAATGATATTTAAGCCCATGTCTGACGAAGCAGGATAGAAGAAGGGAGTTGCAGTGCAGTGACCTTAGTTCCAACGGCACATAATAGTAGGAGACTCTGTGCTTCGAAGACAAATGATGATTATCGAGGTATCGCATGTGCGCAGAGTGTTAAGAAAAAAAAGACGACCTTCTTGATTGAATTGCTACAAAGTCTTGTAGCTATGTTCTCGGCAATCAAATCATCGTCAGACGTCGGCCTGGTAGCAGTCCCAGGCTGCAGCAGAACGATCTAGAAGACCTGCCACGTTGATCTGTTCGCTCGTTCTTCTGCTATGCATTGTGTTTGATTCAAAACTGACTCTCCAATATCGGTCTGAAGTTGTTGTCCTCTCGTAGATAGAAGTTCTCTTCCACAACGGCAGGAGCGATGTCGCGAGCTTCCTCTAAATTGTAAAATATCCAAGTAGATGACCGTTTCTGGATGTCAGAAGCACATAATTCCAATATTTCCCGGCTACTTGATCCACCCACCACCCATAGCCGTCTGTGCAACCTTGCCCCAAATCCCCTTGCCTTTGCTCTGATTCTTATGCCACTCCATCTCTGCCTTTAGCGCTGGATTGATTCCCTTGGCCCTCAACTCATTCTTCGTCTCTTCATCGTAGAAGTTTTCCCAATCGATTGGTTTTCCGGTTTTAGGGTCCAGAGGTGCAGAAGTGGTGGAGGTGTTTGGTGTGACACCCCACTTCGAAGCTGCATTTGCATCGGCTGCGTTTTGGGTTTTCTGTGGGGGTTGTTGAGAAGACATGTTTTGAGTGTGAGTCTTGGGTGAGGAAGTAGTTTTTGTGGCATAGGAAGTGGTAGGATGGTGGGTTTTGGGTATCCCCACATTGTAGATTTATATATAGGTAGGCTTTTCATGACGTCGGTGTTTATTTCCGAAGGATTGTTTCTTCCTTCTTGGATTGGATCATCCTATTTGGACTAACATGGTTTTGGTTGTTGTTACTGCTGTAGCCTTTATGTGATCGTTCTGGTAATGTATTCCTTCAAGTGCTGATTGTGCTTTGTTGGAAGGAGTGACGAACGCCGTACACATGTATGGTTTCTTGTCTAGGGCATCGAACGGACCATCACACCAGAGTCTAGCAGGGAAGTAGAGCAATGTAGAAGCCAAGCGGTTGACATGTTTGTGATCAAAGATGCTCTCCAAGAGACCTATTATCACTTACTGTTAGAATTCCCGAGCTATGTAACAACCATCCCACCAGGCTACAATGACAGATCGTTAACCCGAGTTTAGCTGTGCCTGGAGAAGTCACGTCGGTATGTTTACGATAGCAAAGCCTCACTGTCACACAAGCCCCTTTAGCTCAGTTGGTAGAGCGCGGCACTAGTATCGATACCATTGGAACATGCCGAGGTCGCCGGTTCGACTCCGTCAGGGGGCATCAACGTTTTGGAGGGTGTGGATCACTCGAAAGAACTTTTTTTCGTGGTCTGGCGGTCTGCAAAGGGGTGTTATGCAAGTGAAGCCTGCATAAGTCAGAGCTTGGCACATAAATCCATGCAGGGACGTCAACGCCAAGCCGGCAAAATCAACGTCGCGACACGCCGATACCTCTTTTTCCACCATCGATTGAACCAAAAAACTATTCCATCAGCGATGGTGACTTACCGCCTGAGTAATGTCCTCCCAGTTTTTGCATCAAGTTTTTCAAGAGAGCCGCATTATTGGCATCGATAGGCCTTGGCAGCGAACCTTCCGCGTCATCCTTCTCCGGCAATTGCGCGTGCGATCAAGGACGACGCTCTAAACATAGACACCCACTGCACGCGACAGCGCAATCCCACACTGCGGCTGTGATCTGTCACAGGGACTAGAAGATCGATATCTATCTGTAAGCTTGTACGCAGCACGGCGCGCACGAGCAACGGTCTTGAGAACCTTCAGTATCATTAGATACGGTGCCGATGCCCATTCTGAATTGTTTATCTCCGCACGGCCAGAATCAAGATCGATAATTCTCAGACAGTCGCCGCGGGCCAAGCACTATGGCCTCCGAAGTCTTCCTAAATATGTATCAGAGATGACGATTGATTGCCCATTGCCCTGGTCTCGAGGGCCACGACGATACCGGACAGCGGGCAGCGATGTACGTATATAAAATTGTTGGCAGTTGTCATGTAGGAGGTGAGTCTTGATATGTTGACTCCCTCATCTGGTCACTGAAGGTCTTCCTCATTCTTCTGGACTCGCCAAAACTTGACTCATAATGCTTGGATCCTTCAAGGCATGCTCGGGCATAAATAGCTGCTGGTCGCTGGGCTTGTCAGCGTTTGCCTTTTTACTAACACAAGTCGAATGTACTCAGGATATCTCCAGTAGTTCTTGGAGGCCTACAGCATACGAATGGGGTCTCCTAGGGCGATATCCTCAGCAGTCTTTCAGATCATCGCCTTTGCAGCCGCCACAGATCAACACTGTCCGGTGGGATGAACAATGTGCTCAAGGATATACTTTACTGAGTCTTCGCGGAACTATGGTGTCTAGCCCTGCTGGAATCATGCTGGACGGCCATGGAGATTTGATATGGATGGATGAGAAATTTGGTCCATATGTGATGAACTTGAAGGTGCAGGAGTACAAAGGCGAGCAATATATCACTTTCTGGTCTGGAGATATTGGTCCTGGATTTGGACTGGGGACATATTATATGGTTTGTGTCGTCGCATGCGCTTCCTAGTATTCTGACTGATATGGCTATTAGCTCGATTCTCATTATCAGGTATTCAAGCAGTTCTCTGCGTCAAACACACTGGAGAATGACTTTCGTGAATACACCATCACACCCAATGATACCGCTTTGCTCACGAGTTACGACATGATTTCCACGGACCTCTCATCTCTAGGAGTCCTGGGCCGAGGCTGGTTATACGACAGTCTGTTTCGCGAGATCGACATCGAAACAGGTGAGGTTGTTTTCGAATGGCGTGCATCTGATCATTTCGCCGTCGATGACACTTTCTATCCAATAGGCTCTGCAGGTCGGAGCCCCGAGGCACCATTTGATTTCTTCCACATCAACAGTGTTGATAAAGATAGTGATGGTAACTACATCATCTCATCTCGATTCATGCATAGCATTGTCTGCATCTCGGCCGACACGGGAGATATCTTGTGGACCTTGGGCGGCCACAACAACGATTTCGCAGATCTGTCAGAAGGGAGTGCGACGGATTTCGCATGGCAACACCATGTTTCTGTGCAAGCGAACAACCAGCTCAGCATTTTCAATAACGCCAACTACAAGAAATGGCACGAGGAACTTCTAGGAAGCGGTAGCGAGATAAGCCGTGGGTTGCTGGTACATCTGGACACGGAAAACATGACCGCTGGACTCGTTCGGGAGTTCATGAATCCTGGATCCCGCGGCACACCCCAACAAGGATCCATGCAGGTTCTGGATTCTGGCAACGTATTGCTGGGCTGGGGCTATCATGCAGGATATACCGAGTATGCTCCAGACGGCCAAGTACTCTGTGACACGCATATCAATCCAGCCATGCTGTTCTCATTCGGCTTCGTACACGCCTATCGCGCATTCAGAGCGAGAACCTGGATCGGACGCCCCAACACACAGCCAGATGTGTACCTCGATCCCAAAGATGGATATGCATTCGTGAGTTGGATGGGCGCAACCGAAGTCAGCGCATGGGTTCTACAGACGGCCAGCGCTTCGGCATCTGATGGAGATCTGAAATTTGTCGATGTCGGCAAGGCAGACAAGAATGGATTCGAAACAGAGATTGAGGTGCCCAGTGGCGAGTACGAATATCTGCGCATCGTCGCAGTCGACAAGATCGGCACTGTGTTGGCCACCTCAAAGACAATTACCGCGAGCAAAGGCACCGTCTCGGACCCCGGAAGTTGGGGGTTCACAATTGTCACCATAATGCTTTGGGCAATGTGTTTTGTGGCTGGTGTGTCATACCAGAAGAGGCTGAGATCATTGGTACGGAAGGCACAGCAACATGTAGAATTCCACTCGTGGTTGCAGCTATGGCGCAAAAGCAGAAGGTTCAGCACTGCTAAGCATGAAGAAGAGGAAAACAGGCTGTACGATGGTTGAGGGCGAAGTCGAGCCTTTGGAAAGTGTATATACTCAGTCTCATCATTGCAAGGTATTTCATAACCAGTAAACACGTTCCTTCAATATCTCTGCACTCGTGGCCCTCGTGAAGAGCATGAGGCTCTCCAACAAAGGATGACCCCGTGTCGTTGGCGTCCGTGAGTGAAGGGAAAGCGCCGAAGCCAAGCGACCGCGACTTCTCGTGTTCGAGCATGACTTCTTTCCTCTTTGCCTTCTTGTCCTTGTTTGATACAAACCCTTATGGCAGTGTTAAAGAGTAAATCGAAGCACCTCTCATGCACTCGGCATATCGTACAGCTGCTCGTCCGGAACCCGAGCCTTCCGGATTGAGGCTGTGACAATGAAAAACCGTGATGTCATTGCCACGAGGGTGCACCATGAAATCAATAACTCTCGCGCTATCGAAGGAATATCATATAGTATTGCAGCTTCTTTCAATCTCTCACAGTCAAAATACACACACACACGCGTGCAAGCCATCACAGTCCACAGAACACCAAATACCTCGAGTCCGAAGTGTACATACAGCGAAGCGCATACATCCTAAATACCTTGATCGCCAAACCGCAAACCTCACATCAAACCCAACACTCACGCGACACTTCTCAATCGCGTATCGCGATAGCAACACTGATCAACTCTACAACCAACACACCTCACACTACTCGCATAATGCCGACGACAAGTCCAAACCACGATCGCCGCACCTTGATGGAACGCCTCTCCGACGCTTTGGTCTACGTCCTCGCTTTCCCGTTTATTATCTTTGGGATTGCGATCAAGCGGGCATTTACACAGGGAGGAGAACACCACTCGTATCGGAACAATCTTCCTGCGCAAAAGAGGATATAAGGGCATTGGAATTGGTGGATCTTTGAGCATGTGAGACGTGTATGGATACCCTGTTTGTTTGTTTTTTTGCTACTCTTTCTGGGGCTTGTCGGGAGGTTTGATGAGAAGGCGGATGGAGGAGGTCGTGTAGCTGAAGTCATAATCGGGCGTGGTGGAGCAGGACACGATGCGGCTGGGCCACTCTCGACTAAAACTGTCATGGTAAAGAACAACAGAATTGATGAAATAAAGGTTCAGAAGTCGTTCATTGCCGTTACGTTCGTCAGAAGACCACATCCTGTGCGCGTCCACGTCTACCACCCCTCGTTGCTGTATTCTCTCTTATCTTACAGCAACATCTAAAACAAACAGCGCCCTCATACCAGTGGAGACTGAAGAACTCGATGCTTGCCATCCTTGTAAAAAATCTCACTCTTCGTCCCTTCACCTCATCCATCTCCTCAACATCCTTACAGCCCCAAGGGATTCTGCCCATTCTGTTCTTTACCACCCATACTCTCCTCCTCTTTGGGCTTATCCATCTCCTTACTCTTGCTGTAACCACCATTCGTCAACCCACCGATAGCGGTGCCGACGGGAGAAAGTCCTTTGTTTAGTGCATTGCCCAGAGGATCGCCGAGGGGTGCGAGAAGACCTGATTCGCATCAGAAAAGACACCGAAGAAAAAAGATGATAGCAGAGGAGAGGTGGAAATAAAACCAAGAGGGGGAAGTAGGACCGAAGACTGAAGATGACGGGAAAGTAGAGTCAACACACCTTTCTGGCCTTCTCCGAGCGATACGTCTGTTCCGCCGGCGGGAAGGTTGCTCAAGCTCTCGTCGTGGCTGGGGTCTTGGCTGTTGTTCGACATGATGTGTTTTGTGGTTTATGTGCTTTGATTGTGAGATTTTGTTGTTGACGGTGAGGAGGAAAAGAAAAGCTAGAGACAGAACCCTTGGAAGATGGGGAGAAAAACACAGGATGCTCTGCTTACGTTCGCAGATCATCGTTCATCAAACCACCTTGATTTCGTCAAGCAAGGCTGTGCCGTTTGACGTCAGTGGTTTCCCCAGGTTTGTGATAAAGTGCATGTGGGAGGAGTTGTGTCTCGGTTGCAGTTGCCGTGGCTGAAGTCTAGCAATATTTATGCATACCTACACTGAACATAATCTGTCAATAGAGTACTGAGTTCTCTAGTTCATTGACCGTCAGATACCAAGAACGGTCAGTGCATGGTAGAATCTTGTAGAGTGTGATCATTGCTCGAGCGCAAACTATAATGAGCGTTGGTAGAAGCACAGAGAAAAAAAATCCAGGCGTGCGTTATGCGCCTGCTGTCCACCGAGCGATATCCAAAACACGCAGGCATTGCTAAAAAGGGGTATATAAGGTAACAAAAACAGAGGAGAAGTGTGGGAGGTACAGGTGCAGAATAAAGAAGATGGCGTAGACTCAAACAGGGTACAAGAAGCAGAATTTTCTGACGGTCTCAAATTTGAGTATGTCAAGCCTCGAGGCGTGAATCACAGTAGTGATGATTTAAGATGATCATTCGTTCGTAGAATGGAAGCAGATCTGACTTCCTTGTCGGGGGGTCTAGTACTTCTGGCATGAAGAGTAGCCATTGTAGCTTCCGTATCCATCAGAGCCACCTGGGGGTCTTCGCTTCTCATCGTAGGCCCCATCGTAGTCGTACCCACGAGAAGGGTACCATGAAGCACGCTTGGAGTCTCGAGACTCGTCTTCACGTCGTGCGTATCTCACTCGATCTCGATCGTCAGAATGCATGTTGGAATTGTAGTGTGTGGATGGTATATCGCCAATATTCGTGCCTTCAGAACGGGTATATGGGTTAGGTGGATACCCAAGAGGAGGTGGGGTACCGAAATTAGGTCGTTGTCCAGTCGCAGAGAGGCGATGAACCCTTTGCCCTGTGGGAGGTATATCGGTAGGTCTGCTCTGACTGAACTGTGGTTGAGGTGCAGCAGAGTTGGCACGCGAGGTACGATTCACAGTTTCCGAGCGACTGGCGTTTCGACGGTCGTCTTCATACACCTTTCCGGAGCCCTCCTTCGCAGTGTAAGGTTGACGTTCACGCTCAATTGGGCCAGGTGCAGGACGCAAATCATCATCATCGACGGCAGATGGATAGTTAGAGTAGGGAGCACGCTCTCTTTCAGCAAATGATGTCGAGGCAGATTGCGAAGCTGGCTGTTGTGACTGCACTGATACTGGAGGGGGCGGAGGCGGCATGGGATTACTCGAGCGCAGCTGGATGTTGCGATCGGTCGACAAAGCAGCGTGTAGTCGTTGCTGTTGTGTGATATCCTCTTCTTTGGGGATGAGTCGGCGACTGAGTTCCTTCGGGAAGCGTTCCTTCGGGTTATCGGCATTACTGATGGGCATATCTAACACAGCCTTTGCGAGTCGTTCATATTCCATAGACGGATGTGCCTGGATGAGGATCGTCATGAATTGGTTGAAGCCGTCAGGTGTCAACGCGGGAATGTCTGGAACTGAGTGGTTACCCAGCTGAATGAAGTGGTGTTGACAGCGCAGATCACGGTAGATCCTCGAAATGGACTCGCAGGTGACGCGACCACCAAAGATGTCCCGCCAGGGGTAGATTTCAGAGGACAACCGAACATCTTCGAAAAATTGAGTCATCTTGGCTGGAGAGATGACAAGACTGCGCTTTGGCTCGTAGTCGTCAATAATGTGCAGAGCGAGGCCTCGAAGGAATTGGCTCAATCTTGGAGTAGGCTGCCCCGATTCGAATAGAGGTTGCCATGCTTTTTCCAAGACCGTCTCTTCATCAGTGGAAGGCATACGGGCTCGTCCAGGTCTAGGTCTGGTGTCTCCAGCATGGATGGGCGATGCGTCACTGCTACTTCTGTTGGGCTGAGGCACATCATGACTGTTGTTGTATGGATCCGCAGCAAACATGGCAGGTTCAGGAGACAGCGATCTATGACTTGCAGAGTCTCTCGTCGGCGAAGGCGGCGTGTAAGGGCGATTGAGAGATCCGGCCGAGTCTGCAGGAGACCTCGAGTGGGCAGATCTGGCATGAGCAGAAGGAGGTGGTTGCTGTTGTTGACCTATACCAGAAGCCGAGAGATTTCTCATGACCTGCTCGGTAATCTGAGCAACGAGAGCTGGGTCCAGCTGCGCAGCTGCATCAGAGCGCTCAAAAGCGCGGTTAACGACATGATCGACTGGAGGGTTTTGTTGGTAGACGCTGGTGGGTCTGACAGCGTTCGAGTTGCCTCGTGGCCTGGAGCGACGATAGTTGTCAGACTCGAGTTTTTGTAGATAGTCATCCCGACGCAGCTCGAAGCTGTCTGCAGCAGACTGCACTGGCGGAGAGCGGTAGCCGTCTCCAGATGCCATGCTCAACAGCGTCACTTGGTTGTCACCGTCTTCTCGATGCCGATGCTTCAACAAGGTTTCAGATACTAGAAATCGATAAGGTGGCAGTAGTTTGGCGTGTTGGAGGTGTGGTTGTAAAACAAAGGACAGTCAGCCTT
Organism: Aureobasidium sp. EXF-10728; assembly: GCA_023848605.1. Lineage (NCBI taxonomy): Eukaryota > Fungi > Ascomycota > Dothideomycetes > Dothideales > Saccotheciaceae > Aureobasidium > Aureobasidium sp. EXF-10728. The sequence continues at coordinate 544,318 of SWBG01000007.1, forward strand.
GGTCTAGGCGCAGACACGGCGATGCGATGCGAGGCGAGTGCTGCTGCGAGGTTGTGGGGGGCTGGCGCAGAAGTACGGAGAAGCCAACAAGGAAGGAGCAAGCCCTGGTCAATGCCTTTATTCGCGCAGGCCAGCGAAAGAGAGGGAAGGTGCCTTGTTTCTGTGTTTCGGTCGCTCGAGTCTCCTTGGACGACTTTGTGGTTTAGGTCGTGAAGCACGACAAGGCGGACACTATTCTTGGGCGCCGCTCAGGACGAGCCACTCGTCGTCATTGACATCGAGACTTAGCAGGTTTGTAGACACGAGAGCGCCACGCCAATCATCAAGCATCATGATAACAATAATAAGGCAGACCAACCGAAGCGCGCCAGTCAGACGAGCACGCTTCGAATGCTGATCCTACAAGTCGACCCTAGATTGGCTTGCGACACCAACCGCTTGTATCAACGGCGACTGCGCACACATAACCTGCCGTTTCGACACTGAGATAACCAGGCATCGCTTTAACACAGGAATGAAGCAGCAACAAAGCAACAAAGATAGAACCAGGGTCGGGATTGGCGTCATCGTTTCATGTTGGAAGCTGAGGTCTACCAAACACATGCAAGTACAAGATCAACAAACGGGTGCCGGGCCGGCCAAAGCTACCAGCCAGCCAACAGCAACCCTCTGCCCCGCTAGAAGGCGCTACAGGTTTTTCTCGTGCCTCCACTCGTCGGAACACGTTCGTGAATACTGGTTCATCAGCATGATCGGAAATACCAGAAAACCAAAAAGGCCGAGGAACCGGTGGTCGAGCAGATCTAAATCTTAGCAAGCTGATGTTCACTGCAGGCCGGGCCGGCGAGCTGTTTTGACACATGCGCCTAGACGCCGAGCTTCCAGAGTCCCACATTGGCGCGGATACTCGGGAGAGCACGCTGTGAGTATAGACATGTTGTACGGATGATATACCTACTCGATGCTCTCGGAAATGGATGGAGTGCAATGCCAGGGTGTGTTATGCTCTTGGAGCAATGACCGGGAAGGTGGTGCATTTCCACCAAGGATGAAGATGACGATGAGCTAGCTACAACGCTGCAGGCTGCAGAATGTAGTGGATATGATGCAGTAATAGCAGCAGAGAAGCACACCACACCTCATTAGCAGAATGCATGAGAAGAACGCACGTGTAGAATAGCGTCTGTGTGCGGACTCGGTCTATAGGTGGTCTGCTCTTTGGCGTCAGGCTCTGGGGATTGCGCACGCTCTTTAATGAGTAGAATATTGAAGAGGCTGGGGAGCGGTCAGTGGTCGATGGAGGCTCTCTCAAGACGTACAAAAGCAGGTGGCCGTTGGGCACGGGGGCTGATTGCGATCCCGTTTGGGGATCTGGTGGTGAGAGTAGCTGTGGCGGCGCGTTTCATGTTCAGTTAGTGCGACTCTTGGAGGGATTCGATTAGGTATGCGAGGCTTCTGGCACGGGGCGCACGCGACGACGACGAGCAGAGCTATTTTGTTCAATTTCGCCCTGACCGCACGCCGAGTCGGTCGTGCTGCTCTTCGTCGCTCTCTGTCGTCGTCGTGAGAAAGACGGTCAGCTTCTTCAACCTTCAGCGCGGCGTGTCACCAAGAAACAGCGCCCTCCGACGTAACCGAGTGATTGTCGCTCTGACGTTTCATCCTCTGCAAATCATCGAGAGCTGCGACTGCTCGGCTGGTAGTGTCTCAGCTATCTACATAAGCAGACGTGACGACCTGGCCGCCGAAACACGCACCCAACTCAGAGGCCATAAACCCGCACGCCCGCAACTCGCTGCGTGACCGTCACGCCGTCCGCTCCCCATCGCCATACCATAGCAGGACTGTCGGCTCACGGAACGACATCCACTCCAGAAGCGCCTTGTCTTGCCAGACAATGAAGCAATAGCCCCCCGACGCCTCTTGCGCACCTTGTCTTTGACCCCGACCTTTGTCATCCAACAATGGCCATGCTGGCTTCCAAGCCCTCGTTTCCCACCGCCATGGGAGGGGCCGCATATCAAAACACCTCGCCCGCCTACCGCAACAATAACAACGCAGTATACGGCAGTCCTACCGAATCCGAATTTTCCGACTCTTCCAGAATGTCTGACACAGTAAAGTATGCACACATCAACACACCCTTCGCATATAGGCGCTGACTGTATCTGCAGAAACTGGGACGAACAGCGCGTTGGCGAATGGCTCATCAGCATCAACTGCGGCCAATATGTCGACATCTTCAAGAGTGGGCACTCTCATCCCTGCGCACCTTGCTGTCAAAGGCTAACGGACACGCAGGCAATAACATCACCGGCGAGAACCTCATGGACATGGACCCTGCCACACTAAAAGAGATGGGAGTCACCAAGATCGGCGACCGCGTCCGCATTGGCTCTCAAGCAAAGCTGTTCAGGACGACCGTCTACAGGAAGACGAGCAAGCGGAACATGAACAGGGTATGCTCGGATTACACGACCATACCTAGTCAATTTGCTGACCAGACGACACAGCTCTCCCTGGCCACACTCGACGGCAATGCCCAAGCAAATGCTCCTCCAGCCTCATCACCGCGCGAGCGTGCCGTCCTCTCCACCACACGAATCCAACCTCCCCCCACATCCCTCCGCGACAAACGCATGTCTCGTCGTATTGATGGGCAAGACCTTGCAAAAGCAAACTCGCGTCCCTCGTCGCCATTAATAGACCAAGAGAACCGCTCTCGCGTACCCATGCAAAAGAGCAACAGCACCCCATATCTTCCCAAGCCATCCCAACGCCTCACCCCTGGCGAAACACCTCCGCGCTTTGGCGGCCCGGTCGCCGGTCACATACGCTCAAGCCCCAGCGTCGACAATCTCGCCACTCACAGCAGCGCTCTACCTGCCGACAAGGCTCTGATCAGAGTCATCTTTGATAGCGGCCGCTCCTCGATGATCAACATTGAAGGTTGCGAGACTGCCGACGACATTGTTCTCAAGACTCTTAAGAAGGGTGCTCTCAATGAGAACCATGTCAAGAACTTTTGCTTCTACCTTCTGGATGGCTTGAATCCGGATCCAAAGTACTGTCGTCGTTTGGGTGATACAGAATTGCTTCGCATCTGTAACGATCGCGTGCGTGGTGAGAGGGGTCGCCTCATGCTCCGCAAGATCCATGCTGGAGAGCCGGAGGGCGAGCAGCTACGTATCGCCGCCAAGATTGCTGGAAAGGAAGCCCCCTCGCCTCCTGCAATCGAGGTACAGCAACCCATCAACAAGTCAAAAAGCCACCTCAAGATTGAGCAGCTTATTGGCGAGCCTTTGGCTGCTGTCAGCTACCCAATGTCTCCTGCCTCGTTGCTCGAGCGTGAAAGAAACTCATACTTTGCTGCTCAGCCCGCCATCAATACCGCCGGTGCCAGAGCACGTAAACTCAAAGAGTTCTATGGCGCTCGCCCACCTACCGAGCTCATCACCCAGGATCTTACTTCATACTTCCCGGACATTGAGAAGGAAGAGATGGACAAGACAGTGCGCATGTCGATCCGCCGCTCACGCAGACTCAGCAGAGCTGCCAACCGCCTGAGCACTATGAGTAGTTTCAGCGTTGCCTCGAGCCTAAAGGACGCCCCTCCACTTCCCACCATCGCCGACAGCTGGTTGAACTCGGCCAACCACCCGAAACCTCTTCGTCCTCTCTCTGTTGTTCGTCTCGGTCGTCCCGTGTCCAACTACCGCGACTCTATTACATCATCTGTACTTGAGCCTTTAGACGAAGAGTCGCCCCTGGAGCCCAATCGCAAGTCCTATGTCTCTTTCGGCGCCGATAGCGGGTCCGACTCTGTCGCGGTAACTGACCCTGAGGGAAACACGATCATGCAGAGCTACTTTGACGATACTGGTAGCACCAGTCCGGCAAACACTGAGAATGGCGGATCTCTCAACTCTCGTCTTAGTCAAGTCATCGCTGAAGATAGCGAAGAGTCCGATGATGAGCTGATGGAACATTTGGAGAACGACAGCTGGGAGAACCTCAAGTACATGAAGGGTGCCATGATTGGTCAAGGTTCTTTTGGTACTGTTTACCTTGCACTTCACGCCATCACTGGTGAGCTTATGGCTTGCAAGCAAGTCGAGATGCCCTCCTCCTCTGGCACACACCTCGATGCCAAGAAAAATAACATGGTGGAGGCTCTCAAGCGAGAGATAGGACTTTTGCGCGAGCTTAAGCATCCTAACATTGTGCAATATCTTGGGTCCAACTCTGACGATTCACACCTCAACATTTTCCTCGAATACGTTGCTGGTGGCTCGGTAGCTACAATGCTCGTCAATTACGGCTCTCTTGGCGAACCCCTGATTGCCAACTTTGTCAGGCAAATTCTTTCTGGTCTGGCATACCTTCACTCTAAGGATATCATCCATCGCGACATCAAGGGTGCCAACATCCTTGTCGACAATCACGGTAGTGTCAAGATCAGTGACTTCGGTATCAGTAAGCGTGTCGAAGCATCAAGTCTCCTCGTTCCGCCTACTGGTAAACGCGCGGGCCCTCGCGTCTCTCTACAAGGCTCCGTATTCTGGATGGCGCCCGAGGTCGTCAAGCAAACTGCCTACACCCGCAAAGCAGACATCTGGTCTCTCGGTTGCCTCATTGTCGAGATGTTCACTGGTGTTCATCCTCACCCCAATTGCACTCAGCTCCAAGCCATCTTCAAGATTGGCAGCAGTGCGGCACAGGCTCGTCCTGATATGCCCGAACAGGCCAGTGAGAGCGCCAAGTTCTTCCTCGAGCGCACATTCGAGATCGAGCACGAAAAGAGACCTTCAGCTGACGAGTTGTTGGGTTATGCTTTCTGTGCGCCCAAGGAGCCAGGCTCTGCTTGATTTTTGCATCTCGTTGCACTATCTCTTGCGGTTGGAACACGCCATTTTTTGTTTTCTTGTTTTTTGTCTTTTATGGTTGTCATTGGATGTAAGCGTAGGTGCTCAGGGGGGAACTCTTTGATTTTTGGTTTATCATGTTTTCCTCACGTCTTGATGAGTATGGATTGTACGATAGAGAGACACGTAGTGGCAACGAAAGAAGTTGGTCAAACCCTTTACAGCAGAATTATCTGACCTTTGAATTTCTTCTTCGATAAGAGCCGAGGGATACAGACGATTGGTCGTGACAGAGATTGCCCGCTTATGGCGCATGATGTCTCGCAGGCACAGGTTATGAATCTGATACGATACAAAGATGCGATTCGGCGTTGAGTGTCTGTTGCTGAAGAGAATCATTCTCCTGGGTGTGTTGAGAGAAACACGAAAGTGTCTGGAGCTTCAAGACAAAATTGAGCTCCAGACCGCGGCCACAGCAATTGACACGAGTGTTTACCCTCATTCATCAGATCAAGATGACCATAGAAAATGAATCGTCTCTACAGTACGTCCATTGACTGGTTTGAGGCCACACAAGATGAGGTGTTGATGTCAATGAAAGAGGGCAGGGTGATACTCGCGGCATATGGTGTTGGGCACACCAACGGCCTTTGCTATAGAGTGACGCTGACGATGCATTATCTGTGTGGCCTGATAGAAGTATTGTATGTCTCAGGTAAGATCTCTTGAAAGAAGGCCGAGGGAGGAAGAAACAAAACATGCAACCAAGACCAAGAGCTCTCCCCACACAAAGTCAGGCTCCACAACGGAAGCAACTCCCGCCTCGATTGCTTACACTTGCGTCTCAATCTCAACAGTCAAGCCTGGCACAAGGAGGGATGAGCATACGAACAGCATACATGCCAGTCGGTAATACGCCATGATTTCGGGCGTATCGAGGCTTCTAGGCCTGACGTTCTTGTTCTGTCTGGGCCTTCCGTTTGCGCTGTTCGCTCTCTTCACGACCACTCTGGCGCTGGGCACTCTTCTGCTACGGCTACTATTCGTATATTTCGACCTATTCCTCGCCATTCTGAATGGAGCGATAACCCCATCATCACCTCCCACACCTCTCGCGTCTCCAAGTGGCAGACGCGCACGACGCAAGAAGCACACGACACCACCTACACCTTCGGCAGCGCTCAGGAAGACTCCGTCATTCGCAAGTCTGGTTGGCAGCGGGACGGACAGAGACTTTGAGGGCGTGGGAGGCTGGAGGTATCCCGAGAGCGCAGATGAAGAGGCTGTATGGATGAATATGAACCGATACCTCGAGTTACCCGCTTCACCAGCAGCTACAAGGAAACACAGGAGGACTGGGACAGGCAATGGAACACAGAGCCCATTGGTCACGAGAAGTATGGCGAGGACTTCGGGCAGTGCCAGTCCTGAGGGCTACTTTAGTATCAGAGTGGAGAGCAGGGAAGGGCTGGGATTGAGCTCTCGAGGAGACGGATGAAGGTCGAGCCATGTCTTGAGACAAGCAAGACAGATGTCTACAGCTTGGAGAGAGATGGTCACGGCGAAGGGGAGCTCACGAAACCATGATGCAACAATCTGACGACTTGATGCTGTTGCGATTGTCTGTAATCTTTTTAATCAAAAGCAGTCGGAGCAGAGCAAGAGCAATGTTGATAAAAAGTTGGCTGCTGTGACGTGTGTTTGTGGAAGGAACCCCACAGCGACAGGTGGAGGAACAGAGTCGCTTCTGGGCGCGTGCGCTTTGGGCGTGAGGCTGGCAAGTCCCAACTAATTTGCTTGGATCCAGCCTCTTCCCTCGCGCACTCGACGTCTTCTTGCATACAAACCACTCTGCACTCGTCGGAATCTCCCCTCGAGCTCCCGCATCCTCGTCCGAAGCTCCTCCGTACACCTCTGTGCCCACGCGCCTTGTCGACGACGACGCCCAATACCACAACCACCGACGCGTTTCCTCGTCCTCCCTCGCAATCATGTCTGGAGAAGCCTGGCTATACCTGATAGCCGTCCTCATCAATGCCGTCAACCTCTTCCTCCAAGTCTTCTTCACCATCATGTACAGCGATCTGGAATGGTATGCCCGACCTTCAGCCTCATCGCCCAAGCCCAATCCCACAATGCTGACCTGTTCTCCCCGCAGCGACTACATCAACCCTATTGACCTCTGCAACCGCCTCAACACCTACATCGTCCCCGAAGCTGCCGTCCACGCTTTCCTCACCATCCTGTTCCTCGTCAACGGTTACTGGATCGCCTTGATCCTCAACCTGCCTCTGCTTGCTTGGAACGCAAAGAAGTCAGTTTCTACACTTCAACCTACATCGCACTCGCTAACAGCATCCAGAATCTTTGAGAACCAGCACCTCCTGGATGCCACCGAGATTTTCAGAAAGCTCAACGTCCACAAGAAGGTATGCTCCAGTGCTGAAAACCCCACGGGGCTTGCAGATAGCTGACTTTGCTCCAGGAATCTTTCATCAAGCTCGGCTTCCACCTTGTCATGTTCTTCTTCTACCTCTACAGCATGATCGTCGCTCTTATCCGCGACGAGTCGCACTAGAAGCAACCTGCCGAACCATGCCGATAGACTCGCTTCCAACCTCAAATTCGCTGCCGCTGCAACATGCTGCATCTCGCTTCCACAGCCGCATGCGCGCACACTTGAGCTCCCTGGCTGGCTGGTATAGGATGAAGATGAGAGATGTTCATGTCACAAAATAGCGCACATATGGGTCGCTTTTCTTTTTACACTACACGCTGACGAAGCATGACTTTTGCCCCATCGGAGGCCCAAGCATGACGATTCTCCTTGGCCTCTTTGCTTTCTTTACAGGAAGCGCTGGAAAGAGGTATGACCGAAGTGGGCATAGAGAGCTTGCGCTTTGCCTTTTGGCGGCGCACTTGTTTGCCTTGACATGATGCAAAGATACCTCCGATACGATCATATAGACATTTTGTTCGAACTGTTCCTTGTAACCTTCTCACTCATGAAAATGGATACAGGAGGTTGTCCATTCGCTCTAGTGAGGTGGTCGTGTGACTTTTTGGTTGATGTTGATGCCTAGACCGGACACGTTTCGCTACCATCCGAGTTCCATCCTGGTGAATGCAGACACGCACAACCAATACGATATGCAGCTGCCGCATCTGAATGTGTTTGAACATTCGCTGCCGTATTCGTTCGTTCAAGCCTGGGGGAATGCTCTTGGTCCGAGGGCCGATTCAAGCCAACTACCACCCCGTACTCCAGCTCAACTTCACTTGCTAGCAGTCCTGCTTTCCTTTTCTTTTCTTGATCATGTACTTCGACTATATCATCTCGATGCCTTTGTGTTTCCTGCTGGATGTTTAAACTCTGTAGTTGGTAGTTTATGTGGCCACTTGACGATGGGGTTCTTGTGAGTGGCGTCTGATATTGCTTCTTTTTTTTCTTTGCCGGCAATTTTCATTGAGGGGTGATGTTTTGTTGGTACATGGTTTGTGAAACTCTTGATCTAGAGCGTGAATGAGAAGGATATGTGGGAATGACTGTTCACGCACGAAAGATGAAAGGAGCTGAGATGTGAATCGTGAAATCTGGCCGTTTGGCCTCTGCTTTTTTGAAACTATGTACAAGAATGCTAATCTATATTTTATCTAATCTTTTGTTCTTCGACTGTAAATCCTGTTTTTCCAGTCCATACTGTGTATCTTTTTCTTTCTCTCTTAATCAACACCACTGCTCGAAAGTAGATGCTTTTCTTTTCCTCTTTCAGTCGCTATACCTGCTTAGCAGTAAGAAGCATTGGTCTGCTTGGTAATGACACCCTGGTTGATGAGATCAATGTACGACCAGTAGTCTCTCTGGGTACCCTCGCCATCAACAGCAGCAGTAGAGTAGGAAACAGCAGTCCAGAACGATCCACCAGCGACATACTTCTGCCAAGCGTAACGCTGAGTATCAAACAGAGTCTTGCGGGTAGTGACGTTCAGAGTGTTGTTGTACATGGCTTGCCTGGAAGGTAAAAAACATTAGAATCAACTTTTGCAGAGTGTGAGAAGTTTGGGAGAAAGAACTTACAACGACCATTCACCGATGAAGACGGGGAACTTAGTCTCTTCGGCAATGTACTGGGCTTGACCGCAGACGGCGGGGTTGACGTAGTTGGCGTAGGTGCCGGCGGCGGCAAAGTAGTAGACGTGCGAGTCCATGACGATGTTGGTGCTGGCGTCGTAGAAGGGGGCCCAGAACGATGCGCCCTTGAAGCAGTCCTGGAGCTGGAGGGGGATGCGCTTGTCAACGGCGGCAATCTTCTTGAGGACACCATCGACGTAGGTGTTGATCCAGTTGGTGGCGTTGTCGGAGAGACCTGCGGCAGAGCCGAAGCCGGCGAGGTTGTCGGAAGCCTCGTTGATGGGAGCGATGGTGAAGGCGTTCTGGTAGCCAGAGCTCTTGATGAAGTTGAGGACACCGTCAATGGCTTGGAAACTGTAGTCGAGGTTGGTGGCGTTGTAGAACCAGTTATCGTGGAAGAGAGCTTCGCCGATATCGAGGTTGTTGACACCACCGGGCAGAGAGTGGAGACCAACAATGATGTGCATGTTATACTTGAGGACAGCATAGTCGGTAATGGCCTTGAGCCACTTCTGCTGGTTACCAGAGTACAACTGGGAACCAGGAACCTTGACCCAAGCAGCATAGGTTGTAGGAATACGGAGAACGTTGACACCCACGCTGGCGAGCTGGTCGATGGTGGTGGTGTTCAGGAAGCTCTGGTAGCGGGCCTCGAGGATGGGACCACACTGGGAGCCGAGGGTCTCGCACAGAGTCCACTCATCAGGGGCGCTGTCGCCACCGACTGCAGACCACCAGATAGGGTCGTGGGTTCTCTCCTTCTCGAGCCATCCGCCGAGGTTGGCGCCGTTGGCCTTGAAGGTCTTCCAGTTGATGTAGTTGCCGCCATTGACACCAAGAGGCCAGGTGATGTCGTGGCTGAAAACGTCAGTGGAGACGTTGACCGAGGTATCAAAAGTGAAGGGGCATTTATCGTGGAATGGAATGACGGGTCCGTGGATGTTGGCGTTGGTCTGCAACTTGATACCGAGAGAGCCGAGCAGCGAGTTGAGGTCGTTGGTGAGCAGACCAAGAATGTTGCTCAAAAGGCTGGGAGTAGGGGCGGCGGTGGCAGAGCCAGCCAGGATAGCAGCAGCGATAGCAGCTGAACCACGCATTGTTGCGAATGTGAAGAGAAGCGAGAGGTGGAAAGAGAGTGGAAGCCGGAGAAGCTGATGAGATGAGATGAGATGAGATGTTCTGTGTCTCGAGAAGATGCTTGGGACTACTTATACTGTTCGTTGCTTTGTCGAGGCCTACCAGAATTTGTAGGGATATCATCAAGCACGATCACATACAAGCACATGTCGCTCGTTCCGTTCCCGCTGGGCCGCCGCTACATGTCTGTGCCCTACAGCAAGCAAACGGCTATGACGAGTGGGTAAGGTACAACCCACGGTATACTAGCCGTGGAAGCACAATCGACTCATGCTGGAAGGTTGGAATGCTTCGACTTTCCCTCAAATGTCTTGATTAGCATTTGGGCAAAAGCTTAAACAGTTGCCGGCGTAGCACAGACCAGGTTGTTTAAGCTTCGCTGCCCTATGTTGCCTCTTGATCCTTCCTAGCACTTCTCGCAGACCGTCTGGCTTCTTTGCCCCAACTTCAAATGTCCCATTCGGGAATCGAGCTGTGTAATTACCCCGTGGTTGTGACTGTCAGTCTGTAGACGGCGAACCCAGTGGTCTCGACTGCCTTACACGTGTCCGGCTCTTCCCTCAAGTCCCGAGTCGACCGTTGCACCTCACAAATTCTGCTCGCTGCCCTACAAGCCCTCCGAAAGCGGTATGGTTTGGATCTCGAGACCCTTCCAGAAATCGACAGCCATCGTGGAAGCATTCGTCCGTAGCACTCGTCCGGAGTACTCGTCCGGGATCATGTCGCCATCACATCAATACTGTCCCGAGTAGAAGTCCATGAACAGCTTCAGGTGGGTGTGGCAAAATTCCTCACTAAAACCTGTTCATGTTTAGGAACTTCTGCACCCCATAAATGCTCAGAGACTCCTAATCAGAATGATACAATGGTGTCAAGGTCACACATCTTCAGTTCCGTCCAAGCGATACCGTCCTTGCTTCACTCGCAGTCATCCGACAACGCGCGATTCATGACAGTGATTCTGGAAGCAACTCTCTCTTCACCTTTGGTCCGGAAAAGCATTGTTATCAGATCTCTCCCGCGCTGGCCCGCAGCATCGCTCGGCAATCGCGACCATTGCTCGCACATGGTCACTGAAGAACAGCGCAGGCATGGACTGGCCTTTCAAAGCACAGTTGCCATGTGGCAGCACGGTACCTCGCCGTTGTCAATTTCTCTCATAGTGTTCAACCGTCCATCATACTCTTGGACTGGATGACTTGGCATCGCTGACGGCTTGCGGTTTCGTAGGTGCAAGACGATGCTTTGTGTCTGGTTCTGATAACGCGATGCTCAGAAATCCCACCATATTCAACATGTCTCAAAGTTTGGCAACAGGCCTGAGCAATGTCATTCGCGATCTGACGTGTTCACGCACAAGTCAGGTACTCGTGCAATCCGGCCGTCATCATTCTCGATCTCTTGCTCTTTATCGCTACAATTGTCCAGAGCCATGAATCTAGACCGTTGGAAAATCCTCGCGATTGTCATTGCCGTTTTACCCTTTGCATGGCCGGAGCGACGACGAGGTGGATTAGAACAGTCGTCCAGGTATGGCGGAGTCTGCTGAATATATGCGAGGACAGTCGCTGTATACCAAAGAAACTGGATACAATATCATCCTGACACTAAGTTTTGAGGTTGATCGTCCGATGAAGTGTTGCTCTGTCCAAACCACGAGGAGGCTCACACGTCGGAATTGTCAGTTGATTCTCTTTTGCCTGCCGCTTGATCACCTTCGCAAGTCAGAATCTCTCAGTTTCCGCTATAGCCGATGTTCTGAGAGAACAGAGTGAGCATGTCTCTAGTGCTCGATAAGCATTCCATCAACAAGGTATATCAATGGTATCTGATCAACTTTGAGCACGTACGGCCACAGTCAGCTGAAAACTGGGCATTCCGTCCGCTCTGCCATACATAAGCAGTTGAACGGCAGATTAGTACTACGGTGGGTGACCACGTGGGAATCCCTGCTGCTGTACGTTTTTGCATTTCTTTTTTGCTCCTACCCTTGTCTGTCTATCTCTGATGTAATCATTCAGCAGTTGCAACCAGTCACTGAAGAATAACACCAATGTGGACTGGCCTTTTCACTCTGAGTCCCGAGACCTCGTGCCGTTCCTTGAGTCAAGAACGCCATTATGGTCTCTCATGCTGATATGCATATCCTCGTTGTCGTGAAGGTTCTGGAAGCTGTCCCTACAGAGTCTAAGGATGACCGCTCGCAGCTCTTGCCAGCTTCCTAGTCGAACCCAACCTGGCTGATTTATGCGCAGCTTGTACGCTTTCAGGAGAAGAAAGAGCACGAGGCAGATACCTGGACCAAGATATGTGTCGACACCGATCAGATCCAATCGCTGGTCACTGTGCAGCTTTAACCCTGCAATGGGGAAACCCAAGACAATGACCACGCACAAAATTCCCGACACCCACGCTAAGACTGGTTGCAAGTGAGACGGGAATTCAAAGAGCTTCTTTCTACGCTGTGGCCAGTACTTCTCGTAGTCATGGTGTCCAATCAACTCAGCCGTATGCATCACACGCCAGCGACGACATCGGATGTATGCTAAGCATTGCGTAGCCCAAACCAGCACACAGCTGGTAGAACCGATAGACATCAGAGCTCGCTGCGTCGATTCTCCTTTGTCCCCGGGAATAAAGGACAGAAAAGGCACCCAGCAGAATACCAAAGATGCAACGACGGCCAGGACCGGACTGCCTTGATCGTTCAGACGAGCAAAGAACGACAGAGATTTGTGTTCTGTGTGAGTTCTTACGAAGCTGTGTAAAACCCGTGAGGCGATGAATGAACATGAATTCGCGGTGCTGAGTGCCGAGTATAGTAGACAAGCGTTGATCAAGCCAGGCAGATATTTTATGTTCGCCAGGTCGATCGCGATCACAGGAAGGACATGTCCAGTTGCAGGGGTCTGTCTGGGTAAGAGATGCGGGGTCTGGTTGTGGCAGCCTTGTGAAACATCCTTCTGGTCACCAATGCCATAATATTTGGGAAGATATCCATTAGTCCATGGGACGTTTAGGGTGAATCCAAGAACACTCAGGGTATACAGCAGTGTGATGAAGGGCGCCATCATCTTAGACGGCAGCTTCATTGTGTTTTCGTCTTTCGCTTCGAATGCTGTAATGGTGAAAGTCTCCACCCCGATGTACGGAAATACGGCCAGACTCATGGCAATCCTATAACGTTGGTGAAGGAAGTAAAGGTAGAGAGACATGCGACTTACACTGCAGCTGAAGCCAATGTTTGAGGGTCGCGTTTGGAATCTTCGTTCGATACAAATCCGTCTTTTATGCCTATACTTTGTCAGTGTTATTGGCAAGGTTGCAAACATGCAATGGCTTACAGTCGTTCAGATTAGCAGGGTGTAGATGCACTGCTTACGTTTCTCAGCTATCTCATCCGAAGCATCTCGCACCGCTGCACATACCTCCCCAATCGATCAATAGCATGATAACTATGAGGATGACCACCAGCAGCAGTTTCAGGCTACCACCAAAGAATTCAATCCAGCCGAAGGTCTACGTGTGGGAGTCAGTGTTAAGGTGTATAGGTAGAACCTGAAGTCACTGACCTTGACACTCAAACAATTAATTAGAAGGATGATGATAGGAAAGGTGATGAAGACCAGAGCCTTCGCCGGATTGACGTTCGCTTCGGTGTCAGACCAGTATTGTACGAGCTGACCAGCACTGGCAATGACGGCTGCTGTGCTTATAGCATATGTGTACCTGATCTGATATTAGAAACACTCAATGTTCATTCCATGTTCGCATCATGGGAACTCATACCAGTAGGCGAAGTGGACTACTGTGCCGAGTTCTCTATCAACAAAGGTCTGTACGAATTGGACCAATGGATTTGGGACTGGCCAGAAGACGACCATCTCGCGAAGACCGTCCATGGCACCCCAGGCCACGAGTCCAACGACACCAAACGCAAGTATAGTGGCACCCGGACCTGCCAAAGCTAGTGTTTCTCCAGAGCTGGTGAAGAAGCCAACGCCAACTGTGGTACTGATGACAATCATCTATTGACTTATAAGTTTGGATTCGTCGTGATAACCTCGAGGTACAACTGACGAAGATCTGCCATTGTCCCAGGTCGCGCCTACACAGGAATTGTCAGCTTGTGTGTCATTAAATAGCACCTACACAGCATAACACACCTCAGTTCTTTTTGCCGTTGCATGGTATGGTATTCTCGAGGATGAAGAAAGTTTGCGAACCTCAAGAAGATGTCGAGAGATGTGTGAGATGGACATGGGAAAAAGTGCTGTGCCGTCAAATACATAGCGAAAGGGAAATTTGAGAGGGGGATTGTTCTAATCCTTTAGTGGCGAAGTGCATATGACTTGCATTATCGTATGACCTGAGCCTGCGCATTGCTGCCCAATCAGCCCAGCTGGCTGCCTTCTTTTTCCAAAACAGTATATGATGCCACTCGGCCCCAGGTTCCATCTCCTTCCTAGCAACAACTCACTAGAGCGCAAGATGACGACTCCACAGCTGAACGAGCAAATAATCGATGCACGCAGCACAGGATATATCAAGGAGACACAATTAAAGTCCCTGCTCCGAAGGACCTTTCCGTCCGTGGAGGTCGAGGATTTCAAGCCACGAGTATGCAGAGTCGAGCATAAAGTGTTGCCTTGCTCTTGCTAAGAGTATATCGATAGGTAGAGCATCGAGGAACCTGGGATGTATGGGTTTATGATGCTCCAAGAGCTTTGACAAACGTAAGAGTACTGCTCGAATCAGATATGCGCGTCGCTAACATGCATAACAGCAGGAGATCCGGTAAGTCGTCGATTAATTGCTAACGCAACCATGTGCGGCCACTGAGTACATCATGTTAGCACTATCGCCGGGCGCTGAAGAACGAAACATGCCAATACGTGAGAAGGTACCCTGTTTACGCGGGTCTCGATCCTTGGACTGTTTTTGCGGTCATGAGTAGAAAGAATGGATCATGAATTGCTTGCCCGTGCACTGATACATACATCCTGTCAGGTACTTTTCAGCCAACTATACATACGATTCAGCCGTGCAGCCAGCCACGTTTGAACACAAGACCATCAGAGAGTGTCTGCCTGAATACGTGGATCATGCGTGTACTGACCACGAATCAATAACATACCCTCGCTCTTATCGAGTGTGCACTTTCCGCGGCCATTGGTTGCCTTACCCCTATGTAGACTGCGCCTTGCGATGAGGAGACGCGGTGATGCAGTTGGCTGCGCCCTGCGATAGTGAGGTACAATAATGTGGCTGGGCCAGTCAGAGTGTTTGCATGACTGCCAGTATATAACACATCTAAACCATTATGATTGCTTAGAGATATCGTTCAAACCACCTTCCGTCGACTAGACATGTCCTGTAAATCACCCATCGACTGCTGGGACCTTGGAGAATCCCTGGGACTCGATGAAGATCTTTGGAAGCAGAGATTTGCAGATATCTGTCATACCGTTTGCGGAACTGATGTTAGGATAAAGATCATTGAATCTCGTGGTGAGTAAAGAACAACGGATAAAGGTGCAGACTATGATTCATTCGACTGATTGGTAACCCGTTTTAGAAGCCAAAGCACCAGAACAAAGTGTCCTCGATAGCTCGCACTCTGCAGAGACCTACCTTGAGACATGTAGTTCGCAGCTTGTAGTAACAAGGATAATGTGTGTTCCGGATTTCGCAATCTATTGAACGGTCGTGCTGACCATCGCACAAGCTCGCTCATCCAGGAAAACTCGCTACAGCCATTCCTAATCACTGATGCGATCTTCCATGACCTGATAGTCCGCTTCAAGGTTCCAAGATTCTTCTTGGGCCTCTTGTTAAGTTTTTACCAAGAGATACAGACATTTGAGGGTAGCTATGGCAAAGTCATCTCTTTTCAAAGCTCTTCGGGTGCCATATTCGGTAGCCATCGCTCTAGCATGAGTAGGGTGTGCTGATCAGGCTGACCCATAAGCAGATCTCGTCTACCAGCTCAAATATCTGGAACCGAATAATCGACAGCAAACTTTTCCATGGTCTATTAGACGTACCGAAATTCATCATCGCGTATCATTTGAGACTGCGTATACGCCAAACTTCTTCCTTGTACTTCATCCTTCAGCGAACTCGAAAGCTGATCGAAGACTCAGCGAGAAGGCACATGATGTGGATGACTGGAGACGCATTGAACAGAGCCCTGTTCGTCTTGACCTTCTTGTGATATCCACTTACATCGACAATTGGCATCCCGCACTGACAGATCTGGCTCAGATATTCCATGATCAGGTTTGTCCCTCGGTTCATCTGCTCCTCTGAGTCTGAAACCATAGATGCTGACTTTCGGACAGCGAAAATTTGTACTCACTGCTGACTTCAACAATGTGAGAAGTTTTCAAACCAAAATGAACTTCGGCACCGCAACTGCACTACAAGTCCTCGAAGAACAAGTCCAGGCAATACCAGATATGCTACGTTCGACCGTTACATTGATAGATAATCTACATCTGATGAACCAGACTCTGCATAGCTGGGGTTCATATGATGATCTCGAGCGAGACAAAGTACGTCAAGCGTTGAGCACAATGCTAGTACGGGTCGAAGGTTACTTGGCTACAGCGATTTCCTTGGAAGCACGCATCAACGGTCTTTCCAAGTTGGTAAGAAATCATCTCAAGATAGTGAGATCTTTGTTCTAATATCGTGTTCAAGGTCTCCAATGCAATGATTCTGCGCTCTCAAGCAACTGCCACAGAAATCAACGACCGCACTCTGCTCTTGACAAAAGAGTCCATTGAGGATAACTCAGTTGTGAAGCTGGCCACATTGGCCACGTTATTCTACCTTCCGGGCAGTTTCGTTGCGGTACGTTGTACCCTGACCTGGATATATCCTGACGGCAACTGATTTGCAGCATAGAGTATCTTCGGCATGAACTATTTTGATTTTCAAGACAACAGTGCAACCATGAAGATCGCTACAAATTTCTGGGTGTACTGGGCGGTCACAATCCCCCTCACTGTCTGCACTGGAATAGCTTGGTTCGTCGCCGTCAGACAACAGAAACGCAAGCAATTCAAGTATGACTTGCGTGACAAATCTGCAGATCTTTGATACTGAAGGACGTACAATGTTTGGGTATTGGAGTTCTTGAATCGTAGTCTCAGTTGTTTTCCGTGGTCATCTTATTCTTCTTTACCATCACGACTTTATCCTTGACCATCCCAAGCTTCGTTTCAAAGCCCACAGTGTAAGCCATTCTCACATTCCTTGAATCATCATACCTGAGTACAAGATCGATATTCTTTCGAGCGTAATCAGATATCAAGTTGGTCAAGTCTTTGTCCGATGACTTCGGCTCCCACTTGGACATCAGGGGTGACGGGATGTCGAAGACATTGACTTGGGAGGAGCTCTTGCGCATAACAAAGATTCCCGGACACGGTCCTTCCAATGATGCGTATGCTTGATATATTCCCGTTGTTGGTTCCGGAAGCATGAAAGAGTACAATTTGTCCGAGTGAACGTATACAAGGGTCACATCGCCAGAATCGTCGAGGATCAAGTATTGGAGCCGAACTTCGCCAGACCATGGGTATGTTGTCACAGACTGTTGAGATTT
Organism: Aureobasidium sp. EXF-10728; assembly: GCA_023848605.1. Lineage (NCBI taxonomy): Eukaryota > Fungi > Ascomycota > Dothideomycetes > Dothideales > Saccotheciaceae > Aureobasidium > Aureobasidium sp. EXF-10728. The sequence goes on from SWBG01000007.1 coordinate 562,067, forward strand.
CCTGTCCTCTGATGGAAACACATACCTATGGCCGTTAAGTGGTATGAGTATCTTTTGACCTTCTCTATGCATCCGATTGCTGTGGATCTTCACCCAGCTGGTCAGAACAGAAACCGAAAACTAAGCAATGTTTCTTTAGTAGCTTACCCAACGCTGAGAGTGTTCGTACTTGGGTGAGTTGTTTGCTGGACTGTTGGTTTCAGGTGGATACTTCTTCAGACTCGCGGTCTCCCACACGTGCCAGAGATTGGTCCTTGATGTCCCGGTCTGACTTTTCCTCTGTACCTCGGCGCCTCTCGTCGACCATGTGTATATGGAAGCTCCATCGGCGCTGAAGCCCGCGATGTGGATGGCGGATCCGCTCGAAAGCGCAATTCTGGCTTGTAAGATTGGGACGTTGTCTTGGAACCAATTCGGGTAGAGCACTTGTATATGATCTTCGAAGTGTACCAAGACCACTCCTAAGCAGGAGGTAGACAAGCCAAGGACAGTGTCCCTACCCTGAAATTGAGTCTTGCAAACCTTTTGCCTGTCATCGAGTTGCTGCACCAAGATCTGTTTTCCCTATATCAGCTACGCCATATAGTCGTGCGGGATGACTTACTGTATATTTGCCTCTATCTCCCCATACGATCGCTACGAACTTACCACCTGACGCGATATACCGAATATCTTGGGCTGGTAGAAACCCCTCAAACAAAGAGATCATTTGCTCGCTGCTTTTCGTGTCGCCCCAGAGTGTCGATTCTCCGAGCTCGAGCGAGTAGACCTTCTGGATGGTTTGAACAAGAAGCCATTGTCCGTCACCAGCGATGACGGCTTTGCAGATCTTCACGCCAGGCTCGATTCTACAGCATTTTGTTCCAGTGACCGTCGGTATAGGAAAATCGCGTGTATGCGTGGTGGCGCTGCTATCAGGGTCATGCATGGGGGGTCTCGAGCTCCGCAGATGTGGATCGCCTTCGATCTCCCCAAGGAGATCCCTCAAATTGACTACGATTTCAGAAGTACTTGGTCTCCTGTGTGGTTCGCATGTGAGAGACTTCTCGATGATTGAGATAAGGTGTTGTGGCCATGGAGATAAGTGCGACTCTGTCGTGCCAAACATGTAAAGCAAATCCAGCCTGACAGAAGGTTGACCTCCAGGACTGCTCCGTTGGTAAAAGGTATGTATTGGGCCTGACCCTTGAGATCGTTTCTGTTGCAGTCTCGTTACACCATCTTTCCCGTCTTGAGCATAAGCCAAGACTTCCAATAGAATGCATCCCAATGACCATATATCGCAAGATAGGCCAACGCGTTGGTGCTCCATCTCAGGGGGGTGGTAGGCACCCAGTCCTAGTACCGCCTCGGTCTGAATCTCGTGGCCATCCAGTGTCCTATATGGGCCAATTTGTGAGTGGCCAAAATCAGTTATCTTCCATGTCCAGTTTTGTTGTTTTCCAAAGATAAGAATATTCTTTGGTTTGAGATCCATGTGAATGGCCTGGATAGGCACTCCACCCGGGTCAGTCATATGATGAAGCCACTCCAAACCTTCTGCGACATCCAATAACCCACGTACCAGGTAAGAGGGGTGTCTAGCCTGTTCCGTTCGTGGGGGAGGGTCTTCGGGACTGAAATCGAAATCCTCTAACAGAAGTGTTGCAAGATCACAGCTTGATAGCTCAGATAGGATGTACTGTTGCTTTTGCTTTTCTGCTTTGATGATAGCAATGCAGATCATGATACTGTCAGGTCTCGAGCCGCGTTCAGCAAGCTTTGCCAAATTGACCATTTCCCGGTCGGGATTTTTGCTGGGCGGGAACTTCTTCATAGCTACCTGTCCGTTCCATGAGACTTTCGGTGAGTAAAAGTGTCGATGATGGACTTAAAACACAATTTCGAGGGGCCCCTTCTGGCAAATAGCCGTCTGCGAACTGCACCTTCGAAACCCCGTCCGGATTATCACCTGCTGCGTCTTTCTTGCCGATTATGTCCTTCTTCAATATCGGCAGTCTCTCATCTGTGATTCGGACTGTCGTTACACTCTGGTCCGGTACCTCTCTTGGACACACTTCGAAGAGTTTCAGAATGCGGACAGGATTGAATATCTGTCGAGATTGATTGATAAGTGCCTCTTTTACTCTCGTGTTTCCAAGCGTACTCGGTTGCTTGAGCTTTTCGAACACCGCAAACTGTGGGTCCAGACTTTCTTTCTCAAGCTTTAGATTGAGTATAAGCTGCCAAAAATCGCTCCAATTCGGCGACATCCAGACGAGAGCAGAGAGAACACTCAACCCTCGGTGATGAACTTTGGCCTTGGTGTCTTTGTCCCATCGTAGCCTTTCGGCTACAACCTCCAGGTACGAAGTTTTGTGCGAAGCCCTATATGTTTCCCAGATGTCTTTGCAGTTTTGCGCGGTTATAGTCTTTTGGTCATCGGGCATACACACTGACTCGTGTGTTTCTTCAATAGCTTTCTGGATTTCCGAGAAAAGGTCCTTGTCGTTTCTCGGTCTGATCAACCCTTGCATGTTCACGTGTCCAGGAAAGTCTGAGGCAGCACAGAAAGTGACTGTTATCCGTCGCTGGAATGTCAAATCTGGCTTGTCTGTAGAACAGGTGATCCGACTGTGCCTCCAGGTTCTAGCTGAGATTAGCGACCAAGATCTGCAGTGATGCAAGTAGACAGTCTCCAATATCGCGGCTGACGTAGATGGGAAAGTGGCACTGATAAGAACAATACAGGCTGTGGGCGAGGCTGTGATAATGTACAGCCTGGCCCTGCATCCATTGCTCAATGCGTGGCTTGCAGACGGTTCATTTTGACCTCGGTAACACCAGCGATTCGCTGCAATCCTTGAGTGAAAAGCACCATTTAATTTGAATGTTCTTGTTGTTTAGGGCTTAACAATATGACAAGTAGCGACTAGAACGTGTGGAACAAGACTCGAGATTCTTATGATTCGTGTTTTTCCATCACTATCAGTAAAAGTGCCTTTATATATCTTTAATCATATGCTAAAAGCGGAGGACAATCATATGCGTGTCCTGTACCAATAGGAATCCATGCAGCTAGCCCCAAGCGTTTATCATTATGATCAGCTGCAAAGCAATTCCGGCAAGCGCGAATCATGAGAACATTCGTTGTTGTAAGACTTAGATTTACTCAAGCTTAAGATGACAACATCTAAACTCCCTGTTTCCATCGTGAATGTCGTGTCTCTCATAGCTCAACAGCCGAATATCGATTCCAGCCTCCAAAGCTCTTCGAGACCTCTCTCTTGTATCAATATCCCTGATTTTTGATTCACAGCTTCGAAGGCATGGTCCAATTACCCATGGCCCACAACACCCCGGCACCGACAGCATAAGCCCCCTGAACTACACCATCAACAATGGGAGCGCCATAACCACCCATAGCGGCACTCTGCAAAAGACTAAACAAAGCATTTACACCCCAAATTGATTGAAACCACGCAGCCAGAGAAGCTACCAAGAATGTCAGAAAAAACACCGTCAACAAACAGAGGTCCAAGAACAAAGGCATGCATACCAGCAGCAGGACCGATATTGGTGAACCCCAAAAGGGTCAGGAAGGCAGTGGCAGCAACCATAGGAAAGCAAAAGACAACAACTGCAATCACCAAAGCAGCGGCAAGCAGAGCCGTTCCCACTCCAGAGAGTTTGCTGGCTTCTTCGTAGAGCTGGGTGATGGTGGTGGCATTGAGCTCTTTGCCTTGAGCAAAGTTGACGAGATGGGTAAAGTCGCGCAGGGTGATGTTTTTCATTGCGTGAGTGATGTCTTGGAGGTTGACTTGTGCAAAGAGCTGGCGCAGCCACTCTGGGAATTCGTGGGTGTTGTTGGCCATGATAGAGGCTGTGAGGTTGTGTGTCGATGTGATGGTGTGCTGTGGATTTGCGAGTTCTTGTAGGTTGGCGGTTGGTAAAAAGTCCAGTTCTAGGAAGGCGCGACTGGACAGCGCGAGAAGTGACCAGTGAGCGAGAAGTGATACAAGCCAGCACGTTCTCTGAGTTCAACCAACTGAAACGGTAAATCGGCGACCAGACACCTTTGCTTGTGATCAATTGTATTTGTACGTCTATGATAAATGTATTCATGTTCAGCTATGCTTGTAAAACTCCGGGGGTATCTTGCCAAAAATGCTGCCAAAACCCAAACGCCGTGATGTGTCTGGGACAAAAAAGGTCTCACTCAAGCTTCAATCTCTCCCCGAAGCTCAGCACTCAGCTCATCAAGACCACCCTCACCCAAGTTGTCAAAGCCATTGAAGCCCTCTTCGACAACCCACTTCTGGTGGTTCTTCTCCAAAACTTCACATGCAAGACCGACAACGAGAAGGCCGGGCGGTCTTGAGCCCTCTTCTTCGACTGCGGCGCAGACGTATTCGAGCGTGCTGCGAATGACCCTTTGATCGGTGCAGCTTGCTCGCTCGATGACTGCGCAAGGTGTGGTCTTGGGGTAGTTCTTGCCTTCAGCAACAAGGCTGTCGATGAGAGCGCCGAGTCTGTGCAGAGACATGAGGAAGACGCAAGTCTGGTTTGCGAGGTAAACAGGTGGGTCGGGAGCAGCTCCCTTACGACCAGTACCGGTGCAAATCAGAACTTGGTCACTTACGGCACGGTGGGTGACGGGGATCTTGGCAAACAGAGGAGCACTGAGAGCAGAGGTAATGCCAGGCAACACGCTGACTTCGTAGCCTTCACGGCGGAAGAAGTCGTACTCCTCGGCACCACGACCGTACAGGTAAGGGTCTCCCTGTTTCAGGCGAAGAACTGTTTGACCCTTCTTTGCTGCTGCGAGACCGAGGGAGAGCAACTCTTCTTGAGCGGCTTCGGCGTTTCCAGGGAACTTTCTTGCAATGTGGACAGGCGTACGTCTAGGGATCAAGTCGAGAACTGGAGCTGGAACCAGCTTGTCGGCGAGAATGACGTCGGCACCACGGATGGCCTTGAGTGTTAATCCAGTCAATAGATCCGGGTGACCAGGACCAGATCCAGCCAGGATGATACGGCCTCTGCGGCTTCTCGAGTCAAGGGTACCAGGACTGAGCAGAGGTGTGCTAGCTTCAATAGCAGCTTCCTGGCTGTACGAAGCCAGCACAGCATCCACATCAGCATCCGTGATGGCAGCCAGGCGGCGGAGGGGCCAGTATTCGCAGATCTGTGAAAGCCAGCGCATACGCCTGGTTCTGGCGGCCTCGAGGTCGGAAGGCGTAATGAGCTTGTTGAACTGAGCATTCTGTCCAGCATCCTCCTCTTCGGCTTCCAAGTCCATGGACAGTTCGGTGGCGTGATCCTCCTCCCAGATGCGACGGCGTATCGTACCGAGTCTTTCTACAGCAGTACCGAGGTCGGAGGGAAGAGCAGCGGCGATTTCACGTCGGATACGAGAGGCCAATTTACAGCCCTTGCCGGACGTCGTAACACCAATCTGTAGGGGGCCGGAAGAGTGTGTGGACAGGAGAGTAAAGGTGCAGAGGTTCGGTGCATCGGCGACGTTGACAGGGATTCGCAGTCTGCGGCAGAGTGTAGAGATGTGCGTGCCTGGCATAGCTGTTAGTCCTGCTTTCAAGGTTGAAGGTGGCAGTTGGACTCACTCAGAGAAGCCTTGCCCGCCGTCGTCACAAAGACGGCGTCCACGACATTGTCGACCTCATCCCGGCCCAGGCTCGTCAAGTCGGAGTCTTGAAACTCTCTCTTGATCCACTCCACCTTGCCCTCTTCAATCCTCTTTGCCAGTCCATAGTGTATCTGGGCGTCTTCAGGTGCGATGATCTTTGGCACTGCACCGACTTCGAGTGCTCGGTTGCAACGTGCTCCAGCCAGAGGGTTGGATCCAATAATCAGGTGAATGTGGTTGACCGAGTCAACAGCAGTAAGCAACGCCGGGGTGGCCATGTTGACAGTAATCGCCTCCTATTGTTCCAAGCTTTGGATGGATATATAAAGTCGTCGGTTGTTCGAGAAAGAAACAAATCGCTTGAGGAGATCAAGAATCAATACCAAAGGAGTGGCAAGTAGTCGGCAGTATAAAAGGCAGATATATGTCAAACAATCCCAAGGAGAAAGATAACACAAGGCACGAGACTCATATCTCTTGGTTGCTGCTACTTTTTCTCTCGGCCTTCAAAACCAAAGCCCGATAACGCGACGGCCGCGATAACGCAATTGCCTCCGTCCAATGCCCGTCTCGTTATTGGTCGCCCCCACCACTTTTAGCCGCAGCCTTGTTAGCGAACGTAACTATGCTTTCCCACCAGAATAGCCGCATCGTCCTCAAGTGGTACAAGATAAGGTGTACACACTCTTGTGTTTGACCTCTTGGCTACTAGCATCTGCTCACATCGGCCGCCATAGACAAAGAGCCGGCAATACCGCTACGTACTTGATGCGGCCATGGGGAGTAGAAGTTGAGAACAGCATGATATTAGTAACCGACGTTCTCTAGCCTCCCCCACCAAAGCAAGCCCCGCCAGGAGATCGCGATTGAACGCGATAGTGGCCGGCCGCGGAGAAGATCCAGGGCCAACAACTTCCTCAGCGGAGAAAGGGCTTCAGTCACTCTTTTACCTCATGCCAACAATTCTCGCCAAATACTGTTGATGAAGCTGATGCCTTCCCTACGGAACGTGTCTGCCTCGACAAAACTGCCAGTGGCATTCAACACCAGATTTGTAGGCGTATTCATACTATATTGAGGCCAATGAGGCAGGTTTGTGCTGTTGGTCGTGTTGATGCCATTCGGGTTGTGTGTACCCACAAAGTTGGCGTATAGCTTTCCAATACCAGTGCTCAATGTTTTGTAGTGTTGATACTGAGGTAAAGGTCCCATGGCTCCTGAGATGTTCTGAAAACTGAACATGACATTGTCAAAGTGCTTGACTGAGCCAGGTACCGTGGCATTGTACAAAGGTGTGTCGAAGCGGTAAGAAAATACTTTCTGGCCAGCTTTGGTATAGAGTTCTGCCATCCTGCGTCTTTGTGCTATCATGACAAGATCTCCTCCAATTGCAGCAGACCGTCGCCACTGCTGTCCAAATGCAGGGTATGTGACATTTGCAAGGTTGGCGTATGGAGGCTCCTTAGCAGGGTTGTTGGGGTAGAGCTGCAACAACTTTCGAATGCTAGGAGGTGACAAAGCGTAGTTGCGCCAGTAGAAGAGGGAGTTGTAGACATCGGTCGTAGTGTTGAGATTCTGCACACTGAAACTGACTCCCTCGTCGGTGTTCGCTCCAGTGAGCAACGGTACGCGGATGAACTTGTCTTGTGCTAGAAGAGACGAGGGGTAGTCCGTCAAAAAGTCACCATCAACGATTGGATTCCATACGACAGTGTAGTTCGAAGCAAACAGTGCTTCCGAGCTGAGGTTGCGAAGACAAGCAAGCTGGGAAGGATTGGTCCAGGTTCTGGGGCATCCCACGGTCTTCGTCAGATTGTCCGTGGCCGCAGAGTAGAAGGGCAAAGTGTTTAGACTAGCACCCTCAGGGCCTCCAGATTCTAAGATAGCGGCGTGGAAGAGGTGGTCATTACGGCCACCGTAGCTGGTCAGGTGGAAGCCGATGCTTTGCGCTCCGGCACTCTCTGCCCATACGGTCACTCGCGTAGGATCTCCACCGAACGAGACTATGTTCTCCTGAACCCATCGAAGCCCAAGTCTCTGGTCGAGGAGTCCTGCATTTGAAGAACCTTCAGCATGGACGACTGGGGTGTTGAGAAAGCCCCACACGCCGAGCCTGTAATTCATGCTAACAGCAATGAATGGGTTATCGGTTAGGGTTGAAGCCTCTACAATGCCGCTCAGATTGTACTGGGGGTCGGCGGTGCTTCCTAGCGTGAGCCCGCCACCATATATCCAGACCAGAACTGGTAGTTTCTGATTCGCATAACCAGAAGGACGTACGACTAAGATGGTCAGCTGAGGTACAGATGAGCATAGAGCACAATGTACCATTGATGGTCAGACAGTCTTCGCTGAGATTAAAATTGCTTCCATATTGGTAGCAGCTGTAACCATAGCGAGAAGCATCAAACACTCCTGAGAAAGACGTGTTTATGGATTGGGGCCATCTGAATCGCAAATCTCCAAGTGGAGGCTGAGCATAAGGAATGCCTAGAAAGAAATCTTGATTCCACTCGGAAGAGTGACGACCTTGTACGGTACCATTCTTGATGGCCACTACAGGTGAAGATGCAAGAATGGAAAAAGGTAGCAGAGTTACTAGCGAGATGATGGACAACGAGCAATGCATATTGGAGGACCTGGAGTAACGAAACGAAGGGTGTAAAAAGTTGGGGTTTAATGCTTGGAAGGCAGACGACCAAACCTACCGTATAGACCTACATAGTGACCAGCGGGCAACTGAGTGGATGGAAGAATTATGGACACTGGATCGGTAGTCTAGAGTCTTGGCCTGGCAAACGGCAGATCTGATGCATGGGAAGCGGAGAAAGTTTGGGGAAAGGGTGGGGGATTGACGAGATGTGCCGAAGAAGAGCGGAGAGAAGTGCTGATCTACATGATACATTCAAGCGAGGACAGAACCCATTTCGTCGCTGTGAAGACGATGCATGGTTTGAGTGGTGAGACAGTGGTATAGAGGTCCATGAGAGAAAGAGATGGAGGAAGCGGAGATCGGCGCGAGTGAAGCCTTGGCAAAATACTCTACGTCATGGGATCGCTTTCTCACAATGTGATACCACGCGACGAGGACGACTTTGTTTCTGACAAGAACGAGAGATTCCAAGAAACGACTTAGGCAGAGGCAGAGATGCTTCCATCATGCCGCAAGGGCGCCTTCACCGCAGCCCTGTCCCGATCTGCCTATGGTAGCAGAGTTCCGTATAGATTGTCGCCTTCATGGACTCGAGGCCCCGTCGTCAAACAGATACAGAGACAGCAATCGCAGTTCCAGCCTTTAGTCCCGCCGTCGCCTGAATCACTAGGGAAGCCCGTTGCAGCCAAGCAGTACCGACGGACACGAGCCCTCCTCAAGAGGCTGATCCAGTTGGGACTTCTCTCGGCCACTGTCCTGGCAGTCGACAGCTACTTCTTCGATGCAGTCGTCACTCGCTCCGCCCGTACATTCAAGACGGGTCTAGTCGTAGCCCTCGACTACAAGATCAACTTTCGCGCAAACCCTCCCTTCGCCGACTCGATAGCCGACGTCCACCATCGCAGTGCTGAACGCCTCTTTCACCTCCTTCGCAACAATGGTGGTCTTTATCTCAAGATCGGACAGGCCATTGCCATGCAGAGTGCGATTCTGCCTCCAGAGTTTCAAAAGATGTTTGCCTCCATGTTTGACGACGCCCCTCAGAACTCCTGGGAGGACGTACGTCAGGTCATCAGGGAAGACTTTGGAAAAGATGTCGAGGAAGTCTTTGGCGTGAGCTTTGACAGCGTACAAGACAACAAGGGCATCATGGAAAGGACAGCAAGAGCAAGTGCCAGTGTCGCCCAAGTACATTGGGCTCGTCTGTCTGATGGAAGAGAAGTTGCCATCAAGATCCAGAAGCGAGAAATCGAGAGACAGGTCGGCTGGGATCTCTGGACTTTCAAAGTCGTCTCCAAGATTTACACATGGTGGTTCGACATTCCTCTGTACACTCTGGTACCCTACATTTCCGAACGCTTGATGCTCGAAACCGACTTTGTCAACGAAGCAAACAACGCCAGCGAGATGCGAGACTTGATTCAGAACGAGCCCCGTCTTCGCGGTAAGGTCTACATCCCGAAAGTCTACCGCGAACTCAGCTCGAGACGTGTCATGACTGCAGAGTGGATTGAGGGCGTGAGGCTGTGGGACAAAGAAGGAATCGAAGCAACATGGCATGGCGGCTGGCGTAAAGGCAGCCCCGGCGCTGGTGGGGAGCTTCTTGCCCCTCCCACAAATGTCCAACTCTCAAACGACCCCAACGACGAGAAGTTGAAGCCTACCCGTAACGAATGGCGCGGCGCATCTGGCAAAGGCGGTCTTGGACTCAACTACAAGCCCGTCATGGAAACCATGGTCTCCCTCTTCTCAGCCCAAATGTTCCTCTGGGGTCTCGTCCACTGCGATCCCCACCCAGGCAACATCTTCATCCGCCGCCTGCCCAACGGCAAACCCGAGCTCGTCCTCATCGACCACGGCCTCTACATCCGCATGTCGCCCGAATTCCGCCACGACTACGCCCTCTTCTGGAAATCCCTCATGACCTTTGATAACGCAACCATCGGCCGCATCGTCAAGGGCTGGGGCATCAACTCGCCCGACCTATTCGCCTCGGCAACCCTGATGCGCCCCTATACCGGCGGCGACAACAGCACCAGCGAAAGCATCAAAAAACTCACAAAGTCAGAGCAAAAACAACGCGCCTACGAAATGCAAATGCAGATGCGCAACGGCATCCGCCAAATCCTCGGCGACGAGAAGAAATGGCCTCAGGAACTCATCTTTATAGGTCGCAACCTGCGCATCGTGCAAGGCAACAATCAGTTTTTGGGGTCGCCTGTGAACCGCGTCAAAATCACTGGATTGTGGGCTTCTAGGGCGCTGACCGAGCAGCCTCATCTCACCATTGCCCAGCGCTGGAAGTACTATGCCAATCATTTGGTCTTTAGAGCCGTGCTGGTGGGCACGGATGTGTGGTTCTGGTACGCCAAGATCAAGCAATGGCTTGGATTGGGCAAAGGCATGGATGCGGATATCGAAGAGCAGATGAGGGCGGTGGCGGGCGATATGGGCATTGAATTAAACCATGGCATCTTTGAAGGTTGAGCAAACTAGACTTGGATCTCACCTTATAGACACAATTTTTCTCACCATCTGTCCTTGTTTAATGTATAGTTTTTCTAAACACATTGGCAATGCGATTAGAGCTCTGAACGGAATGGAGCAGATGTGCTTCCGATTTTCGGTAGTTCAGATTTGTTTTATGTGACTCGATCCTTGCCTACCTCATCTTCCATGCACTGGAAACAGACACGGTTTGAGTCATGTATTCACATCGAGTCATGCATGAATCGAGAAAGCTGTTGACTGTTGGCCTTGTCAGATTCACTGCGGGCGTGTAAATGTATCTCGTAAAGTCTAGCGATGAAGGAAACAATATTTGGGTGCAGGGGAAACAACACAACAGCCTGGCGAACGGTCTCTGATCAAATTTTGAGCAAGTAGATCGGAAAGTGAATTTGGTCATAAAGCAGATATGAAAAGAGGCGTGAATTAGATAGCAAGGCCAAGCAAAAAAGGGGTATGGGGTATAGTAATGTTTGTGCAAGAAGAGAAAAAACATGGGAGAGGTAAAAGATAGGAGGGCGTGACGATGGAGAGGACAGGCGAGGACAGGCGAGGCTTCACATGACGGAGCAACTGCTCTGCTTGTCGCCCTTGACATTCTTGACCTGGAGGGCGACGCGAGCAGCCTCGGTAAAGGCTTCGTTGACACCGCGATTCTTCATGGCCGAGCATTCTAAGATCATCATCAGTATGTTCGCCTCGTTTTCAAGCTCTGCATGTGAGACGTACCGAGATATCTGAGCGCCTTGATCTTCTCGGCTACAGCGAGGCCGCGCTTGTAGTCAATCATGGGACGTTTGGGCTCGGTGCTCTCTTCGTCATCATTCGCTTGCTCTCGCAAGTCGCACTTCAGGGCAACGAGGACGAGCTTGACACCGGGGCAGTTTTCGGCAATCTCAGCAACCCATTTGGATTCGACGTTTTCGAGCGAGTCTGGCGAATCGACCTGTCATGGGTTGGTCAGCCGCGTGTCGAGGTTGGGTGTCTTGTGAATGGGCTGAACATACGCTGAAGCAGAGCATAATGGCGTGGGTATCGTCGTAGGACAGGGAGCGCAAGCGGTCGAATTCTTCTTGGCCGGCCGTGTCCCAGAGGGAAAGTTCTACGTGAACATTGTCGATGAAGATGTCGTGGACATAGTTTTCTGAGTCGGGTCAGTACTCCGACAGACGTGACTACGTTGGAGGGGCGGTACCAAAGACGGTGGGTTCGCTTCAGACGAGGGATTGGATTAGTGATGAGCGGCGTTGACGAGATTGCGAGTCGTCTTACTAGACTGTAGGGAAATATCTGGTCGCGTGTCAGCAGAGCGGCGGATGTCGGGGGTAGTGGTCAGTGGTACCCTCTCGTGAAGACGTTTAATAGCGAAGTCTTTCCGCAAGCACCATCACCTCTGGACGCGGGGCTTTGTCAGTATACTCCGTCGCAAGAGGGCCGTGTGCAGCCATGTTGAACGCACAGCAGAACCAGCTTGCGCTGGACGGTCTTGGTTCCACCGCAGAGAGGCATGTCGGGGACTCGAGTGGTGTGTGTAGAGGGGTTGGTGGGCAGGTGGCAGAGGGCAGCGAGGTGGGCGCGTCCGAGAGGATCTTGGGTGGGCGGTGGTCCAAGGTCTAGTGCGCCGGCAGAGGCTGGGGATGATGGCGTAGAGTTTGACCTGACTTCCGAGGCTGACGTAGAGTGGAATCGACGACGACACGGTTTGTGGTTGATGAAATGGCAATTAAAGACCAATATGCAGGACGACAGATGGTAAGAGATGCAGCAGACGACAAGACAGAACAGAGTCGGCGTTGATACAGCGTTGGTCTTGACTCTGGTTGCTACGAGAGCGCGCCCGCCGTTGGCAGAATCGCAGAGCGTCACCGGCCACCCAAACCTACGCACAGGGCACGTATATGTACCCCAACTCCACTCCACACATGTTATATATCCATCTTCTACTGTGCCGCTCTGTGATGCTATCGAGGTACGGAGTAATTCAATCAGAGCTGTAGGCCCCGAGTATCCCTTGTCACCTCGTCGAGAATCTTCGAATCAGTCTGTTAGCATGGTGGTCAGTGGTCCGCATGCTTTGAACAAGTTCCGCTGTCCAGGCCGCTTGGCACATGTTTCAGGAACTCAGCTCGGAGGAAGCACCCCATGAGTACATTTGTACCGCTCTCTAGCATTTGCAGATACCTAGTCACTGCGAAGTCCGTCAAAGCTGCAACTCGACATCTTGTCGAGAAATGCAAACAAAGTGAAGAAACGAAACAAGTGAATCCCGCCGCCAAGCCTTCTTATCTTATCGCGATCGGGAAGCACCTAACCAACACCGTCATCAGCGTGAAGCTCAACTCCGTCCATCACTTGTTTGCCTTGCGCAGAGGACCGTCCACCCCCTTCTGCATCTCTGTGTGCTCGCCTCATTCACCGCATCTCGTGTGCAACCGACCATTGTGACTCGCGCACAAGAAAGGACCTGTCGACTTCCCTTCACCGCATCTCAACACCGCCACAATGTCCGACGACGACGATTTTATGCAGGATTCTGATCAGGAAGAGTAGGAATCGTGCTCTGCACCCCATGCGCATCACACCAAATGCTGACTGCCCGCCAGCTACGATTTCGAGTACGAGGACGAAGATGAGGACCAGGCCGGCGATGTCGACATCGAGAACAAGTACTACAACGCCAAGCAGATGAAGGTCGACAATCCAGAAGAGGCCATCGATGAGTTCTTGGGCGTTCCTGCTCTCGAGGAGGAAAAGGGAGACTGGTGCGTACTCTTGTCCCTGTCGCCCGACACCTTGATTGACGTCAGCCAGGGGATTCAAAGGATTGAAGCAGGCCATCAAACTCGAGTTCAAGCTCCGCCGCTATGACCAAGCCGTCCAGCACTACCAGGAGCTCCTTACCTACGTCAAATCCGCCGTCACCCGCAACTACTCGGAAAAGTCCATCAACAACATGCTCGACTTCATCGAGAAGAACGCAGAGGACGATGCTGCCAACAAGTGCATGGAGCACTTCTACTCCAAGACACTTGACTCGTTCCAGAGCACAAATAACGAGCGTCTCTGGCTCAAGACAAACACAAAGTTGGCTCGTCTCTGGCTTGATCAGAAGGACTACCGTCGCCTGACCGACAAGGTGCGCGAGCTACACAAGGCCTGTCAGTTGGAAGACGGTTCCGACGATCCAAGCAAGGGCACCTACTCGCTCGAAGTCTACGCTCTGGAAATCCTCATGTATGCCGAAACTCGCAACAACAAACGCCTCAAGGTCCGTGCCGGCATCTTATGATTGTGATTGACGCCATGAGCCACAAGCTAATCTTACATGTCCTTTTCAGGCCCTCTATCAGCGTGCCCTCAAGGTCAGATCGGCCGTGCCACATCCCAAGATTATGGGCATCATCCGAGAATGTGGAGGCAAGATGCACATGAGTGAAGGTTCGGGAACGCCACGCTTGCGCCTTTTTAGACCCCCAGTGCTGACCCGCTCCCTGCAGAAAATTGGAAGGAGGCTCAATCAGACTTCTTCGAGTCGTTCCGCAATTACGACGAGGCCGGCTCGTTGCAGAGAATCCAAGTGCTCAAGTATCTGGTTCTGACGACCATGCTTATGGGCTCCGATATCAACCCCTTTGATTCGCAGGAGACCAAGCCATACAAGAACGATCCTCGTATCGCCGCCATGACCGAGCTGGTCGATGCTTACCAGCGAGATGACATTCACCGGTACGAGTCGATCCTGCAGAAGAACAAGGATCTGTTGGCCGACCCCTTCATTGCCGAGAACATCGATGAAGTCACGCGAAACATGCGCACAAAGGCCGTTGTCAAGCTGGTCGCTCCTTACACGCGTTTCCGCCTCTCCTTCATTGCCAAGCAGCTGAACATCTCCATTCCAGAAGTCCAAGACATTGTGGGCTTCTTGATCATGGACCAGAAGCTCCACGGCAAGATCAACCAGGAAGCCGGAACTGTCGACATCGAAAGTAGGGCAGACTTGGATCGCATGCACGCAGTCGCAGACTGGACATCAGCTGTACGTAAACTGGCTGAATTCGTCCTGAACGACGGTGAGGGTTTCAAAGGTGACGATGGAGCGCCATCCATGGCGAATCCCGAGGCGTACTTCCCTCCCTCTACGCATCGCACCAACATGCCTTCTGGGAAGCGCAGACTTCAGTCCCGGGTCCCAGGTTGAATTCATCTCGACATGACTTGCATGCATGTCGGGTGTCATCCAATCACGGCCCTTTGCTTTGCATCCACACCAAACATTCACAACGTCGCCACAAATCTGCAGCGGATGGCGTACCTGGCGATACCCGGAACGTTATTTGGAAGAACTATTATGCGCCTCTTCGCTTGCGCATGCTGCTGACACAAAGCGGTCTATGCCCCTCCCCTCCCAACCTCCCTCTGGGCGTTTTTGTACTCCCGTCAGCGATTGATGAAATATAGCTCGTAGATGTCTCTTCTCATTAATACGCTCTGGAGGCTCGTGTGGGTACAACGGCTTTTTCTTTTTCTTGCCCAGAGGTAACACAAACATCAATTTCTTCGACCAGCACAGACAGGTCGCAGCTCTAAGGGTGGGGCGGCAAGTGTTGGCCGTGTAGCTCGAGCAACGTGGATAGAAGACCAACAAAATCACGAATCACAATGATTAGTTACTGCAAACCCGACGCAAAGGTCGAGATATATTAAAGAAACAGCGATAGATTTTGCATGGGATCATCCCGTGCGCGTAAGCTTGCAGTCAAACAACAGGTCTTGCCGACGAGAGACAGGTAAAGAGCTTGCATGCTGCATTGTCGTGTAGTCAAGTCTTGTACTACTATATGAACACATCACTCCCCGCTCTTTCGGGGCCGCCCAATGATCTTCTGCGGCCCGGAAGCTCCTGATCGGTTAGTTGGCATCAAACCCAGCCTACCGTCGACGAACCCTGTGCGCTCAGATTAGTTGCCCACTCTGTCGGGTCGTCGAGCACCCACATCGCTCAGTCTCCCGACCTGTCGCATTTTGCTCCTAAGAGACACTGTCCAAAGTTTGATTCCCACTCGGCGTGCCAGATCACTTTAACCTGAACTCGCCATGTGTCAAATATGACGACTTTGTTCGACTCGCCAAAGTGCTGTCAGGCTCTCTCGTATCTGGGCTCGGAGGGCACGAGCCGGCCCTCCTCGATTCGATTGTCTCATAGACAATCCATTCTACCTTGTCCTACTCGAAGATCAGCCTCTGTTTCACAGTACAAGTGTGGTGATAGTTTGATGTGCATGAGGCGCCGAGTCTAGTGGTTTTCTAGATTGGCTCCCAGCTGTGCAGCAGTCCCAGTCGATTGCCACGCTCCATCTTCGTGATCCGATCGGACATGTATGCTCTGATACATTTTTTTCCCGGCACGCGCTTTTGGTGCCTGGCAGGAGTCAAGCCGCATGACCTATACTCATTCGCGTCTCTTCAAATAGTGGCCCCTGTATCCTCTTGTTCTACTGCAGCAAGGGAACCGAACATCTGCTCAACCTTTCCCAGACTTACGGATCCCTTTCTTTTCTGCTCCTACCGTCGTGCCAGTACCTCCCCGGCTTCCTGCACCTCAATCTATCACGTAGGGGACAAGGCTATTGTGAAAAAGGCCCATCCACCCCTCACGCCCACGACCTGCGTGAAAGACCTCCTGCTACCTCGGTGTCTTCATCTTGTTTCGTCTTTTGCGCATCTCTCTCATCATTCTTTGCTTTCCAAGCTACCCGCCTGCTTACCTGCTTTCCTGTTACTCTCGCTTCCTACGATCGGCCTTGATCAGCAAGACACCCTCAATCGCTTAACATCCAACCGACCGCCGTTGCCATGTATACGTACGTGGGAGTGCCCAACTACTATCAAGGCGATCGAATGTATCCCTATGGCGAATTTTCGTCCTACACCACGTCGTACCGACCAGCAGAGATGCAGATGCCAATGCGGCCCTCGGCGCTTGGAATGCCCGAGCTTCATCAGCAGCAGCACCATCATCAACCCTTGATCGACCGCTCTCCATACATTCACTCTCACCAACACCATCAACCTCCACAGCCTCGGCCTCAGCACACGCCTGCAGTCATGGCATACTCGCAGTCGGAAGACGAGATGGCGCAGCTCCAGAAGTTGTCAGCTGAATTCCAGCCTGAAGTGACGGTGAGTTTGCTCCCTTCCCCGCACCCGCTCGTGTCGTGTCGTTGCACAAGCTTTCGGGCCCCGTTGGCTGACTTTGAATGTTTACAGGGACCATTTGTCGGTGAGAAACAACTGACCAGTGCTCTCATCGAAGAGTATGCTGCTGCCGATCCGGTCTATCGCACAAAAACTTCGGTGCGATACTATCTCTAGTTGATTATTAGCACATGTCACTGATGTTCTGTCTTAGGCACTGCCCCACAAGTACTCTCACTATCGTACAACTCGTGGCGATGGAAGATGTGGTTGGAGAGGTAGGCAGACATACAATCCTTGTACCACAACTGAGAGTACTGACATGTATCAGCTGTTGCTTTCGGCTACTTCGAGAATCTCTTCCGCGTAGGTGACAGGACCAAGTTTCTGGAGGAGGAAACTCGTCTCAAGTCCTTGGGCAATGTCATCAACATGGCTGGCTACAGCCAGTTCATCTGGGAAGACTTTGCCGATGAGATCTATGCCCTGCTACGCAAGTGCATGTCGGCCGACTCATCCAACTCCGAGGCCTTCCTACTCGAGTATTTCAACAACGAAGAGATCCAGAACCAGATCATCACATATCTCAAGGTGCGAAGTACAACTAGTCCAACTGCGGCATTGCTTTACTTACTCTAGCAGACTCTTACCTCGGCCTGGATGAAGACTCGTGCCAAAGACTACGCTCCATTTGTGCTTCCTCACACTGTTCCTAGCTATTGCGACGCCAACATCGACCCTCATCAGATCGAGATCGATCACCCTGGAATGCAAGCTCTGACTGACGTCTTGCTCAAACCTGCTGGCATCGCTCTGGAAGTCATCTACCTTGATCGTAGCGCTGGTACTGAGGTGAACGCGCATCAGTTTGCGCCCAACCTTACACACGCACACACCATCCGTCTTCTTTACAGACCGTGAGTGATAGACAGTCGTTTGGTTTGTCACAACAGCTGACGTGACCTGCAGCGGTCACTATGATATACTATATCAGCCCGAGCAGATCTTCTCGCAGCCACCACCGAGCCAACCCATCGCTGTGCCGACATACCTGCAGTCCTCTCTTCACCATTACGAAGAACCTGTCATGGACCTTGGCATGTCCGATTTTATGACCATGATTCCTGGCATGTCGCTGCTGTCTAATCAGTCCAACTGGATGCCCAACCAGTTCTACGGCGTGTCTGACTATGCTGCCCCCACTGCTGCAGTGCCGCCTCCACCTGTGCCGGCTTCCGCACCAATGCCTGTTCAGCACCATGTACCGCCACCTGTCGTTCCTGTCGCCACTCCCGCCTATGTTCCTGCCGTTCAGACTCCCTCGCCGACCTCAACGGCCGACTATAATTTCTCTCCTGTATCGCAGACCACATTCTTCAACTACGACCAGCTTAGCTACGGAGGCAAAGGAAACTTTAGACCATCTACCCATATGTTTGAGCAGAACGGACAGAACGTCGCAGATGCAACTGCTCAAAACTCCGTCTGCCAGACTGCTCAGTTCAAGCAGTGAGTTCTATCTAGACTCTGAATCAATGCTTCAAGCGACTAACTTGTGCAGTTCTCATTTCAATCGCACCCACTTCCTGAACCCAGATTTCCACCCCGATGAGTGGGATCCTAGCAAGGAGTACATTGTTCCCAATCCACGCAGCAAGAGCAAGTCGAGCCGTTGATCGTGCACAACTATCGCTCACCCGCCTCGCCTGCCTGCCTATGGCGCCTCGATCGTTCATAATTCGTTCGGCACGACCTTATGTGCCTTCCACTCGTTCTCAATCGACAGCCACAGCAGCTACAGTATGACGACGTAACGACACAAGACATAACTCAGGGTCACCCCTTCTCCTTAATCTCTGCTTTTTTTCTGTTAGAATTCAGGTTATCCAAGACCACCAAAGTATCATTTAGCGAAGGCGTTCTCAGCGCGTCTTTATTGCATCTTTTCGTCTCGATTTTCTTTTCTTTATGCTGGACACTGCTTATGGATGGCGTTCGGATGGGCTTCTGCCAAGGTTACCATGACAATATGTCTTAACGCCTGCGGACTCCTCGAAAAGATCAGCGGAGTTCCAGGTTTCTGAATTCACTACTTCCAAGCAGTCGTGACTCCATCTTTCGGACATGCAGGGCCAGGGGTCGATACGATGTTGTTTCCTTTCTCATAGCTAGTCTCTGAATCTGATGATCAAACCTCTCCACTCGATTCGTCGCATGAAAAAAATTGCTCGCCAATGATATTCCATGACTTTGCAATCCAACATTGCCGTCTAGGAGCCACTCCGGCAATTTGCGTCCTATTTTCGGTCGAGCAGCACATTATTGCGTGTTGAGGCTATCGAAAGTATGGGCCATGGTCCGCCCACTGTCAATGCTCTCTCTCAACTCAGCCATGCCCAGCCACCCTCGCTGTCAAGCTCGGAGCAGCTCCGTACGGACCGCGCCGTACCCGTGGATTTTGACAGAAGTATCAGCCACCTGACAGCTCATCAATCCTTGACAGGGCAGAGTATTTTCATATTGCTGCCACTATTTCAGGAGAATTTGTAGGAGTTGAAAACTTCGGGTGGAAGCCAAGACAGGGAAATCTGAGATGATGCAGTCCCTTGGCGCATCGGTCGCGATTTCCTTCCAGACTTGGTTGAATTTCTTGCATGTCTAGGTCACTGGGTCTTTACAGCATTACTCGATAGCACCCACAGTAGTCGGGTATAGAGCAAAAGGTAGATAGATTGGGATGATTAGTCTGGAGGATTTAGAGATTGACAAGCTCGAAAATTGGGACGGGACAGATCATTCTCCAGCCAATCAATCTCCCGTCGGCTCAACCCATCCAGGTCTCCCCGAAAGATCTGTTTCCTTTTCCTGATCACTCATCAGCCCAAACAAGGCCAGCTTCTTTCTGTCCTCCGGGGTCGGACAGATCTCGAATTTCGTCACTCGCTCCTTGTGTCTGGACTCAATTCATCTATCTTATATGAGATGGAAACCGGACATTCAGCAGTGCCTTCATGCAAGAGAGTTATCAATTTGAGTGGGTCGATTAGGTACATCATTCTCCCTGGCATAAGGTTGCTGCGCAATCCAACCTCACGAGTACACTCGCCAGGCACAAAGTAATTCACTTTTATCCGGCGACCTCTGGAACAGCCGCGTCCGAACCTGTCAATCCAGCCAAGGTATACGATGAAAGGTTTGGTTTCGAACCCTCCCATCTACGATGTCCTTTTGCGTCATCCGAAGGAGGTCCAGTCTTCCGAGTATCCAGGGTTCTCCGAGAATTGCCAATCGGTGCCCCTTGCGCGGGTATTCCAAAAAGCAGATGGCGCCAATGCAAGTAATATATTGCGCAAGCTTTAAGCGTCAGCAGCATCTTACTACAGCACTCCATCGTTCCCCCCGTCGATCAGCTATTCTGATAGTCCATCCTTTTGGTCTGTCGCGGATCCATTGCTCTGGATCTTTGATATCTCTGACCCGCGTTCAAGAATATACACGATGCCCAGAAACTAACAAAGACCGAATTGATCAGTACGCCGAGCGTCCCCCGGCGCGAAACGAACCAGCATCATCTGCTGGTGCTCATGCAATGCACCTTTTGCGCCGAACATCACGCTACGACAACATCTGGTACGTCCTCGTTCTCGTCCGGTTTCAAATCCCTCGTCTCAGTTTGTGATATCACTTCCAAGAATCTCATGATCGATTTGATTGTTTCTTGACCAGTCACCAGTTCCTGAAGGATCACCTCGGCTTCGGACCTTTCACCTGGGACTCTGATTCTGTGCCCCTGGTTCTCTCGCCTCCCAACACGAAGGGTCGGATCTTGGCATATCATTCCAACACTTCGGAGAAACTCGATCTTCAGGCATCCTGCACGTCGACCAACACAGCGATATCGAATCGTGCCGACAAGTTCTATGACCTGGCAGTGGAAGTGGAGGTGCGTCTTTGACCTACCGATCCCTTGCTGGAGTCGGTGTTTGCAGCTGAGACACGTGTCTGCCCATTCGTCTCGTGCGTTTCTACTGCAAGGGGTTTTTACGCAATACGAAGTCGATGCCGAGATCAAGAAGAAGCCATTCGAGATCCACTCCTTTGATCGGTTTTGGTAGGGATGATCTGACATTCTAGCCCTCGACAAGCAAGTCTGCTGACTCCAATCTGTGGTATTGGCTGCGAGCACGAGAGTAGAATGTCTTTCTTGCGTAAGGGCGTCGCTCCTCCATCTAAACTTGAGTGGTCTTTGCGCTGCATCGTCGAGGTTTGCTTTTGGTCTCCGATCTCTCGCTAATGCAATGTACACGACGTCTGCAAGATTGACAAGTTCGCATATTCACACATAAGCCTTTCATCTATGTTCGGGGTCGAAACGTCCAGAGTACTGATGGCACCACGATGATCTATTTCCAGTTCATCGAGGGACGAGCATCAATATATCAGCTACCGATCAACAGATCCGATCAGGACTTTCTTAGGGCATATTCTATACCTGAAACTGGATACTGGGAGGCTGCAGGATCTGGCGAGTCGTAATTTATCGCCAGCTATTTCCAGGTTTGTCAATATCACTCTCCGCTATCAACCCACTTGTGTCAGATGATGTTTAAAACAATCAACAGGCAGGTGGTCCACCACAACTTTATGCAAAGACGTCAGTCTATGAGATGATCCAGTCATCATGCATGCTCTTCTGTCGTCTTCCATGAAAGTACAAACAGCAGCGGTGACGGCATACCTGATTTTACCAAGCTTCATTCGCAGTCTTTGCTGTCATACTGCTGGCCCGGTCATAGATTTTTATGGAATATGCCCGCATCTTTGTAAAATCAAGGCTGTAAGGCTGCTATGCACTTCCATGTTGGTCGTTCTCATGTTCAAAGCTTTAGCAGATCTGCTTACTTTGGATTTCGAGCTTCCTTTCTCATCTCTCTCGGCTTTTTGCTTTCTGGAGGTAGTTAAATCATGACTTCCACCTGGATAGCATACCTTATATTCCCACTCGGCTTATGAACTATCGCTCCTTCCTCCGGTGCTAGTCGTTGATTCCTCGTGTGCTCTCTCCTTTCTTCTGTGTACAGTCGAACGTCCCTTCCTTCTGTGCATAGCCAAATGTCGCTTCCTCCTCTACTCAGCAGTGTGTGTTCCTTCTATGCTCAAGCGTACTTTCCCATCCAGGTTTGGTCACATCACCTCGAGTTTTGTCGGTGTCCTTGCTGCTTTGTTTCTTACTCTCGACCGTGAACACTTTTGCTTGTTACGCTTTTGCCTGTTGCGTTCATGCTATTTCGTTCATCTTTTTGACCTTGGTTGCACCTTTCCTGTATGGCTTCCAGCGCCCCTGCCTCGTGTATTTCTTCTTTACGTCCGATTGCTACTTTCCTTTATCATAATGACAGCTTTATGATTTCTTGATCTTTTCCTGGTGTGATTTGAGGTGTTTTGGTTTTCTTGTGCTTGGAAACTGTTTTCTGTTGATGTATTTGCTGCTGTAGTATGTGGTATACAGCAGTGCATGATATTTCTGCTTTCCTTGCATGTTGTTAAGCTTATTCTGATATGTATTTCTGGGTTTCCTTGTGTAGAGACTTGTGTAGAGACTTGTGTAGAGACTTGTGTAGAGACTTGTGTAGAGACTTGTATAGAGACTTGTGTAGAGACTTGTGTAGAGACTTGTGTAGAGACTTGTGTAGAGACTTGTGTAGAGAGTTTGTATCTGCGTACTGGGTTGCTTGGTGTGATGTGTTTTTTTTTTGGTAATTGTGGTTTTTGGTGTTGTTTACGAATAGCTTTTTTCACCCTAGACTTTCGTTGCTTTTGTTGTTTTCATTGCTTTTGCTACATTTGTTGCTTTTGTTTACAAGTATGTTGAATAGTTAATAGGTTGATATCAGTCTTTCATAATGGTAGTCTGATATTTTCTTCTTAACTCTGCTCTCTTTGGCTTGTTATCTTGATCTATAAAATGGCCTCAAGTCTGTCTCTATAGATGCTGTTATGTTCCTCTACCTTTTTTCTGCCTTTTCTTCTCTCTACCCACAATCGTATTTAGACAACATTACAGCAGATTATCTAGACGTACCCTTATGGCACAAGAGTCACATGCGATTATGGTAGCAGATGAGCCAATGAATCTGGGAGAAAGAGTTTAATCAAGAAGAAACAGCATAGCAGAGGTATATTTATCAGAACTATTAGGATGTAGAAAATCAGAGAACATCCATCTATACTGTCAGACTGCGTATGGTATCGTCAAAGACGTCACGTATTGGGAATCTCGGACGACATCCCCCTTGGTTGGTTCGTATGGTGTGTCGAAGACATGCTGAATCCATGTCCTCGTTCATGTTCGCAGATTTCGTGAGTAGAGTTTCCCATAATTCCATCGCTGAACATGCTCGATGTGAAGCAAGCAGACTACATATACTCAACAAGCATTCCGCCATCCATCAGTCAGCAGCCAGTTCACACAGTGAACTAGATCATCAGACCTGCCGGGGTAGCTCAATCGGTAGAGCGTGTGGCTCTTATCATCAGATATTCCAAACCTCAAGGTCGCGGGTTCGAGCCCCGCCTTCGGCTATTCCTATACACAACGCTGTCTATTTCTTTTTGTTTTTGTTCTGGGTCGTGGTATAGGCCCGAAGACAAAGAACTTTTTTTTTTCTGCCAAGATTTTGTGAAGCCTCGGAAGCTTGGATGTGGAATGTGTTTTTGTGGGGTAGCGTGGTTCGGACATGTGAGAAGGAAAAAAAGAGGCTTGGCAAGAAAAGCTCGGGACAAATTTTGATGAAGAGAAAATGTTGACTGACCTGGTTGAGGCCTTGTCTGTTCGTGTTGAGGCTGCTATCTTTGGCAGGAAAAGGCAGAACTGAGGTTGTTATCCATGGTGTCAAGTCTTTGTCGTGTTGAAACACCTCTCTTTAAACGCCTCCAACTTGCAAATCTTTCACAAACGTCCAAAACTTCACAATTGCTTTCTCTCACCCTCAACCAGCAAAAGGAATGCCTCAACAGGCAAAAGGGTCTCGCCGGGAATCGAACCCGGGACCACTCGCAATCGGCTTAGAGTTTTCAAGCTGCTGCGAAGCAACTCCCTAAGCGAGTATCATACCGCTAGACCACGAGACCTGATCAGGTATACTGAATTGATGCGGTGTGAACCACTAGATGGGAATATATAATCTTGTAACTGTGGTTCAACCTAGACATCAGATACTTCTTGATCACTGTGTGCGTAGTGATTGTGGAGTCTCGCCTGCATTTGTCAAGCAGATTCCGTGCTATTGTTGAGCTGGGGCTTGAGGTGATCTTTGAGACAATCGGTTGAACGAATTACTGGTCGTCGTGTCTCGAGGCCTTTGGCTGCCAATGTTGCATTCTGCTTCGCCTCAATGTTGTGGTCGAGCCTCACTTCCACATCCCAAGACTTTCTCGAAAAGCCGTGATGGTGGAGGCATATCGCAGTGGGCGTGTTGACTTGAGGAGTGGTCCAGTAAGTATTGAAGACCGCCCGCAATTCCTCTTCCAAGGTCAAAATTGCGTCGTCTAGGGTGGTGTTGCTTGGGAGACTGTTATGTCTAAGATATGTGACGAGTGGCTCATAGTAGTAGTACGGCTTCGATCGTCGTCCGTGGACACTGTTTGCTCGAAACTCGTGCTGCGAGGTTGTCGAACGTTGTGGACACAACAGTGCCTTGATATTCGAGATTAGTTTCTGCTTCTGTCCCCGTGCCCAGTGAACGACAATGGCTTTGAGATGGTCGAGCCAAAGTTAGCGAGCGAGTATCACCGAAAAGACTTTTGACCGGTCCGAGGCGCCATCGAGGCTGATCCGAATGGAAACTTGACTTGTAATCCATAGAAAACGTTCGTCCGAGTTGCCCGGGATAGAATGACGGAGACCATCGGTCGTCAGTAAGATGTAGCCAGTGTTCAGTGCTGTCGACGACAATGGGAATGGATCGTGAAGGTGGCGATGGAGAAAACTGCTGTAACAGCAACTTGACCGCATAGAGTTCTCGTCAATACTCGTCGTGTATCCATTGAGATTATCAGGCAGCGATGTGATCACACCAGATGAGCATCGATGCGAGTTTGGACCACCAAGTTCGCTGTGGTAGGTGGTTGAAAGTGGCTGCTTAATTGCTCGAAGAAGAGTTCATGAGATGGTCAAAAGGTACGAGTACCTATTCGGCGAGGCGATAACAGATACTGATAATTTCCAACACATGTCTTGTGAGACAAGTCGCGACAAGGCAGGCTGTGGTCCTGGTGCTGTTTCATCAGCAATGTCTCAAGATTAGCAGAGTCCTGATCTTGACCACAGTGACGCTCATCTGACATGTCTCAATAAGTCCTACCGTCGAATACAACATTCATCGGCTTTGTGAATGTGAAATATAGTGGCAACGATGGGTTGCCGTGTTTTGCGGGTCATGATAGACCAGAAGGAATCAAAAGTCAGAGTTGCCGACGACATTTCCGTCTTCGAACCTCATGACTAGAGTCGAGGTTAGTAGTGGGGCATCTTTTGATATGTCGATCTCGAAGAAGCAAAAGCGTCTTTGAAGTGATGCACCATGAGCAGCAAGCGTAGATCGCCAATGACGCATATCTGACTTCAGATTATGTTCAGTGAACTGAAGGCTGCGATTGTCAGAATCGAAGCGATATGTTACGAGATATGCATATGAAGTATAGTGTCGAACAAGTAGTATTGAAGAATATACGGAGCAGACAGTAAGTGATGCGGTTGCCGGGTCAAAGGCGTTCATCGGCCGAGAAGGGTCAATGTTCGCCACCAAGGAAGCCAGCTTCGCACAACAACTTTGCAGAGTACGATCTAGAGCAGTGAAGCAGGTTCAAGAAGCCGGTAGACGTGATGCTCGGAAGGAAAAAGAAGCACATGACATGTTACTCGATGTCGAAGTGATGGACTAGAAGGCAAAGCACGGATGAATTGCGGTTAGTAAGCGGGTGCCAAGGCTCTAGTCCGCCCACAGCAGGCAAATTCAGCGGGAGCTTTATCCTCGCCCTTGCCCCGACTCTTTTGACCTGTCGACCGCGAGCCTACCTGCGAACCAGCACAGCCAATACACCAACCACTTACGCAGAGACTTTTTCACACAAAACTCGTCAATCAAACACCGTCAAGATGGTAAGACCGACTTTCTGGGACTTCTGAGACGCGCGCTGGACCGGTCGACCACGGGTGGCAAATTTCGACCGCAGGACAAGAGAAGGCACACGACATGGGCGACAAGCATCAATCCACCATCGAATACCATCAATATCGCATCCAATATATCCATATGCCTCTATAACGAAGTGCTGTCAGGCATCCGAATATGTCGTCACCCGCCACCCGTCCACCACCATCCAGCGTCGCATCTCAGAACAACCGACATACAACTGCAATCGCAAAGAGATGGACTGACTGAGTGCCTTTTAGGTTCTCGCAGTCGATCTCCTCAACCCCACCCCTCAGGCCGAGGCCCGCAAGCACAAGCTGAAGGTGCGTACATCTGGACTTGCTCACAAACACACAACCATCGTCTGACTCTTAGCAGATGCTTGTCCCCGGCCCTCGCTCCTTCTTCATGGACGTCAAGTGCCCCGGTTGCTTCACCATCACCACCGTCTTCTCGCACGCCCAGACCGTCGTTGTCTGCGCCGGCTGCTCCCAGGTCCTTTGCCAGCCCACCGGTGGCAAGGCCCGCCTGACCGAGGGCTGCTCTTTCCGCAGAAAGTAAACGACTCGTTGAACCAAATCAAAAAGAAAAGCATGTCTTTGGTTTTCGTAACGAGGAGTGGATGATGGACGAGGGTTGGACGGACGCAAATTATCAATCAAGCGGAATGGAATCCAATCAAGATGCACACACAACCAACAATGGTCAGCCGCGCGCATTGTGGATAGAAGAGGGAAACGCTCTCGCCCCCCAAAAAAAAGCAACATGTTTCATGACCCAAAAAACTTCGACCGCCGTCGTCACAAAAAGGGAGTTCCGGATATCCAAAGACCTAAGCCACGGCTTTTTTTCGTTTTTCCCTTTTTACAGGTCTTTTGCTATTGTCAATGGAGTTTTCTACTTCTTTCATTTGCTGTTCTTCTGTACATGATGCATGGAAAGACGAGATGGCATCTCCTGCCTGCCTGTCTTCTAACGTTTGGTTACGTTGAGGAGCGAGGAGTTTGTATGCTATTGAGGAAGGCTACCCCTGCTCGCCTGGTTCTAGCTCTGCGAATTGATTTGTCTATTGCTTGATATATTTGGTGACTATGGTGAAACTACAGTAGACATGAAGTGCCACGTGAAATGGTAAAGATTAGCCCTATGGATACTAAATAGGGTCATGGCATGTTGCATCACCGTGCTTGACGGTGAAGACGGCCTCTGTCTCAAACACGACCCCTGTCATCTCTTGTGTTTATCTGGATGCCGACCACCCTTTCTTGTCGATGCATCTTGAATAGTATCAAATCAGGCAGCATTCAACATGCAGCTTGGAAATGCCATGACGGTGCGGGTTGGAGGTAGCACATGCAGAATGACTAGCGCAGTCGTTTGGGCGGCTACGAGAGAAAAGGAGAAGACGGCGCCTCTGACCAGCAACCAGTCCACAGCACTTGCAGCATGACGACGACGAGATATACGGAAACGGAATGGCGCGCCATCATCTCAGATGTTGCGCGCGAGCTCCAGGTCTACGAGCAGGATTACTGTCCTGACTTGAACAGAATCGACATTGCACGCACCATCGACCACACGCTGCTCAAACTGGACGCTACGCCTAAACAGATCGACGAGCTATGCGCCGAAGCCAGAGTCGCCAACTTTGCTGTATCCATCTCCTTGTCGCTCCAGCTTTCGACCAGATCTACTGACGCTGTCTTGTGCAGAGCGTTTGCGTTCGACCCAACTATGTCGCCCAAGCACATGCCAATCTCAAAGGAAGCAACGTCCTAATCGCCAGCGTCATTGGTTTCCACCAAGGCACCCAAGACACGTACTACAAACTGCAAGAGGTCCGCATGGCACTGGCAGCCGGCGCACACGAGCTAGACCTCGTCATCAACTGGCCTCTGCTCAAACAGCAAGAGTACAGCGAGATCTACCACGAACTCGCCCTCATACGCTCCATGGCGCCCCACCCCACCGTCCTCAAACTCATCTTCGAGACCTCTCAACTCGCCTCTAGGGATATCGTTGCTGCCTGCACCATTGCCTCGGCCGCCAACTTTGACTTTGTCAAGACGTCGACGGGCTTCCTCGGACACGGCGCAAAAGTCGAGCATGTTAGACTTATGCGTGCTGCCTGCGATCACCTGGCAGACAAGCGCACCGACCGTCACAGGATGCAAGTCAAGGCCAGTGGAGGCGTGCGGACCGTCGATGATGCCACCGTCATGCTCAAAGCCGGTGCTACGAGACTAGGCACCAGTGGTGGTGTGTGGATCATCAAGGAGAGCAAGGAACAAGGTATCAGAAAGGCGAGTCCCGTGCAGAGCGAGAGAAGGGGCTCGAGGCCTACAATGTCTACACGGCTTTTCACCGACTACTGAATCTCGAGTCAGGGGCTAAGTTGCCTGTTTGACATGAATCTGACGACCTTTTTTCTTTTCCTTGTTTTTCTCCTTTGCCATTCACGATTTCCGTTTCTACTTCTCTACGGTCATCCAAAGTTCCTTCCACTTTTCATCGTCTATTCATGTTCACACGATTTCGGTGTCTTCCCGATCATTCCCGTCTCTCTTGCTTGAGTCAGAGGGGCCAATTTGTAGTCATACAAATATCCAACCCACATTGCTGTGTTTCAACAATTGCTTTTCCAACGACCAACATAGGCCATCCTCATAAAAGCACCACGCACGTAGGGTGCAGATCGACCTCAATCTACTCTGCCTCTCCTGGTCAAGGAAAAAACAAAAGAGGAAGAGAAAAACAAGCAATAGTGTTACTCTGACACTCATAGTCATAATCAAACATGAACAATCCTTGACCATTTCAATCTGTGGTTTCTATCATTCGTTCTCACTATTTTCGTTTTTCACGTCTGGCACGAACGCCTTTCACCACAATGTCTATGTACTTCCCGCCGAATCTAGTCTCATTTCAAACTCTGCTCTATTCTTCTCTCATAGTCACTCGAAATCTTTTGTTGTGTAACTCGTAGCTGTTTTTTCTTTCTTTCTTTTTCTTCTTTTTTTGCTTGCTGCTGCTGCTGTGACCCTGGTCTTGAATACTTTGATCACCACTCTCTCTGACACGTAGATGAATCATGACAGATGGCATACAGCTCGCTTTTGCTGACAGTGATGATTAGGGAATGCTGCTTAGCTGCTCGCCTTGAAATTGTAGGGTCAAGATGGTGGAAAGATTGATCCTTTGGAGAAAATGTGGTGTCAGGAAGCTTCACAGAGATAAGGTGCAGTGGAAGATATGGAATGATGAGAGAGAAGAATTCCTCAAAGGTATCGCAATAGACGAAACTGGAACTCAGTCGTATTCAGCAAGATCAAGAAGAAAAAAAGGAAATGCATGCAAAAAATGTACTACAAACAGCCTTTCGTATGGAGAGGCATAACAACCGAGTCTGGCAAAGCAGGTGCCCTTCGGACATAATAACGTTAGAAGAGTCAAAGCAGCATCATCACAATCTAAGCAGTCTTGTTCCATTGTGCCATCAGACCAATCAACGAGCTGACGGAACCAGCCAGACCGACGACACCATCGTCAACGTTGATGTATCCAAGAGCAGAGACGGGGATGAAGAGATCGCAAAGATCCGAGACGAGTTGTGTCTGAGCAGCGCTTCTCTCACTGTATCAAGTCAGCAAAAGTCGATCAACGACAAAATTGCAGAAACGAAGAGGAAAGAAAGAATGAAATGGTCAAAAACATACCGCTGCAACTTCTTGACCTCGACCGTCTTCTCGGCAGCAACGGCCTTGTCTGTTTGCGCAGCCTCCTCACTCCTGCTCTTGTAGATGGTGTACACTCCACTCAAGACACTAAAGCACAAACCCGTCATCCACGCCCTGTAAGCCTGAACCTGCATCCTCTTGGCCGTGGCACTGGGTCTCACGCCCGAAGCATCCAGGTACGTCAAGGTGTCAGTGAGCATGTAAGCTCCATATCCGAGCTGTCGTCCCGTGGTGCAGAAGCGGATGACCGGGTCAAGCGTCTTTGCGTCGTAGGCGTTTGCCGCGGCGCGGAAGTGCTCGACAAACTTGCCGATGCGCATGGCCTTGCGGACGAGGCCGAGGTTGGCTTTCAGCTTGGCCCATTGCACGACTGTTGCTTGGGGGCTGTTGGTGCGGAGGGTGTACCATGCCAGGAAGCGGGAGAGGTATTGCACGAGACGGAGGGCCTTGTCGCGGCCAACTATATCGGAGCCGTCAGTCAGTTGCCCATAGACATGAGAGATATGTAAGGCCAGGAGTTGAGCGCACCTGTCGTCGCGACGAACTTGTTGTAGTGCGTGACCGCGGGGTGGTAGATCAAAGCGTCGGCGACCATTGTGTATTGTAGAAACGACTCTATTCCAGTGACTTCCAGGGTTTGTAGATGCGATGATTCCTTTGATGATCGATGGACTTTGTTCACAGGAGCAACGGTATATCACAAGATGATGGAGACCAAGAGGAATTGTAGCTTGCACCTGCCTCGGTCGTGCGGCTGTGATAACAGAGCATGACGCGCCGACCTTTCCCTCTTTACCATGCCTAAACTTCGGCATAACTCTTTGCGCATCACCGACAGGAACCTTGTATCTCTTGTTCCTACTCTCTCCTTCGTATAAAGTTTGGACTAAGGCTTTCAGTCAAGTGCACTTGAAACTGCTTCGATTGTTGATGACTGTCTGGTCTTCTAAACAGTGTTGCCCATGTCTTTGGTGCTAAACGCGAAGCCAACACGGAGAACAATGACCCGAGCTCGGTAAACATTCAGTTGCCGAGGCAGAAGATGACAGCATGTGAACTTCCTTCTGTACACTCCAACTCCCGATAATCCATTTCTTCTGCAAATAACGCCGGTCGTTGAGCAAAATTCAAGTGTGCTTGCGCTTGTGCATGTTCCACAACTTGTAAGCAGCAATGGCAGTACTGGCAATAACAGTTGCTTGAGCCACAGTAGCGACGACAGTGACTCCATAGCCAGCCATGGCAGCGCTCTGCAGAGTACTGAAGACTGCGCCAACGCCAAAGGTTGCCTGAGTGGCGGCGGCGACAGATCCTGCCAAAGCGTCAGCGACTGATGGAAAACTTGTTCAAATCAAGTATCCTACCAGCAGCAGGTCCGGCGTCGGTGAATCCGGCGGCAGACAAGAAAGGTGAGGCAATAGCCATGGGATAGACCAAGAGGATGATGCAGACTACGACGGCGAATATATTGAGAGCGGTCAGTCCGGTGCGTGTCTTGATGGACTCCTTGAACAGCAAGGCGACGGTCTCGAAGTTTAGAGGACGACCTTTGGTAACGTTGACGAGGCGCTGAAAGTCTCCGAGGACGACTTGCTTGATAGCGGTGAGGAAGTCGCAGATTCTGAGTTGCTTGAGGAGGGTCCACATGTCTTCCAGGGGCATTGTCGTGTTCGAGGAGCTTGGGTTCAATCATGACTGGAGGTTTGAAGCGACGATAGTCGTTGGAGATGCAAAAGAGTGCTTGAAACAGAGACGGACAGAGTTGATGAAGTGTTCGAGTCGAGCCAGGAAAGAGAAGGCTCACTTTGGATTCCCAATGAACAAAACAAGAGTTTC
This sequence comes from Aureobasidium sp. EXF-10728, assembly GCA_023848605.1. Taxonomy (NCBI): domain Eukaryota; kingdom Fungi; phylum Ascomycota; class Dothideomycetes; order Dothideales; family Saccotheciaceae; genus Aureobasidium; species Aureobasidium sp. EXF-10728. The sequence continues at coordinate 593,816 of SWBG01000007.1, forward strand.
GGTTTCACTACCTTCTATTGCATTCTTCGCCCTACAAGTTCAGTCCTAGGACTTGCAAAGGTCTCAGGCTGCAACCCCCCCCCCTAATCTGCCAGTCAACGCTCCTCTGGTGAAGCAACACGAACGAATAGAACCTCCAAGAAAAATCCAGCCCAACCACGCCCCCTCTACGCAGCAACCCCCTCCCAAATCTCCCTACTCAATCTCCCATCCCTCTCCGTCACAGCCCCAATATCTCTGAACCTTCTGACCATCAAATCGCTAACCATCCTCCCAAACACCACACTACCCCACCCATTCAGATGCGTATAATCCGTCGGGTTCAGATTGTATTTCCAGGCCTCTTGGGGACCAATGGCATCGCAGTAATCCGTAGATGCGGCATTGAGATCGACATACCTCGAATGTGTTTGGCGGGCAGCGGAGATGGTGAGGTTGCGTTGGACGGCTAGGTCTTGGATGATGGTGGGGAGAGTTGTGGTGGTGTATTTGCGGCGAGTCAATGGAGTCACGAAGATCTTGGAATCTATTGGTTAGACGAAAGATCGAGAAGATTGTGTGAAAGTTTGTAGAGACTGACGGGAATGGCCCCAATGTCTGAGACCTCTTTGCCAAAAGCGACAAGGTTGTCGCTATACTGGGTGAGGTTTACTCCAGAGGTTGCCTTTTGGTCATTGTGGCCGAATTGAATGGTCACATAAACGGTATAATTCGTCGTCTTCGTTTTTCCCTCGCTGATCAAGCGGTCCCAATCACCACCTTCACGGAAACTCTTGGTCGTGGCTCCGTTGTGCCCGTAGTTGCGACCGGAAGAGCCTTCCTTCAGCGTGAAGTTGAGAAAGCCGTCACCCCAGCCGCCTCCTCCTACACTTTGTGTCGCTGTCGTACTATCTCCTGCGAGAAGGAAGTAGGCGGGTTTGAGTGCGGAAAGGTGACGTGGAGAAGGGAGACCAGATGCGATGAGAGGGAGCAGGTATAGGAAGAAGATCAGGGGGCGAAGGAAAGAAGTCATGATGGTTACAGGAGAAGAGTATTGCAAAGAGAATGTTGTTCTTGCCCTTGCATTTCTATATGGTCCTGTTTGCTCAGAATCAGATGTTCAGTCAAGTGCACAAGGTGCTATCTGAAAAGAAGGAGGGGTCTCTTCCAGAACGTATTTGTTCCTCCAATCACACTCTAGGGTTCGGCATAGTCATATGCCGAGTCTTGTTACGGAACAAGTGCAGATACAAGAAAAGAGAGAGAAATGATAGATTGTAACATTACGACACAGGTCGATCTGTAAGGACGATCTTGTCTGCGGAGGCGGTTGTTCCGTAAGTGGGGAGAAGCTGGGGTTTGTGACGATCATTATGCTTTGTTTAGCCGATGTTGATGTCGTGGCGCAAGTGCTGGGAACTTGCTGCACACCACGAATGCATGTAGCAAATCATGACAAACTTCTGCCATGCTCAGATTTCGGGTATGGCTGCACAGTTCGAGGCATGAATAGCTTGATGAAATGTTGATGTGGTTCAAAGATCGTGTCATGACCAAATGGCCGACCGACTCGGGCCCGACAAATCTAACCTCTACGTCTGGATCTGACTGAGGGAGGAGTGCTCTGAGTACCGGTGATCTCGATGGTCTTTCTGCCGTCGGCGTAAAGACCACGTTGGATCTCGATCTCGGGCTCTTCTGTCTTCTCTTCGACGACCATCTCTTTCTTCTCCGGGCGCTTTGTGCCGAAAGGAGGATCGAAACGCTTGCGAAGAGCCTCGATCATCTTGGCAAACCAGTACCAGTTGAGCACGTTAAGCACAATATTGGAGGCCAGGTAGCTGAGAGCGAGCCAAGCAGGGAGGCTACGAGTACCAGCGAAGCGCATGATATCTTCCGAGCCAGTGTAGGGCTGGTCCTGAGGAGTAACGGCGGACATGTGCTGGTCGAGGCCGTACTTGAGGCCGAGATTGTCGTCGAGGCCAACAAGACCACCGTTGTGCATGGCAGTCCAGACGTCTCTAAAAACAAGGACTGAATTGATGGAGCCCCAGACAAGGCGACAGAAGAAGAAGGTCGAGATGAGAATGATGCCGTTGATCAGCTGGTAGATGCTGCCTGTCATGTTCAGCTTGTCCATGAACCAGTGCATGTTGAGGGCGGGGGATGAGAGCTCGTAGAGGATGAAGACGGGCCCGTAGTAGTTGAGGAAGGGACGCTGTGGAGATTTGGTCAGCCAAGGTCGGGAGCATGATAAACAGGAGCTTACGAAGCCGAAGAAGAAGACGGTGCAGGCCGAGATGGCGTGTGCAAGCATGCCGGGGCCGAAGATGTTGATGTGATATGTACACATGAAGAGGTCCCACATGAAGTAGCCACCAGCCAGACTCTGCAGGAAGCCCAGAGCGCCATCGTAGCCCCAGATCTTGCCGGCCCAGTTCATGTTGGTGCGGTCTGTATCATAGTACATGATCCATAGAGCAGTCGTGTTGACGAGCAAGCTCTGGACCATCGAGACGATGTGGACATCCCAGTTGATACGCGTACGGCGGTTGAAGGAGGCGTAGGCCTGAGGGAAGAAGCGGCGGGACAGGGCGGGCGCGATGACGGCGTTGATGGTCTGGTAGAAGACAAGAGCGAGAAGGACCTCGTGGATGTGCAGAGGCAGCGTTGGCAGCGACAGCTTGTCTGCCAGCGGGCGCACCGCTTCGGCGAGCCACTGCGGCGCGGGGAAGGGGAAAGGGTCGCGCATAGTCGAATACTCGAGTAGACAAGGAAGGAAGGAGGGCAGGAGTCGGTGTACAGATAGGCAACCATGACTCGAGCGTCGCTGCCAAAGGCCTCGGCCGCATCATCAAAGCCATGCACGCGACGCCTCGGCCGGCGCGTGAACAACAATCACAAGTCCGCTTTTGACCACCAATTCTTTGTCACGCCGTCTTCTGCCATTCATCCTGTGACTATCTGACTCAATCGAAGCCTTCAAACTCGCTCTCCGGCTCTCCTCTAGCTCGTACTGCCTCGATCATAGCTTGCAGCTCGGCTTCCTTCTTCTTCTCTTCTGGCGTGAGATTCTTCTGCCTCTCGTGCTCGCGACGTGCCAGCTTAATCTCGCGCCGCTGCTCCTTTGTCGCCTTTGCATCCTTCTGCGCCGTCCACGCCTTGTCTTTCCTCCTCTCTTCCTTGGTCTTGCCGTCACCCGCCCTCTTGTTCGCTGGCCCTCCATTAGCCTTTAGTTTCTCCAGCTCTTCCAATCTGTGCTCTTCCCGCTTCTTGTCGTTGTATGCAAATGTGTCCCAGTCAATCTTCTGCCCGAGTAGCTTGTCTCCTTGGAACTTCTTCAGTTCCGGCATCCTGGGTAGTCGGAGAAGGCCCCAGCTGTGTCCCAACTCCTCCCAGTCTAAATCTTGCACTCGGAAAATACTGCTCGCCGAGTGTTTGCTGTATGCTTGCACCCAACTCACAAACGCTCTTTGTGCCTTGTCATGTAACGCTCGATCAGATTTTAGCACCTCCCGGATCTTGAGTGTCGTTTCGTTGGCCTCCTCTTCTGTCGCTTCGATAGTCGGTGTTGTAAGAAGTGAGATAGGTGTCTTTCGGATGCGCAAAAATTCAACGTAGTCTTCCTCTTTCCCCTTGCTCAAGAACGTCACAGCCAGTCCTCTCCTTCCTGCTCTTCCTGCGCGTCCGCATCGGTGAAGGAACGTTTTCGGGTCGCTGGGCGGGTCTAGTTGTACTACGAGATCGACTGCAGGGATATCCAGCCCTCGCGCGGCGACATCGGTGGTGAGAAGGATTGACGGCTCTATTGAGTTGACAAATCTGCCAAAGTTCTTGGTGCGTACGTTCGGCGGGTGTTTACCATGAAGAGGCACAACTTTGAACTCTTTTGGGAGGACTTCGGAAAGGATGTGTTGGTAGTGGTCGACAGTTGCGCACGTCGAAACATACAAGACGGTCTTCTGAGGTGTGGAGGGAAGTTGGGTAAGCAAACGGCTTAGAGCAGGTAGCTTCATTCGAGGAGTAGTCGCCAAATAAGCCATCTGCAGACTGGCTGGTGTACGCTTGTCGTGAGCGCCAGAGGCACTCTTGACCTTGACTGCAATCTTGACGGGGTTTCTCAGACCTACGCGGACAAGCTGGTCCAGGGCTTCTGACACACTGGCACTGAAAAGACCCGTTCTCCTCTGCTTGGGCAGTCTTGAGAGAATTTTTTGCAGAGTGTCGCTGAAGCCAAGATCTAGCAATCTATCGGCCTCGTCCATGATCAAAAGCTCGAACGAGGACTGTGGGCAGTGTACGTGGGGCGAAGAGAGTAGCTCTAACAGACGTCCGGGGGTAGCAATGAGGAGGTTCGGCGAGGTACGGACGAAGGCGGACAGGTCTTGTGCGGGTGTTGTGGTGCCTCCAAGGAGCAGCTGCGGCACGACTTTGGGCGCCGAGGAAGGAAAGGTGGGTTTCGGGGGAGCGTTCTCGTCGGTCATTTCTTCGTCTTCGTCGTCGATACCTCTTGGTCGGGCGGCGGCCGATGGGGGATGAAACTGTAACAGCGATACGAGGACCGAGTGGATCTGGGTAGCCAGTTCTCTTGTTGGAGAGATGATGATGGCGCCGACATGGTGCTTCTTGATGGGCTCGTCGGCACGCAAGAGACGCTCGACAGCGGGAATGAGGAAGGATAGAGTCTTGCCACTACCGGTGACAGCCTCCACGACGACGTCCTTGTGGCCCATAAAGAGCGGGATGGTGCTTGCTTGCACAGGCGTCATGCGCTGGAAGCCCATGCTGGAGATGGCGTCCAGCATCCATGGCGACAGCGGCGGTGTGAGTCCCTCCCATGCTCTTGCTGACGACTTGTCCGTCGTCTTCTGCTCTGCGACCTTCTTTTCTGCTGCCATCTTGGGACCGGCCTGATGTTTGCGACTGACAAGTAGCAGACGCTTCTTTGCGCCTCGATTAATTTTTGGCAAACATGATGCAAACTCGACCCTCCCTCGGCTGCACCTGCCGTGCTGAATGCGGCCGAACATCTTCACCTCCGACAGGCTATAACATCTCAACTCGCCAAGCATGGCCAGTCCGGACGCTCTGTCTCTGGCTGAGGATATACGCCATGCGCTGGCCTCGCTGTCTCCCACAGACTCGATTTATGAATGTGGTCATGCGCCGCTCAGCATCATCCAACAACGACCCCAAGACGTGCTAGCTCTGGCTCACCAGAAATTGCACACTTGGAGGTTCGATAGTATCCCGCTCTGTTGGCGCCGCCTGTATGAGGAGGCCAGTCTATATCAGGCAATCATCATCCTCACTGATAATGGTGTGCGTGGTCTAAAGCGCAAGCGTCATGCTTCACCACCTCCTGAGCATGACTACATCACCCGTCTGGTCCATCTGCTCGATATGGCAATCATTCTTACTGGTGCCCCTCAGCATCGCCACCTCATACTAAGTATCTTTAACTCGTTGCAACGTTTCCTTGATCCCAACGAACACAAAGACATTTCCAAAACCTTTCCTGTCACACCAATACCCCAATCACAGAGTGACACCTTCGCTCGTGTCGAGAGGCTAGACTTTCTACAGTTCCAACAACATCTGGATACCAAAACCACTCCAATCATAATAAAAGGCGTAATCAACGATTGGCCCGCACTGGCTAATCAAGATCGACGATGGAGTGATCCATCATACCTACTCAAAGCTACACTCGGAGGGCGTCGACTAGTGCCAGTGGAACTGGGGAGGAGTTATACTGACAACGACTGGTCTCAGCGTATCATGACATTTGCCGAATACATGCACAGCCATCTGTTGCAACCCAAGCAGGACAAAACTGGTTATCTCGCCCAACACGACTTGTTCACTCAAGTCCCAAGCCTGAACGCAGACACAAATACACCCGACTATTGTTACACCTCTCCACCCCCACCTGAATCTCTCTCTTCCACTGTCGAGGTCGAAACTCTCGATGAGGCTCTTCGCAATGCCTGGCTAGGACCTGCGGGTACTATTAGTCCGTTGCATACGGATCCCTACCACAACATACTATGCCAAGTCGTGGGCCACAAGTATGTCCGCCTGTATGCGCCATCAGAGACTGCAAAGCTGTATCCACGTGGTGTTGATGAGACTGGCGTCAATATGGAGAATACATCATACACAGACATCTCGCTTGCAAGGAAACTGTATACATCGAGTGAGCAAAACCAAGCAAACAAATCGGAAAGACAGGAGTTTGAGGCACAGTTCCCATTGTTCCGGGATGCAAAATATGTAGAGGGTGTGCTGGGCCCAGGCGAGTGTCTGTACATTCCTGTGGGATGGTGGCACTACGTGGAAAGTCTCAGCACGAGCTTCAGCATGAGTTTTTGGTGGAACTGAGAAAAGACTCTCGAAACATGCTCTTCTCGTAATCATACAAAGCGCTTCCTCTTCCGGGAACGAATGAACCTTGAACCAAAGCCTTGTGGCTTGCAATGGGGTATCGATGCAGAAATTCGACGAAAACATCAGAAACGAAACCAGCCACCTTCCTGCTGCTGTGTCTAAATGCAACCACCTATACCAGTCGACGTCCGTCTCCCTACTTGATTTAAATCAAAGACTTTATCCTGAGCATTAGTTGGCTCTACGCCAGCTAGAGCCGAAATCCCTGACTGGTGCAGGCTTTTCCTTCTCTGGCAAGTTCTGCTCTCTGACGACCTTTCGGTTGGGTCTCTCCCTGGCCATGTTGACCTTCAGCTTGTTTCCGGTAGCTGTCATGGCTCCATTCACTGCGTTGGCAGCTGCTTGTGCATCCTCGGTGGTCGCAAAATCGACGAAGCAGTAGTGGTGGTCGCCAGGCAAGGTTGCTGTAGACTCGTGTGGTGAGATCAACTTGCTAACAGCCTCAACTGTGTAGTCGCTGAACAGTGCCTTCATCTCCTCGTTGATGACTTCCTGGCCATCAATTCTCGGCAAGCCACCAACATAAAGTCTGCGGCCAGTCTCTACAGGTGCGGTCCAATGGGATGCAGCATCATTGCGCTCCCAGCGGTTGAAGGCATACGAATCGCGTTCGCCAGTCTTGGAAGGAGTTTCGGCACCATTGACAGCAGGTGAGCCTCGCCAGGTGCGCTCAGTAGAGAAAGGAGATCTGGTAGAGGAACGCAGAGGAGTGTTTGTGCCATTTGCTCCGCGGGTCTTTGGTGTATGCACGTTGACTCTTAGAGGACGGCCCATAAAGCTTGCACCAGGGAGCGAGCTAATGGCTCTTTCGGCCTCCTCTACCGAAAATAGCTCAGCAAAGCAGTATGACGGATTTCTGCCAGTAAAAGGATCGGTAGACATGTCCAGACGTTCAATCTGGAAGCCGGCTTCCTCCAAGTATTGTTCCACATCCTCGGCTTGCGCTGCGTAAGGAAGGTTTCCAATATAGATGCGCTTGCTGGGCTGCGATTGCTCCAAAGTCTGTTGATGATCCATGATGCTGTTTAAATAACTCCAGTAAGAATTTTCAGTGTTGTTAATGCGAATAGTTGATGATAAAAAATTTGGTTGAAAAGTTGCAAAAAATCGTTTTGGGAAGGCTTCGAGAAGAAAGCTTCGGGAAGCTCTTTCCTCCACAAACAAAACAAACGCGTTATTGCCGGAGATCTAGATCGAAATCCGCGGTATTATTAGGTTAGATGGTTTGGGTTAGAGCTGCCCGTTGCGAACGAGTCGTCCAGAGGGCTGAGGATGTTCTGCGTCGCACAAATCGTCTTGCGCGCGCGGAACTGCATCCTTAACATCTGGCGAGCCAGGAGTGGCAGATTTCTGCGAGGTTTTGGACTTTGCGTAGCGCAACAATAACGCGATCGACTCTTCTCTCGACCCGCAGCCCTCCGGATCGGATGAGCACGGCGCGATTCGCGACATCACGCCGCTTGATTCGAGTGGGAAACACTCGAAAACGTGTCGCAAACCGGAAAACCTCGACATGGCATCTCATATATTCGAGCCTTCGGGCTCGGCGGATACAGACGCACATCTTCGCTTGGTGCAGAATGTCGACTGGGCCGCTACATCAATAGGTGCCATTGACGACTGGCCGCCGGAGCTCTTATTGCTATTTCATCTGATTATTCTGGATCCGCAACCTAGAATACTCGTTCTTGGACAAGATAAAGTACTCCTTTACAACGAAGCGTACGCCGAATTTGTTGGCGAAAAGCACCCTGCAGCTATCGGCCAACCACTTCAGATAGTGTTTCCGGAAACTTACGACATGGCCAACCCGATCTTGGATCACTGCACTTCTACTGGCAGAGCTTCAATCGAGAAGAGTTTCTGCATGCCTCTGAAGAGAAATGGTCGCCTCTTGGAGATCCACATGTCGTGGGTTTTCATTCCCTTTCCCAAGAAAAGCTCACTTACTGGAACTTCGGTCATTCTCCGCGATGAGACGGATAAATGCTTGTTCGACAGAAGGCATATCACATGTCATAATTTAGGTCTTGCCGTCAATCTGGCCACAAGTACGCCTTCTTTATGGGACACTATACTTGGAACTTTGTCTGAAAGGTATGTATATTTGGTTTGAAAATGGTAATTCCCTTCGCAATGTCTAAGGATGCCCAAAAACTGGCCCTCACAAGGATACCACTCAATTTGCACATACGATCTGTCACTAATTCTAATGCAACTTTTAGAGAACATGATTGTCCATTCGCTCTCCTCTATGCCCCCGAGGCTGATGCCAGAGGTGACGACGAGGTTGTTTTCCAACTTAGAGGCTCGGTCGGAGATTTTGAGAACAACTCAGTACTTGCACACGTACTCAACCTGAACGGCACCAGTAAAGATCGTCTCAATCAGAGTCTGAGCTCAGCCTTGGTAGCCGAAGATCCCGTCCTTCTGACAACAGAAGACGGCAGTCTTCCAGATTCTTGGTCAAAGGCAGCGCTCACACGCGGTTGGGGTGATGCTTGTAGAGAAGCCGTGATTCTTCCTCTACAGTCCAACCGGTACCACAAAGTCAGAGCTCTGTTGGTATTGGGAGTCTCCACACGATCAAACTACGACGCTGCATACAAAAGTTGGAGTGAGGAGTTGAGAAGAACAGTCGGAAGCACCATCCATACACTCAGGAGAAAGGAGATTGCAGCCCTGGAAATTGCTCAGCGAGAGAAGACGGCTGATACCATCAGTCGCCAATACAACCATCTCGTCAAAGTCATGGAGCTCAGTGATGTTGGCATATTCAGCTGCGACCGGGATGGCAACCTGCTTCAAGCCAACGAGTCTTGGTATCGACTCTCAGCATTTCCTCGGCAAGACGAACCGGTGCCTGCCTTTTCTTGGCTAGAGTCGGTTTATGATGCCGACAAGGATCTGGTCATGTCTAACTGGCACAGCATGCTTCAAGGGAAACCAGTCACTGTACGTAAAGTCCGAGGTTGTAGTGGTCATTTCAAACACTAACCTTTACGCAGTATCAGATGAGGTGGAAATGTCCTGATCGGCCAGAGGGAAGGTGGATTCTGGCTGTGTGTCTCCCTGTCATGGATGAGCAAGGAAAAATTGTCAGCATTGGTAAGCCATCAGAGACTATGACATGTACTAAAGCCGGACTGATGCTCTCATAGCTGGATGCACGACCGATATTGATGCGCAGAAGAAAGTTGAAAACGACGCCCTTCAAGCACTAAAGGCCCTCGAACGAGCGAGTGCCAGTGAACAACGATTTCTTCGATTTACCGCGAGCTCTCCAGTAGCTGTGCATATTATGGAGATGCCCAGCAAAGTGATAAGTTTTTGCAACAGTGCCTGGTTCGAAATGCTCGGTATCACACCTGTGCCAGTCAGCCAGCTAGACTCTTCTTGGACCGACGGCATCCTCGAACAGGACTTGCCCTTAATCAGAGACACGGTCCAGAAGATTATGACCACACACGAGCCGCAGACGACGCAGTTTAGATTCCGTCGCATGTTTGTCAGTGGTGACGGACATCGCTACCAATCATGGGGTTCATCAACTTCCCATCCTGAATTGGACGACGACGGAGCAGTCAAAGCTATCATGACGACAACAACAGATATCAGTCATCTGAAATGGGCGGAAGATGTGCAGAGATCAAGGGTTGAGGAAGCACTCGAGGCCAAACGCCAAAACGAGGTCTTCATCGACATGACATCGCAGTGAGTACACCTCCGACACATTGAATGATTTTGACTGACTTGTGTTCTTAGCGAGGTATATTCTTGAGCCACATAAGCCGTCCTTGTTGGTACTGACTTCTGCACAGATCAGAAACCCTCTCGGAGCAGTTGTACACTGTGCAGATGCTATAGACGAGTCTCTGGGAGAAATGAAGTCTATCATGGACAAGTTGCAAGTATCTGACGAGAAAGCAGGCCAACGTCTACGTGAACTAGTTGCAAACAGTGCAGAAGCTGTTCAAATCATCACATCATGCTCAAGTCATCAGAAGCGGTATGCGATTGAGGTTCAGAGTTTCATAATATACTACACAAGTGCTAACACTTGACTCACCAGAATCGTTGACGATCTTTTGACCTTGTCCAAACTTGACAGCAACCTTCTACAAATAAACCAGTCCACAGTACGCGCCACCAGTATCTTGGACGACATGCAACGCATATTCGAAATTGAGGCCGGTCGCGCTGATATCGAACTGCGAATTCGAGCCGATCCTTCAATCAAGGCAATGAGCGTCGATCACGTCATGTTGGATACAGGACGAGTGCATCAAATCTTGATCAACTTGATTACCAACGCATTGAAGTTGTGAGTATGCCTTATGATAATCTGATATCTTGACACTGACTTGAGCCCAGTACGAAAGATCGACCGAAGCGACGTGTCACTATTACCATGGGATCTTCGAGCAAGCGCCCTTCAGACGGTGTACTGTCCTCGACCATTGATTTCACATTGCCACATACCCTGAGCGATACCGTTCGTGAGTCTGAAGCGCTATCCACAGGTCCAGAAACGTTCTTCATCTGGTTTACCGTATCAGACACGGGAAGAGGAATCAAGCCAGATGAGAAGACCAAGCTATTCTCACGCTTCCAGCAAGCCTCTCCACGCACCTATTCGAAATATGGTGGTTCAGGATTAGGCTTGTTCATTAGCAGGGAACTTGCAGAACTCCAAGGCGGTGAAATAGGCATCGCCACTGAGCTCGACGTTGGCTCAACCTTTTCATTCTTCGTAAAGACGCGTCCGGCCACGCCTATCGCAGAAAAACGACTCACGAACGAGTTTCCTTTGCGTTCTCGCAGCGGATCTGCCCAGACGAGTTTCAGCAACGAGATAGCACAAATCCACGTCCTGGTTGCCGAGGACAACCAAGTCAACCAGAAAGTGCTCAAACGCCAACTCACCAACAAAGGCTACGTGGTCTGGACGGCCGACAATGGCCAAGAAGCCGTGGATTTCCTCCGCCAAACTCGTTACTGGAACGAGACAAAGCCAAAAGACCATCAAGAAAAAGAACTCCACGTCATCCTTATGGACACGGAAATGCCCGTCATGGATGGCCTCACCGCTGCCAAGGAGATACGCAAGATGCAGAGGTCGGGGGTGTTGAAGGGTCATGTACCCATCCTCAGTGTTTCGGCGAATGCGAGGCCTGAGCAGACTAGTATGGCCATTGCGGCAGGCATGGACGATTCCATCAGCAAACCTTTTAGGATCGCGGATTTGACGCCAAAGATTGATCGGCTTGCTGATTTGGCTCATGCTACTTAGTGTTTTTGTTGTTGCCTCACACTATTGCCCTCAGGGTTTCTGTTTCCCGTGCTTCAAGTTTGTTTCTGGGTGACTTGGAGACAAGGCGGCTTTCAAGGATGAAAAATGCGGGGATAGGCATACCATGGGATCATTCACAGACCACAGAGTCCAATGACTTACAGTATTTGAACTGTTCAAGACAGGTCTCACTATACGCATGTGTGGGCGTTGACGAGTTTTCTAGAAATGTTTCTACACAACATGTGCGGCGATCTTACCAAGCTTGGCATTTGCATCTGTCGAAACACACGAGCAGGGCCATGCTCATGTCTTGAGACCGAAGAGAAACGAAAATCATTAACTCCATGATAAATGCTGGGCCAGAGCGTGATGTGTACGCAAAGGAAAGGACACTGATCAGTCCGGGTACATAAAGACGAAGAAGAAGAAAGGAACAGTCGATCGTGATAATAAATCCGGCTAAAATGTCATAATTAGCATGCTTGTCGCCAAACATTCAAAGCAATCCGGGACTTGATTACCAAATCATACCATCTCACGCTTGGGCCGAGATCACGTCACCCCGTAGCATCATATCTGTCTCTATAGACTTGACAGCTTCGCTTACATCTTCGTATTGCTTGAGATTTCGAAGTATCAGTTCGGTATCCGGAGGCGACGCTTTTCGCAACATGCACACGATTGCTCTGTAGGCTTTGAGTTCCTCTCGGGAGGCTTGTTGTTGTGTCTTGCCTTCTTCGACAGAGTAGATGCAGGGGGTTGCTTTGTCGAGGCAGGTGTTGCATCGAGGGCGGGCACCATCACACTGTGGCCATTTGCGTCAGATTCATGATGCCTGCTGTTTTTTTTTTTTTTTTGCTTTTTGAATCGATTGCTGCAGGGCTGTACACACTCTTGATTTGCGTTTCCTGCATGGTCGGCAGGCGGCTAGTGTTTGTTTGCGCTTTGGTCTCGAGGAATTGTTTGGCGTGTCTGAGGTTTGTGGCTGTGTTGGTGATGGTGACATGGGAGTTGTTGTGGATGTGAACGACGACGACTCCTTTGAAGAATGACGCTCCGATGAGCTCGCTGGTATCGACAGTGCTTCTACATTGCCGGGGAACGTTGGGTATCCTACAGCGGGCTGTTGTTCATAAGGAAGCATTCTGCAATGGTTTCTGTGTTGAGTTGATCGGGTGTTGAAGGACCTGAAGCTGACAGGTCGTATTGCGCCGGGAGAATCTGGAGCGAATCGAAGAAAAAGATTGGGAAGCAACCAAGGGGAAAGACGCGGATTTTAGGATGAGGCTTAACTAAATATACGGAAGAACGGATTAATGTCAAGTCGAGAACTAGGGCTCGGACCTATCTCCGGGCCTGCGATCGGGCCAGATCGTACGCGCTGTATATCGACTTCCTTGTTCGACCCATCCTTCGGACACGGACTCCAACTCCGCGAGGGATGGACGTGTGGCTCTTCATGCATCACCGTATCAAGCATCATGATTCATGATTGTCTTTCTTTTTCCGTCAAGGATACATACCCAGCCTCGTCAACAGAGATTGAGGGATGCCAACTTGTTCTTGTGCCGCATAGCCGATCAAATGGTTCCAGTGGCTGAGTAGCTGATGATCGCCCGCCATCGGACAGGGCATCCGACTGTCTATACCTTCGGGGTGACGGTCCTTCGCACCGCACTCCCACGACGGGCAAGTCTGCAGACGCACGTCACGATTTGCAAAAGTAGAAGCATCTGCCTGCGACTCTTTCTGCTGGGTGTCTTTAAGATGCACCACCATGATCTCTGTTCCCTCGCAATGACCTCCCAAGCGTTCAGAGCGTACGGCAAAATCGTTTGACCAGCGGGTAGTGGCAGACAGAAAGTCAGATGGGCCATTGCATTATTTTACGGATCATACTCCGGTACAATCCCCAAATGCGCTTAGTGCAGTAAGGGGAATAACGCGTTCATAGCTCCGAATGAGCCAAGCCCTTCGAGGCCTTCGAATCGACGATGGTCTTCCGTGCCTGAGCAAAACTGGTCGTTCCGTCCGTCAGTGATTGGCAGGCTTATTTGCTTGATTCCGAGCTGACAGGGCGGGCATATAACAAAACAAACATTATCATATTATGGTGCATAGAAGAACGCGTTGTGTTCTCGCCAAGTAGGGTCAACTCGGCCCGAGGACTGCTGTCAGGCGATTCTAGAAGTTGGGTCGCAGATCAAAAGCTGAAACAGCACATATATCATGCTCCTTCCTGATTCGATGGAAATGATTGCACAAATCTTGTGCAAGAGATTCATGATAAATCAGGTAGCATCATGCTGCTAGGGCATCATTTTGGTCAAGCTGGTTGCCCGCCTTGGGTGGGAATTCCGATGCAGCTTCCGAATGACAGAGTCCCGGAAGCGCCACTCTGGCAGCAATGAGCATGTTCGCCTAGCTCCTGGTTCGCAACATGATCAGACCAAATGGAGTGAGTCGCTCGAAGCAGAGATCCCTGACCCTCATGATCTTCCCCTCGGAAGCGACCTGCTTCGATGGCAAGATGCCGAATGGAAGGTTTACGTCACGACTGACCGTTCACCAATACTGCAAAGCATGGGGTCGGTGGAGTAGCGATTGATCCTTGAGATATCATCACAGACGTCGCGGAGTGTGTTATACGTCTTCCGAGCTTCAGAGTCCGAGATACATATATCGCAGGAAGGTGCACTTCATTGGATCATCCATTCCCACACTTCCTGTACATATCCACACATTGTAGCGTCTTTCTCCACCCTGTTGACCTCGGATATTGACCTCGGATAGCCGATCACGAAACAAGCGGTGTTTGCTCACACAAAAATCAACAAGCACCACAATCATTCTCCACATCTCACAACAGCTAGGATGACAGCTTCGAAACCACTGGGCAAGATTGCCATTGTCGGTGGTGGCATCAGTGGCGTGACTCTTGCAATCGCTCTCCTCGACCGCGGACTCGATGTCACCGTCTTCGAACAGGCCGCCCACTTCGGTGAGATCGGCGCAGGTGTAGCATTCAACCCTGCCGCTGCAAGAGCAATGAAGATCTGTTCGCAAAGCGTTTACACAGCATTCGAGAAAGTGGCCACCAGAAACCAGGGCGAGGATAAGCGATCGGTGTGGTTCGATTGGGTCGATGCCCACAACGACACCGAAGTTGGCAAGCAGGAGTATGCTTTCAGCATCAGTAACGAGTTTGGAGCCAACGCAGTGCATCGAGCACACTTTTTGGACGAATTGGTCAAGCATGTGCCTGACGGAGTGACACATTTCGGGAAGCGTCTGGACACCATTGAAGAACTTCCCGACGGAAAGCTGAAACTGGATTTCCACGATGGATCGAATGCTACAGCCGACGCAGGTAAAGGCCATCCGAAGTAGATTCTAGAGAAAAATGAGCGGGCTGACATTTAGCAGTCATCGGATGCGACGGCATCAAGTCCAAAGTGCGAGCTTGGATGATGGGTGCCGACAACCCTTGCAGTCCACCAGTCTATACACACAAGTACGCCTATCGTGGCTTGATTCCCATGGAAAGAGCAAGAAAGGAACTCGGTGATGATTTGGCTCAGAACGCCAAAATGCGTACGTAAAAGATACACATGGCGCAACATAAGAAACATGCTAATTATACCTTCACTTTCAGATATGGGCCAAGATGGTCATGTTCTAACATTCCCCGTCAACAAGGGAGCAACTATGAATGTGGTTGCGTTCAAGGTTGATCCAGGCCAATGGCCGTCAGACACCAAACTCACCTTGCCTTCCGAGAAATCGCACGTCCTCAAAGACTTCAAAGATTTTGGCGCTACTGTCCACAAGATCATCGACATGTTAGAGCCCAACCTTGACTGTTGGGCTATTTACGATACTGGTGATCACCCAATGCCTTATTACAACAAGGGTCGGGTAGTTGTTGTTGGCGACTCTGGCCATGCCACTTCTCCGCATCACGGTATGTAACTTCGAGGTTGAGACCGACTCAGCGCTAGAACACTATATGCGCTTCTTTGTAAGAATATCCTACTGACTCCATTTCTTTTCGCCAGGTGCCGGCGCTGGCATGTGCATCGAAGACGCTGCAGTCATGGCAGAACTTCTTAACGATCCTAGAGTCGCCGAAGCTGGCCACAAAGGATTCGAGGCTGCGTTCCAAGCTTACAGCGAGCAACGGCTGGAAAGGACGCAATGGCTCGTTCAGAGTTCGCGACGCTCAGGAGATCTATATGAGTGGAGGGCTGAAGGTGTTGGCAAAGACTTCAAGAAGATTGAGGCGGAGTGCCGAGAGCGGGATGAAAAATTGTGGAATGGTCAGGTCAAAGAGTACATCGAAGAGGCCAAGACGCTGTTGGGCAAGCACCTCAAGCAGTAGACGATTTATGGACAGAATTTCTCGTCGACAAGCAGTGGTCACGATGCATGACAGTCAAGGATATTTTCTGTAATGGATATTGTGCTTTCTCTGCGATGAAGCAGGGCATACACCGTGTAGAGAGCGCTTTGCGTTCGCTATAACTTCCTCTACGTCAGCACTTCAGGCAGCGACTTTCTGTATACACAACCCTGGCTATATTGACAATCGATCCATTTTTCATGGTTTCCAAGCACAACACGAGTATTTTATGCAAAATGGCACAGATAAAGGTCACCCCTTTGTCTTCTAAGAATCCATCGCCAGTAGATCTCCCTACGCACTGGAATGGCAACCCGCCGACATCTTTCAAAAACCCCTGGCCAAGCTTCGCCAAACAGCATGGACTTCTGGACGTTTTCAAGACACGCTTCAGCAACAATAGAAACTTTGTGCCCGTACCCGAGACCAGGGACGAGTTAGTAAAAGTCCGCAAGCCAGATTGGGGAAGAGGTTTAGCTGTATGGCAGCAAGGGCTCAAAGCGACTTGGCTGGGTCATGCTGGGTTTCTGGTAGAAACGGCTTGCTCAACAGCCCCAGAAACAGGACTCGAAAATTTGACCGACGGGCAAACGAGCACCAGAGGTATTCGCATTCTATTTGACGCGGTCTTTAGTGAGAGAACAAGCCCTGTCGGTTGGTTTGGCCCGAAACGGTATACGCCGACACCTTGCACACTGGACCAATTGCCAGAGATTGACTTGGTGGTGATTTCGCACAACCACTATGATCACCTGGATATCGCGACAATATCGCATGTGTACAAGAAGCAAAAGGCAGCAGGCAGAGATATACACTTTTTTGCTGCGCTGGGCAACAAGCAATGGTTTTTGAATGCAGGCATTGGGATTCTCGCAGACGAGGTTACAGAGTGTGATTGGTGGGACAGCCAACAAGTCGAGGTTGAAGGCGTGGGTAGTATCAACCTCACATGCACGCCTACACAGCACTTTTCTGGACGAACGCCCTTTGATGCCGGACAGACTTTGTGGTCTTCATGGGTCGTGGAAGATGTGCAATCCAGCAAGAAACTCTTCTTTTCTGGCGACACGGCATACAAAGCCACCTCTGCAAAGACAGCATGCCCAGCTTTCAAGCAGATAGGCCAGGTCTTCGGAGGATTTGATCTGGCCATGGTTCCCATCGGTCTATATTCACCAGAGTGGTTCATGAGTAATGTTCATTGTTGTCCTGAAGACAGTCTTGAGATACACAAGGACATTCAAAGCAGAAAAACCATCGGCATGCATTATGGTACGGTCAGAGGGGGGCTTAGTGTACAGTATGAGGATGTGAGGGAGCCACCCCGGCGCTGGCAGGAGTGTTGTGCAAAAGAAGGCAAATGGCAGACAGAATGTTGGTTATGTGATGTGGGTGAGACGATGATGGCTGCTTGATGGCATGGAAAACGTAGCATTAGTATCCTTCCTTTCCTATGTCTGTCTAGTTGTCAAACTTTGACTTGTCGATAATATGATACACATGGTCCCAATGAAGGCATATATGGCCCGATTGCATCTATCGACTCATCAACCCTCATAATTCACTTGATACTTCCGAGCTACGTAGACCTGGTAGGCAAAAAGTCATGGTACAGACACTTCTTAGCACCAGACATGGTGCTCTGTTAACCTGAACTCTGACCACAAGAAGAATATCAGCGATATCTGTTGTTTCGAGAAGAGATGTGGAGCAAATTTTTCTATTGTTAAACTATATAGTGCGTAAAAATTGACTCAATTTCACGTACGGCCATAGTCGGCTGAAAACTGGGCATCCCGTCCGCTCTGCCATACATAAGCAGTTGAACGGCAGATTAGTACTACGGTGGGTGACCACGTGGGAATCCCTGCTGCTGTA